>CM050209.1:21630000-21637500 GCA_027475355.1 Coilia nasus
AATGGAATATACACGCTTTTGTCAAGATCGCCGTGGAAATAAAAACCACCTCTATCAGCCATTTTGGGCTGAGGCCTTTGCTCAAAAGGGAGGGGCACCAAATGTGTCAGCAGTAAGTTCTGGCAAAAACTAGTCTAGACTAGAGTCTAGTCTCTAAGCAAAAAAAAAAAAAACATAGCTCTAAACTAAAGCAACTTTAAAGACTGCAAATTCAGTCAGTGTAGTTCTTTACTATTGGGGGCACTATTGGTTTTGAGTTGGTACCTTTCTTGTCTTAAAAAAGGAAACACTTTAAGTATTATTTTTCACTTCCACTAAAAAACACATTCAAGCTGAAATACTGTTTGATCCAGCTGTGAAATGAAAGTGCAAAGTTTTCCTGTGTTTTAAGTCAATACTCAACATGTTTTTTTTTTTTGTTTTTTTTTTCAGAAATTGCAGACATAACTTTGTCGCAGCTATAAAGTTCCACTTTTAGCTGTGTGGCCTCTCTTGCTGGGTTCACTAGCACAAAATAACGATATTTACGCCTTTGAAGTTCAGAGAAACCAGCAGAAAGCCTAAGATAGTGTAGCACATTGCTGTTTGGTATGCAGTTAGCACTTGTTTGATTTTTATGGGTGTGCAAAGGCATGGTTGCAGCAAAAAAAGGAGCTATTGTAGCCACAATTTAGCAAACAGCTAGTGTCTAACAGCGCCGCCAGATGAAATTACTCCCACTTAATGACACAGATTTCCTCTTTCTTGCCTACGGCCTCAAACAAGAACAAACACAAACTCTTTCCGTCACACTGAGCGCTGGAGGTGTTCTGAATTCCAAAAGAGTCTGTTCCTTTATCCTGTTGAGCTTTAAGGGCTCTTACATACCCTATGCAAAAGACAAAGACTGTGAGGTTTGGCCTTTAGTCTGCATTCTGCATTCATTTCGTTCATCAATGAGAGCTTATGATATCGGTTGAGATTGAGCAATACCATAAGAAATCACAGGGGCAGTATAGAGTCAGCACGGAAGATGCACAGAAGGATGTAGGGTAGCAACAGAGATAACATTTGGAATGGCTGGACGAATTTCTCAACCGAAAAAGAGCATAAAAGGGCCTATTTGGTGAAGATGGATGCCTTTTTGGACAAAAAAGGAGTATAAAACAGCCCGTTTGGGAGGGACAGATGCATTTTTGGACAAAAAAGGAGTATAAAACAGCCCGTTTGGGAGGGACAGATGCATTTTTGGACAAAAAAGGAAAATTAAACAGCCTGTTTGGGAGGGACGGAAGCATTTCTGGACAGACAAGGAGTGTAAAAGAGTCCAGACGAGTTGTGCTGGTGTGAGATGCGTACCTGCTCCTTTCCAGAGGAGTTTTCTGTCCACAGCAGCCTGTAGCCCTGGATGGGCCCGTTGGTGTAGGCAGGGGGGTCCCAGGAAGCCTCGATTGAGGTGGGAGAGGTAGCCTGCGCTTGAAGGTTCTGCACTGGCCCAGGAACTTGCACTACTCATCAGCAAGGCAGAGAGAGAGAGAGAGAGAGAGAGAGAGAGAGAGAGAGAGAGAGAGAGAGAGGTAGAGAGATTTTGAATACATGTCTTTTTGAAAAAGAACTGGACAAACACACACACACACAAACACACACACACACACACACATACACACACAGAGTCAATAACAAACTGAGATACTAGCTTCAACCTCGTATAGACATGCTTTTTGGAGAGCTGCTCAGACAATATTAGTGGGTTTACTCCCATTCCTGACTGATGAAGAGCTTTATAGGTGCTACAGTATTTACTACTTCCTCCTCCAGAGTCATTTTCCCCGTGTTGATTAATCTCAGATATCTCCCGCTAAAGTCTAGCATTCTAGTGCTTTCCTCCTAGCCTAGCGTCCTTCCTCCCACTGATTGGCTTTTCCCCTCCTTTCGGCGAGGGAGGCGCAGCACAGCCAATGGCAGCAGAGGTCAGACGGTAAAAATGATAGCCGGCGGGCCTTGCATTAAAGGGCTGTACCGCTAAAAACCCTCCTCCGCTGAGACCCAGGACCAAAATCCAATCTCTCATGGGGGAGGAGAGGGCCCTCGGTCAGTGGCCACAAAAAGAGATGATTAGGAGTGATTTAATCAGATGGCAGGTTACAGACAGCCCAGTAATCCAGCAGAACACACCGTTAAAAGATTAATGATGGAGAGAGACAGAGAGAATAGTAGGGTGAAAAAGATTTAAAAAATAATTAAAATAGATAAAAAGAGATTAAAAGGCATTAAAAGACATAATGAGGAGGAACAGACCGGGGAGCGAAATAGTTAGGGAAGGGAGACGGTCAAAAATGCAACAGCCAAATAAAACGGAAGGAGAGTAGGAAAGTCAGAGACAGAGGAGAGGATGACAAGATGAGTTGAGGACAGTGCTAAAAGATTTATACCATGCGGTCTCAAAGCCCCCTGGCGGGAGGAACTGTGCTTTTGCACAGGAAGTGAAGTCGTCCCTGATCTGTCCCCCCTTACAGAGTTGTGGGTCTGAGTAAACAGCCGTCTATTACATCCTGCGGCAACACGACCCTGCCTTTTGGCAGACAGCAAACATGACAAGGAGATGACGGGGACAACAGAGTGCTATCTTAATGTACCTGTCACAGACAGCTCCATCATCAGGGCTGAGACCAGATGAAAGGTTCGACCTAAGTGGGGTGGGCTTTAAATAAACCATGCTGTTTTTTAGGAGTAAAAGCGAACTGTCATCTCTCAGTGCTTTACATGCTCAGGTACATGTCATCAAGGGCCAAACACACAAGGGTACCAGGCTACCGACTCCTGTCTGTGAAAATAGGCCATCTACAGTACATTGTAAGCGCATCTCCTTAAATACCCATCTGTTGTACAATCGCTGTCCTGAAGACATCTGTCATGTATTGTGTTGTATGTATGTTTACTTCATGGCCAGAGTGAACTAGTACACTGAACAAAAGGGTATATCAAGCAGTGTGCAGCTGCAAGAAGGAGCTTTGGAAATGGTATTGTAGTGCTGCATAATTGTACCACTCTGCACAAGACGTAGAGCTTGACGTGTTCAAAGGGTAAAGCAGGTGAAGGGTAGTGGTGAAGGCTAAATGCACAATCCTTTTTATGTGTGTTTTAAGACAGAAAAATGGTGTTTACTTATTTTTTATGATTGCTGCTATTGCTACTGTATGCTACATCCACACTCGTGACACAAGGACAAACTTACACTGTATCACATATAGTGTACGTGCCTTTGATTTTTTTCCCACTACACCACTGCTGATCAGCTGAGCAACATCCGGAGTCACAAAACATAAAGTTACATTATTACGTTTAGCTGACATTGTTATCCAGAGCAACTTACAGTTATAGTCCCTGAAGCAGTGTGGGGTCAGATGCCTTACTCAAGGGCATTTCAGCCATGGGTAGGGTGGGATTTGAACCTGCAACTCTCAGATCCCAAGACTAACTACCTAACCACTACACCACATCTTCCCCAAATCGCCATAAGTTGAACTTACACTCCTGTTTGGTGGTGAGGCGGATGGCCTCGGAGCTCTCCCCGGGTCCCAGCTCGTTGTAGGCCACCACCCTAAAGGTGTAGGTCTCCTCGGGCTTCAGGCCGCTCACCGTCAGCTGCAGCGCCTCGGGCTCCGTCACGTTGATGGACCTCTCCCTGCAAAGAAGCCAGTGCAGAGACAACTGTCAGACTGGATGTGGATCCCCGCAAAGTGTGTTAAGCGTAATCTAATCGCAGACCTATTGGTAAAGCTATAATCTGGACAGTAAAAAAAAAGGTATAAATAAAAACACAAAACTCGTAAGCTAAAGACACTGGAGTGGCATCCACATAACAGAGTAGACACGAGGTGCTTGTGTGTTTCTTTTTTGTCTGGGTAAAATCTGAATTAACTACGTCTCTAAATCTACCCAGGAAGACCTGAAAAGTCACCAACTACCACTAACTGACATTATCTGTTACAGTGAATGTGTTGCGTGTTGAACACTCTGATCTTACCGAGTCAGAGCCTGTGTATGTGGATCCAGGCCTGGTCACTAATGGACGTTTACATGTTCAAAACAGCACACATCTCATTATTTTATTTTTTAAAAAGTTCCAGATGGAGGCTATTATGTGTCAATAATAACAGGGTCCTTGTGAGGTCTATTTTCCCCCTTGATGCCATCTCTCTATCTGTGTAATAAATGCCAAGCTTTGCTCTCTACTTTTCACTTCCATTTTCCTCGCCCATTCTGTCTCTTCTGAAGAACAGAGTCTATTTTGCATGTGAAAAAAACATGCTTCAATGTGTTCCTCAGGTCCTGCTTTCTTTCAAAAGCAATTCAAGCTCTTCTCTCACCCCTCTTCTTCTCTCTCTGTCTCTCTCTTTCATTCGCTCTGTGTTCAGGGGGAGTCTCGCATGCTGGTTTTTAGTTCTGAACTCTAGCAACTGATGCTTTTTTGTGGGCTCATTGACATCTCTGCAGACTGAGCTCACTCCATTAAAAATCCCGCCGCCGTCATTTTCCATTTGGACGCACCCAGCAGGATGGCTCTCACGCATCAGTGGGGGTGGGGGGCCCGATGACTCATGGCACTCAACGTATAGGCCCCCCTGCACCCCCTCCAACCTTTTAGCGAGCATCCTCCTTGCTCAGAGCCAGACCATGTCTTTCTCCCTCCCTCTCCACACTCATACACTTACCACTACTTACTCCTTATGCCTCAGAACACACACACACACACACACACACACACACACACACACACACACACACACACACACACACACACACTGATCCCCTCTTGGCACTACAAACATACTTCCACACCTTCACACACACACACACACACACACACACACACACACACACACACACACACACACACACACACACACACACACACACACACACACACACACACACACACACACAAATACCTGTTGATTTCCTCTTGGAAATACAAACACACTTCACAACAGCACTGTTCCCTTCACACACACAAATACACACACATGCACACCACACACACAAACATACCTGTTGATTTCCTCTGGGGAATACAAACACACTTCACAACCGCACTGTTCCTCCCACACACACACACACACACACAAGACATACCTGTTGATCCCCTCCTGCGAATAGTAGACGCCATAGGTGTGGATGCTGCCACGGGCCTCGGCCGGGGGGCGCCAGCTAAGGCGCACGGAGCGGCTGGACACTAGGACAGGGACCACGTCACGGGGAGCGGAGGGGAGGGCGCCTGAGCTCGGGACAACTGGTGGGGGAGGAGAGGAGTAAGTCAAAGAAGTGGGGGGCACAGGGCTTGGGACCTGGGGGGCCGGTGCTGCGGTGGCCTCTATCGGGTTAGTAATCCCAGGGTAGGAGGAAGAGGGGTAGGGGTTAGGGGGTAGGGGTTAGGGGTAGGGTGGAGTTAAGGGAGAGGGGAGAGGGGGAGGGAGGACGAGAGGGGAGGGAGAACGAGAGGGGAGAGTGCGGGTGGAGTGTTTGGGGGTGGGATGGGATGGGGGGGTTGGGGTTTGGGGGGGGGGGGGGGGGGGGTTAGGTTGGGGGAAAATAATAAGAAGAAACACAAGAGGATCATGGCCGATGGGATGAGAAGATAAGGAAGAAAGACCAGGAAAAAGAAGAACAGCGATAAGGAAGATCACAGACAGGAAAAAAAGAGAATTATTTGTTTCTTTAGCTTTTTGTTGTCTTTGCGTTTTACAGTTCATTGCAGCTGTAGCTGTGTGTGTGTGTTTGTTTGTGTGTGTGTGTGTATGTGTGTGTGTGTTTGTGTATGTGTGTGTGTGTGTGTGTGTTCATGTGCATGTGCAGCAAGCATGATGCTGACCAAACAGGAGCTGTGGGAGTTGCGGGGGTAAGTAAAGGCGGTGCTTTTAAGGGGCGAGGGGGGGGGGGGGTTGCAGCATGTCATTGGGGCATACAAGACCCATGCCTGCGCCAGGCAAATGGCTCTGAGTCTGATGCTGATGTTGATGGACAGCTCAGAGAGGCATGCCGTCATTACACACCATCATACATAAACACACACACACACATACACACACACACACACACACACACAAACACACACACACACACACACACACACACACACAAAGCAGAGCATGTTTACATACAAAGCAGGTCGTGGCTCGAGCTCCTCTCCGTCATGACAAACAAGCACACAAACTGGCAGACAGACAGACATCTGCACGGACACTTGGAGCAAAGTAATGAGGCCCTTACAATGATAATTAAGTTCAAACCCCTCAAAAAACAAACAAAAAAACCCTACCTCAACTGTCTCCTCCTTCAGCTGTTTTACATTGAGTGGGCTCTCTATTGTAGCCTACTTTGTACAGATCTGGCAACCCACACTGAGTTGCCAAAACTATGGTGATGAAAACCTTGCTGTCAATACAAACAGCTCAATACACCACTGCCAGCTTGAAAGGATCTGTTGAACAAAAAATGAAGGATGGGGAGGGGAGGGGGGGGGGGGGCTGTTATAATGACAGCACATTTATTCTCATTGAGTGTGTTTGTTCACTCAAGAGAAAGCGTGTTTGCGGGAGTAGGTGGACGCCTTTGAATCCCAAACGAGGCCTGACGACTGCCATGCAAAAATTCGTTATGTATTTATTCGTTACATTAACGCTAAATTCTCCAGAAGTTCTCTGTATATTTACACCGCTGGCCCCAGCAGAGATCTGTCAGAACAGCTGTATGAGTTTATTCAAATCGCACATCTCATGACGCATTCGCCATGCTTAACATAGATGGCGGCAAAAGGAACATCTAAAGAAAAAAAGTAAAAAAAGCAATAAAGACTTTAGAATTATTAAGACAGCACAAAGAACACAAAAACATAATTAAAATCAGGTGATTAAGAAAAGATTAACGGTTAAAAAAATAACCACAACAAGGTACAACACAAAAGGAAAACTTGATGAAAAGACAGTTGCAGAAGTGAAAGATCAAATCAATAAAATTAAATGTCATTAAAGGAAATACCTTTATATTATTAACATATATCTCCGCATATATCTCCGCTCATGAGCTAAGGCTTGCAGATGTTCTTTTCTTTGTGTCTTATTGTCTGTGTTTGGAAGACTCTTCCAGGGACTGATTAGGGTGCTCTAACTAGGCAAAATGAGCATTATTTTTAAACGGTGTTACGAGGGGTTGGGTAAATCACTCATGTCTAGTTTGCTGACAGGCCAGCCACAAAGTTGGCAAAGCAAACCAGATGCCTCTTATCTGTGCGTGTTCAGAATGTAATCCCAATGAAAACTAAAACTGAACCATAATCCAGTAGAGCCCAGCTAAGCCACTGTGAACCAAAGCACACCCGCACATAGGCACAAACTATGACAAGATAACAGGTGTTCAGCAGCTGGCCCCAGTGTGACACAGTCAGCCATCTTAGCGCTCAGGCTTACTGGTCGAATTTCACAGCAAAACCTCAAAGGTGGGCATGCAGGGCAGAAAGCAAGA
>CM050209.1:21640000-21645000 GCA_027475355.1 Coilia nasus
GGGCTGTCTGTATAACTATCCAAAAGCCAACCAGGTCAGAGAGGCTCTTAGAGCTAGAAGTAGCAGTCGAAGTCTTTATTGTCACTATACAAAGTACGTGAGATAGCACAGAGTCACATTGCATGGGGTCCAGTATAGTCCCTGTCAAGTACTCAAGGGATTCTTCCATGCCCACTGGCTATGTGAGGGACTGCTCAGCATGTTTTGGTTCATGATAGAACAAACAATAAGAACCCCCCCCCCCCCTCCCACACACACACACTAAAAAACATACACATACACACTTCTTGCTTTCTCTCTCTCAATTTCTCTTTCCTACCTCACTGTCTCTCTTGTTTGTATGTTTCCATTTTGTGCTCAATTTCAGATCTCAATCATAGATCAAGGGAAATTTGTTTTTGTCGAAATCAACCATTTTGTTTGCTGCCTACTAGACGACTGATGTTCCTTTGGCCTTGCTGTGCCTCATTTGCAACAGCCAGTCTTCCACACGTTATTTTATTTTTTACAGAACAAAGAACAGGAGACCTAGGGAGCTCTCATCCCACAATAGATGGCTCTTATCTGTTGCAATGTTTGTTTGTTTTTTTTTTTCAATGGAGCATGGAGTAAGGAAATGAGGAAGTTGTGAATAACTGCACAGTCCTAACGTTGCCTAGTTTGCCTTGTTCATCATGCGAGTTCTCTAGTTTTTCTATCCGAGGGTAACAGGGTACCATGTGACTTCAAAGTTACGCCATTAAAACAAAACAGGAAGATGAATAAACACAATACTTTTTTTCAAGGCTCATTAAATTAAGGGAGGCAAGCCCCTGTGGTTTTGATCTGCTGAGAGTTAAAGAAAGGGAAACAGATTATAGGCCACCCGCTGATCCTCGGCTTAGGAGAAACCAAACCGCTCTTTCCGAAAAAGTTGTCAGTCAATCAAAAGTCATTCCTTGCCTTCCTTGGTCCACTTGCCAAAAAAGTTTCTTGTTCACAAGACATGGTAGATTACCTTTTTTTCCTGCACCACCTCATGGTTACAACAGCGTGGATGAAAGGAGTTCATCATAAGACTCTGCGTCGGTGAAGAAAGAAGGATTTCAGAACATCATGTTCCTCCCATGTCCACATTTCATACTGTACGAGCCTGAACCTGCAAGGACAGCCAGCTTGTGACTGAGCACAAAGGGATGAAATGATAGAGGGTCACCCTGGTGACAATGAATCGGCGGTAGTGTGGCAGTGGTCACATTGCCACGATGGTGGCATTTCACAGCAGAGTCTGAACCAATCTTCAAGAACAGTACAATGAGGTAACCGGTGGTACTGAGCCGAGGCTTAGTGCAGGTGATGCTTTCTACAGTCCTTTTTCCCAACCAACTGCTAAGCATCTGTCTCGAAACAGCCAGAAGCAAGGCTAACAAAACACGTTCACTTCATTTTATGCTCATACCCTTTTTACCCATTTTATGCTCATACCCTTAATTTCCTTCGGGATCAATAAAGTTACTCTACTTTACTCTACTCTACTCTACTAGTGGCAGGCGTATTTCCAGCATAGTAATGCACTGCATTAGTCCTTCGCAAGCCACCTCATGAGCAAGATCCCGTTCCAAGATTGAACGCGACATGCAGGAGCAGACCTGAGAGGAGGTTGTGCACTACCATGAAACACAACTAAGCCCGCCCTCCTGTGACCGTTTGTCTACGCATACGAAAAACAACCCCCCTAAAACATGTGTCTCGTAAATGATTGACATATTTTTCCAGTTAAATGGAATTTCTTGCTGTCACGCGCCCACACCCCGAAAGCCCCGGTGAAGGGGATGATGGATGCCACTGCGGTTTTGAATTATTTTTTGCCCCCCCCCCCCCCCCTTTTGTCGGCCTTTAATGCTCTGGCGTCTTGCCACCCTGCTCTCTGCGTCGAAAAAGGAGAAAACAAAATAGTTTTTTTTTTCGTGGCGTTTCTATTTTCTCTCCAATTTTCAGCTCCTCCACATCTTCCATTTTTCTCCGGCACGCGCGGGGGATGACAAACGGGGGTTACGTGTAGGCATTCTATCATGGAAGGGATCAATTTTTGAAGCGGTGCTACCACGATGTGTCAGGTTTATGAAATGCCCGTCCAACTCTGCTAATCAATACTGGAGGACATCACAGGAACATTACACTGAAATGGAAGCTTCTGGAAAAATATTTTTGGTCTCGCTTTTTTTTTTTTTTTTTTCTGGCCAGAAGGCATACCCCTGCACTTTTCCACTTTCATGCTCATACTATACCCACTGATAAATGCACACCTTAACACCTTCACACCTTCACACACACACACACACACACACACACACACACACACACACACACACACACGCACACGCACACGCACACGCACACACACACGCACACGCACACGCACACGCACACACACACACACACACACACAGACACACACCGACAGCCCTGTGAAGTTTGTCATGGTCTATTATCGAGCTGGAGAAGAATATATTTTTAATGGAACGAGAGAAGGGGGGAAAGGTCATTAAGTCCGTGGTAAATCAATCCCACTAGACAACCCCTGGAATGGGCCTGAAACGCCTGCCGTCCACATCCATTTGGCCTGTCCGCACGCACGGGGCCCGTGTGCCCTCCCCACCGCAGCCTCCCATAAAGAAGACGGATACGCCGTTTGTGGCGACGTGCTCCGCCGACGCCGCCGTCCATCACGTTTGCCAATTCGGGGGAGTGACAGAGCATAAGTGAGACCAACACTGCCCACTGAAGCTCAGCAGTTGTGTTTCTTTTTTATCTGAAAATTAAATTCCTCTGTTCACCATTTTTTTTATTTCTTGCTACCCATCCTGCCTTTATCTGCCATTTTCCAGTCCATGCAGCCCAATATTCCAAGAAAGGAAAAAAAGGTAGAAAGTGTATTTCCACTCTCCTCAGTTGGGGAATGATGGGGAATTGTCACGGCATGAGGGTTTATGTCTGGCCCGGTCGTCTGGCTTGTCATATTCCCAGACGGTTCGGTCAATCACTGGGATTGGCCACGGACTACCCCTGTTTGTGACCAATCGGCATTCCAAGCCGGCCAGACCGGGAGGGGGGGTGGGGACCAGACTGATCCTGGAAGCTCCACGCCACATTCAGCCGGCAAGTCTCCCGAGCCACACTGTGTACCACGGTGCCAAAACGTCCGTAGCGCATTAACAACATAAGTCAATAATGGAAATTATTTAATGGCTGCTTCGGGGCCTGTATGTTCACACAACTGCAGACAGAAAGCTAAAGCCCTTCGGGCAGAGCATAAATTGGAAGTGTAATACAACGCCACCCACTTTCATTATGCTGAGCGTATCTAAAAGACACAGCTTTTAAAGGTGTACAGAGACAGAGCGA
This sequence comes from Coilia nasus, assembly GCA_027475355.1. NCBI lineage: Eukaryota > Metazoa > Chordata > Actinopteri > Clupeiformes > Engraulidae > Coilia > Coilia nasus. The sequence goes on from CM050209.1 coordinate 21,643,385, forward strand.
GGGCCAGAAGAAAGCAAATAGAACCTCTACTGGCGAGATAAGCCACAGAGCATTCTATTCAGAGAATACCTGTGTGGTAATCTTCTGATCAGTATTCACAGTCTCCATTTCGCTCTGTCTCTTGTCATTCCTTCTCATTTTCATCCATCTCCTCCAGACAAGGAGAGAAGAGAAGAGAGGAGGAGAGGAGAGGGTGGGGAGGAGTAGGAGGAGGGGGGTGGCTGGGGTGGAGGAGGATTTGCTCGTCTAATTTACACAATAACAATAATTTGTCTGCTGAAGCGTGAATCTAATCCAATGGAGAGATGGTGGCGGGATAGCGGGCTAATGCGCAGGCGATGACGGTGTCGAAGACAGCGGAGGGGTGATTGAAAGCTTTAGCGGACCGTGCCCTGACTGAATGGCGTCCATGGTTAATATCTTGTGACAAAAGGCACTATTCTGAGGGCACATCCATCTCCCTCTGCTGCTCCTTGCTCTCTCGCTCTCTCTATTTCGCTCTCTCTCTCTTTCTCTCTCGCTCTCTATTTCTCTCTCTCTCTCTTTCTTTCTCTTCCTTACCACTGTGCCATTGTTACAGCTTGGCAGAGGAAGAGAATAAGCTCCATTTTTACAAACTGCTCATGGGATTCACACCTACTGCAGGCATACGCTAACACATTATTACACCGCCATCTTTGTTTAACTGTCATTAGCGTTCCTGAATTGCAGAATGCGTGCTGCTTAACAGGTCAGATGATAGACTACTTCTTTTTCATCATTCTTATCTTGAGGTAAACAGTAAGCCATGGTTCGATTGAGAGAAATGCACATTAAGATGAATGCACTGTGTTTCTGTGAACACTTGTGTTGAATGTGTCACAGTACAAAAAAATGAATTATGTGCAACACCAGTTGGTGAAGACTGTTAGTGAAATCAACAACTACTTTCGAAGTTATGCTACTTTGTTTGCATTTTGACACTTGCTTTCCATTAAAACTATACCACACACACACACACACACACACACACACACACACACACACACACACACACACACACACACACACAGATTTCATCCTCTGAATAAAATCGCTGGCTGCTGTTTTTTTCCAGTGCCGCACCTGCAGCAGCCATAACGAGGAGTGAAGGCTGGGGCATTGATAATGATATCATGCATTAATCTCCAGAGACCGCCATTTGCAGGCTCTCATCCAGGGGCGGTGAAACACCCCCAGAACTGTCAGCTCCAATCTGGGCCCCAGTGCCCAAAGCAGACTGCAGCAGCTGGAGGAAACTGGAGCTGGAGCTGGAGATGTGGTCGAGGCTGGACTAGGAACTGGAGCTGGAGCTGGAGATGTGGTCGAGGCTGGACTAGGAACTGGATCTAGAGCTGGAGGAGGAACTGGAGCTGGAGCTGGAGATGTGGTTGAGGCTGGACTAGGAACTGGATCTAGAGCTGGAGGAGGAACTGGAGCTGGAGCTGGAGATGTGGTTGAGGCTGGACTAGGAACTGGAGCAGGGGCTGGAGATGTGGTCGAGGCTGGACTAGGAACTGGATCTAGAGCTGGAGGAGGAACTGGAGCTGGAGCTGGAGATGTGGTTGAGGCTGGACTAGGAACTGGATCTAGAGCTG
>CM050209.1:21665000-21692500 GCA_027475355.1 Coilia nasus
CACACATACACACACACCCAAATGTCATATAGCATACTGTATGCTGATACAGGCATAAACCAATAACTGCACCACAGGGACTGCAGTTCCACATTCAGAGCTGTGAGACGCTGCACACACACACACACACACAAACACACACACACATACACACACGCACGCAGTTGACACACCGGAGGCAGGAATAAAGCATCTGTTGAGTGCAGGTAATCTGTGGAAAGAGACGGGTGTGTGTGTCTGTGTGTGTGTGTGTGTGTGTGTGTGTGTGTGTGTGTGTGTGTGTGTGTGTGTGTGTGTGTGTGTGTGTGTGTGCGTGTGTGTGCATACTCTCTGCTAGTCCCAGCGAGCCTCTCCCACCTCCTGTTCCAGCTGTGGGGATGAGGCACCTGAGCGCTGATGACATTATCATCACTAATGAGAGGAGACCAGGGTAACCAGTGCCAAAGTGTGAGAAGCCTGAGGGACTCCACATTAAACTGCGTGTGTGTGTGAGAGTGTGTGTGTGTGTGTGTGTGTACCTGTGTCTGTGTACGATGAGTTTTGTGCATGTGTGTGTATCTACTGTACGATGAGGTGTGTGCGTTAGTGTGTATGTGCATGTGTATGTACAGTAAGGTGTGTATATGTGTGTGTGCGTGAGTTAGTGTTTGTGTGTGTGTATGTGTGTGTGTGTGTACGATAAGTTGTGTGAGTGTTTGTGTGTGTGTACGACGCCTGAGGAGGCTTTAAGAAGCAGCACCTGTTTACAGTGTTCTCCCACTTCTGCAGATGTGCTTGCGAGACTCATCCCGATAGAGGTGTGGGGTTTAAATAGAATACACTGTAGTTCACACAAAATGAGCCCAAGTCATCATTCCCCTAAAAATATCACCTCATCCATAACAACCGATCCGTGAAACAAACTACCCTATTACAGTAAATAGGCCCACAAAGGCTTGAAAGGAAACACGCACTCTCCATCCACTGTGGGTGAAAGTACAGAATGATCCCACTGTAACAGTTCCATCTCAATCACCAGTTTCCATCCACATGACACCTGACTTAGGGAATAGCCTCAGATCTCGGAAACTGCCACGGCAGCCGGGCAACATTCCCTGTTGAGCCGACCACATCCGATCATATGGAATTCCACTGGGCACTTTGAATTTGGGACAAGCCAAAGCTGGTGGCAGCCTGCATGGCCACAGAGGACAGGGCAGGGCAGGGCAGGGCAGGACAGGGCAGGGCAGGGCAGGGCAGGACAGGGCAGGAGGCTGAGAGGGAGGAGGAGGGGTAGGGCTGGACAAAGGGGTTGTAGATAAGGGCCATGGCTGCATTCGGATGCAATGTTATGGTTATGTTTCTTTATGCTCAACCAACTAACCAACAAGCACCACTAACCTCCTCAGCACCTCCAGACAATCCCTGTCAACGTCATTGGTCCAGTGGAGGTTGACCCCGATCCTCCCTGCAGCCAAGCTCAGAGTGGCAGTAGGGAGACGAGTATGGGTTGTTGTCATTCACCCACCCAGGGGTGAGAGCCAGGGGTGGAAATTAACTTTGCAAAACGTAAACCTTTACCAGCCACTGACAGATGAATGATGAGATTCACGGGCCACTCAATAGTAAATTATTATTTTCTGTGCAAATTTTATCAGCCACTTTCATATTTTACCAACATTCGGCTGGTGGCCGGTACGAATTTCCACCCCAGGGGTGAGAGGGCACCGATGGCCCTACTGTTTTACAGTGACAGAAGCATGGAGTGGGGGAGAGAGGAGCTGGAGCGCCAAATGGCTTCCAGCTGCCATCTGTGGTAGCGGGGTACGTGGCACTAGCCATGCTGCAGCGATATCCCGCATAGGGGACTCGTGTCAGGGTTGTCGCTTTAGCGTAGTGACAGGACAGGACAGAGATGGAGCGCAGTGCTGATGGCAGCACAGTGCTGACAGTGATGAATACAGTACAGGGATGGCAGTGGAGAGATGATGGCACAGGAACTGAACAGTAAAAGGTTGGCACAGTTGGCACAGGGACAGGCCAATGATGGAAGAGAGAGCAAAGGGGGCACGGTGATGATGTCAGAGCGCTCGTGCGGTGGCACAGGGACAGGCCAATGATGGAAGAGAGAGCAAAGGAGCATGGTGATGATGTCAGAGCGCTCGTGCGGTGGCACAGCTGGCACGGCACGGTGGGTGCGACGGCGGTGGCGGTAGCGGCGATGCCGAGGCGTTGGCCGTCCGGGACTTACCGGGCTCCTGCAGTATGAGCTGGGCAGTGGCCTGGGCGTTCCCCGCATCGTTCTCAGCCACGCACTGGTAGTAGCCCTCATCCGACCTCACCAGCCCCAGGATCTGGAGGTTACTACCATCCTGCGTTGGGAGAATGTGGACATTAGCCCCCAGTGATTAAAGATTAAAGCTGTCCTGTGTACACTTTTCCCTATAGTCTAAAAATGGCGGCACAATATGGCAGTCATCATTGTGCTCACTAACTATATGTATATGTACATGGATTATGAAGGATTAATGATGTTATACTTGTGAATAAAAAAATATAATTTTGTCAGTAAGCAACCTAAAAAAATTCACCATATGACTTGTTGAAAAAGTGGTCTGGGAGATTTACAAGGTCACAGGATAAGTCATATACGTATGTCTGTACTTGTAGATTATAACCAGCTTAATGTACATATGTAAACAGCAACAAAAAAGACACGGCTGAATAATCCTCTTACGATTGATGGGATGACACGCAGTGGTATGGTCATCGAGGCAGCAATAAACCCATGACCATCTGGTGATGTATGTTACTAGGGCAGTGATGGTTTAGCGTTCATAAAATGCCATAAAATGTGTCATCATGCCCTTTTTAATGCAGATTAAATATCAAGTGCTACGTGTTGGGCGTGGTTGTAGTTACTTTGTAGCTTATGTCTGTGAAAGGGCTTGTGTGGGAAAGTAGGAGGCAAGGATGTATTACACTGAGATGTCACAGCAAAACGACAAACAAAAACATCAAAAACAGCTGTGAAAACAGGCACACGGCTGTTGTGCTATTTAAAAAAAATTAAAAAGGAAAAAATAAAAATAAATCAGCATAGGCCTTCTTCAGGTGCTTCAGGTGTTCCAACCAGTAGCAAGTATGTGTATGTGTATTGTGTGTGTGCACATGAGTGTGTATGGATATTTTTTGTCCGTACTGTATGTGTGCATTTGCACGTACGTGCATGTGTGCGCGTTTGTCTGTGTGTAAGATTACTCTCCACACATGCACTCACCACAATCTGGAAGTAGTCGCTGGGGATGACAACCTCCCCGTTCTTTACCCAGTGTACTTTGGGCTGCGGGTTCCCTGTCACAGCACACTCCATTTCGATGTCTGTGCTCTCATAGGCGTACATGTTGGCCGGGTAGTTCAGGAACTGTGGTGGCACTGCAACGACAAGCAAACACAAAGAGGACATGTTAGAAATGTCAGCAAGCGAGCTCTCACGTGTGTGTGTGTGTGTGTGTGTGTGTGTGTGTGTGTGTGTGTGTGTGTATGTGGTTGTGTGTGTGTGGTTGTGTGTGTATGTGGTTGTGTATATGTGGTTGTGTGTATATGTGGTTGCGTGTGTGTGTGTGTGGTTGTGTGTGTATGTGGTTGTATGTGTGTGAGTTCCTGTAGAGGCCAGTGAAGCTGCCTGCCTACATTAAACCTAGCATCATATAGATATATATATGAAGTGTAATCTGTGTGTGTGTGTGAGTGAGAGTATGAGTGTGTGTGTGTGCATGTGGTTGTGTGTGTGTGTGTGGTTGTGTGTATGTGTATGTACACCGTATATGTGTGTGTATATGTGTGTGTGAGTGAGTGAGTGAGTGAGTGTGTGTGTGTGTGTATGTAGTTGTGTGTGTGTGCGCGAGTGAGTGTGTGTGTATGTGTACATAGTTGTGTGTGTGTGCGTGTGAGTGAGTGTGTGTGTGTGTGTACGTAGTTGTGTGTGCATGTGGTTGTGTGTGTGTGTGTGGTTGTGTATGTACACGTGTGTGTGTATATGTGTGTGACCGAGTGAGTGTGTGTGTGTATGTAGTTGTGTGCGTGTGTGTGTTTGTGGTTATGTGTGTGTGTGTGTGTATGTTTTGCAGTTGTGCTGGACGGCAAAGACAAACTGCTGTGAAGTGGTGGCAAACAGAGCGGGGACGTGCTGAGCACGCTCTCAAGGAGCTGAAGACAAGAGCAGCGCAAACAAAGCTGCCATGTTCACAAATGCCACCTGGACATCCATCTGACAAGCAAACACACTCAGCTCCAAACATAAATCAGCTTCAGCCACTCAATGACCTGCTGTAGGCCCAGCAATGTCCCGTTGTGTTCTTTAGGAATATAAAAAGGATTTGTGTACATAACGGTGCTGTGTGTGTGTGTATGGGTATAGTACTGGTTTGTGCCTGGATAATTCCAGAGGCGAACATCCCTTGTTCAGAAAGTAAAAGTCCTGCCACATATTTGTTGCAGACAATTCACTGAACCAGCTGATCCTAGGTAAATAAGATGATTAGTGAATTCACACACCTGTGTTCAGAGCACAGGCAGAAGGAATACATGGCAGGACTTTTACTTTCTCAATCCAGTTTGTCCACTGCTGGATAATGGTGCATAGTAATGTGTGTGTGTGTGTGTGTGTGTGTGTGTGTGTGTGTGTGTGTGTGTGTGTGTGTGTGTGTGTGTGTGTGTGTGTGTGTGTGTGTGTGTGTGTGTGTGTGTGTGTGTGTGTGTGTAACAGAGAGAAAGCGGGTATATGTCTTAATATTTGTTTGTGACTGGATAATTGTACATGTCAATATGTGTGTTTGTGTGTGTGTGTGCGCGCTTGTGTGGAGTGTGTGTGTGTGTGTGTGTGAATAAATTCTGCAGGAGGCTAATAAAAGGTGAATCATATACATAATACATGTGGCTATGTTTCATGCACATGACATGGTACCAAAAGAACCAAACTATGAACAAACCCATACAGTATGACCATTTGCACGGCCAGAAATGTAATTATTCTCTCATAAAACAGCAACAAGCCAAGAGCCATCAATATGCCTATTTTTGAAAATGACTGATTGTATTGAACGACTATATCCAGAAGTAGCCTCTGATGAAAAACAACATTTTGCCAATTGAGACTGACTGGGAACTGAGATGAGTGGCTGGACAAAATTGTAGAAAATTGTGCAGTGGCTGCTCTCGAAGTGCGTAGTGGGAGCAGATGCAGCAGTCATTATTTAAGCTCATTATGAGACACCCCCTGATCAATCCGGCTGGACAGACTTCCAAAAAAGTGCTCATCAGAGTCCGTCTGTGAGTTTGGGAAGCCAAGTAAGGGAGTAAGTTGATTTGATTTGAGTGTGTGTCACTCTTATTTTCAGTGTGTGTGTGTGTGTGTGTGTGTGTGTGTGTGTGTGTGTGTGTGTGTGTTGGCTGGTGTGACTTTAAGCAAATGTGTGTGTGTGTGTGTGTGTTTGCTGGTGTGACTTTAAGCAAATGTGTGTGTGTGTGTGTTGGCTGGTGTGCCTTTAAGCAAATGTGTGTGTGTGTGTGTGTGTGTATTTGCTGGTGTGCCTTCAAGCGAATGTGTGTGTGTGTGTGTGTGTGTGTTCGCTGGTGTGCCTTTAAGCAAATGTGCCTGCGTGTGTGTGTGTGTGTGTGTGTGTGTGTGTGTGTGTGTGTGTGTGTGTGTGTGTGTGTGTGTCTGTGCATGTGTCTGTGCATGTGTTCAAGCACGTGTTGGTGAATGTGAGTGTGTTTGTCTCCTGTTTTCAGTTCATGAAAAGCAACCGAGAGCAAGCAAAAAGACAGACAGAAGCACTTAAAAGCAAAGCAAGTCTGTGAGTCAAAAGTGCGTCTTTGGTCTTTGCGTGTGCGCCCGTGTTTCTGATCAACAATGGGGCTGCCGGATGGAAGCCGGCGCCTCGGAGAGGAAGGGCACAAATGGCACTGTCAGTCAGCGTGGAGCGCAGGAACGAGTAAACAGCCAGTGAAGATGTTACACAGGGGGGGAATAAAGGCAACTGACTGACAGATACTCGCCGCAGACATGCAAACATCTCAAATGCGTGGCTACGCGGGAGAGGAGGGGAGGATTCAACAGATGAGAGCCATCTGTGCACCCGCCGCAAGAAGTTTTGGTTTTTTTTATTATTCATGGCTTCAGCGTGACATGACAGTGCCAGAGGAGACAGAGAGTCAGAGAGACACTGAAGAGAGAGAGAGAGAGAGAGAGAGAGAGAGAGAGAGAGAGAGAGAGAGAGAGAGAGAGAGAGAGACAGAGAGAGAAAGAGAGAGAGAGAGAAAGAGAGACAGAGAGAGAGAAAGAGAGAGAGAGAGAGAGAGAAAGAGAGAGAGAGAGAGAGAGAAAGAGAGAGAGAGAGAGAGAGAGAGAGAGAGAGAGAGAGAGAGAGAGAGAGAGAGACATAGAGAGAGAGAGAAAGAGAGAGAGAGAGACAGCTTCAGCGTGACATGACAGTGCCAGAGGAGACAGAGTCAGAGACACACTGAAAGAGAGAGAGAGAGTCAGAGAGACATAGAGAGAGAGAGAGATAGAGAGAGAGAGACATAGAGAGAGAGAGAAAGAGATAGAGAGAGACAGACAGCTTCAGCGTAACATGGCAGAGCCAGAGGAGACAGTCAGAAAGACACATACTGTAAGGAGAGAGACAGAGAGAGAGAGAGAAGGGATGGGACAGAGGGAGGGAGGGAGAGAGGGAGGGAGGAAGAGACAGAAAGAGAGAGAGAGTTTTACAGTAAGACAGGGAATGAAGGAGACAGAGGTGGATAGAGAGAGTTCCAGAAGAGGTAAAGAAAGGGTGTTACGGGGCAGAGTGTCGAGGGCCTTACGAGTAGGCACACAGATACAGCAGGAGGCAGGAGATGTAGTTTGGGCCCGTTTATTTGCACCACACAAGTGAACAATGAGCCCGTGACTATCAAAAGCAAAAGAAAACCCCAAAAACAAAAGTAGAAAAATATACTATAAACACTATGTACACTATTTACAAAAAAAACAGGCTGTGAGAAGCCAAAACAAGACCTACAAATACTAGCCAAAGGCTCAAAATCAAACATCCACGAGATTTAACCAACTCACGTAACTGAGGGTTTGGGAGCATTCAGACACACGTCTTTCCACCAACAAGCTCTCCCTACAAGTGAGAGATACCCCATTATAACGGGTACCTGGCTCTCCCTGCAGGTGGACCATACCATTAACAGGACAAGCAGCAGGGGTGTTTCAGGCATACAAACATCAACTCTTAACAACAGCATTTAAAATGGTACCATAATCATGCAACTATTATCAGGCCTTATACAATAAATCAGTACACATGTACATACACTCTGATCGCTGTTTCAAACACTGAAACAGATAAATATTTTCACGAGGGTGCAACCATGCACGCTCGTGCACGTGACCCACAATATAACGTCCTCTAAACAGAGACGCACTCTTTTGGACGAACGCGGAAGCGCTGCCACAACGGTAAGACTTATTTTTAGAAACGCTAAACAAACATTACTGAAAGCATTTAAACATTGAAGAATGCAGGAATACTACTCAGTAGTGGGAATGCTGATGTTAACAAAAATGTTTTAAATAAAGGAAGCATTTTAACGAACCGAAGTGTTGTTGTTGTGTTGTTTGTGCGTGAGTGTAGAATGTTTGCATGTAGATATCTGTATAGCGAGTTAAACATGTGTGCACCCATGAATTAACAACAACCAGACGAGATATACAGCATGACGGATGGAATATGACACGCACAGAAGTTTAGGGCAGTGCTTGAACGCAACTGTAACAGGCAGATAAAAGTTTGTATGGGGAGATGGCGTTGCACGTGAGTAATGGCGGCCGTCATTAGGACGCCGTGATGATGCGCTCACAGTTGCAGCATCACAAAGGGGCTGAGGAACTCTGAGACAAAGGAGTGAAAGAAAGGAAACAGTCACTGTGATGACAGACTGACAGAGCTTCATAGTGAATCAGAGGAAAGGAGTGAGAGAGAGAGAGAGAGAGACAGAGAGGGAGAGAGGAAAACAGAAAACAGGAGAGGGAACAGGAGTTCGTGTGTGTGAGGATGTTGGGGATCTCGGGTTCAGTGTAACTTGCTTAAGAGGATTGGCGTTGATTTAATCAGGTGCTATGATTCTGTCACACCAGTGAAGGAGAGTGGTGTCTGTGTGCATATGTGTGTGTGTGTGTGTGTCTGTGTGTGTGTGTGTGTGTCTGTGTGTGTGTGTATGTGTGTGTCTGTGTGTGAGAGAGAGAGAGAGAGAGAGCGAGAGAGAGAGAGACATAGAGAGAGAAAGAGAGAGAGAGAGAGAGAGAGCTTCAGTGTGACATGACAGTGCCAGAGGACACAGAGAGTCTGAGAGACATATAAAGAGAGAGAGTCAGAGAGACATAGAGAGAGAGACAGAGAGAGACAGAGAGAGACAGAGAGAGACAGAGAGAGACAGAGAGAGACAGAGAGAGACAGAGAGAGAGACAGCTTCAGCGTAACATGGCAGAGGAAGAGTCAGAGGAGACAGATACTGTAAGGAGAGAAAGACAGAGAGAGAGAGGGGATGGGACGGAGGGAGGGAGGGAGGGAGGGAAGGAGGGAGAGAGGAAGAGACAGAGAAAGAGAGAGAGAGTTTTACAGTAAAACAGAGGTGGATAGAGAGAGTTCCAGAAGAGGTAAAGAAAGGGGCTGAGGAACTCTGAGACAAAGGAGTGAAAGAAAGGAAACAGTCACTGTGATGACAGACTGACAGAGCTTCATAGTGAATCAGAGGAAAGGAGTGAGAGAGAGAGAGAGAGACAGAGAGGGAGAGAGAGAGACAGAGAGGGAGAGAGAGAGACAGAGAGGGAGAGAGGAAAACAGAAAACAGGAGAGGGAACAGGAGTTCGTGTGTGTGAGGATGTTGGGGATCTCGGGTTCAGTGTAACTTGCTTAAGAGGATTGGCATTGATTTAATCAGGTGCTATGATTCTGTCACACCAGTGAAGGAGAGTGGTGTCTGTGTGTGTGTGTGTGTGTGTGTGTGTGTGTGTCTGTGTGTGTGTCTGTGTGTGTGAGAGAGAGAGAGAGAGAGAGAGAGAGAGAGAGAGAGAGAGAGAGAGAGAGAGAGAGAGAGAGAGAGAGATAAAGAGAGAGAGAGAGATAAAGAGAGAGAGAGAGAGATAAAGAGAGAGAGAGATAAAGAGAGAGAGAGAGAGAGAGAGATAAAGAGAGAGATAAAGAGAGAGATAAAGAGAGAGATAAAGAGAGAGATAAAGAGAGAGAGAGAGAGAGAGAGAGAGAGAGACACCCAATGTGTTGGCCTGTGGAACAGGATGACAGGGTGCCCATCACTCACAGTAAGCCTCTGCCAGCCAGACAGTCTGAGGTAGATGGCCTCTCCCAGCTATTAACTTAACTCCTCCTATTTCTCTCTCTCTCTCCACCCCCTCTCTCTCTTTCTCTCTCTCCCCCTCCCTCTCTCTCTCTCATTCTCCAGCTCCACTCATCTCCATTTCTATGTTTCTGTCTTAATCTCCCCATCCCTTCCTGTCTTCTCCATCCTCTCTCTCTCTCTCTCTCTCTCTCTCTTTCTCCTTCGCCAGCTCCACTCAGCTCCATTTTTATGTCTCTGTCTTAATCCCCCCCCCCCCCTTCCTGTCCTGTCCATCCTTTTCTTTCACTTTCTCTCTCTCTCTCTCTCTCTCTCTGCCCTTCTTGTTTTTACATCCCTCACCCTCATCTCTCTGCTCTGTCCTCTTTCACACTTGCGGCGTATTCTGCTGACACATTGGTACTGCAGTGAAATGGAGGGCTGGCATGAAGCCACACAACCTCTCTTGATGAAAAAGGAAAGCAGGTGAATCAGAAAATGAAACACATCCACCTGCTGGGTGCAAGGCCATTGTGCCTCCTCTGAGAGGCAGCTGCTAAGAGAAGGGGGAGATGGAGCCCCTGAATATTCTGGCAAAATAAACCGTCAGTGCAAAGACTGGAGCTTCTCTGTATTTACGACATCCAGACAAAGACACAACAAACAACAGCACATCTGTCAGCAGAAAACGGACACGTGCCAGTAACATGCAGTGTGGCAGCTGTGGCGTAGTGGTTAGGAACTTGGTCTTGCAATCGGAAGGTTGCTGGTTCGAATCCCACCCTACCCATGGTTGAGATGCCCTTCAGCAAGGCATCTAATCCCACACCCCACACTGCTCCATGGACTGCTCCAGGGACTGTAATTGAAACTGAAATTGAGACAATTTCCCTACACACCTAAAGACACTGGCAAGTGGAACCATTTTCAGTCCTGTTCCAGTTGGTGCTGCTGCCTAGCCAGTGAGCTTTTCGCTAGGCTGCATTTGAATCGATGGCTTTAGCAAGCCACTACTGGCCCTACGGTGAGCCCCGGATGTGCCTCGTGCTGGAGTTTGCCAGGAGCAGATATCTGTGCCTCTGGGTCACCTCAGCCACTTAATTAACTGTGCCGCTGTGCCATTTGATCGCGACGGTGCACTTTCGTAGTTCGGAAGCAGCACCCCAGACGCACACTCAGGTTTTATACGGCATTAAAAAGCTAACCGCTGCTGTGTTAGCACTAACATGCCACCAAGGCTAGGGCCCGATCTGTGTGTGTGTGTGTGTTTCAGCTGGTACTACCACACGCATCAATATGCCATTAGCTATGGTGTTACTTTATCAGTGGTGTATTGCACTAATTAAGCCGTAATGATTTCCTTTAAACTGTACATGCCGCATTTTCACCCAAGGCTATGCACTAAACCGCCAATTACTGGTTGCTAGAATGAGGGTGTGCTTGAAAAAAAGACTACATACTTTGACTTATGTGTGCAAAAGTATCTGTTGTTTCCAAACAATGTGTATTTTTTAATACAATATAAATGGTATCACTGCTGAATTTAAGATGACAGTTCATAAAATATAGGCTTACTGTAATGCAGAAATGAATATGAATATGAAATGAATCCTTGATTCATTGAATTGAATTCAATGATTGCAGGTGAAAAAAGCATTAGAGGCTTTATACTGTAAGTGGTACATTTTCAAAGAAAGAAAGCTATTGACAAAGCAAAGCTATGGAGTAATAGACAAGCCATGATGGCCAAACAAGCCTCTTCTCTATGTAGGAACATTACCATGACAAACCCTTCAGCACAAGCCTGAGTGTGTGTGTGTGTGTGTGTGTGTGTGTGTGTGTGGGTGTGTGTGTGTGTGTGTATGTGTGTTTGGGTGTGTGTGTTTGCATGTATGAGTGGCGATCTTGTACGCGTCGGTCATAATGACTTTCCCTGGCCCATTGAAATGGAAATGTGTGCATCCGTCATTAGAATAAACATCTGGCATGTGAGCTCCCCGGAGCGAGGTGCTCCGTGCTAACACTGTCCCCCTGTGGAGGGGGTCTCAGCGGTGGGGGGGCTTGTGCTGAGGTAGGGTGGGTGAATGGGTGGGTGGGTGGCTGGTTTGATGTGGGGTGCTGTGGTGCTGGGGGGTGGGTAGTGTCATCATCTCACTCAGTCTGCCACCTCAGCCAGCAAAGTAGTCACCCACTCCTCCATGAGGAGCCACTTCCCGCAAATGAGTCCAACCAGAGAGTGTGTGTGTGGGTGTGTGTGTATGTTTGTGTGTGTGTGTTTGTGTGTATGTTTGTGTGTGTTTGTGTGTGTGTGTCTGTTTGTGTGTATGTGTGTGTGTGTGTGTGTGTGTGTATGTGTATCTGTGTGTGTAAGTGTTTATGTGTGCATGTGTTTACAAGAAGGAGGGTGCACATGTCTGTATGCCACGCAACATGGGTCGCAAGCAGACCTCCACTTATCTCTGTGTAGATAGGCATGCGTTGTTATAACAACCACGTTTGTTTTGTTTTTTTCTCTCACCCTTCTCAGATGTGTATACCGAATGCGGATGCATTATTAACGAGAAGCTGAGCGTAATAGCTTTCAGGTAGCGGGTCGGGCCGGGCCGGGTCGTGCCGGGCCTGTGCTGTCGTGTTGAGCTGAGGGGGATTAGAGATTTTAATGACAGCCATCCATTCAGGGCTCATTAGAGCTAGAGTGGACAGTATTTCAAAAAGATCTACTAGAAAGCATTCATTAAAAATGCTCTTTTTTCGGTCCAACACTTTTATTTTCTACCTCTCACATGTCTGTGATTTTTAATGAATATGTGAATCATCGCCCTTTGATCAAGTTTTACAGAATCACTCCTGACATCAAATCGGTGAAAGAATTATGAACAGTAAATGTTACCATTTTTCTTCCAGTAAGCTCATGCCTTTTTTATGACATCGCAAAAACCAAAGGCACTATACTAATCCCCGTCTGTGTTTTAGCATTTTCCAAGCAATTAAATGGCTTATGTCTGCAGATCTACTTATCCAAGAGCTGCATTTTCAATGTAGGGAAGATACATATCACCCCTCTTGTCAAAATTACCCACTATGGTGAATTGCTGCACTAATCCAAAGTCCTCCTGCTAACCCTGCCAACCCTAACTCTGCAAAGTCAGTGTAACTGGCTACGTGTAATAGTCCCAACTGTGGGATGGGTGTAATCTGGGATGACGTGTGTAACTGACCGTAAAAAAAAAACATGGCGGTGATGTCCACTATCACTGTAGGCTCCTCGGGGCAAACGGGCCCACTGCTGAACTTTTGACAGGCTCATAAAAGGTCAGAAAAGGTTACGCCTCTGTCCGTGACCTCTCGGTGTTTCCGTGCGGCAAAACAGTGTGATGTCAAAGGTCAGTCACAGCTACCAGACCGTATCGCGCATCAACCATTAAAGATGTAGTGACATGATAAAATCCTGAGTGTTTTGGACCACAGTAATAATTAGAGGCATCTGATGTCAAAGGTGAGATGTCATAACGTACAACTAGGGGTGCCATCTATGTCGGACAAAAAAAACGGGCGTTTCGGCAACCCAATCAACCTTTTTGCTTATAAGCAGCGACCCAGGTGTCAGTGTCCCGGGAGAACATCTTTTTTCTCTGGGACAGACCATTAAAACCCGGGACAATCAGGTAAAACTGGGACAGGTGGCAACACTATGTACAACACATTCATCTTTGAAGGCAAAGTAGCAACATGTTGTTCACAGCAGCGTTGTGAAAGATGACAAACCGGTAAGCTAAGCATTTTAGGAGATTTCATGCTAATGTGAATATACCAACGCCAGTTTCCGACATTCTCTTTACCCATAAGCCCCTGTGGGTGGACGAGACAGTGGAAGCAGCAGCAAGAGGGATTGCTGTGACACAGCATCAGCTTAAGAGCAGTCTGCTGTGCTCGATTAGTTGTGGTTGTGTATGTGGAGGAGGTTTTTTTTTCAGACTTCCAGATAGCAAACAAGCATGAGCTGGTATCGTGCTAGCCAGATGCTAAGCTGTGCAGTCAGCACTTTGGTAAACCTCCCTCTCGATGCCTTAAAGAGATTCACTAGCAACTGCGCTAACAGCCCAGCTTTTAGCCCACTTGGGAGCACATTTCCACCCTTAATTTATAGGTGCTGCAGGCTGGGCAGGTGCATGGTCGGACTATGCAGACACCTAACGCAGCTTACACAGGTCCTGATCGGACCCAGTACAAAAGACCTACACTGGGCCAGTCACGTTTCTATAGACATTAGTGAGTATTGAGACCCAAGCCTCTGTGGTCCTT
This sequence comes from Coilia nasus, assembly GCA_027475355.1. NCBI lineage: Eukaryota > Metazoa > Chordata > Actinopteri > Clupeiformes > Engraulidae > Coilia > Coilia nasus. The sequence continues at coordinate 21,678,666 of CM050209.1, forward strand.
ATGAGTTATAATGAGGTCCACATGTACCTGCAGACACAGTATAATGAAATTGATATTGATAGTACAATACTGTGTCTTTAATTTAAGTTTTTTTTTTGTGTTATTGTTGTTGTCTTGTCCTTTTAGGTATGGGTTACGATATCTGTGAGCAACACTACAACTTCATACCTTTGCCTCAGACAGATCTGGGTTTAAAGACAGATGTAGTAAACTGAGGATTTGTTGTAGTCAGGCTGATTTTGTATAAACTGGAGAACTGTCAAGCTTTGGGTCAGGTGTATCAGCGTAGATTGACTGAGTCCAGAGGCCAGAAATTAATGTGTGATGATGTGCTGCTGCTCTCATTTTTCCTCTCTGTCTTTCTCTCTCTCTCTTTCTTTCTTCCTCTCTCTCCATCTCTATCTCTTTTTTCCTATCTCTCTCTTTTCCTCCATCTCTCAGTCTCCCTCCCCCTCCCCCCACCTCTCTCTCTGTCTCTGTCTAGAGCTGAAGATCTTTGCCCGAGCCCGACAGGACCCGACTGGACCTGACGGGTTCGGGCTTAGTTTCTATCATTTCACACGGGCTCGGGCCGGGTTCGGGCATGCGGACCAAGTGCGCAGTAACTGAAAGGTCAGGTGATTAGTTTCAATGAGCTCGAGACAGATGCGAAAATGGATGCTGCGAAGGTGAAAAGGAGGCTAGCCTCTGGCAATCATGTTATTTATTTGTTCCAACTTACATGTTTGTTTCAACTTTTCACATTTGTCATAATAAATGATGTTAAAATGTATAAATGTCTCATTCTTGATGAAAGACAAAAGATGTGTATGCATGCGCATATTTGAATATGTCGGGCTACAAACAGGTTCGGGCTTTGGAAAAACTGTCAAGCTCCGGGTCCGGGTCAGGCTCGGGCCGAATTTTATCGGGCTTGGCCCTTGTCGGGCCTAACTTTTAAGGTCAGATTACAGCTCTATCTCTGTCTCGCTCTGTCTCTCTGTCTTGCTCTCTCTCTGTCTCTCTGTCTGTCTGTCTCTCTCTCTTTCTCTCTCTCTCTCTCACTCTCTCTCTGTCTGTCTCTCTTTCTCTCTCTCTCTCGCTCCCTCTCTGTACACTGGCATTTGCTTAAGCTTGAGTCAAAAACAGCTGCCCAGAGTCCGCGCCCTTGTCATGCCCTTAACCATCTGCTGCTGTCAAAGCCAGGCACATGGCCCATCATCCTCCATGACAGGGAGATAGCCCCCCCCCCCCCAAAACAAACAAACATTACCCACAGAAATGAAACCCGAACACAATAAGGCATTTGTTGAAAGAGAAAAACAATCCTGACGTCTGTGAGTAAACACGTATTCATACTCATATCGGATCTGATTAATCGCAACGACCAGGCCCGTCCTCAGTAGGTCCAGAGACCTCATTTGTTTTTTTTGGTTTTTTTGTTCTTTTTTTGCGGGAGCGATATAATCTTTATTGAATCAGGAAAAGAGGCACACAGCCTCCCCTGCTGTGAGCAGGACTGGCACACGGCTAAATGTTTGCCCACACAGGGAAAACAATTCTCAGGGCTTGCAATTAATCATCATTGACCCCACACTGTTTATCTGCCGCATGGGGGGTAGAATTTTGTGTGTGTGTGTGTGTGTGTGTGTGTGGTGTGCGAGCATGCATGTGTGTGTGTGTGTGTGTGTGTGTGTGTGTGTGTGTGTGTGTGTGTGTATGTGTGTGTGTAGTAGGTCCGTTCTGAGAATTACTGTTAGCCGTCTAATGAGACTGAGGCCAGGTACACTGTCTCTCTGCAAATCAAACTATGTGCAAAGCAGGATGGCAGCCGAATCGATGAAAGCCAATCGGTTTCTGAGCTATTTAGGGCAGATCTATACAATACATTTAATATTGAGCGCTTTCTCATGAGGCAAACATTTTTTGTGTGAGAGAGACTAAACTGGAGAGGGAAAGCGGTGAAAGAAAGAGAGAGAGAGAGAGAGAGAGAGAGAGAGAGAGAGAGAGAGAGAGAGAGAGAGAGAAGAGAGAGACAGAGAGAGAGAGAGAGAGAGAGAGAGAGAGAAAGAGAGAGACAGAGAGAGAGAGAGAGAGAGAGAGAGAGAGAGAGAGAGAGAGAGAGAGAGAAGTGGGCGACATTAAAAATAGAGCTGCTGACATTTTCCTTGGCAAATTAATTGGGCTGTTAAAGGGCCTAATGAGCTCCATTGAAGTCATCATTATTGGAAATAACAAACATTCATTACCCAAATCACGGTCAGCTGCCTGCATGGGGCTGCATCTTTTCAATAATACATGATGGATTTGAGTGGGAGGCCTTCTCTCTTTCTCTCTCTCTCTCTTTCCCACTCTCTTTCTTTCTCTCTTCTGTGAGTTATGGCATCAGCACTGCTATTGTTGCATGTGTTTCAGACATAAATACCACATTTAATGTATGAGCATAATGTCAGCATTACAGCATGGTTGTTAAAGAACCACTACACTCCACTACACAGTATTTACTGGGAATGGGAAGTGCGGCCTTTCAGGATGTCTTCCTGGAAATACCACATTTCGTTAACAAAAACTGCCTTGATCCACTCCAGAGCCACATTAGAAATGGTATTCTCCTGGTTAAATCTGAGTTAGTGGTTAATGAGTAGTGTAATCCTAATCCTTCACCCTGTGTGAGTCAGGATTTAATTAGGCTGTATTCTTGAATGCTAATAATAAAAAAAATAATTACTCCATTTTTTATTGTGTAGCTGGCTTCCTTTCTTTTACATCCCGCTGTGTGTTTATCCTAAACCCCAATGGATTCCAACCTTTTTTTCCCGCTCTTCTTCACGCTAACAGCAGATGAGCTTCTTGTGTGAGGTAACTGCATTAAGTCTCCTGGATTGTACACACACCTTATCTTGGCACTTTGAGCCTTATCAGCAGAGAGACTGGGTGAAATTATTATTTCCCCATTTTTTCCCCTCTTTTCCTCCTCTCCCTCGCTTCTTCCTCTCTGTTATATCGGCACTTTATCACTTCCTTGGCACCCTTTCAGAGAGTAGCTTGCTGTTGGAGCTGTGGAAGCTTCTGGAAGCTCCAGGCCTTTAAAAATCACAATAAAAGGTAATGGTGTTAGTGAATGCGCCACACTGATAAGAGAGGATACTGGAACATCTTTTTTTCTTTTCTTTCCCCCTTGCACCAGAACAGATTGGGCATGCTGAATTTATTTATTTGTTTATTTAGTTGTGTATAACAAAAAAAAATCTGGGCCTATTTTGTTTAGCCCTGAAAAAGAATAATTACTTAGCGTTGTTGGGCTGTGAAGTCTTGCAGAGAGAGATTTGACAAGCTAGCTGTAGCTAGCTAGACTGCATATTGGCACTGTTGATAAATTAAATAGGTGATTTTGTTTTTTGTATGAAACCAATCTAATATTCTGACAAATACATCAAAACCAAACCAATTCATTTTTGGATTAAGCAAAAACAAACACCATAAAGTCTCTGTCTTTGTTGCTGATCCTGGGTTATAGAAAAATCTGTTATTATTGTATATGTGTGTGAGTGTGTCTGTTTGTGTGTGTGTCTGGGTGCTTGTCCCTCCATTTGGAACAGCTGGAACACCTTGTTTGCGTAAAACTGCAGCTGGCTGATACCCACACATACTGTAGCATCTATTCCCCTTCAAAGCCCAACATGCACAACCAACTAACTACCCATCAACCCACATACACAAACGCACACAAACACACACACACACACACACACACACACACACACACACACACACACACACACACACACACAGACACACACACACACACACACACACACACTCATTGCCCTTTACACATGCACACGCACAGACACACACACAAACACACACAGACACACGCACACATACACACGCACACACACACACACACACAGAAACACACACACACACACACACGCACGCACACCCATTGACCCTTACACATGCACACGCACAGACACACATACAAACACACACAGACATACACACACACACACACACACACTCATTGCCCTTTACACATGCACACGCACAGACACACACACAAACACACACACACACACAGACACACACGCGCACACACACCCACACACACAGAAACACACACACACAAGCACGCACCCCCATTGGCCTTACACATGCACACGCACAGACACACACACAAACACACACAGACACACACACGCACGCACGCACACTCATTGGCCCTTACACATGCACACGCACAGACACACACCCAACCCCATTTTATTCAACTCTTCCTCCCCCAAAACCCTTCACCCATCTAAACCCTCATCCAACGGCCTCTCTTTGAGTCACAGTCACTGGCACAGTAAAGGCCACCGCCGGAGGGTAACAATGCTCCGTCTCGCGGTCGGAAAAAAATATAAATAATAAAAAAAAAAAAACAGTGATGCAACCTGTCGAAAGACCCGCACCGAGGGCAGAGAGGCACACGCCGCAACAATTCGGGATGAATTTAGCTCCCCGACGACAAGGTCCTGGCACGAGCCGTCCGCTGAATTATGGAGACAAAGACTAATGGTGGCCTAAAATAGCCCTTATCGTTATGTACTGTATAGCAGCGATCAGTGATGAATTGGGGCTTATCACTGCCAGTAATTAGGGTGTCTGCTTAAAGGCATTCTATACATAATATTCATCCTGAGGAATGAGAGTAAGGCAGGGAGGATGAAAGAGAGAGAGAGAGAGAGAGAGAGAGAGAGAGAGAGAGAGAGAGAGAGAGAGAGAGAGAGAAAGAGAGAGGTTGATAGAGAGTGGGTGAGAGAGAGTATGTGAGTGAGAGGGTCAGAATGAGGCAGAAGGACTGGGAGAGAGTGGGAGAGAGAAAGAGAGAGAAAGAGCAAAAAACTGCTGAGTTTAGGTAGGCTGAGTGTAAACACCACAAATCGACCATATTGATCATGTTCCTTTGTAACCTCCATGGCTACGTGTACAGATTAGGACCCATTTACTTTTCAACAAGACCGCTGCTGAATCACCACTCCATTGATATCCCATCATGCTCAGCAACCTGAAATCTCTCCAGTCCACTGTTACGTTCCTTATCTCCCTCCTTCCTCCCTCTCTCTCTCTCTCTCTCTCTCTCTCTCTCTCTCTCTTTCATCCTTTTCCAACCTCTCTTCCACCCTTTTCCAACCTCCCTCCCTCCCTCTCACTCTACATCTTACTTTCTGTGAACAGGTTGCTTTGCTTTAATATTGCATCAGACAAGCACATGTATTTTTCAGTAGTGCTGGGTCATGGAATTCACCGGGCTCGCGGCTGTGCTGCTTTGCCACGGGTTACCGTTGCCTTAAGGCATCGAGGGGGAATGAAGCAATTACGGGCAAACTACAGACCCTAATGTGTTCTGCATTCACACGCCGTACCCTGATTCCAGAGAGTGGGTGAAAAAAAAACACTATTTTGTTTAAAGATGGCCGCTGTGTTGTGCCTCTCTGTGTGCTGAGGGAGGAGAGATAGATGAGAGGAGATGGAGGGGCAGTGTTTCCACAGGGGAGATAGTGCATGAAAAGGGTCTACAGAGACTTGCTCTCTGGTGAGGTGAGCCATCTCCCAGAAACCTCTCATACACATTTACTAACACACATCCACCCACCCATACACACACACACGTACCCCCCCACACACATACGCACACACACACACACATGCACACACAAATTTACACACACACACACACACACACACACACACACACACACACACACACACACACGCAAATACACTCAACACGCAACTCAAACATCCAGGTAGCATTAAAGCAAACACAGCGTGTCAGTGCATTAATGAGCAGTGTGTCACACTATGCCAGTGGGATAGTGACATCATTGCTGACGAAGACTGAGGGACTCGACTGTGCAGTGCTACTGAAGGCAACTGCAACAACGAGACACAAACATAATACATGCTCTCACCACAGCACTCAATATCTCCTCTGAGATCATTGAAATTCATGTGCGAATGCATCTTGAGTTACCTTAACAATACTCGCAGGAAACATGTTGCATCAGTCCTGTAGCAGCTAAGGCACGACTATGTAAATAAGGACAATATAAGGCGCTAATCTATCTTTCGAGATCCTACAAGTGATATTTTGGCTGTGTTTGCTCTGGGACTCTGACAGCATACCCCTCAGACAGTTACCTTTGTCGTATTAAAATTGCTGCTCTTGTATTTATTTCCGAACTGGATCTATTTACTTTAACAAGGTCCCATTAATATAAACCTGCCTAATGGAAAACGAGTCTCGGCAGAATTAAACTGCCTTATTACCCCCTGCCACAAACAAGCACAGCAGCGCTGTTAAATGTTTTACTGTGCAAGATGCCAGCAGCGACACAATATGAAAAAAAAAAAAAAAAAAAACAGGCCCAATTCAGCACACCAATCACAAGCACAAGTGTTCCCCGTGTGCCATCTGCTGCGGTTCCGTCTCTTGCGAAGAGGGTGGCTGGGGAAACCGCGGGTCCATCTGTGTCCAATTCCATGCACGCTCTACTCTCTTCTAAGAACACAAGGATGAAAAAAAAGGAAAAGTAAAAAAGAAAAAAAAGAGAGGGAGAAAAGCTATTACTGTGCTGGCATCCATCTTCCAGGCTAGCCTATCTGTACTACAGCGTAGCCCAATAAGGGAAGTGTCAAGCGTATCTACTGGTGCCCAGAGCCTTCCCACAACACTCTTAAATCCCTCAAGGTTACCAGAGCCAAAATAAGCTAGAATGGGCACAGAGGGCAGCAGATAAGAAGCAATGATTATGGTTATGTCTTCTTATTACAGCACTAACAATCTGCTACTACAGAGTTTAGAAAAAAGAAAAACAAATCTACAGTATAATGAGAGCTGTTTGTAGAGGGAGATGCGGCAGAGATTGGGGTGTCCTCCATTTCAAAGCCTCCACAGGTTCCTGTCGATAGCGGGATAACTGTAGCGATGAACCCAGCGTGGATCGATGTTGACTGATAGGCCACAGGTTGGACATCATAAACAGTGGCTTTTCCCTTCAATAATCTCTTAGAGAAGTGCGTTTGGTGCTGTGTGTGTGTTTGTGTGCGTGTGTATGTGTTTGTGTGTGTATGTATGTGTGTGTGTACGTGTATATGTCTGTGTGTGTGTATGTATGTGTGTGTGTGTGTGTATGTGTGTGTGTGTATGTGTTTGTTTGTGTGCGTGTATCTGTATGTGTATGTGTGTGTGTGCGTACAGTATGTGTATATGTGTGTGTGTGTGTGTGTGCCTTGCCTTGCCTTGCCTTGCCTTGCCTGTGGTGTGGTAGTACGTTGGGGGAGGCGGCTCAGGGTAGCAGTCACTTAGCCCCGGTCAGAGCAATGGATTAAAAGCTGACAAACTGCACCCTGGTCACGCAGTGGGCCTACGGCTTCCAATCTATCTCCAGCAGGGCGGGGAGAAAACACACTGTGGCTAGAATGAGTATTTTCCCTGTCTCAAACCGTGCAGCACATGTAGTCTGAAGACAGGGATTTAATGCCCCTGTGTTGCTGCACTTGACCATGACAGTGTCCACAAAACACCCACTTCAGTTGATCCCCTAGGGGAAGCGCATGAGTCCTGGCCGGAGAAGTCGGGGTAGGAGCCGAATGTGCACAAGCTAAGTTTCACCTTAGAGAGTCAAGTGAGGTGATACACTAAGGCATGGGTAACATGCCGAAGAGGTGGTTCTGAGAAAATCCCTCAGAAAATGCTAACTGGCAGTTTGCAGAGTGTGCCTTCACCATTCAGTTAAGAGCCTTTCTGGAAAATGTCCATAACTACTTGTGAATAGGCTAAGATACCATTGCAGTCTTTTCACTCTCAGAGTCAAAAACTGTGACAGCAGGAGAGTAAGAGATTTCTTTATAAGCAGTGTTAGCATTAGCTGTATTTCATTGTCATGACCTAGCTCATACTCCAGCCTGTGATTCAGGAATAGGTTCTATACTACAGCAGTATATTATAGGTTTTTTGTTCTCTCAAACGCAAACAAGTTTAGTATGCAAATGTGACTTCGAACCACTTGATGTCTGCATGAGAATCCAAAACACACACACACGCATGCACGCACGCACGCACGCACGCACACACACACACACACACATACGCACACACATACACACACACACACACAAACATGGTGTTTGTTTGCAGACGCTGTAACGTGCTATGAATCCTGCAGATTCGGTGTAATTGGATTAATTGAAATAAAAGGTTTTTGGTGGAGGCCTCCTGTGATGCGTAACTAACGAGATTGAGGGTGATTAATTGAAGGGGAACAGACTCTCTGACGCGTGCCTGTGAAGATTAGGGAGACGGGATGCTGGGAATTCGTCAGAGGGAGTTTTACACCCAACCATGGGTGTACATCTAGATGTGTGTGTGTGTGTGTGTGTGTGTGTGTGTGTGTGTGTGTGTTTATACGCACGTGTGTTTCAGGGGGGTTGCTGGCAGACATCCATTTGTCTCAAACAAAAAGATGTGACACAGGGTATCATTCAATTCTTCCTGTATTAGTCCCAACAGACCTAGACTTTTTAATGTTTAGCTATAAGTAAAATAAAGACAAATTCAAATGATTTATCTCAAATACTTTGCTGTCAGCCTCCTGACTTCCGCTGTAAACGAGGTCTTGATACGGTTGTTATCAGCCAGGAAAAATAAAGAGATGAAGCCGTTGCTATTTTTGCTTCGTTATTTTCATCACACAGCCAATCCCACAGCAGCAGCTGATGCCACGCATCTGAGGGTCGTGCCAAGTAACAAGTAAACATGGCCGCCCACATCCGCTACGAGGCACCCTGTTACTCAAACCCGTTTCTGAACTTGCTATTTCTGAACCCATCACATCAACGTTGATGCATACAGTCTCTGACTAGATCCTATGGAACGTTGAGGTCAGATGTAATCCAAAGTGATCTAATGCGATAGACTATTGACCCGGAAAACACATGCAAGTGTGCACTAGTATTATATTCTTATAGTCATGGAAGGCGATGGATAAAAAAATAGAATAGGAAGGAATCCATCAGCAGGGTTCTCAGGAACACTTTAATAAAGTGTCAAATGTACCAGATTTGCTTCTGTAACAATTTAGTTCTCTCTCAGGCAATCTCTCTTTCTCTCTCGTCTCTTGTGGTCTCTTATTTGCCCTCATACTCTGACTTGAGAATACAGAAAAGAACTTAATTTGAGGATCTCTGAGGCCCTGTCTCCTCAACTGTGACTAGGTTAGAGAAATTGATGGCGGCTGGTGCATCACACAGAGTGTCTGGAAAAGAAAAATCTTCCCCTTCAAGGACAGTTTTCTTTTCTTATTTCTCCCTCTCCCTCTCTGAACCTGCAGGGACTTCAGAGGTGACTTACACGCTTATTTTCTCCCCCGGTGGCTTCCACGGAGGACATCCGCAGAGTGACAGGTGAGCCATGCGGCTGGCTGACATTTAGCCCTCTGTCTGCCGTGGGGGAATGCCAATTTCCCTGACTGTGTGAGTTTTAATAATGTAAAACCGCTCCGTATCAATATTTCATCAACGTAAGCAAACATTAAAGCATTAAGGACCTATTTAGAGTGCCCGCTTTCGCATGGGATATCCAAAACTGCTTCATTTGTTCCACCCCTCACTCACTAAGCCCCAAAGTCATCCATCATTTGTGTGTGTGTGTGTGTGTCTGTGTGTGTGTGTGTGTGTGTGAGAGAGAGAGAGAGAGAGAGAGAGAGAGAGAAAGCGAGAGAGAGAGAGAGTTTATGTGGGGCCATTTTCTGAGGTGAATTGCTACAAACACCCAGGAATTGCTACGTGTGACTTTGTGTGTGTGTGTGTGTGTGTGTGTGTGTGTGTGTGTGTGTATGTGTGTCTCCTACATCTGTCACAAATTCTCTGTGCACACCCATGTGTGTGTATGTGCACATGCACGCATGTGTGTTTATGTGTGTGTGTGTGTGTGTGTGTCTGAGATGTTTTGCCAGTGGCCTTGCCTACTGTGACAACCAAAAGCCACTGATTGGCATCGGCCAATAAACTCCATCTGAAATTTCACCAGCACTGCATTTTGTTACTGCCTATGAATGACAAGCCCCCAAAACAGGCCCTAACTGACCAAACAAACAGATGGAGAAGGTAACCTCTAATTCTCTCACATGTCCAACTGACCAGCATAACAACATACTTTACTGGGCAACACACTGGGCATTTTTTTTGCACTTTTGCAAAAAAGTGTTTTTCCAAATCCCTAGAGTGTGTGTGAGTGTCTGTGTGTGTGTGGGGGGAGGTGTGGGGGTGTTATGCCTAAAGAGCCAATTCGAATCGGGTTTGAATCTGACCCGATCCCAAGCCCATCTGTCACCCACTAATTTCCTGTTTGCCTCTCTACTGTCACATGAAAAGGCAAATGTCCCAAAATAACTTTAAAAACTGCCTGAGAGTACTACGAAGGGGTGGAGATGGGATGGGCCCGTTGGTGACACTCACCGAGGACGATGAGCTCGCAGGAGGCCGTGATGTTCTCGTTGATGTTGTGCGCCACGCAGCTGTAGGTGCCGGCGTCGTCGTCGCTCACGCTGCTGATCAACAGGTTGCTGCCGCCCAGCAGGGAGTACTTCTTAGACCTGTGGGGCCAGCATACGGACAGTGCATGGATTAGACACACACACACACACACACACACACACACACACACACACACACACACAGCATACACACAAGTGCACGCACAGATGCACACACGCATCTTTGAAGGCAACCAAAGCGCCTTACACACATGCTCTTAGGGCTCATTCACACCAAACACTCTGCGTATTCAGTGCGTGGTCGTTTTATGTCCGTATTCGTTTAGAATGCATGTTAACAAATTAGACTGTTCACACCGCACACGTGATCTGCGCATATTCTGCCCCTATACAAACATATTGTATACGGATACGCGCTGTACACACTCAAGTCGGTGTAAATGAGCCCCTAGGCCTTATTTCCACCGACTTGAGTGTGTACAGCGCGTATCCGTGTACAATAGGTTTGTATAGGGACAGAATACGCTCAGATCACGCGTGCGGTGGAAATGCTCTAATCTGTTAACATGCCTTCTAAACGAATACAGACAGAAAACGGGCACGCGCTGTACACGCAGAGTGTTTTTGGTGGAAATGAGCCCTTACAGTTACACACACAATCACACTCACAAGCGCGTACGCACACAATCACACACACACTCGCATTTCCACATCCACATGCACCCAGATATAGCCACATCACCATGGGAAACAGAGTATACAGTAGAGAACAAGTATAAGAGATGGAGAAAGATAACTCCTTTTGTAGAGTGAGAGGAGAGAAAGAACAGATTTTGCTTTAATGAGAGTGGAAATTGGGGGGAAAAGACAGCAGTACTCTGTCTGGATATCTGATGTAGTCTTATTTGATATTCTTGGCCTGAACTGCTACCTCCTCCATGTCAAGGCAAGGCAACCCCACAGGGAGCACAGAAACACAGACAGATAAATGTTTAATGGCCAGTATGATGATGAGCACCTTTGCTGGCTTAGACATTGATTTGCAGGACTGATGGCCCTATGCACTGGGCTGAATGCTAGTCGCTAAATGCTGTACCGCTGTACCACTGAAGCAGTATGCATAGAGGGACACAGTGTGGCCACAAAGAGAGGGAGATGGAGAGGGCGCGAGAGAGAGAGAAAGAGAGAGAGAAAGAGAGAGAAAGAGAGTGTGTGTGTGTGTATGTGTGTATGTGTGTCCATGTGTCCATGTGTGTGTGTTTGTGTGTGTGTGTGTGTGTGTGTCTGTGTGTGTGTGTTTGTACTGTATGTGTGTGTGCCTGTGTGTTTGTGTGTGTGTTGGTGTGTGTGTGTGTGTGTATTTGTGTCCACGTGTATGTGTATGTGTATGTGCCTGTGTGTGTGTGTGTGTTTGTGTGTGTGCATGTGTGTCGATGTGTCTGTGTGTGTGTGTGCGTGTGTGAGTCTGTGCGTTTGTGTGTGTGTGTCGGTGGCCGGTGTGTCTGTGTGATAGTGGCCGGTGTGTGTGTGTGCTTGTGTGTCCGTGTGTGTGCATGTGTGTGCATACGTGTGTGTGAGTGTGTAAAGAGTAATGGTCCTCACCTGCTCTGGATCATCTCCTCGCCCTTCATCCAGTAGAAGGAGGGGTTGGGGTAGCCTGAGGCGGAGCACTCCAGCACGGCGTCCCTCCCCTGCAGCGCCGTCACCCGCACCGGCCTCTGCAGGAACTCCAGGCTGCGCACCACTCCTGGCTCTGCTCATACACACACACACACACACACATAGACACACACACACACACATACGGGTTACACTTTGTATATATGGATTTATGATGCTAGGATTAATGTAGACACAGCCTCACTGGTCTCTGCAGGAGCTCCAGACTTCGTACCACTCCTGGCTCTGCTCACACACACACACACACACACACACACACATACACACACACGCGGGTTACACTTCATATATATGGCTATATGATGCTAGGTTTAATGTAGGCAGACAGGTTCACTGGCCTCTCCAGGAACTCCAGGCTCTGTGCTACTTTTGTGCTACACACACACACACACACACACATACACACACACATACAAAAGATATACTTCATATATATGGCTATATGATGCTACACACACACACACACACACACACACACACTCACACATTTCAAAATCAACAAACAAATCAAACAGCACCCATCCATCCTTGTGATGACTTGGCACAGCACAGCATGTACACAACAAAACTGCCTCTGCGTTTAACCCATCACGCAGGTAAGCAGGGGGCAGCCATGACAATGACAGCCAGGGAGCAGTGTGTGGGGACGGTGCCATGCGGTCTCAAGTCCCATACCTTAACCGCCAGCCCCCCTCTGCAGCATTAAACTTTGTAATTATGGCTTACAAGATGCTGATGTCACTGCAGGCATCTCCCTGATGCCTCACACATGTACACACACAGAGCTTCCATGCTGCTTCAGACATGCCCAGCTCTGCCCAAAGTCACACTTGCAGATGGGTGATGGGGTAGCAATTCACCTCAGAAAACACCCACACATAAACAAACTCTCTCTCTCTCTCCCTCCCCCTCTCTCTGTCTCTCTCTCTCTCTCTCTCTCTCTCTCTCTCTCTCACACACACACACACACATGCACACTCACATACGCGACATGCACACAAACACGTACTGGACACACACACGAACACACACACACACACACACACACACACACACACACACACACACACACACACAAACACACACACAAACAAGGCCTTCCATATCTGTCTTAAAAAGCCCCAGCAGAGATTTACAGTCAGGCACTGAGCTGCATTGCTGAAATACAGGGACCTGCTGAAGCAGTGCTGTGTTGCTGTGTTTGACTTTAAAGTGTTGCCTTTAGGGTGTATGTTTATGGTAAATGATCCCATACATAGTATGCACACACATGCACACACAAATGCGCACACAAATGCGCACACACGCCTCTTGATCCAGCAGCGTTTCTGTCCGTCTCCCTGGAGACCCCTCTGTGTGTTTTCGCTCGGCTGCCGGAACATTCCTTGGGTCGCTCGCGCTCCTGAAAGCCCCACAGGACTGCATTGTGTGAGCGGAGCGGTGTGTGAGAGATGGATTCAGAGCTTTCTAGCTGACGGGATGTTCACTGCCCTGAGGCTGACCACATGGGAGAAAACACACACACACACACACACACACACACACACACACACACACACACACACACACACACACACACACACAAACACCCACCCACACACACACACACATTCCATGCACACACACAGACTC
>CM050209.1:21705000-21717500 GCA_027475355.1 Coilia nasus
ACTATCCTGCTGTACAACAAGACATATATAATGTATGTGTGTATGTGTGTGTGTGTTTGTGTGCGTGTGTGTGTGTGTCTGTGTCTATGTGTGTGTGCGCACAGTGTTGCTTATGTGTAGGCAGGGACTCTGGATGTTTGTGATTATCAGGGCAACATGCCACCACATCACATGAATTCATAGCATGTGTTATGACTGTGTTTATTCCCCCCCGCCCCCCTCTCTCTATCTCTCTCTTTCTCTCTTTCATCTTGCTATCTATCTCTAACAGAAGAAGACTTTTGCATTTCCATTTTGATGAAGAGCAGCTGCTGTTGTTTACTTAAAGGCAGAAGAATGTCGTCGGGACAGCTGGTGAGGATCTCCCTTTGCTGGGGAATTAATCTCAGCAATCCTGCACCTAATCTATCACCAGGGAGTGTCCAATCACCCACCCCACCAAACAACTCAGCCGGGGGCCTCTAGGTTCAATCATCGCCCACAAAATCCCCATAATGAGCGGACAATAGAGACCGAGGTACGGCCAGATTAATCGCGGCTGTGCCGCCACGCTGAAACTGTGCCGTTTAGAGAGCGACTCCGGTAAGTATGACTCACAGAAAAGGCTCTCCACCAGCAGCACTGTATGGTTTTCATTCAGAGGGCTGAATACCACCTTGAATACCCTGCGCTGACATCCACTCAGTCATCTCCCCGTCGTGGTAGAGGAGGTGCTAATTCAGATCAATACGGAGAAGCAATAGGGCTTGCGGCGGACATGTTGGCGGTTGTCCAACTAGCGGATATTCACACCTCGTTCTCCTCCCCTCCTTTTTCTTCTCCTCAGAGGTTGCACTTCACTCGTTTGGCGCAACAACACAGCACTTGTTAACTCGGCAGATTTCTCAGTCAAAGTACAAGTATCCCTATGTGCAACTGTGAAACGTGTGAAATCGAACCTGGGCAGAGGTTGTCGGAAAAGGCGCTCAGACTGTGCATGCCCTGGAGCAGTGGGCAGAGGTGTAAATGGCCGGACAGCATGTCTGGTGCCTGCACACCTTTCCCATCCCAAAAGTCTCTTGCACCTCTTGGGACTAGGTCAGTCAGTCGGTCAGTTGGTTAGAAAGTCAGTCAGTCAGTCATTCAGTCAGTTACCCTGAGATGCTGGCCATACAGTCTACACCCCGAGCTTGGGTGTGTCTGTCTGCCACAGATGGCTGTGGGTTGGGGTAATCTCGCTTTTGGCTCTGGTGCCCACTAATCGCTCCCATCCATCTCCCTCGCAAATGCCACCCACTCTCACCAACCCACACACACACACACACATACGCACACACACACATGCACACACAGACACAGACACACACATGCACACGTAGACACAGACACACACAGACACAGACACACACACAAAAACACACACACACAGACACACACACACGCCTCGCCTTTGCCCTGGGCTCGCTCTCTGGAAAGACGGAAGCATTCATCACGCTCTCGTTAGACCCTGATAGCCCCATCGCTGTGCAAATAACACATCCGTGTGCTCTTGTTTAGGCCTGATGGAAAAACTAGTCTCCGATGCCAGATTCCCGACGCGGTCTGATCCCCTTTCCTCCATCACAGGCGTTCCGGCTTGTCACTGTTGCTCAAGAGTTTCCCCCGTCTTCTCATCCCCCTCACACACCCACACACACACACCCAGCCTCTGTCTGACACCAGTCAGGCTCGCTGGAAGGGAACATGGTATGACGTCGTCAGTTCCTGAGGCACAGTTGTGAGAAGCAGAACTGACATTGATGCAGAGTGAGGTGTTGCGTGGTAGAATTAAAGTGACGTGTGCATCCTCACTGTAATTGCTCTTTATAAATATTTCATGAGTGGCTTTTTTTTGCACTTATAGAACTCACAGGCGAGCCACTAAGCACTGCTTTCTCTCTCGGATTCTCTCTCTCCATACATCTCTCTTTCTTTCTCTCTCCCTAATTTTGAGGTGTGTTGAAGTAGAAAAAGAGTAGAAGGCGGCTAATTAAGATAACAGGCTCGCGGAGCTTCATTTGTAAATGTGATTTAGCGAAGTGTTGGTCTGCAAACGAACCAAAGGTGCTAGTAAATCAAATTAACCTTGAGAACAAAAGTCTAAATCGAGCATCCGCTTTTTTTTAGGCGGCATTCATCACTGCGCTCTTTCAGAGTTAAAGATGTTCGAGAGGAAACAGAGAGAGAGAGAGAGAAAGAGAGAGAGAGAGAAAGAGGGAAGAGATGTGCTGTCAGAGAGAGAGGAAGAAAAGCACAAAGAGAAACCTGTCGTGAAAGAAGCTCCTCACTCGTTAACAGACACCTTAATTACCCCAAGCCTCCTACTCTTTATACACCGTAGCACTCAGCACACTAATCTAACGAACAACCTTGACACTTTACCCAACACTTCACTAGGCTGATTTATTCACACTGTGGTCTGAGACACGCACACTCTTATTCTCTCTCTCTCGCTTTCTCTCTCCTTCTCTCTCACATACACATACACACTCACACTAATACACAGTCACACTAACACACACACTTATCAGAAATACACGTCATGGCCTACGCTCAGCAGGTTTTTGTATTGTGCTGAATTAAGACAAAAAGGGATTAGCTGAACAAACTGGCTGCCTGCTGCTCAGTCCATGGGCAGAGCTGAAGCATGCCTTTCGATATGTACAGAGCGTTAAGCCTAGGGTCAGTGGAAGTAGAGGAGGAAGAAAGGTAAAAAGAGAGGGAAAGAGAGAGAGAGAGAGAGAGAGAGAGAGAGAGCTATGAAGGAAACATGGAGCGAGAGAGAGTGGGAGAAAGAGAGAAAGAGAGAGAAGGAGAGAGGGAAAGAATGATGGAAGATGGAAGACAGGGAGAGACAGAGAGGGGGGCAGAGAGATGGAGAAGAAGAGGGAGAAAGAGAGGGGAGAAGGCAGAGAGAGGGAAGGAGGGATAGAGAGAGGGTGGCGGTAATCATGGGAGATGGAAATGCAGCTGGCTGCAATGATTACCTCTGCCTCATAAATTCAGCCAGCCAGCCAGCCAGGCTGCTGCAGATGCTGACATTTACCTTGTTCAGCACACAGTGTCTTGGATGGATAGAAAGAAAAGGATGGGTGACAGAAAAGGGTGACAGAAAGAGAAAACGAAAGAGAAAGAGAGAGGGAAAGAGAAAGTGGGAAAAAGAGGAGAGAGGTGGAGAGCAGGGGGAATAGAGAAGGAGGTTCTGGGAAAGACGAGCGAGAGAGAGAAAGAGAGAGAGAGAGAGAGATTTTTTATTATTCTACTGTGATATATTGTACACCTTGTATGTATGTCTACAGATAGACACTGAGGGGCTTTGGCAATATGAATGCCTTATTTGCCATGTCAATAAAGCATTGTTGAATTGAATTGAAAATTGAATTGATTTGAGAGAGAGAGAGAAAGAGAGAAAGAAGGGCGAGAGAGAAAGAGATAGAGAGAGAGAGAGAGGGAGAGAGAGAGAAAGAGAGAGAGGAAGAGAGAGAGAGAGAGAGAGAGAGAGAGAGAGAGAGAGAGAGAGAGAGAGAGAGAGAGAGGAAAAAACCTGGACTCATATGTGGTGGGGTTTGGATGACTCATACAGCACCTAGGTGCTAAGACACAGCCCTATCCCCTGCACCAAGCCCCGGCTTTGGGTGTGTGTGTGTGCGTGCGTGCATGCGTGTGTGTGTGTGTGTGTGTGTGCATGCGTGTGATTGTTTGTGCATGCGTGTGTGTGTGCGTGTGTGCGTGCGTGCATGCGTGTGTTTGTGTGTGCGTGTGTTTGTGTGTGCGTGTGCGCGGGCGTGTGTGCGGGCGTGTGTTTGTGGATGTGTGTGTTTGTGTGTGTGTGTGTGTGTGTGTGTGAGAGTGTGTGTGTGTGCGGGCGTGCATGCGTGCGTGTGTTTGTGGATTTGTGTATTTGTGTGTGTGTGTGTGTGTGTGTGTGTGTATGTGTATGTGTGTGTGTGTGCGAGGAGCCTGCTGGGAGTAAATAACTGTCTTGTCCATCAGCCCAGCCTCACCGGTGCCACAGACACCCAAGGACTGCGATGACCCGTCACGCCAGGTAAGCTGCGTGAGTGTGTGCGTTCTTTATAGGACATGTTGTTTTCGTTCTTTTTTCATTCCTTTTTTTATTTCTTTGTTGTCTTTTTTCTCCTTTATTCCATGTGCTTTGTCCTGAAAGAACCTGCCGAGACAGACCCTGACATTTGTTTAACTTCACTTCCACTGTAATGGTTCATACAAAATTGCTGTTGCCAACAAAAGGCTCACTCAAATGTCAGCGCTGGTGAATGGCTGTTTGCCACACACTCTTTTGTTGGCCAACAGAAAAGGTGGGAATCCAACAGGGAACTTTATTTCATAACATAAAAAAATCAAGCCCTTGTCGATGGCGGTGGCAGGGATTTAGAGCATGGCAAGAGACAATACCCCAAGCCAGGCATTAATCTGTTTTCCAAATAGGCACATCCCAGGACACCTCCGCTTTCCACATTCCCCCTCACCCCCTAACCCCACAAAAAAACACAGCAATCATGGTTTTCCACAACCCTGTGCTTTCTAATGCCACTATTATTAGCCTAAATCCTGTGATAGAGGCCTAGCCTTCATTAGAAGAAGCGTTCTTTTCATGTGTGACGTGAGCAGCTGTCTTCAGGGTGATGGCACCAACACCCCCCCATGGACACACACGTGCGTGCACACAAACACACACACACCAAGCTAAATATTTAAGCTGCTGTCTCATTTGTATGGTCTTATCAGTCACAAGCATAGTCACACATGACTGTACCATGAGCTCATCGCCGTCATTGTGGACAGACTGTACCATTGATCAAAACACATGCTAATGTCTGCATTAATTGGCTGAATGTCATTATGCTACAAAAAAAAAAAAAAGGATGCGTGGGTGGGTAGGATGTGGCACTCAGGGAGATGACATCAATTACAAAACTAAATATTCATCCGCAGGGTAAATACACACTGGCAGATTTAAGTCTGTTCATGTATTTTCATATCATTAGCCACACAGTTGGATTGGATAAATACCCTGTGCGCCGGGGTAAACAATTGAACTGCTATTCTTGCTACTGTGTATCTACAAATACAATACAAACAAATACAAAAAAAAAGGGGAAATGTTTGGAGAAGAATCACACAGTTTTTATATATAAAAATAATATGCAAACAACCAAGATACATTTTACCTTGCTGCTGTCCTATATTATTCTCGCTTTTTTAGTGTAATTACAATTCAAAATACCCCATTTGCCATAATGTTGTACAATGCCTTCGAACATAATCCAACACGTGAAAAAAGTGATGAAAAAAAAAGCAAGGTGACTTTTAAACACTAATTAACAACTGCCTAACCATGTGAGTCACCACACAGCCCCACACAACCATGCTTCCCCTTTGCTCACACCTCCTCCAAGCCCAGTCGACCCCCCGCCTCTGATCCTCTCACCTGCGTCTGCACCTGCTTGCCCCCCTGCTCTTACATAAGACGTGCGCTCGTCACCCCTGTCCTGTGCTAAGATGAGGCCCATTAGCAGAGTCGCGCCGTGCCCCGGCCCCGGCCCCCATCTCTCACATCCTTGGCCCCCCTAATTGGCTCTGTGGAAATATCTCCATCTGTCAATCATCCTGTTAGGACCTGGTGCTCGTTAGGAGTCAAGACCTTAGTAGTCTGAACTAAACCATGTATCCTTGCACCCCCCCCCCCCCCCACCCCCCACCCCCCAAAACCTTCATGCCGACCCCCCACTCCACTCCCACCCCCCAATCAATGACAAAATCCTGTACCACCAGCTGTGCAAGCGGGCAGGTCTCACAATTTAGCGGCTTGCTAATGGACTGGGAGGCCTAGGATCCTCCTGGAGCAATCAGACAAAACCCTGAGCAATGGAGGTGGAGGTGGAGGTAGTGGTGGGGTGTTGGGGGGTGGAAGCTGGGAGAAAGGGTGCATGTGTGTCAGGGGTAACAGGGAGGTCAGGAAAAGTGTGTGTGTGTGTGGGGGGGGGGGGGTGGTAAGGTTTCTTTGTTACTCCTTTATGAATTTCAGATTTATGTTTTTGAAAACACGCTTCAGGCTCAAAAATACCCAACTGGCTTTGTCAGGGCAGCTCAGAAATGAACAACAGAAAGACAAAAAGGATCAATCTGTTCTGTCTGTCTGGTGCAGTTGTGTTGTGCACTGTCCTCCACAGCGTGATACTGCGCTGGCCTATGTTTGGCTAAGCTACTGCTGTGCTGCCTCCTGTGTTGGGCAAAGGCTACAGTAAAGACCTCCAACCAAGTCCAGACTATCTGCAACAGGGACTGGGGAGCATCCAAACATATGTCCTTCATGTACATTCATTGATTGCGTGATTGATTGAGTGTAGACTTGACTGTAGACTCTTTCTGTGTGAGAACCATTGACAAAGTTTTCAGTCATACACATGAGTAAACGTTTTATAGTGAGCGCAATGTTGCACAGTTGGCTGCATTCAAGGGTAAACTAGCTGGAGATGCTATTTTTCACCAGAGATCGACCCACCCGTCTAAGAACACTGAAGGGAATGAACTTTAAGTGCTGTGCTGTAAATGCCATGCTCACACACACACACACACACACACACACACACACACACACACACACACACACACACACACACACACACACACAGGTCAGAACCTTTCTGATGAAAGGTGAAATGTCTTCAAGCTCCAAAAGGAAGTTCAGTTGCATACAACTTAGCTCTTTTGACTACCATGACCTACGATCCCTTTTTTTGTGTAGCTACATGTTACAGCGTGTAAGAGTACTGACACTGTACATACCTAACACTGACCCTAACCCTAAAGTACAGTGTAAGTAAATACTGTTACATATTGTTACACACTTAGTTACACTGTATCTGACTGATGTACCAGGGACCGTAAAATAAAGTGCAAACCTTTTGGGTAATTGGCGACATTTATTGCCTTTGACTAGATTAGCAAATGAGCGATCCACAAAAACAGGTCGATAGAACTAAGGCGCATCTTTGGCAGATGAGTGTTTGACATTTATCTTTGATACTCCATATGCAATGAGCGGAAGAGGGATAGGGAAAATGAGGGGTGATTTCAGAACACAACGTATGACGCTTAAAGGAAGGAAGGCTGTGCCCCCTTGAAAGTGGGGAAAAGAAAAGCATGTTCACCCGAGAGGGTAAAAGAAGATTACTGTATGTCCACCTGGAAGGGAAGAGGAACATTGTGTCCCCCCTGACTGCAACTGTGGTCAACAAAGAGGAGGCCATTTTTTTGTTTCCAAGACATTGCAATATCCGCTACTGGCAAACAACTGTCTGCACTATTTCGTCTTCAAGGACTCAGCCATTTTATGAGGACACACAAAGTCACTTGTAAACACTTGTGAACTCTCTGAATTGTCATGAAGGGGGTCACAGCATGGCCGCAGCATGGCTTGGCACAACATAGCATAGTGAGAGCAGTAAGTGGGTAACGTAAAGTCAGTTAAAGGCGTTCACACCTAGTCTTGGGACACTAAAAACAAAAAAAATGTCCAAATAAATAACTTAATAAACTGTGAATAGTAAATAAACAGGTTAATAAAGCTGGTGCTAAGAATAACAAGCATGCTCATCAACACCAGCTTCGCGGTTAGAAGGGTTTATGGAAGTTATATATTAACTATTAACTAAATCTCTATGAGGTTGGAAAGGGCGCTTTCAAATTACTGCTGCCAAACATATTTATGCTTCCTGAAGAAAGTCACCACATTTGCACTTTAATCACTCCTCAGATGGAAAGCAAAATGCAAGTTGCAAGTTGAAGAGCAGACTTGGACTGACTTGGCAGACAGACCGCTCTACACTGAGCACCACGGGTTTGCTGCTGAGACTTTCATAAAAGGAATATCAAAAAACATGAAAGCATATTTTCATCTATCAGTGTTATAGCTTGGAGCAGCTATGTATTTCCTATCTCTCAAGTAATTTTTAAAAGTGAATGATTTATATGGTAATCTATATTTAACTGTGCTGTTACTTACATTAGCATGTCTAATGGGTTTTCCCTTCAATTAAGAATTCTGCTAATTGGCGGTAAGGTCAAGCCACTTTAGTTCATTAAAGAGAAAACACATTTTCCTGTGGACATTTGCCTAAACCCATGAGTGTTCATGTTTGAAACATGAACATAAAGGTTTGGCTTAGTCATTGACATGGAAAAAAAGACTCCAAGGAAAAGAAGCGAAACAACAACTCAACACTGACACAGGACACAGACACTGACACAGGACACAGACACTGACACAGGACACAGACATCCTAAAGAGGCAATCAGATTGCACAACAACATCACTGAACAAACTCACAACTTACATCAATGTGTACATAAAGCTAGTTAATTACAAACTATTTAATTACATAACTATTACAAAATGTAACAACTCTAAATAGGTCATCTGTTAACTGAATAGAGTAAACGTTTTGGTTGAGGTTTGCCTGGATGGATAGAAAAGTGTAATAACGTAGTAATTACAGCATTGTTACACAGGCCCAAAAATAAATGTATGGACATGACATCTGCTTCTTTCACATGAAGAACAAAAGAGTGCAAACACATGAAACCCAAAAGTGTATTATTCAACAAAGACGGCAATAATGACTTTATCCTATGCGGAAGACAACTGTCAGGATAGACAGACTGTTGAATAAAAGAACTCCTCTGAGGTAATGAAGCACGCCGCAGTCTCTTGGCTGATTTGTGCTATGACATGCACCTTGGCGCGGTACAGCAGGTAAACAGCACCTGATGACTACATCAACAGGATAGATCAATGCCAGCCAATGGCAATTATGCCAAGCCTTTTATACAGTCTACTGATGTGTGTCATCTTGCTGTCTAAACATCCAATGTCTGGGCTACATCCCCACAAGTCTGTGTCATCCTACTTATTTATTTCATGAAAAGTTCTCCCATTAGAAAAACACTTGGTCTGAATTTTTAAAAAATTAACCCTGGAGTTTTAAACATCCTAGCTCACACACAAGGCTTGGGGTGGTGGGGGTGGGATGACGGGGCTTTAATATCGCCATTCTCTTTCCTCAACTTCCTTAGCTGCTCCCAGCGCTAAAGCTTCCCTTATCCTCATACTCATCCTCGTTCCCGCAACCCCACTTTTTTAAGGCACCGACCTCCAAAACCCTTAAAATATTCACGGTGTTGGGATGTGGTGGTGGAGAGCTGATGGGGCCGAGGAGACGGTGCCAGTCTGAAGAGTAGAGCTTCCCCCTCGGCGCAGTGGTGGGGGTGGCTGTGGCTACGTAAGTTGTTTGAAAAGAAGATGGACTTAAACAGAAGAAAAGAGAGAAAGATAAAATCACAGCCATAGACACAGAGGCACAGATGTAAAGCAAGAGATTAAGAAAGGGAGACAGAGAATGTGTGTGTGTGTGTGTGTGTGTGTGTATGTGTGTGTGTGTGTGTGTGTGTGTGTGTGTGTGTGTGTGTGTGTGTCTGTGTGTGTGTGTGTGTATATGTGTGTGTGTGTGTGTGTATCTGTGTGTGGGTGTGTGTGTGGGGGTGTGTGTGTGTCTGTGTATCTGTGTGTGTGTGTTTGTGTGTGTGTGTATTTGCGTGTGTGACAGAGAGAGAGACAAAGAATGAGAGCAAGGGAGAGAAAGAATGAGGGAAAGGGAGAGAGAAAGAGAAATCTGTTTATGGAGACAAGCTGTCACTCACAGCTGGTGGGCAATATTGTTGGCGCCACGGCTGAGGCTGCGCATGGTGGGGAACTCCGAAATGAATAGCCTGTGCTACCAATATGGTGGGCCCCCCTGGATCTGGCTAACGACCATCGGTGCCCGGCTGCAGATATGGCAGAGGGGGATTAAAGCCGCAGCCAACGGCCTGAGGTCAGTGGCCTGATAGTAGTGCTGCTAGCTGGGCTGTGAAATGGATCTGGCTTATCACCTTGCCAAAGCGTATAATAGCACAATAGTTCAAGGGACTGACAAAATCTCTGTTTACTGTATTGGTGGTGGTGGTAATGCATTGTAAACAGAGTAAATGTTGTTATTGTTATTTTGTCTTTGTTCTATTTGTTGCAGCTGTCTGTGTGATGCCTGTGAGACCAAGGCTTCAAACGGGCCAAGTTTCGCTCACTGTCAACAAGTTAGCCACCTGTGACACTCAAGTGTGAGTTCCACATTCTGTACGATGAACAAAAAAAAACCCACTATTTTTCATGCTGAGCTCTTTTTACTGATTGGTTTAAAAAACAGTTGAGACAAACATAAAAAGTGAAAAAAAAAAAAAAAACACAGAAAGAACAATTAACATTAATGGCGTTTCTGGACAAACCACAAAGGTCTTTGTTAACACGTGTTCTCTATTGCACCATCACAGCTATACTGTTGAAAACTTATGATGAATCACACAAAGATTGTTTGATGCCTGGCATGGCACTGGATATGCCAAATTTGTTTTCTTTGCTTGTTTTCAATCAAGCTGTTAATTACAAGCAAATCAATGTGCTCTGGTCCGTGTCATGATACGTGGTCAGAATAATGTCTGTGTATAATGTCCTGCTTCTACGCTCTTGAAAGGTAAAAGATTACCATCCCGTAAGGCAGCCCGGTTTTGCACCAAATTCGTCGTGACAGACACATTTCCAGCACCACACCCAATTCCGAAAGCTTGGACACAACATTGAACGTAAGTGAGTCTCACAGTAGGCCTATATCATACTTTACAACCTGCGATTTTTTTGTCTGTGATGTTCTATGACACCCTGACAAAATGATTAGCTTGTCAAAATTTTGTCAGGAGTTGGATGAAGTGACCATTGCTAATATTGGAAGTTCTTTCACCAGCAGTAAATGGAAACCATACAGTAATGATACATTGTCTTGTAATGTGGCCAGTGTCCTGACCAAGGCACATTGAGAATTCGTGGTTTTAAGATGGTCAGACAAAGCGACAAAAACAAAACATGGTCTGACCCTGCCATTATGCCTCCCACATCAACTGTTTTAAAAACAAAATCCCTCCACAACAAAACACATTTACCAGGATGGACTGATGACATGCAATTTGGGCAGTTGATTTAAATATTTATAAGTGGCTGGACGAAGGCTATTCTGTTCCATGTGGTTAACACTAGAAGTCCCAGCATTTTTTTGTCTACCTAGAAGACCAACATAGGGGCCATTTGGCCCGACCGCTTTTCCTGAATACACTAATCACTAATTTTGTTATGGTAATGACGCTGTTAGTGGCAGTGTGTGGTGTGAGGGGGTCAGACCTTATAGTTGTGAAGTCATGTTGGCTACTTCTGTGTGAATTTGAGAACGAAGAATAAAAACACATTCTATTCTAAAATGTGGGTATGAAAAAGGCCCAAAAGGAACAATTATTTCGGCAACAACCCTCCACACAACAACTAGGAAAAAGAGCCAAGTGTCAGGCTAAAATTAAATGTAAGGACAATCATGCAACTGTGCGCTGTGTTGACTAGTGGTGTGTTCAAAATATCGATATGGCAATACATCGTTGCGGGCCTCTTCACAATACATGTATCGTTACGGAGGGGTCAGTATCAATATTTCACATTTATCATCATTTATTCATCATTCAGCATTCATATTTATTTATTGTCACTCCTTTTTACATTTCTTTGTCTTACATTTACAGCTGAGAGAAATGTTTTAAAACCAGATCATGTAGATCAACTGTTGTTATTGCCACTGTTTATGAGTTCAAAGGCAGCATTACATTGTAACTGCACTGCAGTCTGGCATTTTTGCTATCCAGCATAATAAAAATATCATTTGGGTATACTGTAGATATGACTGGTTTCTTAAAAAATGCTTGTAAAGTAATGTAAAATATTGGGATATGTATTGCCTTGAAGGTCATGTATTGGGATACACATGTATCGCAATACGTATCGTATCGTGACCCCTGTATCGTGATACGTATTGTATCGTGAGGTTGTTGGCAATACCCAGCCCTAGTGTTGACTGCTACGATATACATGTGGGAAATGCCGAAAGGAGCAATGGCAGTGCCACGATTGTGAGTCACTGCTCAAATGTATTTCACTCATAATGTATGGTTTTTCATTCTTTGTAAATATGCTTGGGTTTCTTTTTTTTTTCTTTTTTTTACTATTTTTGGCACACAAATGAAAAAGGCCCAAAAGGAACAATTACTTCTGCAACAACCCTCCACACCAAAACTGGGAAAAAAGTTGCTTTTTTATTCTTTGTAAATATGTTTTGTTTTGTTTTTTTAACAATAAATGTCAGTGTGTTTATCCCTTCCTTCCTGTTGATCCTTTCCATTGCATACAGCTCATAGTCCAGTTTAAGTCTTTATGGCTATGTTCACTGAGGTATATTTATCCATCTCAGAACTAAAGCTTGCTCTCAAAAGAACCTCCTGAGCTGTAAGGTGTGTCCCCTCCCCCACACAGGTTCAAGTGACTCCGGCCGTGT
>CM050209.1:21722500-21735000 GCA_027475355.1 Coilia nasus
TCAAACACATTATGCTGCTATTTGTAGGGAGAGTTCAGCCTTTTCAGCCATTAAAAGGTCCAGAAGAATGGGCTCCTTCGATTACGCAAAGAAGAGCAATCGCACATCCATTTCTAGGGTGCTGTGTGTGTATATGTATGTGTTTGTGTGTAAGTGTGTGTGTGTGTGTGAAAGAGAATGTGAGAGGAAGACACAGAGAGAAAGAGTGTGCGTGTATCTGTGTGTGTGTTAGGGCTGGGCGATATATCGATATTATCGTAATATCGTATCGTAATATTTATATCGATATGTATTTGACACTATATCGCCATATCGATATATTTTCAATGATACAATACCACTTCATCAAAACCACTTATCCTAATGTGTTCACACTGTTCAGACAGCCGGAGCTTTCTCAGATCACTCAGTTTTCATTGTGATCGTAACATTGAACGTGTTTTGACAGTCATTTTGCCTGAATGCTTATTGCCTGTCAGAGGAAGGTTAAGTTAAAAAAATAAAAATTAATAGATTTTTCCCTCCTGTTACTTTTAAATAGGTCACACAATGTTTCAATAATTATCGATATCGACCGATATGAAACACTTATATCGTGATACAGATTTCAGCCATATCGCCCAGCCCTAGTGTGTGTATGTGTGTGTGTGTATGTGTGTGTCGTGTGTGTGTGTGTGTGTGTGTGTGTGCGTGTACGTGTCTGAGTGTGTGTGTGTGTGTGTGCGTGCATGTGTGTGTGTGTCTGTGTGTGTGTGCATCTGAAGGCCACCCTCATATCACCAGGAGCTCAATCTGCCGATAAAAAGCCCCTCTGAAGATCATCCGCTTAGAAACATGGCTGCCCACCAGCAGCCAGTTGGCAGCACTTTAAAGCAGCCAATGAATGTCACTTTCATCGAACGCCCCGCATTAGCCATTTCCATGCTATCGCCCCAAAGGTCACAGTCTCCTTTCCACAGCTCTTCTTTCCACAAGTCCTGCTGACAAGTCTTTGAAATGTGTCACTCCTTCAAATGGGATAAAGGAGTGTGTGTGTGTGTGGGGGTACGTGTGTGTGTGTGTGTGTGTGTGTGTGTGTGTGTGTGTGTGTGTGTGTGTGTGTGCGTGCACACGTGTGTGTGTGGGTTTATGTATGTACATGCGTGTGTGTGTGTATGTGCGTGTGTTTGTGTGTGTGTGTATTTATGTATGTACATGCGTGTGTGCATGTGTGTGTGTGTGTGTGTGTGTGTGTGTGTGTAAATGCATGTGTGTGTATAAAAGGTGTCACTGCCTTAAAGGCCGGACTCAATTCCAAACCCATGCAGCCCGGGGAAGGGGGGGGTACTGTAAGAAGGGGATGGTCCAGGAGTGTTAACTCCAGCACGTCTTATCTTGAAGCCTCATTTGCACCCTGGCCTTGGCTTGTGACACCAGACAGACTGGCCCTCATGTCTCTCCAGTTGGCACTGGTGAGGATGGGCTCACCGCCACCATAGCCAACACCACCACCAACACCACCATCGCCGCCGCCATGGCCGCCCCTTTGGACAGTTTGGAAGTCTGGCTGGCGTAGCCATGGAGCCCATGTTTAAACACCTGCCTGAGGCTTTCTTCTGTGGCCAAGCCCCACTTGTGTGTGTGAGTGTGTGTGTGTGTGTTTGTGTGTGTGCTTATGTGTGTGTGTGTGTGTGTGTGTGTGTGTGTGTGCGTGCACGTGTGTGTTTGTGTTTATGTGTGTGTGTGTGTGTGTGTGTGTGTGTGTCTGTGTGGGTGTGCGTGCACACGCGGGTGTTTGTGTTTATGTGTGTGTCTGTGTGTGTGTGCACGCATATGTTTGTATTTATGTGTGTGTGTGTGTATTTATGTGTGTTAGGAGGCAGACTGGGGGACTGTAGGGTTGCCCTGCTGGGGTGGTGCCTCAGATCTCCCGTTTGACCCAGGGGAAAGATGGGCTGATCCTGTCTGAGGAGGGTGGGGGGTTGGAGGAGGAGACTGACCGTTGGACCCCCACTGAGAGGCGCGGCTGCCCGTCTCTCACACACAGGAGACTGCCCACACACACAAACACAAAAAGAGAGAGAGAGAGAGAGAGAGAGAGAGAGAGAGAGAGAGAGAAAGAGAGAGAGTGTGTGTTCGCGTGTGTTTGTGTGTGTCTGTTCCTGTGTCTATGCGAGTCTGTGTGTGTGTCTGCTTTGGCACGTCTGCCTGACAGCGTACAATGAAACACAACTAATTTACTATGAACATTAATTTGCTTTGCCACTATAAAGACTATAAAGATTTGCATGCCACATATGCTCAGATATCCACATCCAGATTTTTTTCCAGTCGTTCCAATTCCTCTCATCAGAGAGCATCACTGCTTTCATACTCAGCACAGGGTGACACAGACAGGCCCATGGCATGATGGGGGGCCTTTGATAGGTGACATCAAAGTTAACGACACCCTGGCTCTGGTCTAAATATCATTCCTATGCAGAGAATAAAAAACCTGTTACTGACTGACTTGCTGACTTACAGTAGGGGCTGTTCAGACTGCAATTTTTTTTCTCTGCCAGGCACTTGAATTTACTTGTTTTTCTTATGGAACGATGCTGCTGATAAGCTGTTTGATCGTTGTGACTATAGTGTAGCTGCTTTTTCTGCCTGCGCCTCACTCAAAAAGGAAAAAAAAGGGAGGTTTCTAAAAAATGTGAGGAGCTCAAAGTTGACATCTGTTCAACTTTTGAGACATGCTTTTTTTCTGCAATGGGGTGTTACAGTGACTCATAGACAGCTGAGTTTAAAATATCAACGGTAAAAAATGGAAGGCTGTATTTAACTTAGCAACAATAAACAAACCTGGACAACTCCAGCAAGTGCTTACTAAGCGCTTGGATTTTGGAATACTAGTAATGCTTCTCGCGTATTGGAGGTGGAAAAAGCATCCCAGTCCGAACGCACCCTTACTAACTGATTTGAGTTGTGCCTGACTGTGATTTCTCTAACTGCAATCCTGATGACAGGTTCAGAAAGTTGATGCAAAACACATCAGTGGTAACAAAGTCAGTTATCAAGTGGCCACAAGTGTAGGGAGACATGTGAACTGAACTGTCACACGGCGATCAGGGGGCTTAACACAGGGTATAGAAATGAGTTCAAATGGAGACCTGTGCTTGCTGAGAGAGTGAAGGGAGGGAGAGAAAGAGAGAGAGAGAGGAGGGGGGGAAGAGAGAGAGAGAAAGAATCAGAAAAATACAACTTGAGTTTTGACTGGAGGGGGGATGGCAAGTGTGGGTCAAGACTCACAAGGTAATGGTTTGTATGTTCACTGGACAGCGCCATCCCCACCCCCCACGCCCCACTACCCCCAACCATCCCCACATCCATCTTCACCTCTAGTCCAGGCCCTTGAGCACTGCTAATTAGCTTCAGCTTGTCTGGGGTGCAGCAGCACTGCCCTGCCTCACCCTCATTAGGTGGCTAACCTAGACAGCTCTGTCACAGCCGAGTGGCTAAGGACGCCACAGGTGTACACCACGGGCTGCTGTGTGCCTGACACCTCCCCAGGTCACGGTCACGGCTCGCAGCTGGGTGGACAAAGGGGGGACAAAGCCGGGGGACAGAGGTGACTGTCTGTCATGTGGACAGTACACGTGCCCGCATCACCACAAGGCTGTGTCAGATACAGTAAGTGAGGCTTACGGCTTGCGATCAGAGGTAGCACTCATGCGCTGACTGCACACATATGGATAATAACGGCATGGATCAACCAAATGGGTCATTGTGTTTCTTGTTTGTTGTGCTTTTGTTTCACAGCTGGGGTTGTAGCTGCGTTCAGTATTGGTTTGTGCTCCCTTTTTTAGCTTACTGTGGATTTTGATATGTATTATTAAGCACCATGCTGGGAAAACTAATCTCCTGGACTCTCATTGGACCCCGATGATTTTCTTTTTTCTGCCTTTTTTCAACTAAAACATTGCACAGTAATATTACAGTAAGCTGACCCTTTAGCATACACTATTCATTAATGCAAATAAAGAGTCACTGCATATGT
This sequence comes from Coilia nasus, assembly GCA_027475355.1. Lineage (NCBI taxonomy): Eukaryota > Metazoa > Chordata > Actinopteri > Clupeiformes > Engraulidae > Coilia > Coilia nasus. Next base: position 21,726,519 of record CM050209.1, read on the forward strand.
TCTATTAAAACTATTCAATAAATCCCAAGGAAGCCTGCAAAAATGGGTTTTTCTTACTAATCACTACTGTTGTTCTGCCGTCGTAGAGAAACAGACTCTAGGGCCCACACACAAAAAAAACACACACACACACACACACACACACACACACACACACACACACACACACACACACACACACACACACACACACACACACACACACACACACACACACACGCGCACACATACACACACTATGCCCACACACTATGCCTACAACATCTTACCAGCTACGATGACACAGCCAATGACACACATGTCACACACACACACACACACACACACACACACACACACACACACACACACACACACACACACACACACACACACACACACACACTTTAATTCCTATCCTTATGGGAACCTCCCACTGACCCCCATTATAATACAACTAAAGAATGCTAAACTGTGCCCAGACCAAACCCATCCCTAATCCTTACCTGTCAATAAAGCAAGGTTTTGGCACTTTTAGTTTTGTCATTAACAACAAAATAACCAAGAAATACACTGTTAGATTAGTGGAGACTACCCCTTTCCTATCTTAATGGGGACATTTGGACACCACATGGAATGCAATACCTGCCCACACACACACACACACACACACCGCCCTCCAGCGTCTTACCGGCGACGGTGACTTTGGCGGTGCGGCTGACGATGGCCCCCACGCCCTCCAGGGAGGCCAGGCACTGGTAGAGGCCCTCGTCGGGCCGGTGGTGGCGCGAGTGCACCACGTTGTGCACCAGGAGGGAGCCGTTGGCCAGCTGCTGCCGCCGCTCGTCCACCATGGCGCTCAGCAGCACGCCGTCCTTCTTCCAGGCGATGGCCGGCACGCCGCGCTCCGAGCGCGCCTCGCAGTCCAGCTGCAGCACGCCGCCCCGCACCGTCACCGTGTCCAGCGGCTCCAGCACGAAGCGCAGCTCCACGAAGCCCCGCGGCACCTCTGAGCCTGAGAGAGGGAGAGAGAGAGAAAGAGAGAAAGAAAAAAAGAGAGCGGGAGAGAGAGAAGAGATGAAAGATGTAAGCATTTTTCTCGTTTCAGCCTGACAATGGACACACTGATGCAACTGGAAGACGGCCCTGGGACTGTTAGGGGCAGAGATGGATACCCCGACTTCAAAACATAAAAGACCAATCTCACTTTTTTACCTGGCTGAAGAGTGGTGCTATTAGGAAAGATGGCCTGTACGGGTAGGATCTTTACTGTTTGAAGTCAAGGCTCATAGAAAACATCGTCAAAAACTAACACAAGTCAGTTCGTGATTTCTATTTGCACACATTTAAAAGTACATGGCATGTGTATGCTTCATGTCTATGAAGCACATGCATACATACCCACATCACTAATGTGTCAAATCCTGCATAATGAAATCTGCTATCCCATATGTTCAGCACCTTAACATAGCCTTATTCTCTAAGACTAGCTCCAGAGGAACCATTATGACAGCTACAGATCACAGAGAATAGCAAATGAGACAAAAGCCTGTTCTCCTAGGGCCTGAAGGGTACAGAATACCACAATTTGTAGAACTTACTTTGTGAGTAGAAAATTCAAATGGACAAAAAAGATATAGCACTATTGGGAAACTCTTGTTGGGAAAGTACAAACAAAGCCTTCAATGAAACAAGGCTGACAGTTTACAAAAAAATAGGCTTGGTTTTTTGTTTTGTTTCTTTGTCGCAGTTCATTTTGAAAGTAGCTTAGATACTCAGAGCAGTATATTAGATATTGTATATTAACACCTTTCTCTCTTCAACATTACACTCTAAATACTCTTTCCTCATCACCACAGAAACCCAGTCATTCTGTTGTCACTGTTTTTATGGCCTATCTGCGGAAAACTGCAGCCTCATTGAGTGAAAGTGGTATTTGCTTGGAACTTTTGGGCTTTTGATTGATAGCGTTATATACTGTGGGTGGACAGCTGACTAGCAAACCTCGTCATACTTCAACAGGAGCCCCATAATCATTAGCAGTCTGCATACACAAACCCTAAAGCTCCTGTCACTGCATTTCCCATTAAGTATGTATTTACCTGTCTACTTGAACAGGCTAATTCTCATGTGATGTGGTCACATGTTCAGAAATTAAAGTGAAGGTTTTTTTTTACATCTATTATTGCTTTTGCTGTAACCTAAAGCTCTTTAGTTTGACATGAACCAGGAAGTCAAGATGTGCGTGTTTGTGTGTGTGTGTGTGTGTGTGTGTGTGTGTGTGTGTGTGTGTGTGTGTGTGTGTGTGTGTGTGTGTGTGTGCGTGTTTGTGTGTGTGTTTTTTGTCACTTTGTCAGAGGCCTCTGCTGAGTCACAGAGCAACTTTTTTAAACTGGAAAGGATTAAGACATTCAGATGGAACACCATGTGGCAGCCCCTTTCGAATGCACTTCCTGTGCGAGCCATTAAATATGCACTTATTTAGGCACTGCTGAAGTTTAACAGAGACGTTATGGACAAGTTTCACCCGGTGGCAGACTGTCCTGCCGAGATCACTGGTGAGTCAACTGGATTTTTAGAAGGCCAGCTATTTTTGCTGTAGCGTTTAAGACAGGAAAAGCAAATACTTTCCTTCTTCTGACATGGTGAATGTCTTGTGACAGTTGCAGAAGGCCAGCAATTTCATACTGCTGGAAATCTCCAGCACAGGCTGATGTTGATGTGTGCATTTGTGATTTCCTTATTGAGCTGTGACTGTGTTTTGATTAACTGAACAGCGGCAGTTTTGAGTTTCTTTGCCGAGTCAGATCCTGCCAGTGCACAGTTTATTGTGCACCACAAGGCATTTCATGCCAAAGACACCACTGTCAGGACTCTGAGCCAACCATACATGACCTGATTATAACACCATAAAGCAACAAGACCCAAATGTGCAACCTTTGTCAGTGATGGATTTTGAACAACTGTAATCAGCTTTGCAAGTATGAGAGATTGAAATGGTATGGCATGGACACAAAATGAGAAGATATATACAGTCATGCCTCACCCAAAATCAATCAGCTGTGGATTAATCATTTTACCTCTAGCCCAACGCTTAAAAAATTACATCAGATGATGCTGAGAACAAAAATGACAGGCCATGTGACAGAAAGCCAGAAGGAAAGACTAAGAGAGAGAGAAAGAGACAGAGAGAGAAACAAAGAGAAAAAGAGAGAGAGAGCGCGGGCGAGAGAGAGAGAGAGAGAGAGAGAGAGAGAGAGAGAGAGAAGAAAGACAAGAAGGAAGACTCAGAGCATCTGGCCCAGTGGAACCTATTGAGTCAGAACAAGTTCTCTCAATTCTTTGTTTTTGTTCTTTATGTTAGCAAAAAACTACAGCCATGAAACTAACTTAGATGCTGAATTAGCAGGAGCCTGGCCGACCCGGCTATAGAGCTTCTGAGGCACTGTGGTGAGGGAGGAAGCAGGGAGGGTTGAGGGGGGTTGAGGGAGGGTTGGAGGAGGGTTGAGGGAAGGTTGGGAGAGGGTTGGGAGGGGGAAAGCAGTGCAGTGCATTAGGGCCTGCAAAGAGAGGTTGGGGGGGAAAGGTCTGTTTGAAGTTCCTCTGCCTGCCTGCACCTCATTGTCCTTTGTTTTAATGCCTGTTTCCTCTCTGCAACTCCTCCTCCCCCCTCTATCTCTTTCTCTCCCTCTCTCACACGCACACTCACAGAAAGAAAGACAGATACACACACACACACTGAAAGAGAGACACATACACATACACACACACAAACACACACGCATGGACACACACACACACTTTCTACATTCATACATATTAATACATGGGGGCTCCGCTTCTGTCTGCCTTAACTACCCTATCAGCACAACACTGTGCTTCCAGTGGTTTTTTTTTACATTCCCTCCTTCCATTTTGTATAAGATTCAACTGCGTTAACTTTAGCTGCGCTAGCTTTCATGCTCTGTTTTTTTCCCTCTCAGGTTTATACATTTAAATTGCGAAATGAAGAGATAATAGTCGCACATGCAGTTGTTCCTGTCCAAAAGAAGAGCGCGGAAAAAGAGATAGGAGGAAGAGAGGAGGAAGAGGAGGAGAAGGAGGAGGAGGAGAGGAAGAGTGTTGGCTGCTTACAGAAGGTGCTGAGCGCACTGATTCAAATGCTAATGTGACTGGCTGCTAAAAGACGGGCAACTCTATCCCAGAGAGCCGTCCGCCACCGGGCCACTCGATCCACCTGTGTGGGTGTGTGACAGTGCGTCTCGCAGACACACACACACACACACACACACACACACACACAACCACACACACACACACTCAGCTAAGCGTCTCACATGCAGCCAGTATTTCAGCACTTGGCAGGATACAAAGCTTTGACTAGTGTACTAAGAAACACACACACACACACACACACACACACACACATGGGTACACACATGGGTTTACACACACACACACCCACAAAACAAAAAAGTATTACAGGTTTGGGCTTAAATAAAGCTGCAGAGTCCCCCGAACTTTAAATGTCTAACAATCACGAGTGCATTCAGCCACCGAATATATATCTTTCCACTGTGCCATTCTCTCTTTGTCTTGTTGCCTTTCCCTTTGAAGCACACAGCAAAGGCTGAGAGCATGTTTTTATCTTCCTGCAGATGGACGTCACCCTGCTCTGCTCCGTAGGGTTGAGCCATTCTTCAATCTTCTACCCCAGCAGGCAGAGCAATATAGAAACACTTCCACACACACACATTTACACAAACACACACACACACACACACACACACACACACACACACACACACACACACACACACACACACACAGTAACACACACAGACATCTCACAGAACAAAGGAGACACATCCTTGAGATTCTAGGGAGGATATGAGAAAGAGTTATACTTAAGATTTTATTGCAGTGTGTGTGTGTGTGTGTGTGTGTGCGTGTGTGCATGTGTGTGTGTGTGTGTGTGTGCATCAGGGGGGGCATACATCCAAAGTATGGAATGCATTACTGACATTCCAGAAAAGGGGGAGAGGAATAAAATAAAAGAGGGAAGGTAAGAGAGTGAGAGGGGTGTGGGGGGCTGGCTGTTCAGCTCTCTGACTGGTTCAGCACTTCCCTCACTTCAGTGAGCTCCATTTCCCTGTCTGTCATGAGAGGGAGAGGGATGGAATAAAGAAATGATATTCTTGGATAAGGCAGTGGAGGCGAGAATTAAGGGCGATTGTATCGGTATAAGGGTTGACTGAGGCCCAAAAACAGCGGCAGGTGTTGTCTGAGAGACTACGGCACCCGGCCTCATGTACCCACCAGCGAGACAAAAGTGCACCACAGGGTGGTAGGGGGGGAGGAGGCTGAGGGATGGCCCTTTGGCATCGCCCCGGGCAACAGGTGTAAAATAAATAAATAACCTCTCAAACGACGAAAGAGCACTTTCACCATTGCCACCAGCCACGCCTCGCTCTCTCAACAGCAAAGGTGATCTGAGCTGCTCGTCTGTCCTCTCTCTCTCTTTCCCTCCATCTCTCTTTTCATCCCTCCCTCCGCAACTCCTTCATCATCCAGCTCATCCTACCTGTGCCTTTCTCACTGACTCTGGCCTCTGTTGTTCAGCCTATCCTTTGATCTATGTCTCTGTCTGTGAGGACACGTACAGTGTTGTTGTTGGTGGTGGTGTGTGTGTGTGTGTGTGTGTGTGTCTGTGTGTGTGTGTGTTGTGAGGGTGTGTGTATTGAGGTTGTGTGTGTGTGTCTGTGTGTGTTGAGGTGTGTGTGTGTGTGTATGCGTGTGTACATGCGTGTGTGTGTGTGTGTGTGTGTGTGTCTGTGTGTGTGTATGTGTTAGGGTGTGTGTGTCTCGGTTCCTGATCCCTGGAGCTGGCCTTTTGGTCTAGACAACTTACATCCTCCTCTCCTCCTCAGAGACACACAGAGACAGACAGACAGACAGAGAGCAAGAGAAAAAAAGCGAGAGAGTAAGAAAGAGACAGAAAAAAAGAGAGGGTGAGAGAAAGAGAGAGACAGAAAGAGAGACAGAGACAGAGAGAAGAAGAGAGAGAAAAAGAGAGAGATAATGAAGGGGTGCAAGGGAAAGGGAGCCAGAGAGAGAGAGAGAGAGATAGAGAGAGAGAGAGAGATGAGAGAGAGAGAGAGAGAGAGAGAGAGAGAGAGAGAGAGAGATAGAGAGAGAGAGAGAGAGAGAGAGAGAAAGAAAGAGACAGCCTGGTCTTTTAGGATTGGGGTGGCGCCGTACCGAAGAGACAAGGAAAACAAAAATGTCCGCCGCAGTGTTTGGAGAGCCATAATGGCTTCTGACCTTAGATAAGTTTGGGGTCATTTGCGGGCCTTTGAAACCCCCTGTCTGCTGAATTAGTGATGACAGATAAAAAGAAAAAGACGGGTCATGTCATTGTGCCTTTCTTCCTCTCCTGACCCTGGAGTCTTTTGATGTGTATATGTTCCGCATATGCCTTCTATTATCCAGTTTAGATTGTATGTTCATCCATAATGTCCTTGGGGACTTACAGTAAAACACATGTTGGGGCACACTCTTAAGATGTGTATAAAATAATATATTGCTATCATATAGCTGTATTCTATAGCTACATAGCTCCGTGGATTAAAAGAACATGGACAAAAACCTTAATCCTGTACAATACTCGGATTGTGGGATAAAGATTTAAAAACCTTTTGTACCTCCGCTTCAGAAAAACTCAGAGCTCTTGCAGATAGACATGATCATGGAACATAATGTTCAAGAGACACAATTCATGTTGTATATTGTGATGCCTTGGCTTTGCCGTGCTGGGTGCGCTACACACTATCTCCCATATGTGTTAAGTGCAGTCCACCTTGTGTCTTGGCCTGCAGGTGGAGCTGTTCCTAGGTGGCTGACCTTGCCAATTAGATCACGATTGGTCATGGGTTAACACCATGCCAGAAAGGGGCTCACTCTCTCCCACTTCCTGCTCTGGCCTAAGGATACCAGGCTGGCTACAGACCTTTCCCCCATTTCCCATTCCCCTCTGTACTACACTGTCTTTCAGTATGCTGACTAGCACCACACTCTTGCTTTGCTCCACTACTACTAACTGTTAATTTCATTTAACAAATGTTAATATTTGTTAAAACTTTACCAATTGTGTGGTCTGTGTTCTGTTCTCTGTGAGCCAAATGGACACAACAATATCCTATACATGCTTACACTGACTGCATTGGAATGCTCTCTCAAAACTAAAATTGTGACACATGATTATGAGTGACACTGAGTGACAGTGATGTTTTCGTGGGAAGTTAGGGTACTGGGATCTTACGTCACTGATGGGCAACTGGTTGGAAGAAAAATCAACTGAGCATGAATGACAGCTACAGAACGGCTAGCGGTATCAGTACTACTGTAGACCCAGTAAAAACAAAAACAATGCCTGAACTTTCCATTTCGTTCCCAAAGCACTTCCGCTACATTTTACATTATTGGGAATGTTAAAACAGAAACCCTCTGAAAAACTGCTACTATAGACCGTTTCAACTCTCGTAAATAACTACAACAGCTACACTGGCCCATCAATGGCTGTGCTTATGATTTTGCTCATGACATTAAAGTAGATAAATATAAAATATAACTGTCAAATTGTTATAAAAATGTGTTATAGTTCATGTGTGACTTTGCTTGTTGCCCTTTGCCTGTCAATTCAATTAAGTTGTGTTGAGGTTGAAACTATAAAGTGCTGAAATGTGTCGTGGGTGACCTTTTGTGCTTTTGTAATCTTTTTATCCAATCTCGGCCGTGTGTGCTTTTCTTTCTGATTTTTTTTGTTGTGTCTGTCAAATGAGATAGCATCTGATCGCCTCTATCTCTCTATTACAGAGTCATTTCAGCACGCTTAGCCTTCCATTGGGGCTCTCATCGATTTCTAGCCGTCTACACTGTCACGCCAACCCTTCCACAGTTTTAATCTCATCTGGACAACTTCATCTCCACCTGCAACTCTTCCCTCCTGACCCTTAATTGCACACACACACACACACACACACACACACACACACACACACACACACACACACACACACAGCAATACACAAACACACACACACACACGGCAATACACAAACACACACACACGGCAATACGCAAGCACATACACACACAGTCAGGGACAGTAACACACACACACACGCAACCACACAAACACAGTCTTTAGGCACAGTGACACACACACACACACTAAAGTGTTTAAACAAACTAACACACATACTCACACACAAATGCACACTCTGACACACAAACACAAAACCCACACACTAAATTACTTATTCTCTTTCAGGTGTCCTCTGCGGACGACAGTCCGGCCCTCGCAGGACTGATTGCATCTCTCTATCTGTATCTGAGCGTGCCCTTTCCTTCGCCCCCTCTCTCACTCTCACACACTCTCTCCTTCCCCATATCCTCTGTTCCTTTCTTTTTCCCTCCCTCTCATGCTCCCTCTTACAGTTCT
>CM050209.1:21737500-21755000 GCA_027475355.1 Coilia nasus
CCTACGTGACGCGTGTGTGGTACTTGGGCCACCCTCAAAAGAATCATTTGACACTTTAATTTCAGTGTTTTAGCGTTTTATGAAACCATGTAGGCAAACACATGGGTGCCAAGGAGTCTGTTCTTACTTTTGAAGGTGCAGGAGGAGGAGAATGTTTTTGCCTCTACGGCTTCATTTAATTGGAGCCCCACTCGAAGTTTATCATGTCTGTCTTGTTATGGTAATAGCTCAAGCAGAGAGAGAGAGACAGAGATACAGAGACAGAGAGACAGAGACAGAGAGAGAGATACAGACAGAGAGAGAGAGAGAGAGAGACAGAGACAGAGAGAGAGACAGAGAGAGATACAGAGACAGAGAGAGAGACAGAGACAGAAAGAGATACAGACAGAGAGAGACAGAGAAAGAGAGAGAGAGAGAAAGAGAGACAAGCAGAGACAGAGAGAGAGAGGTGATTACTGTTTAGCTCCATCAGCGTTAGGCAGTCAATCCAGTAATGAGTGCTTTGGGGAGTAGAAAACATTTGTTACAAAACCCATCCAACAAGTCAACAAGAGGCTCACAAAAATACACAAAAAAGTGTGTGAGTGTGTTTATGTGGGTGTGTATAGGTGTGTATGAGTTTGTGGTATAAGTGTATTTTAGAGAGAGAGTGGAGAGTTATTAAACTGATGAAACTCGTGTGAAATATTGGTCTTTTATACAACTCCACTTTGATGCATGGCATTCATCTGTGCCCATCAGAGTGAGTTGTAAAGCTGCAAGGACGAAGCGCCCTTAATGGCTGAAGAAAGGAGGAGAATATCCTCTTAAGGGCCCCGGTTTCCAATTTGGAGGGGATAAAAGAGCACTGGTCCATTTGATGCTGTCCGTACCGTGTCCGCGGGCCTCTTAATCCATATTTTCACCTCATTCAACCCCTCCTCCACGCTTTGCAATAGCCATTTCCCCTCCGGCCATTTTTACGATCTACCTCAAGTAAACCGACAAGATATCTCATACTTCCCCTCCCAAATTGCTACTTTTGACACACTTCCAGCCCTTTTTACATCTCTCTCCCTCTCTCTCTCTCTCTTTCTCTCTCCCTCCCTCTCTCTCTCTCTCTCTCCCTTCACTCTCTCCCTCCTTTTTTCACTGTCCTTCACTGTAAATGTTGCAGCAGCTGGGTCAGACTTATGATGTAAGGCGCCGTGCTGACCTGTGAGTGCTGAGGCTGACCCCTACCTGAGCCGCAGGCTGTGATTTGAGCCCTGGGGCAGGCAGGCGTGCTGGTGTGTGGTTGGGGGCGAGCAGCCTCAGACTCTGCCTTAAGACACTCCCTCCTGCTGTGGTCTTAGGCCCTCTCAGGGCCCGGAGAGAAAGACCAGAGGAGCCCCCTCCTGCAGGCCTTTTCTCCTCCGCCACCTCCCCCTGCTGACAGGATTAGACTCCTCTCTGCCGCCACCAGTGTGAGTGGGAACATGGGGATGGGTGGGCGTGTGTGTGTGTGTGTGTGTGTGTGTGTGTGTGTGTGTGTGTGTGCGTGCGCACGCGTGTGTCTGTGTGTGTGTGAGGGTGGTGGATGGGAATGGGATCAAACATACCATTCAAAATGGGCACATGGCATCTTCACCCCCTACCATCACCACCCCCCACACACAGCCTCCACCACCCAAGAAGAGGAAGCGTGACAGCTTTGAACTGGTTAACCCTCTTTTTGGGGGCAATGCCGGATGGTGGTGCTCAGATGATCTGAAGTGGGACACCAAAAAAAAAAAAAAGCCGAAATTGAAAGCTCCCTGGAATTAAGAGAAAGTGTATGTGTGTGTGCGTGTGTGTGTGCGTGTGTGTGTGTGTGTGTGTGTGTGTGTGTGTGTGTGTGCGTGTGTGTGTGTGTGTGCGTGTGTGTGTGCATGTGCATGTGTGTGTTCTTTATTCCAACACTTCACCAAGACGTCTCAAGTGGTAGGTGGTACCAGTACCACATTTGTTCTGCCGCTGTGCCGACACAACGCGCCCCAGAAAGTTGTGAAGTGGCGCGTGTGAGGGAAAGGCACTGCAGATGTACTCCAAACGTAACCACTGTAGCCCTCATGGTGTCTGTTACTGGTTAAAGTTGACAGGTTTGGGAGTTCTTTGTCAAACTGGCAGTATACGCTTGACAGAGCTGAGGCTTTAAAAAAAAAAAAAAAAAAAAAAAAAAAAAAAAAGAACATTCTGGAACCTCTGGAGGGGACGAGTGCTGAAGTGCAGTCCCCACTTCTGGTGCCATCCTTGCCTAGTGCCCGAGGCTATAACACTGCCCACTTGAAGCTCTGCTCAGCACTTTCTGAGTCAAAGAAAAATGGGCTGAGAAAACTATGACTACACACATGCAAACAGAATTTTTTTCATTCATTTCCCTGACAAACTGTCTTGTCTCACACTGGCAAAGACGAAGAGCTGAGTCAGAGTCAGAGTCAGAGTCAGAGTCAAAGGTGCTATCCTGTCCTGTCCTCAGATGCTCCGTGTGTGACACACTTCACCTAACTTGCTTCCGCCCACCCCAACCCAAAATAAAAATGCTATTCTGTGCTATTCTGGCACCTCCAGTCCCTGACATTAGTGTGTGGGCCTAGTCTACCAGCAGCCCCATAAAGAAGCCACCCTGGGACTGAGAAAGAAAAGCGTGGGAGGGAGGCTTGATGCAAATTTGGCAGTTTCCCAGACAGGCTGACTTCCCCAGTGCCTCCTGCTTTCATTAGGTTCAATCTTGGGGGGAACCAACAGAGAGAGAGAGACTCTGGGCCGTAGCCTGGCCCGTCGCCACAAGGCGTCCTGGCTGGCAGTTGTGGTGGTGGCAACACAGTTAGACATTAGTGTGAGATAACAACGGCACAGGCCATATTAAGCTGACAGGTTTTTTTTTTATTAAATTACACTGCTGGTGCTACCTCAGCCCTCCCAGGGGGTGGTTGAGGGAGTGGAGTGTGGGGTGTGTGTGTGTGTTGTGTGGGGGGGGGACTTCCCTGTGGTCTAGTAAAGTGGATGTGTTGCAAATAGACAGATAAGCAACCCTCTAAAAGACCCATTTGTTTCTTGTTTTTTTAACAGCTTTTATATAAAGAGGTGAGAGAAATCTGTTGCTTTTAAATATAAAAAATGACTCTGCTGCTGGCTGCGTTTTCAAGTAGACAAGGGCGTAATATAATATAAACATTCATAAACATAAAAACAAAGACACACACGTGCGCACACACACACCCACACACAGATACACACACACACACACACGCACACACACACACACACAAATACACACAGACACAAACACACATACACACACACACATTTTTTTCTGTTGCTTACTATTTATATGCTTGTTAAGTTTCACACATAAATCTACATCTACACCAAACCCCCACCCCCACCCTCACCCCCCCTCGTGCTGAGCTGCGGTTCCCCCAGAGCAGTTACACCGTGATGGGCTTCCCCCTAATGATGCTGGGGCCCACTGCTGGCTGCCACACGGTGCTCAGGTGATGAACCCAATCACAGGCTCTGGCCCAGTAACTGCTCCCCAGGGGGGTAGTCCAGAGGGTTGTTTTGGAGAGGGCTAAGGGACGGGTAGGGGAAGGGGAGGTGGGGGTGTGTGTTGGGGGGTGGGTAGACAGGGGCTCAGCTTGGGACGGTCCCCATCTGGCCTGAGAGAGGGGCACCAGCTGTCCCAGTCACTGTGTGTGCCTCAGATGGGGCCTGGGCTGGGATCTTCGGAATACACCTCCCCAGACACACACACACACACACACACGCACACTGACACACACGCACACACACACACACAGGGCTGGGATGGCCGGGATACACCTCCCCAGACACACACACACGCACACACATACACACACCAGACACACACACACACACAGACACAGGGCTGGGATCTCTGGGATACACCTCCCCAGACACACACAAACACGTGCACACACACACACACACACACAGAGTCTGTGTTTTCCTGTCTTAGCCACACACATGCACACTCGTACACACATACACACAAAAACACAAAAGAACAAATGTACAGTGCAGTCACCACTCCTTTCTCCTTCCTCCTTTGTGGTATTAGTGTGAAGGTGTGAAGGTGACTTTCAGTTATATGCAAATAATATCTACATCTATACCTATATATGTACACACACACATATTATATTTAATATTTCAGGAGCACACGGGATGGTCAGAAGAAGCAGTAACTGAGAAAATGTCATTCATAACTTTTTCGATTTTAGATTCGATTTTATAATTAAATGCTTTTTTTTTAAATGCTTCTAGCTCAAGACTATGCATGTTTATTCACAGAATTACTTTTGAAAAAGCTGGATTTACCAGCAATTTAGCTGCAATTACCACCAAGAGGGAGTAACTTGAAAATTTAGATTTTGAGACTCTGCCCGATTTTCCTGTGGATTCTTAATTTATTTTAGTACACCTCTCTCTTTATATATATATATACTGTATATATACTGTATATCAAACACCCATGCAACTCGCTTGGTTATCAGCCCAGCCCTGTGTGGAGAAATGAGATCTTGATAGCAGTGCTAATTTATGCACAGCCCTTCAGGTTATTGCTTATCTCGCAAGTTCCCCCTCGGCCAGAAATAGATTTTTCTTTTTTTCTGGGCTCTTATTTGAGTTTGGGTTGGAGCAATGGGGGGGGGTTGAGATGTCGTCATGCTCTTTGGCTCTGGTAGACAAGAGCACGTCATCCTCGTCTGGAACTGGGCTGGCCTCTTCCCTTTCCCCCAATCCACCCACCCACGCACACCCCTCTTTCTTTCTTTCTTTCTATCTTTCTATCTTTCTTTCTTTCTTTCTTTCTTTCTTTCTTGGTGAGCAGATGACTGGTCTAATGAAAAGTCAATAGGGCTAAAAATGTGTCTCAGCACATTTGCTGGCAAGGGCCGAGGAGGCGCCTGACATCTCTGCAGGCGCCCCTCTCTTAATCATATTGCGGCTAAGCAGCAGCAGCAGCATCAACACCAGGCACAGGCACAGGGCTACAGCCTTCAAGCAATCAGTATTTGCCATCAGCATTGAGATATAGCGATAACACACACACACACACACACACACACACACACACACACACACACACACACACACACACATACACTTGCACTCACCTACATATACACCCCCCCCACACACACACGCACATGCACACTTGCACACATACATACACACACACTTTACCTAATCAATAACAAATACCTGGAGGCTGAGATAGAAAGTGGGTTGTGTCCCCAGGTAAGGCATGATACAGACGCACACAGACTCCTGAGAGATCCTCTCTCGTCCCTCTATGTCAAAATCAAAAGCGTGCAATTCTCTGATCGTCTCTGAGTGTGAAAATTAAACTGTAATTAGATCTCTGCTTTAGATCTCGGCATAAAAAAAGAGAAAATATATGGATGAGCGAATACACTGTGTTATCACGATGGCATAAATTCATGCTCAAGGCGTCACACGCTGTACCTTTTCACACGTTTTCACGCTATAATTAAACAGAGTATGTGCATGACCAGAGAGGACATTCCTTTGCCTTCACAGGCTGACAGATTTGGGAAGGGTGAGTGAACGCGTGTGTGGGAGGGGGGGTGGAGGTTTGATATCTGCTTTCCTGAGGCGACTCATTTGACTAAAAGTACTTATACAATGGTGAGGTGAATACATTACGCCGCGCGCGCCCCTTTTCTACTCCCATTAGAGCAACGGCAGTGATGGGAGGCAATTTTGTGAAGGGGCCATCTTGTCTTGGTGGCTCTCGCCGTCAGAAGCCCATGTCTGTGTTTAACATTTCATCAGGATTAAAAAAGACCTGACTGGGCGTACAATCAGTCTCAATTAACCAAGACAGTTCCATTTGAATGAGCACTACCTGGAGGTAATCCCTTCCCTGAGTGATATAAATTTGGCTATTCTCGACTGGGATGTCATTTAGTTTTAATGGGAAGACCGAGAGAGAGAGAGAGAAACCGGTCCACGCCAATTTGGGCTGCTGAGCATCTGGGAGCACAGGGACCTGTTAGTGTGGTGACATCAGGGATGGAAATTGGCACCAACCACCAGCCAAATGCTGGTAAAATATAAAAGTGGCTGGTAGAATTGGGACATAAAATAATAACTTCATGTTGAGTGGCTGGTGAATTTTTACCACTTATTTGTCTGTGGCTGGCAAAGGTTCACATTTAACTCGCAGAGTTATTTCCCGCCCCTGGGAGGGACCCTTTCAGGGGCTGTCGCTAAATCGACTGGGGCAGTGTCAGAAAAACGGCACAGAATGAAGTTACTCAACCTCGGAAATCTAAAGGTATAATGAAATTCCCTCACCGTCAAGATGAACTTCTGCAAGGGCGGTAGGGTGTGTGTGTGTGTGTGTGTGTGTATGGGTGTCAGCTCCACCATCTATATCAATAACTGTAGACACACTGGGTTAAAAAAATGACCGTACATGAGTCTCTTCTTGCTTCTGGGCCACACCACATAGGCATACTGTAAGTCGTGGCCGTGTGCGGTTTGGGGTGATTTATGTCCATCATCACAAAACACACCACAGACAATTACAAAGAGCACCGATATGTATCAATTAGGGAGATGGCCATGCACAGATGACGAAAGGGAGTAATAAACGCCCTGATTTACTGTGGCTACAGAAGAACTCTTAGATCACTTACAGTGGCAGGGCAGAGGACTAGTGGCTGACACACAGAGGGGCATGTGCTCTGTGTGTGTGTGTGTGTGTGTGTGTGTGTGTGTGTGTGTGTGTGTGTGTGTGTGTGTGTGTGTGTGTGTGTGTGTGTCGGGTGGGTGGGTGAGGAGGGAGCAGTGTGTAAACCACGTGAGATGAAATCTGCGGGGATTCCCATTCTGGAGCCGTCAAAAGGCTTGCGGTTGCCAGCGGTGACACCTGTCCCCCCGGAGACTGTGGGAAATGAATGCAGAGCGGCTGGGGATGGGGATGGGGATGGGGATGGGGCTGGAGCTGGGGGTGGGGAAGAGGATGGGGATGGGGATGGGGATGGGGCTCCGGATGGGGATGGGGCTGGAGCTGGGGGTGGGGATGTGGATGTGGATGGGGCTGGGGATGGTGGGGGCTGGAGCTGGGGATGGGGATGGGGCTGGAGCTGGGGGTGGGGAAGAGGATGGGGCTGGGGCTGGGGCTGGGGCTCCGGATGGGGAGGGGGCTGGGGCTGGGGCTCTGGATGGGGATGGGGATGGGGATGGGGATGGGGATGGGGATGGGGATGTGGATGGGGATGGGGATGGGGATGGGGCTGGGGATGGGGATGGGGCTGGGGATGGGGCTGGCGATGTGGCTGGAGATGGAGCTGGGGCTGGGGGTGGGGATGGGGAAGGGGATGGGAAGAGGATGGGGCTGGGGCTGGGGCTGGGGCTGGGGCTGGGGCTGGGGCTGGGGCTGGGGCTGGGGCTGAGGCTGGGGATGGGGATGCGGCTGGGGATGTGAATGTGGATGTGGATGTGGATGTGGATGGGGATGGGGATGGGGATGCCGGACAGAGATGGAGGGGGCTGGGGGCTCAGAGCTACAACTGACTGGGGTGGGGCGACAGACTGCTTTCGCTCAGATCTGAGATCACCACCAGAAGCGTACACACACCCACGGGCACACACACACACACACACACACACACACATGCACACACACACCCATGGGCACACACACACACACACGCACACACACACAGACACACACGCACACACAGACACATACACACACCGACATACACACACACAGACTCACACATGCACACATACACCATAACGGGGACTCCTGGAGCCATTATTGGCGACCTTTTGCGTTTGACAGTCTCGACGGGGGGGGGGGAGAGACACCCACGGTACTACAATTACCAGCTGACGTTCAGTGACAGACAGCTACGATTAGGGCAGACCTCGAAGAGAGCCTTTGAAAACAACGCAATAAGAAAATGCACATTCACACCCACAACCCTCAAACATGCACATTTCAGGCAGTGGTGGCCTAGCGGCTAAGGCATCGGACCTGTGACCGCAAGGATCGCAGGTTCGAATCCCAAGTCGCCAGTAGTGCCACTGAGGTACCCTGAGCATGGTACCGTCCCCACTCACTGCTCCCCGGGCGCCGTTGTCATGGCTGCCCCCTGCTCACATGTGTGATGGGTTAAATGCAGAGGTTAAATTTCGTTGTGTGCACTGTGTGCTGTGCTGTGCCGTGTGATCACAATGACAGAAATGGGAGACTTTTTTTTCACACCCACACCCATTCTCAACAGTGGCAAAATTCCTATGATTACCTCAGAGTAAACCATCACGAACGAATACAACCACAACAACACTGCAATACCTCTTCTCTCATTTCCTTTTCTTCCTGTTGAAGATAATTTCGGCATAATCTTAGTGACACACAGTGTCTTTTTATAAAATTCCTCCAGCCACCCCTCACTCCCCTTGTCTCTCATCGCAACCCTTCAGGCTGAGGGTCCTTAATACTTCTCAGGGCTTCTTGTTCTACGCCACGGAGGTTTACTCATGCCAGCGGGTGCGCTCTCTAGCCCTTGCACAGTTTACAAGATGTGGAAGGCAAGAGGAAGACGGCGGGGGAAAAAGTCTCATTTCCTTTTGCCATTGTGATCTCAGTGGGCAGCCGGCATGAAAGAGTGCTGCTGCTCACTTTAATTAAAGCAGAGTAGGGTGTGTGTGTGTGTGTGTGTGAGTGTGTGTGTGTGTGTGTGTGTGTGTGTGTGTGTGTGTGTGTGTTTGTGTGTGAGTGTGAGTGTGTGTGTGTTTGTGTGTGAGTGTGTGTGTGTGCATGTGTGTGCGTGTGTGTGCGTGTGTGTGTGTGTGTGTGTGTGTGTTAGGGGTGTTGAAATTAATCATATAATCGATGCATCGCGATGCAGACGTGAACAATTAATAATCGTTTCAATAGCAGATCATAATCGATTATAATGTATTGTGATAACCTGTGTTAATTGTGTTCTGTTCTGCTGATATTCCTTATGTGTTTGTGCCTTTATGGAAAGGGACTTGAGTGTCTGAGAGAACAGCAACTATGTTGTACCTTTTACAGTCATTTCTTCTCACCATAAGTACTAGAAATAGCACCCGGTAACCCGTTTTGTCTATGGCAACCTGTGTCTATGGTCTTTGTCTCATCTACGTGACCTATTCGTCGTCGTGTAGCATACATCACAACACAACATGACGGCGCCATAAAAATAAATATGTTGGGAACACCACCAACTTAAGAAATCCGTTAGCCGTCTGTGAAATGTCCTACTGTAGGAAGAAATGACAGACATCTGCCGAGCTGTGCTACCTTGTGAGAAAATCCCACCGTGCACTTTCAGTTTCATTTTTTTGTCACTGTACGCTCGCTATTTTAATGTTTTCTTTTTTTTTTTGCAAGTGCGTTCAAACACAGAGAATGATGTCGTCGGAAATAAAACACAGATGTATAACGTCTTGACAATTCCAATTATCAAATTAGAATATGCTTCCACACTGGTAAGTGCAAGTAGGACCCTATGACAATTAAATTTACCTCGGCAGAGTATGCTTCCACAATTATATAGCAGATAGGACGTTTTGACAGTTCAAATGACCCTGTCAGAATATGCTTCTACACTGATGTGCAGGTAGGATGTTCTGACAATTGATACATTTTATCAAATAAAAGAGGAAGGTAATATATGACTGCTTGTGTTTGTTGATGAAATGAAAGCCATGTGAAGTAATATGTTATGAATAATCGTGTAATGTAAAGCCATGTGTAGTAATATGTTGTGAATAATAGTAATGTGATGTGAATCATCGTGATGCATCGTGATGCATCGAGATATCGAATCGAATCGCTAACTTAATAATCGTAATCGAATTGAATCGTGAGATGAGTGAAGGTTCACACCTCTAGTGTGTGTGTCTGTTTGTGTGTTTGTGTGTGAGTGTGCATGTGTGTGCGTGTGTGTGCGTGTGTGTGTTTGTGTGTGTGTGTGTGCATGTGTGTGCGTATGTGTGTTTATGTGTGTGTGTGTGTGTGTGTGTGTTTGTGTGTGTGTGTGTGTGTGTGTGTATGTGTTTGTGTGTGTGCTTGTGTGTGTTTGTGTGTGTGCTTTGTGTGTGTGTTTGTGTGTGTGCTTGTGTGTGTGTATGTGTTTGAGTGTGTGTTTGTGTGTGTTTGTGTGTGTGCTTTGTGTGTGTGTTTGTGTGTGTGCTTGTGTGTGTGTGTGTGTGTGTGTGTTTGAGTGTGTGTGTGTGTGTGTGTTTGTGTGTGAGTGTGTGTGTGCATGTGTGTGCATGTGTGTGCGTGTGTGTGTGTGTGTGTTTGTGTGTGTGTTTGCGTGCGTGTTTGTGTGCATGTGTGCAAGTGCGTGTACGTGTGTATGTATGTGTGTAAGTCTCACATTAAAATATCACTGCAATCCACTGCACCAGGGCTTCATTGACTTTTAGCACAAAGTTAGCGCAGATTGCTGGCCAGAAGAGATTGCAAATATCTGTTTTCATATCCCTTATGACGAAGTCATTCAGCCATGATGCTTACCTTATCGCTTGCATAATGAGACACTTTTTATCGATCCAGCAAGTCAGCCCTACAAAGGCAAAGTGCAGTAACAGCGTGGACATAAAAACTAAGAAAATGCCTTTAATGTTGTCACACTGCACAGTCAAACAGGCTGTTTGTATAATAGTGATGATGCTTTTATGTACTTTCTTAATAGCAAGAAGCAATAGATTTAGTCGCAAGACAAAGGAGGTGTTTATAAAGTCAATTTCCAGTCTAAACTGACAAAATATGCAGTTACTGCCATTTGGCTTTGTAGGGCAGCACCGATAATAATGATAAACAAGGTCTATATGTTGAGAAAGGCAGTCCTAGTATGAAAGAACATGCTGGAAGAAAACAATACCAAATCAATGACAAATGTGCTTGCAAACACAAACAAAATTGCAACATGAAGATGAGAAATACAGAAAAGGATAAATTAATAAATTACCTGCAGATCATTTTGATCTTTGGTGCCAATTTCCATCATTGGTCATTAGTACAGGTTAACTGTCGCCCTAACTATTGAACTAGCACTTCAGCCATTTTCCAATCAAGCCAATAATGGTGTATTCTTAAATAGATACCACATACTTATAGATGTATCAACTTATACTGTTTTCTTGGCTTTCATGTAACCTTGAGCTAAAACTGTACTCAAAAAGCACTTGCTCTTACATACTGCGAACATTTTGGATCTTCAGACCGCGCTCGTTAAGAGAAATCGGCAGGCTCTGCCCGGGAGGATCATGTTTTTCAAGACCTGTCATGAGGAGACTCACGGCTGGTGCGTAGTCTATTTTATCTCGCCGCAATCAGACAGACAGGCATATTTTCATCAAATATCACACATGACTGCAGCTGCACTAGTGGCAACTACTCTAGTGGAAAGCCATTTGAGGCCCGGCACTCAATTATTGGGCAATGAAGGAGAAGAGAGGAGGAGAGAAAAAAAAAACCCAAATCATCCCTCTTTTTTAAATATCCATTATTCTCTTCATTCTCCAAGCTCATAGATAGAGGAGTGCTTTATCTCGTCACTAGACGATGCTGCCTCGCACACAATGCGAAGACAAAAGGCGAGCTTGCCCAACAGCCGCAGGTTAAAATAAGCAATTACACCATGCACGTAGCAAAAAATAACCAACACTGTAAGAAAGCATGCTCGCGGACAAAGAGAAAAAAAAATGCAATCCTTTGCTTGGTTGATTCCAGTGAGAATGGGTCTCTGCTGAAAATAGTCCAAGTCTTGTTTCCCAGTGAGCATAACCACCAGTCATTCTCTCTCTCTCTCTCTCTCTCTCTCTCTCTCTCTCATCTGTTTCTTTGCTTCTCAATCCATCTGTTTCTGTCTTTCCTTTTCTTTCTCTCTCTTGCTCTCTCTCTCTCTCTCTCTCTCTCTCTCTCTCTCCAACAAATCCATTTCTCCCATTAAATTCTCCCTGTGTTCTCCATGATGCCTTCTGGCATTAGAACCAGTCCTGTTGGGAGGGGGTGGGTGGGCTATGGATGTAAAATGAGCATACATGGATGTGTGTGTGTGGACGTTCATGCGTGTGTGTGTGTGTGTGTGTGTGTGTGTGCACGTTTGTGCATGTGTGTGTGTGCTGAACTGTGCGTGTGTTAAACTGCATGTGCATGGAGATAAAGTGAGCGGGGAAGTGACCTTGATTTTCAACGTGGCTGCATGCATCAAGTGGTCAGGGGTGGCGGCGTACAGTAATTCATGGGCCCATTTTCACCCGTACCCCTGCAACAACACCCAACCCCCAATCCCACAATTCACCACCGCCACCATCTCACCATCATCTAGCACACCCACACACACACACGCTCTCACACACCACATACACCACACACACCCTGCCTGCCGGTAGGAATAAGCACTGATGGTGGTGGTGGAGGAACCATAGGGTTCTCCTTTTTCGCCCTATAGACACACCCGCTGCATCTCCTGTAATGATGAGCTGTTCTCTCCCCCTGCTCTGTGCATTTGTTTGTCATTAGCTCTTGGCTTTAATTAGCATCTTGGGGTCCTGCTAAAGCCCTCTGGCGGGCTTTCACGCTTGCCATGGCTGGTCACGGCTTAAACACTTTCGATCTGGAGAGACAAGGCAAGCCTGGCACAATGCTTTCATCTTCCAAGCGAATCACATTGATTGACAAGACTTGATTGATGAATGGATGTTCTGAATGACTATCCAGGGGATGGATGGGTTTCAATTCCACTCTAAAAAAAACCATCCACACAATGACTAGCTTAGTGTAAATCAAAACAAATGAGAACTACATCCAGTCAGACTCCACAGAGTGCGCCCATGGCAAACTAGCACATTGGTTTGGTCGCATCCATAAATTAGCCTTTTCAGAGAGCGAGAGTGAATGAGTGGGGCCTCTCTGGGTTTGTAGTTCATCTACAAATTGTTTGGGTCGGATGATTGCAGTGAGCGTCCGTAAGGCACAGCACAGCCTCCAATTTGAGGCCTCTGGTCCGCCTCCTTCCAGTCACCCCACCCACCACCCCTCCGTCCAAAGGCAATCAGTCCATCTAATGAACTGCAGGCCTCAGCCTCCAGCCTGCAGCCCCCGCACTAAATAAGGTGGGGTTGCGATCAATGGCATTGAAAGCGATCGACTCTCAGATATATTCCGCTCGGAGGCCTCCCTGCTTATCGAGCCGACCGGATATGCAACAGGTCAATGCGCTAAACATGACACTCCCCCGTGTGAAAATTAATCATTTAGCTGCTTCGATCTCCGCCGCCTGTATTTCATGTTTGCTCTTAATGTATATGGACGGGCCGTTCGCTCTTCATCAATATGTACACCATACCGCGTATGAAAGTGCCGGAGGCAGAACAGGTGTATGGGAAGGGATTCATGATTATCGTGGCGACTCCAAGCAAGTACTTCCTGTGTCGTGACCTCACGGATGTGCATCACATCCCCAGTGAGGTTGCCTAAGGGGATGTTTCACATAGAGCACTGGAAAATGCTTTTCACACACAATCTGTATTCTCTGTATTTTATGTTACTATAAACCATGTATTCAAGTATGGAGGACTATGTGACATGAATTTCAGAATAGCCTAAGCCATGACTTCACACATAGTGCAGTGTATCGTTCACTGCTTGTGATATTGTGGCAGGTCGACTATAAAGAGCTAATTCGAAGCTGCTTTGCCAGTTATGCTCTGGATATTAGCATGCCAACAGACATTTTGCTTTGTCCACCAGTTTAGCTAAATCTCCTGCATTATGTGCCAACATGCACACTCATACATAAACAAACATCTTTAAAAGCCACCATTTCTCAACGTTGCCTTGTCAACCAGCGCACCAACGTGACAGAACACCACAACATGCAAACTGTTTCAATCATATCCTCACCAGGGCAATGCACAGCGCACACACACACACACACACACTCAATCATACATACACACACAGACACACACACACACACACGTACATAGATGTGCTACAGTATGTGTACTGTAAGCACGCATGAGTGCACACGTCTTTTAAATGCCACTTCGCTCACTTCACTTTGTTCAACAAATATTTAAAAAGCACACCCAGCCGCAGCTGCAACGGCATGGGTGATTTATGGCCATCCAAGTTGCCATCCCTGTTGCAGAACCCCGCTCGCCACACAGATGCCATGTGCAAGGGCGTCACTACCGCCACTGCCTCCAGCACTATCATACCCACACTCACTCTCTCTCTCTCCATTCGTCTCACTCTCTCTCTTTTTTCATTTTTGCCGTTTGCCAACGACCCCTCAGCCTTGCGGCCATGCCGTGTTGATTTTTCAATTTCGGCTGTCGGCATGGCGAGACAAACTGTCGTGGGCAATGGCTACTAGCGACGGAATGGAAAGTCTGTCGGAGAGGGCAAGAAACTGATACTGTAAAGAGCGATACAATAAAAGCCATCCAAACGCAGCAAACCCCCCATTCCTGCCAACACACACACACACACCACACACACACAAACACACACACACACACACACAGCCACCAAACCACCATTCAACCCCCAGCACCTGGTAGGTTTCCAAAATAAAAGATGTGCAGTGAAAAGAAAATGGACAGGACCATAAATTGATTTTAAAGAGCCTCTGTATGAATAATGGATTAATTTATGATGCAGGTGGAGGTTTCTAATTTATATATCCTTCAAAGGGACTTGTTTCTTTTCCAGGTTGATGTTAATGTTCCATCGTCCACAGTCTAAGTGGTCTGGCGCGCTCCATGCGAACATCCCAGGTTGATGTTAATGCAGCTGATTTAATGTGTTTACGTCATTTGTGGGACATCACTGTTTTTCTTTTTTGTGGAGAGAGGGAAATAAGAGCATCTCCTCCAGGCTTTCGTCCTTGCTATGAGATAGGAGCGGAAAGGACGAGCGGTCCGGGACAGCTCACAGGGACGACAACCTCGGCCTGGCCAGCAGCGTCCACGCAGCCGATGCAAATCAGGCCACGAGGTCTGAGGAAGCATCCACGCTTACGGATGTATTAATCAAATTTCAGTCAAAATAAAGAAAGAAAGAAAGAAAAAAGATAAAAGAAAGCTGCAGTTAAGAAGAGGCTCAGACCTGGATGTATTCTGTTTCGGAATTGGTAGCCTGAAGTCAGGAAACACAGTCATAACGTCCGTGCACTACTTTTCTGTACTTTTCTGCTGGGGCATTTTAAGGGCTTTATTTCGCTTAGGCCTTCTAAAACCTCACTGTCTTTTCAACCTGCCACAGCAATAAAGTTGTATTTGCAGGCGGCTTTGGGGGTCCAGCGGCATCTCCCTTGGCCTCTTTTTTTTCTCCTCTCTGAGTTTTATTTGTCAGTTCTCTGCAGAGGCTTTCTCCGACAGATCACACTAAGCCATAGGTATTAACAGTTATGTGCTGTGGCTCAGTGGAGGCTTTTATGAAATTCAGGATTTTCTCTTTCATTTTCTTTCCTTTCATGACAACCACCAAAAGCTTTTGGTTTTCAGTAGAAGGTGCAGGCCACAACACAGCCACAACCCTCACTTCTGTTGATCACAAAAACACAAAACAACAATCCCTTTGCCAATAGCCGCTAGACTACAATGCTTACTGTGTGGTAAGGCAGTATCCAGTGCGTACCCACTTCTAACCACCTCTTTCTCCTGTCGACACCCCCCTCTTCCACTTGTCGACACCCCAGTGATTGACACCCTCTGGAGAGGGTCAAGAGGCAAGTTGACCTCTCCTCTTGTGAGCCTCTTGATTTCCTGTGCTTGTTTTCTGGGGACTTTTGTCTTGGAAAGGGCTTAGGGGGTGGCGGCTGGCGGCTGGGCGCTGGGGGGTGGGTGAGGCTCGGACTCTGACTCTGACTGATGACCTACATAGAGCTGTGTTCATCCACCTCCCAGCTCCTGGAAGCAGCACCTCCTCCCCCTAACACCACCCTCCCCCCAAACCCCACCCCCACCCATGCAGCCAGGCCACATAAAGGACCAATCTGCCAGAGCTATTGTCCAGCCACCACCACCCCTGTCGCCACAAGCAAAACCCACCCCCACCCACACACACACACACACACACACGCCCTCGGAACCCTCCTCACCCCCACTGCGTCTCCAAGTCTTCCTGGCAGTTGGGGGAACCGTGGGGGGCCGCTGTGATTGGTCACAGGTCACAGCGTGTCCGACTCAGCAATTATCCACCGGGAGTTGAAAAAAAAAAAAAGCTGCATAAATTAGGCAGCAGCAGCAGCAACGTGGCGCTCCGCCATCAGCTGAGCTGTTGCTCATTTCCTGACAGCATCTGTCACGGCTCGTGATAATTTCCTCCCACATAAACAATCACACGTAAACACTCGCCCCATTTGTTTGTTTGTTCGTTCCACTTGACGGAGAGCCCAGTCTGAGTGGTATTATATCTCTGCCCGAGTTTTAAAAAGGATAAACAAGAAAGGAAATGGGGGGTGGGGGGTGCAGAGATGGTTGGTGCAGTAAAAAGTAGACAGTTCTTTTTAGTTCAGACACAAGAACAAGACAGCATGAATGGAGATGGTGGACAAGACATAGAGGACTGGCAACCATGTTTGTTTCCCTTATGTGCTTTTCACACACACACACACACACACACACACACACACACACACACACACACACACACACACACACACACACACACACACACACACACACACACACACACTATCCGAGTTAAACTCTTATGATATGACATGAAGTAGAACTGGCTTTAGTTCTTACTTATGACAGACACTCTAAGGGCGCTTTCACAACACTAGTTAGATTATTTGGTCTGCACCAACCAGTACAATTGGTACTATGCAGCATACAGACTGCGGTGTGGTCTGCTTTCACATCAGCAAACGAACCACAATTGAGCCGATTAACATTTCCTCATCAACATTTATCTTAGCTACCCATAATGCATTTCAAATACTTCGTTGGTGCGGAATCAAGCGGACCGAGACCACCTTCTCGATCCGCTTGATTTAGTGCGCAACCAAGTTCAACTGATGCTTTCACAACAATAACAATAAATCGAACTAAGAGCTTTTGGTCCGAATGTACCGTTTGGTGAGCACCAACCGCTGTTGGTGTGAAAGCGCCCCAAGACCCCCAATGTTTGTCACCAATCCCAATGTCTGGGAGAAGCAAAAGGAAATCGACAGTAAAGCAACAGCATCATTAGTACATTAGTGATGCCAGCCCAGACTCAGTGAGTTGTGTTTCAGTGAGTAAGAGCTGCATTACCATTGCAGCACACAAACATCAGAGAGACGGTACGGGCTCCTTCAAAGCTGCCCTATTTCCCTGCACTCGAAGGCCCCTCTCAATGTTCTGTTTCATTAGGAGGCCCATTTTGCGTGACTGCGAAAGTCACATGATTTGGTTAATTATTTCCTCATAAAGGCTTGCCAGCAGGCACATC
>CM050209.1:21757500-21767500 GCA_027475355.1 Coilia nasus
GTTTTCTTCACACACTGACCACCATGATGGCTCTTCTAGGGCCACTATGTTTATGCACAACCATAGTGGTTCTAATCAGGTTGCTTCCCTGTTCACATAGACCATCATGGTGGTTCAGTGATGTTGCTTTATGTACACTGACCATCGTGGGGACCATGTTGGTTTGCTGTGCTAGTCTCCCATTCTACATGCAATATGGCAATCCACTAGTTTGCCCATATGAGTGCTTGGTGTACAGTGAAGTGCGCGTGTTTGAATTGGTCGCTGGCCTTGGTCCTGGAATCATTGAAGCAGAGATCATACAGAATGATTTCCACCCCCTATGGGATAGCATAGCCACTAGTGAAACGGAGGAGTACGGGGAGGAGGAGGGATAGATTGCAATGCTGGTGTGCATGACAGGTAGATGAGTAGGAGGGATAAAATCTCCTACAAGGCGGGAGACAGGTAAGTTGATGGCTATCAATCATCCTACAGGCTCCTCCCGAACTATGTTTAGAAAACACCATTAATGACTCCACTTTGCCTAGTGGTATACCTGAAGACTACCACGAAGCTCTATAGAATATATAGCTGTAGACCCATACATATATGGATATCAGTGAGGTTTATCTTATCTTAAATATGCATGATGTATAAATGTGCTACATGTACTAGAATGCTTTATTTCCTGGGGAAATGTACTTCCATGTCTGCTGCCCTCTGATGTACATGAGATATTCTCTGTGCTGTGGTTTGCCTTCGATCAAAATAGCCATCTAATGAATGTGTGGAGTGTGGACGGCAGGTCTGCTGTAAGCACAGCAGTGCTTCAAGTGTGTGATGGAGGCAGTCTTGGGCACAGGAGAGAGAACCTCGGTGCGAACCTCACTGGCAGAGAAGAGAAAACAAATCAATGGCAAAAGCAGAGTAATAAATCCAGTTGAAAATGTAGATGCATACACACACACACACACACACACACACACACACACACACACACACACACACACACAGGCACAAGAGCGTACTCATACAATCAAATGGGTTTTCGGTGTTATCTCTTTCTGTCATACGCGAGTACACCACACACATACACACACACACTATTACCCACTCACATAAAGCGTACACCTACGCAAAACAGACAGACACACACACACACACACTATAACACATACACACACACTATTACCCAATCACATAAAGTGTACACCCACGCAAAACAGGCACACACACACACACACTCTAACACATACACACACACTACTACCCACTCACATAAAGCGTACACCCACACAAAACACACACACACACACACACACACTCATCTGGAACAGTTCTTTTTTTCAAAAAAAAAAATGCTGCATATCTTCCTTCTGCAGAAGCCGTTGAGTCACAGCACACTAATTGCGCTGAAATATGAGGCACGTTGGCAGCATGCGTGCCCCACTCTGTGTGTGTGCGCAACACGCGTCCCCCACTCTGTGTGTGTGTGTGTGTGTGTGTGTGTGTGTATCACGCGTCCCCCACTCTCTCCACTTGCGCAGAATCACACAGGAGTGATGGGCCCCTTCGCTCATCTCTGCTTCACTCTGCACACACCACACCACACCACACCACACATCACATGACTGCCCCCCCTCATCCCACGCCACTGGGGGCCTGACTATTGATTAAGAAAGGTGGGGTCGTGAGTGAATCCCCCAAGGACCTCTGTGTGTCTGTGCATGTGTGTGTATGTGTGTCTATAAGTGTGTGTTTGTGTGTGTGTGTGTGTGTTTGTGGGTGTTGTGTGTCTGTGTGTAAGTGTGTGTGTGTGCGTGTGTGTGTGTGTGTGTGTGTGTGTGTGTGTGTGTGTGTGTGTGTGTGTGTGTGTGTGTGTGTGTAAGTGTGTGTGTGAGTGTGTGTGTGTGTAGGAGAGGGGGGGCTGATGGGGCTGATGACGCAGCAGGACTAACTGGTGGCCACTAACTGGAATGGCGGATCGATGCTAAACCAATGGGGTTTACGAGCCCTCACTTCCACCTAGAACACAACACTGCCGTCTGAGCACAGAGGGTGCAGAGGCTCTCTCTCTCTGTCTTTTTCTCTCTCGCTTTTCTCTCTCTCTCTTTCTTTGTCTCTTTCCCTATTCCCCCCTCCATTTTTCTCTTTCCCTTTTTCCCTCTTTCTTTCTTTCTCTGTTGTTTTCTCTCTCTCTTTCTCTTTTCCTAATTCTCCCTCTCTCTTTCTCTCTCTCTCTCTCTCCCTCCTTGTCTCTATCACTCTCTCTCTCTTTTCCTCTGTCTCTCTTTCTCTTTCGCTCTCTCTCTCTCCCTCCTTGTCTCTATCTCTCTCTCTCTCTGTCTCTCTTTGTTTACATCAGAGCCTGAGCCTTTTAGGGAGCCCGACAGCAAAATATCGGCAGGCTGGGGACCCAACCGTGTTACATAAATCGACCAAGTGCCGGCATTGAAAGGTATGACACATGGTGTGCACACAAGCAGGTATTTACATAACAGCACAGCCATGATGGGCATAGGCAGTCCGCATTCTCGTGTGTTTCTCTGTGAATGTGCTACAGGCATTCTAAACACATTGACAGATGCAGAAATAAGTACATAATCACATTTCAGAAATCTATGCCCACCTTCCCTTTCCTGTTTGTGAGACGTGATGAATTTATAAAGCAATATAAAATCATTTACAAAGCATATTGAGTGTCTTTTTTTGCTATATTCTGTGGCCTGTTAATTATTGAAGTATTTAGTGCGACGTAGCTTTCATGAGAGGACAACAGTGAGAGGAACCCTGTGGTGCCTTAAACCTCTTTAACTGTTGTTTGTGATGACATTTTTTATCCTCCCCACTGTGAGACAAACGCTGTCAGGCATTAAAAATAAACTATTCCCTGAAAAAAATATGCTTTTTGATTGGAAAAAAGAAACACCCCCACACACTCTAGCTTTTGGCTTTAAGCAGAGGATTTGATGAAGGCAGCGACTTCTGAGTGCAATGTGTATATATGCGTCATCCCCATCCTTAAGCCATACGCACATAAAAGGAAAGCCCGACACGCTAACAAAATGCCCCGAGGCGACTGCTGGAGGAGACTACCATTAGACCTAATGGGCGTGTGAGTGTGTGTGTGTATGTGTGTGTGTGTATGTATGTACATGTGTGATACAGTGTGTGTGTGTGTGTGTGTGTGTCTGTGTGTGTGTACAGTATGTATGTGTGTGTGTGATACAGTGTGTGTGTGTGTGTGTGTGTGTGTGTGTGTGTGTATGTATGTATGTATGTATGTATGTGCATGTGTGATACAGTGTGTGTGTGTATGTGCATGTGTGATACAGTGTGTGTGTGTGTGTGTGTGTGTATGTATGTATGTGCGTGTGTGATACAGTGTGTGTGTGTGTGTGTGTGTGTGTGTATGTATGTATGTATGTATGTGCATGTGTGATACAGTGTGTGTGTGTATGTGCATGTGTGATACAGTGTGTGTGTGTGTGTATGTATGTATGTATGTGCGTGTGTGATAGTGTGTGTGTGTGTGTGTGTGTGTGTGTGTGTGTGTGTGTGTGTGTGTGTGTGTGTGTGCGCACGTGTGTGAGCGCACGTGTGTGTGTGTGCACGTGTGTATGTGTCAGTGGCAGAGGGAGAAGATGGTCAGTCTCAACATTACACGTGAGGATACACACACATGTCTGTGATGTGAATGACACAGCATGACTGCTTTTTTCTCTCTCCCCCCTCCACACACATCATCCTATTTCCAGGCAACAGACGTACTTGTACTTACAGAACCTTTTAGGACAACAAACATGTGAGCATACCTTGCTGTGCCTAGCTGCACTCTCTGTAATATCACAATATATTTATGTCAACCCTGTGACACATGACATATCGTGCTATGGCCCATGCCTGCCCTGACGTGGCGTGTGCTAATTTGATAAACCGCGTGCGTTGTTCCTTGGACTCTACCATACAGGTCACCGTACATCAAGCTGTATGACCATGTGAACCCAGATGCCTCCATCTGACACAACCTGACGTGACAAGTCAGGTCCTGTTAGACCTGTATCTGTGAGGCGTCATCACAGGAACGACAGTGACGCAGTGGTTAGAGCACCTGACCATGAATGGGCATTTGGCCACGGGGACCCAGGTTCGAATCCGGCCTGCGGTCATTTCCCAACCCTACCCCATCTCTCTCTCCCACTTACTTCCTGTCAATTTCTTCACTGTCCTGTCTAAATAAAGCCAAAAAAATACTTTAAAAAGGAATGACAGAGAACACGTTGACTCCATGGCACTCCATGCATCGCGCCTTGGTGTAAGCCATGTCTAGGTCCAGAGGGGGAGGCATGGAAAGAGATGAACACTGTGCTGCTTCTTAATCTGACCACTTCATTCATCTAAAGTAGCCACAATGTCACAAGTGGCTCTGTTGCCGCAAAAAAGAGGCTGGATCTGAGTGTTGCCATTTGCATTTTGTCCTGTGATGTGCAGAACCAACAGGGTGGAGCATCGCCCACACAGACACACTTTTCTGGTGCCAATGGTTACTACTCTGCTTTACAAAGACAAAGTGCAGCAACTGTGCGAACACTGAAACTGAGAAAAATGCCTTCAAAGTTGTCATACTGCCCAGTCCAACATGCTGTAGGTTTGAGAGTGATGATGCTTTCATATACTTTTTTAATAGAAAGAAGACACAAATAGAAGAAGACATTTAGTCACAAGACAAAAGAGTTGTTATAAAGTCAATTTCCAGTCTAAACTCAGTTTTGACAAAACAAGTCTTAGTTACTGCCTTTTGGCTCCGTAGGGCAGTACGGCCCTCTGTAGTTCTTGAGCCCTATGGTGGATACAGCAGAAATGCATTCTCGACACAGGTGTGCGTACCTACAGTGTCATGGAAGACATGCATATCATTTCATCATGGCAACATCAAATCTATTACAAAGCAGGGACAGAAATTCCCACCAGCCACCAGCCACATGCTGGTAAAATATGAAAGTGGCTGGTACAATTCGAACACCAAATAATGATTTAGTGTTGTACTTTTAGTTCTCAAAGTGGCTTCTAAAAGTTTGCATTTTGCAAAGTTAATTTCCTCCACTGCGAAGGTGTCCACAGGGCAAGGACTCTGGATGAATACATTTTATTGCTGCAGATTAAAACTGTGTGGGGATGGTGAGAGAATGTGAAAAACACAGCCTTATGAGAGGGAAAAGAGGGACAGGAATCGCCCGTAACAGTGGGCTGTCACATCCATGTAGTCATACAGTGATGTCTGATCAGTCAAAGCTCACATTTGACAACATGACTTTGCACCAAATTTGCCACCTTGATGATTGACTATAAATCGTTTATCAGTGGTGGGACACAGAGTTAACTAGCATCTCTGGGCTTCTGGCATCCAAATTCAAGCCTTGGGCATACAAAATCTGATTACGCATGTTGTGCTTGCCAGAATCTGACTTGGTTGTTCTCTGTGGGCTAAAACAAATCTGTCACAACATACCCTAGTCAAATCCAATAGTCAGGATGGGTGGAAAGAAAGAGAATGATTAGTCTGGACATCATGAGTTTAACGTTTATAGTGCAGTTCAACACACTTCCCCACAGTAGTAGAAAAAGTAGTACAAAAACAGACTGATAGAAAGAGTATTGGAGACCACTACTGGACACACACATACACAGGCTCACACACACACACACACACGCACACACACACGCAGACAATTAACCTTTGAAATCCTACTTGACCTTCTCAATTTTGAGACAGGAGATGAGGATGAGCCTTTGAACAATCCCCTTTGAACAAAACTTACTGTGTTCTGTAACGTCTCTTTGAGATTTTTTTTTTATCTGCCAACGAACATTGTGTCTCTCAGTGGAGCGACATTAATGATGAGGCCACTGGAAGTCTTTGCTCTGACGAGGCACCGTGGCACATGCTGATCAATTAGATCGCCCCTTCTCCTTCGACGACTCAACGCCACACATCTTAAACGCTCCTCGTCAACATCAAAAGGAGCCCTCGTTTGCCAGCAACACAGGAGGAACCAAACCCTTTCGGAGCACTGAATTACCACAAGGACGACGTGTTGATGGATGGCCCTCGTGTCACCATTTCAGTCGGGACACGGTGAAAGACACCACCGCCATGGAGGCCATTAATTTGGTTTAGTCGCATGTCACCAGGCAACGCTGCATAATTGCCGATCCAAGCAAACCGCTCCACGCCACCCAATGTCATCCCTGCCACTCATTAGGGAAAAAATGGTATCCCAAGCACTCAGAGAAACACTGGTCCACCGAGCGATACATTAGGCTCGACATTCAATATGCAATTGTCGGGTGGATCATATAGTGCAAATTTCCAAACGGGCCAATTGGATTAGGAGCCGTGGGAGGCGCTGAGGAATGGGAGGGTGTGATTGACTCGACGGACGCACGGTCGTTTGTCATCAGCAGGCGGATTGGATTTCCCCAGGATTCCCGCAGCCGTATCAATCAGCTCGGCTGCGCCATCCTAATTGTGGTGGCGACGCGGCAGGTGAAGGACAATAACATTTCAGCGCTCCTTGAGACTTGGCTCGACCCGTCGAGGCTGTCAATCTTGTCATTTTCCAAATGCCACACTGCATCGTAATTAGGAGGCATATTAACTGGACAGCAGCGATGGACAGATCACATTCTCATGCTGGAGACAGCCCACTTGGGTGGAAAATAGCCCAACTGCATAGCCAAGATTAGCAGAGGTTCTTTTTTTTGGACAGAGGGCGGAGGTTATTAATATTCTACACCAGAAGCAAACCCTAATGTCATGGCTGAACTTTAGAATTCCAGTAACACTTCTAATCAGTTTAGTTCAGCTTGGTTAAAACAAGGCAAATATATTCTGTCGACCAAGAGAGTTAATTTAGAACTGAGACAGCAAGCGGACTGTGAAATGGTTTATTTGTTAACCAGGAGCCGTGTACAAAAAGGGCTCAGCTAATCTACACGCGGTGTATACAGACTTCTACTTCCCAGGCAGTTTCAGAAGAATACACATGAACATGATGCACAGCATTACTGTATACAACAAACAGTATAACATTCTTGTCTAAAAATGTACCTTAAGCAATAAAAAATCATTAATTCCTGTTACCTCTCCTGTCTGTTAATTCAAATTCAGGCCAATAGCCTAGTGTTGTTTGGTACAGAATAAACTGCTCTGCTTATGACAAGGGCAAAAGAGAGAAAGAACAGGTAGGTAAACAACCTACAAGTCAATGTACCTCAGGGTGAAGAGCTTCCAAACCATTAAACATTTTTTCTAATTTTTTCAGGCCATCAAAACAGTGCTCATCCAAATATTTTGACCACAAAAAGGTTTGGTTGTGCTCCCTATTTTACAGGATCATAATGTGAACCCTCTGACATTTAAAAAGGCTCTAATGGTTCTACTTCAATTTTTAAACTCCTCGAAGATGGCAAAGGCCCGCCCTTGACAGTCAGAGTCCAAGTGAATGCCTTTTGAGTCCTGGTGTTGTAATGAAGCTCTTCTCGCTTAAACAGGGCTACAGTCACATTGCTGCATGCAATCAGCACGGGTCTTATAGCAGCTGGTGCAGATATCTGTCCGACTCCGTGATCTAACCAGATTACTCTCCCCCTTGTGTCGGCAGGGAAATTCTATTTGAAAGTTTAATTAAAAGGTGTGCGTGTTTGATTTCATTACTGGTGTAAATGGCTAAAGGGACGTGCAGTTTGTGTGCATGTGTTGGTGAATAGGTTCAGACATTGAATGTGTGTGTGTGTCTGAAATAGTGTGAATTCGTGTGTAGGTGATTTTTTTATGTGTGAATGCAAGCACGTGTGCTCATTGGTGTGTGTGTGTGTGTGTGTGTGTGTGCGTGCGTGTGTGCATGTGTGTGTGTGCCCACGAGTTGTAGAAAGACAGATCAGACTGGTCTTCTGGCGAAAGTGGGAATTTAAAAAACCCCATTAGCCTGAAGCCCACCGGCTTCTCTGGTCCGTTTTCCATATAAATGCAAGCGTCTCGTAGCTGTTGCCACCCAGGCTTTGCGTGACGTGAATGCAGTTCAAGCACAATGAGGGTACGGGGAGGGGTGCACGGGGAGGGGTGCACGGGGAGGGGTGCACGGGGAGGGGGGTCAAAAACACCACCGGCTCCCGTCAAGGTAAATACTGTCACCCTGCCGTCACCTGCACCGACCGCGCCGCATTAAAGCCGGCCGCTGTGACAGCCCGCTATTCCCCACCCCACTCAACTCTCGCCTGTCACATGACCACGCCGCCACCCGACTGCCTGCCTGCCTGTCCGCTCGCTCTGAGGCACGGCGTGATGAATGGGCCGGTCTCTGGCAACACGCACCTACACAAACTCATCAACCCCATGGGACTCTCTCTCTCTCTTTCTCTCTCTCTTTTTCTCTCTCTCTTTCTCTCTGTTTCTTTCTCTTTCTCTGGTTCTTTCTCTTTCTCTTTTTCTCTCTCTCCGTCTTTCTCTTTCTCTCTCTCTCTCTATCTTTCTTTCTGTCTTTCTCTCTCTCTATCTATCTTTCTTTCTCTCTATCTCTCACTTTCTCTCTCTCTCTCTCTCTTTCTCTCTCTCTCTTTCTCGTTCTTTGTCTTTCTCTCTTTTTCTCTCTTTCTGTCTCTCTCTCTCACTTCCTCTCTCTCTCTCTCTCTCTCACGCTGAGAAACGTGACAGAGATGTGGGGGGCCCGTTAGGTGACCCTAATCAACACCAGGCTTGGTGTCACGGCGTGGAGCACAATAGCGGCCTTTTTCATGAAGTCAAATAGAGGGAATATGTATTTTATAATGACGAGCCTTTTTTTTACAGCAGTAGCTGAGGTAGACTTATGGTTCAGTCAGGTGCTAGGTGCTAGCTTTTCCTCCCCTGTTCTTTCTACCCCAGCAGGCCAGCAATTGCTGACTATTCAGCAGAAGTGCAGGCAGTGGAAGACTGCTCAACCCCCCCCCCCCCCCCCCCCCCCCCACCCCACCCCAACCCATTTCCCTCTGCTTCTCTTCTCTGCAGTGTTTGGAGGGCGGCAGTCGTCTTGGCCACATCCTGGCCCAGAAAGGGTGGGGTGGGCCGGCGTCCAAAGACCGCTGCTGCTGATTGAGGCGGTAGTGGGTGGTGGGTGTATTCGTATGTGTGTGTGTGTGTGTGTGTATGTGTGTGTGTATGTGTGTGTGTATGTGTGTGTGTGCGTGTGTGTGTGTGCATGTGTGTGTATGTGTGTGAGTGTGTGTGTGTATGTGTGTGTGTGTGTGTGTGTGCCTGGGTAAAGGGAAGTAGGGGTTGCAGCATCTCCCATTGTGCATGGCCCAGATGAGCCAAGCCAGGAACCCAGCCAGCCAGCCAGCCAGCCAGCACACACATCCGTGCACATCAGCTACCACCAGCCCATCCAAAAAAAGTAAACAAGCAAATAAAACCAAACAAACAAACACGCAAAAAACATCTGCGCATCAGCACAAATGCTCTGGGTATCTGCATGGCTTTTGGCTGAAGAAAAGCAAGTCCCGTGCCTCTGACAGGACTGACAGACGGTTTCATGGCAGTTGCTGCTAAATTGTGATAATTACTAAGAAATGAGTTATTTAGCAGCTCACGGTGCAATATGGCGTCTCTGGAAACTTACTCTAGTTCAGCAGAGTTACTGGCACCGCTAAAATCTCCTGTGGCTGTAGAACAGGCATCCTGTGGCCTCACAAGACCAACTCTGGCTCTAAAGCTACAAAAGGCGCCCTCGTTTTTCTAGAAGTTTCTGATTCAAACAAGCCTGCACTTTTGGGTCTTTGCGTATTACTGTTTACTGTCCTTCCAACAAGAACCTTGTTTATAAAACCTAGAGGAACAGGTGGAGCAACAGGGAACAAGGGTGTCCTACTTTTTAATCTGGCTGTCAGGCTACAAGTAAAAGACTAAAGCTGTGGTGTTGTTGTTTGGTCTGATCTGTCAGAGCCAACAGGAAAGGGAACCCCCCATCTCTCGCTCTCGCTC
>CM050209.1:21772500-21775000 GCA_027475355.1 Coilia nasus
TTCATTTGAAGTTCCTCTTTTGTCTAAGTCTAGGCTTAATTCTTCCACAGCAAACAAAAGCATCTAGAGGACTGTTTGGTCTGTCAAAACCACTAGTCTCTCCTGCAAAATATTCTCCTCAAGGACTTAAGACACAAAGATAGATGAATCTATCCTTACTTTCTATTCTTGCTTCCATTTTCTTGACTCTTGTTATTCTTCTCTTG
Source organism: Coilia nasus (assembly GCA_027475355.1). Classification (NCBI taxonomy): domain Eukaryota; kingdom Metazoa; phylum Chordata; class Actinopteri; order Clupeiformes; family Engraulidae; genus Coilia; species Coilia nasus. Next base: position 21,772,707 of record CM050209.1, read on the forward strand.
TTTCTCACCTTATTCCTTAGCCTTACATTATGTATTTTTTTCGAAACTGGGTTTGAGTAATACAGTGATGGCACATCCTTTCTCTTCTCTATGCTCTGTGGCTTCTAGGGGAATATGTGCCTTCTCCTAGCAACCAAATCATTTTGTCAGAACCTGGGAGAACACAATATATATAAAAATATACAGGTGTTTGGGTGGTGGCGGGGGGGGGGGGGGGGGGGGGGGGGGGTTAGTCCAAAGTTCAGTGTGTGGTAAATAGCACATTGCCTCTTTCCCACTTGTATTCATTGTTTTCGCTGTGCTCAGGTAATCCATTCGTGGCCTGTCAGATTTCTCTGCAATCTGATTTCAGCTTGTGCTACCCTCCAGGTTCTTCCATTCAAAAGTAATAACAGTGTCAGCCAGTATGGTCTGCACCCAGGCGACGCTCACATTTGTTTCCTATCCATAAACACTTCTGACTTTCTGCCTGAAGTTATTATATATATAGGGGCAGTGGTGGCCTAGCAGTTAAGGTATCGGACCTGTGACCACAGGATTGCAGGTTCGAATCCAGGGTCGCCAGTGGCGCCACTGAGGTGACCTGAGCATGGTCCTGTCCCCACACACTGCTCCCCGGGCGCCGTTGTCATGGCTGCCCCCTGCTCATGTGTGTGTGATGGGTTAAGTGCAGAGGTGAATTTTGTTGTGTGCACTGTGTTCTGTGCTGTGTGATCACAATGACAAAAATGGGGCCTTCACTTTATATATACCACCTTAGTGATATTCTACACAACACTGTATGATAATGACCACATAACTTTTTTTATTTTTTATTTATTTATTTATTTATTTATTTTATATTTTATTTTTTTTATTTTTTTTATCTTTTCAAAATGTCATAGTTTCCAGTATAAAGGAAGAGCGCAACACTGGTACGTTATGTTCTCACCACTTTTTTATTTTATGGCTTGTGATGATCACATAACGCCTCAACTTTACATCCCATTAAAAACTTACAGCACAGTATTTAATGAATGAATGGATGTACGTCACGGGGATTACATAAAACATCCGAACCACAGGCTGCATCTGTGTTGATATAAGGAAGCCTACAGTACATGCTAGTGCGGTGCACCAAAGTGACAGTAATCCCCTGCGCCGTGCTAACGAGCCCCAACGCACCACCCAATTAGGTTAAAAACAGAGTCCTCTACCTGTGCCTAACGAGCATCTCTTTAATTAGCCAGGCTGCCAGCCAGCGTGACGGACAGCCTCGGTGGAAACGCCAGGTAATGATCGGCCCTAATAGAGGGACGAGGTGGGGAGACGGAAGCTCTCCGCAGAGACTGGGCTCTCCGCAGCACGCCCCATGGTGTGTGAGTGATGTTTGCTTGCCAGTGTGTGTGTGTTTGTTTGTGTGTGTGTGTGCGCGTGTGTGTTTTTTTTTACGTGACTGGGTTAAGCAATAAAAAAAAGGTGTTGCCGCGAGCAGTCAGCTAGCGCATCTGTATTCTGAAGCAGGCTGGCTGCGGGCTGAGGGTGTGGAGAGGGGCTGTTGTGAGGAGGTGGGGTGTGTGTGTGTGTGTGTGTGCGTGTGTGTGTGTCAGAGTGTCTGCTGATGTGTCTGGATCACTCTCACCAAGTCTGTGAGGAGGGGCACTCCATCTAGAATACTGCTGAGGAACACAGACATTGTACTGTTAAACTAGCTCTCTCCCACCGCATTTATTCTCTCTATCCACACCCTCTTTCGTTATCTCTCTTGCTTACTCCATCTCTCTCTCCCTCCTCTCTGTCCCTCCACCCTTCCCTCCTCCCTCTTACCAAGTGCAGTGAAGTCCCCTCTAAAAGCAACACCATAAAGTGCACACATAACATACAAGCCTTGGATGCTCTTGGCCATTACAGCTGACAGTTTGATCTGAGCACCACTCCACAAAAAGCCTGAGGTGAGCAAATAGCACTTGATCCTGTCTGGACCTGATTGTTATTTACCTTCAACTACCAAAGTCAAAGTGTCACTCTTTCAATCGCCGCTAAAAGGGTCTGTGCTGGCTACCTGGCCGCTGTTTTCAAAATGGCTGTGAATAACAGGTTTAAAGAAAACACAGGGTACAGTATTTCAAGGTCAAAACACAATAACACTTCTTCAAATCAATTCGAGTTACCTTGTGTAAACCTTAACTTTAAAACATCTGTGGATTGTTGAGCAGCATCTACGATGGCCTCTGATGCACCACATGTTTTCCTTGAGTATGTAAATGGATTATTTTATGGGTTTATTCTCATTGGTTTTGGGGGACAATTAAAGC
>CM050209.1:21780000-21842500 GCA_027475355.1 Coilia nasus
CACACTCTAAAGAACAGTAGCTTCCAGTCAGCAGCATCCCCCCACCCCATTCTAGACACACACACACACACACACACACACACACACACACACACACACACACACACACACACACACACACACACACAGGCACACACAGACAAACACACACACAGGCACACACACACAGACACACACAGACACACAGACAGACACACACACACACATACATACTCAGGCACATACACACACAGAGAGACACACACAGACACACAGACAGACACACACACACACACATACATACTCAGGCACATACACACACAGAGAGACACACACACGCACGCACGTACGCACACAGCCCTAACCCTCTCTCAGAGCCGATCCAGAATGTTCTATCATCATTCGGGCTCTCAGCGAAGTGCTGAGAGCGAGCCGGTGAGCGAGGCTGAAGGAAGTGTGCCGTGCATCCTAATGGGCCACCATGTCACAGCTCAGAGCCCACAGAACACAGAGGAGGTGGAGGAACGTGCCTTGCAGCAGCCCTGCTTTAGCAGCCCTCCCACTCGCCTACGGGGACGTCCTCTGTGACATCTCGCTGCCTCAGTCGCTGACATCTGAGCTCGTATAATGAGCATAAAAATAGTGTTGATTGGGGTAAAAAAAAAGTTAGTGTTACAGCAGTCGGGGTAGCAAGACGAGCACCAGTGTCAGCGCGAGCTGATTATTGGCTTGTAAAAGGTACACTGGTGGTAGCAGTTCTAGGGTCCATAGTGCTGAAACCGTGCCAACAGTAGGAAATGTTCCACTGATGCTCGGATAAGAAACTAAGCTGTTGTAAACATAAGAGCACCACGTATGGTAAAGACAGAGCTGCTACTGGGGTGATACACACTGTGCTTGCTGATCTTGAAAAGCACACTGTATGCCTATGCCAAAAATTGGCAGGTATATCATACTCTCATACAACTATGCTTTCGGTGGCAGGACAGGACGATATGTGGACGATGTTCTGATTTTTTTCTAAGCGACTCAACCAGGAAATGCACGTAATCCATATAAAACAGCTTGTCAAGTAAAACTCATTAATTTATCTCTTAAACGTTGGTGGGGAAGCGGGTGGAGAAAATCTCTCCCCACCACTCCTTCTTTCCCTGCTGTGCTCTTGCCCAGGAGGGCCTCTGGTCCCAGTGACAACCGTATTAGCCTTTTCAGGATTAATTGCGCTTTTTGGGCTATTTTTAGATGAGGTCATGCGCTAATTACATCTACGATTAGGAAATGGTGTGAGTACAGCCTTTTCACAGATGTGTTTTTTTCCCTCTTTTTTGCAGTGATGGACAGACAGATGGTTTCGGTTCTACTCCACTGATTCATGATGGTGTCTATAAACTGCCGCATCACATGTCATCTGTCCAGCATTTGGCATCTGGACTTTCTGAAACAGCAGTTATGAAGCTACAGTACGTTCTGTGGAGATAACTCTGAGTAATGACTACCCTAGCGGTTAGGTCCGACCAACTCGCACCACCAAGAGCAGCATAGAGACTAGTCATGGGCTGGCAGCACCGCTTGTTGCTAGGGCTGCACAATATATCAAAAATATTGTGATATCACAATATCGTGTGTACAAAAGGAGAGAAGAAGTCACCCCACCTGGGTTTGAACCAGGGTCTCCGGGCTACCAAACGTGTGCTTCGACCACAATGCCAAAGAGCCAGGCTCGTTGGGATGGCAGTCATAGCACACCCACAACTCTAGTGATGGTCACTCCATCACATCATGATATACATATCACAAAATATGGCTTAACTGCAGTAAATGGGACATTACTGTACAATGTTTCACGCTCCACATATGAAAATATTTGGGAAATCAAATGGAGTCCGACTACCTTTGATATCCACCCCCACAGGCTGTGCACTGGCTACGGCCTAGCGGTGAAGATTAAGCTGAAAGATGTTAAAACTATATTTAAATATTTAAATGTTTAAACAGCGATACCAAATATCGCACATTTTTCCAATATCATGCAGCCCTACTTGTTTTCCCTCTAAACCAGTAGCTCAGAGTGTGTTGTCACCACTGAGCACCAGTGACCTTGTTGCTCGTAGCTGGTGATCCTTTGCCCTCTGTTCTGCTGCCCTTTCTTAGATTAACGTCCCCATTGGAGGTGTCAACCTGGGTTCAGAAAGTAAAAACCCATGTTGCCATGTTTTTCTCTGAGCACTTAACACAAGGTCTTTCACTAATTACCCGATATACCTGTCTGATGATTTGTATGGTCATTAGGATCAGCTGGTTCAGAGCTGGCTGAGAATTAAATATGTTCTGAAGCTGGGATTGACACCTCTGGTAACCATCTCTTTAAATATGGTGGCTTCAGGTTGCCGTAGATGTCTGATTTATACCATCCCATCATGTACACTAACGCTAACATGACCAGCAGTGTGTTGGGGTATGGTTATTTCAGCTAATTTTGTGGTAGGCATGAAATAACCTTACCCACCCCCTACAACACACACGCACACATACACACACACACACACACACACACACACACACACGCACGCACACACACACACACTCATATACACTCATCTACACATTATACAAAGATGTTCTGTAAACTGACAACACTAAGCCTAAGGCACTGACCTAGCTCTGACTGTTTTCCTATCTTTCTCTTTCTCTTTCTTTTTCATTCTTGTTCTCTCTCTCTCTTTCTCTCTCTCTCTTACTCTCTCTCTCTCTCTCTCAAACACACTCTCTCTCTCTCACACTCTCTCTCTCTCTCTCACACACTCTCTCTCTCTCTCTCTCTCCCTCTCTCTCTCTCTCTCTCTCTCTCTCACACACACACTCTCTCTCTCTCTCTCTCTCCTGAAGTCTAAAGGCTGCCTTATCTGGCCTCAGAGGAGCCCTGTATGACCATGTAGATGAACAAACCTGTGAGAGTGTGTTTGTGCGCATGTAACAACAGATGAGTTGGACTGTGTGTGTGTGTGTGTGTGTGTGTGTGTGTGTGTGTGTGTGTCCATCACTGGCTGCAAGGCTGTGAGGCAAAGTGAGTAAGGGGCATGCAAGGTCGGCTCTCAGAAGCTGCGTCAGAAGGAGAAAAAGAACAAGCAAGCAGTCGTGATCATCCTGTGCCCTTCCCCACCCCCCACCCCCACCCCCTTCCTCTTGCTTACACCCTCAGCCCCTCCTCCTGTCTCTTGTAGAGGTTTTGTTTTGTTTTGTTTCCTGGTGTTGTTGCTGTTTGTTATTCATCTGTGTTCAGTTTTATACATGTATACGTACACCCCTACACCCATTCCCACATACCTAAGCTCAAGGCAAGCTCCATAAAGCATCATAGGGTTTTCTTTTATCTTCTTATTCTCTGTCTTAGGAGTCATCATCGGCGCAGCTGGCTTGAGAGGGGATTTATCGAGAAACGTCCACAGCACAGCAAACAGACATTATTAAGGGCTGGTCGGTGGGGGGTTAAGCTTTCACATCTGTGAGGAGGGGAAACCAGCAGTTGCTGGGTTGCTCAGCAGACTGATCTCATCGCGACAGCCTTTCAACGTCCCCAACATACATCGGTCTGTCTGCTTTTCCATAACTCCCAAAAAACATAACAAAAACAAGTGTAGGCAGTCTTTTTTGAACACATTTTAATGAGCGAGCAAACAATAGAATGTGTTGGAAGCACACACACGCACACTGCGGGGATTTGGTTAAGTAAAGCGAAGGCAGGCATCGACTGGGAGCAGGCAGGCAGGCAGACACAATCCCCCGGCACAGGGCTCAGGCGGTGCGGTGGATGCTGATGCTGGTGCTGATGCTGATGTTGATGTGTGTTTGCTCAATATTGCGAGCTGCAAATAACAAGCCCTGTTTTAACCGAGTAATTAAGTGCTCTCGCCGAATCCCGACGACAAAAGGGCGACTGGGTGGCAGTTTAAATGATCGTTAGGGAAGGCTACTTGTTTGTTTCGCAAAATGTCAGTCAACATAATGAAGTGAACTTTGGGGTTGGCGGGTGGGGGGATTGGGGGATGGGGAATGGGTTGTTGGGGGTTGGAGTTGTGCACTTTTGCAAATAAGTGACACAAAACAAAAACAGAGCAGTGGCATAAATTATTTTGGGCTCTGTGAACACAAGTCCCTTTATCGCGTCCCTCTTTTCAGCACATTTGTAGACAGTGCACCGCAGAAGCAATCCTTTACAGTACAACACTTGGCCTGTGATTGGAAAAACCAACCATAAAGCCTCCCGGTCAGTCAACATTGCTCTATTCATTTTAATCCACAATAGTGTGTTTCTCTGAAATAGCTGATGCCTTACTGTAGGGTAAAACCTTGTTTAACCTTTGTGAGCAAAGTTTTCAGTCGCATTCAAAATGCATTAGACAGATTCTACAGCATTTTTAACCGCCCAGCTACTTCCCTTTCCTCTCCAGGTCTTTGTGTGTGAGCTATGAAAGTAAAATCCCTAGAAAACAGTCCCTTGTCAGCATGAATGAGAAGTGTACACTCCAGCCTATTGTGAAATATCATGCACACATCTGAGGCAGCGAAAGCTATCAAACAAGCACAACAAAAGCACACTGCTGGAGGCAAGCTAAGAGAGAGGGAGAACAAGAGAAGGAGTAGAGAAAGAAAGAGAGAGTGAGGGAGAGAGAGAGGGAGAGAGAGAGAGAGAGAACACTTCAAAGCAAATAAGCTTGCTTCTGATTTTTTATTTTTACAAGGCAAGTGTTAGTAAAAATGTGCCGCCCCGCATTGAGCAACAGCGGGCGCGGTGCTAAGGATTTCTTGGGGGCAGCGTCACGGCAACCGTTCCTCACATGAAAGGAGGGAATTGAAAGGAGACGCTCTGAAGTAAGAACGACCACAAGAAAGTTTTCTCCCCTCGCTTCCACTCTGGCTTTGTTTCTTGTCTTGTTTGTTTGTCTTGTTGAGTCACGCAGGATTTTTCAACGCCAATCAACAGCCTCTGAGACAGATCACTCGCTGTTCTCGGGCTGGTCAGCTTCAAACGGCGCTTTCTAATAACGGACAGAGCCGAACATGAGTCGCACCCCAGTGCCACCCCAGTTTGCACCAAAGCATACATAGTGGGAAATGGCCCCGTACAGAGCCAGCGTACAGTAGCCTGACTGCAGCTCTAGGCAGTGTGGTTGCCCAAGGCAGGGATGAAGGCTGATGGCTCTCTCTAGGCAAAGCTTTATCTTTGCATGTACTGTACGTACTGTAGTATCCTGTGTGAACAGTGGTGATTCCGCAGATATGCAGAAAAAAAGTGACAGTGGCTGAGGGATAAGGGAGTTTAAAAGTAATTTTCATGGTGGTAAAAGCCACAAACGGTCTATCTGTTCACAGCATATTTCAAAAGATATTCCAGGCCCAGATACACAAACAAACACACACAGACACGCCAGAAGAACACACACACACACACACACACACACACACACACACACACACACACACACACACACACACACACACATACACACACACACATGCGCGCGCGCGCAAACACACACACACACAGACGCGCGCGCAAACACACACACACACACACACAGGTACATTTCCAGCAAAGCTGAGTGGAGGAGCTGGGTTTAGGTTTATGTAAGTGTAAGCAGTTGTTGCTCTGACAGGTTGGACCACACACCTCAGGGGTACACAATCCATTGACTTCACTGAAATGTATGTATGTGTATAAGTATGTGTATATGTGCATGTGTGTGTGTGTGTGTGTGTGTGTGTGTGTGTGTGTGTGTGTGTGTGTGTGTCTGTTTAGCCAGCGGCAAAAAGGTTCCACTGACCTACTATGAGACATAAATAAAACAAGAAAGCACACCCACACACAGATTCACATACTGTAGAAACGCACACACAGACACATATACATAAGAAGCAGGCAGGCTACCACATACCTCAGCATTAGTAGTGTTGTAGACTAAGAAAGGTGGGTAAACTACAGTACATAAACAGTGGTAAAAAAGACAGGTAAACTGTGAATATCATTAACATTACCAGTCAACAATTATTAAAAAACATGTGAATGTTGTTCTGTGTTTTAATAAAGTGCAGTGACTGTCCACTACACCACTGCTTCCACGCTACGTACTCTGTAGTGGCTACTAGAGTTGGCCCCACGTACTCTGTAGTGGCTACCAGAGGTGACTCACTAACTGACCGCGATTCATCGCACTATGTGGGCCAAGTGAAAGTGGATTGTGTGGGCCGCCTCTGCGCCAGACCAGCTGTGCTAAGTGGGTTGTTGAACAAGCATAGCAAACACACAAGTAAGCCAGGGGAGTAAATAAGCAGTCAAAGGCATCCATCACCATCACCAAACTCCTCCTGTCTAATCAACCTGATGATGTGACGAGATCCACGTTGTGATAAGATCCACATCTTGGCTGGCCCTCACAAGGACAAACTGAAAGGTACATCGTGTTTGTTTGCCACTCAAAGGTATTTCTCTCACCGTTGGTCCTCAATCAGTCATCTAGCGAAATCCTGCCTTTCAATAAACAAGCCTGAGTGTCTCTCACAGCGCTGATGCTAATGGCTAGAAATGCTGTGGGGACATTCGGAGTCCTCCCCAGGACACAGGATGTGTATTTTTGTCCAGACGACTGGCTCTGCTCAGGCTGTGGACTCAAATGCTGATATATGGAGTTTTATCGAGTGTCGTCATAAATGCTTTAAATATTAGCCTACAAAAAAGTTTGTAAGGTGTTTTTTTTTAACAAATAGCTGAAAAATACTGCGAATGTTTGCAGGTGAACAAAATGTGAGGCAGTCTACTTCAGTACAGCCCCAACCCCCCCCCCCCCCCCCCCCCCCCCACACACACACACACACCACCACCACCACCACCACCTCCTCAACCTCTCTTTCTTCACACATAGAGGGATAGTCAGGACACACACAGACACACACACACACACACACACACATCCACAAAGACACACCACACACACACACTCTCTTTCTCTCTCAAACACACACACACATTCACAAATACACAACACACTCTCTTTCTCTCTCTCTCTCTCTCTCTCTCTCTCTCTCTCTCTCTCTCTCTCTATCCTCTCTTTCACACACACACACACACATTCAAAAACTCACACCACATAAATACTACTTAGGAGAAGACTTCTTTATCCCAACCCCTATTTTGGAGAGGCACACTCAAGCAGGCGATGCGGTGTGTGTGCTGGGCATCGTGCCATCCAGCCGCCCTCTTTATTCACACAGACACACAGCCTGAAAATTGCCCACGGACCGGATAATGACCGGCGGATTAGCCGTGCGGCAGGTGACTCCTGGTCATGCCGTGAGAGGACAAACAAGGCGCTTTGTCTCCCGGCAACAGCAATCAATGCAGCAGCGAGGGGCTCTTGACTGGGGCGACGGTGACAACTACACGCAGGACTAACACTTCCATCCAGCCATGCAAAGTCCTGGGAAAGTTCTCACACAGTCACACACACACACGCACATGCACACGCATACACACACTTTAACCATTTACAGAGAAGAACCAAAAGTAAGCAATTATGCATTACTGTGCAGTTTTGAGCCTGCACAAGTAGGAACATGTAATTTGTACACATACAACTATTAAATGAATGAAATTCAGAACTAGACGCAGACCTTATAAGCGCAGTCTTTGTCACAAAAAAACATATGTTATCTCATGTTGGGTGTCAAGTTTAAAAAACACTAGTCTCACTCAGACTCTGGGTCACTTGTAACTATGACATTCCCTGGTATTAGAGGTTACTGATGACCCACCTTAATCATAATTTATCTTTATTTTCCCCTTGATGAATTATCTACCTATCCATCTATCCGTCTATCCGTCTGTCTGTTTGACTGTCTGTCTGTCTGTCAGTCTGGTAACACATGTATCAAACAGCAAACAGCTAGCTCCATCTGGTTAGGCTACTGCAGTCTTACAGATGGCTAGCTTTCCCGATGCTCATTTAATTCTCACAAGTTGAGATTCCTGCAGTCGCGAGAAGTGTTTACCACTGCCGCCGCTAGGGACAGCATAGGACCACAAAGGTTTACGCTGAAGTAAAGATCTCACTTCCGAGGTTGACCCACCCACAGCAAGACTTGCAGTATTTAGTTGACTGTAAAAGTGCTATTATCTCGTAATCCTCACGAGAACCTCACGAGATTCCTTCTGAGAACTGAGAATCGGGAAAGCTAACCATCTGTACATAGTCTGGCCTGCTTTAATCTGTTAGTCCGTGTCTCTGGGGCACAGCTAAGAGAAATGGAGGATAGTAAAACTAGGCATAATGTTTTACAGAGGCCTTTAATGGTGAATACATGTCTTTTTAACAACATAGCGAAAGCCATGAAAATTTAGCCAATGCAATAACTTGCATGCTTCGATCCTTCTGGCAGACACAGGTCCAGAGGATTTTTTTTTTTTTAGTTTTGTCTTAGTCGTGCGAGGAACGCGACGCGAGGAAAAGGCAAGGTGCCTCATGTGCCTTGGCGGCTCGTCGGGTTAATTACATCGCTGTGAAGTGAAGTGGCCTCAGAGCCCAGCGCCGACATCTTATTAGAGCGACATCTTTAATCCCACATCAAGCCATTAATAAACGAGGCCCGTGACAGCACATACTGCGGATGAATAGGTGACGGGGTATGTGTGTGTCTGTGTGTGTGTGTCTGTGTGTGTTGAAATGAAATGAAGACGCTCCTTCCTGCTCTCCCATTATTAACTCCTTAAAAGACTCCCTCTCCTCAAGCAAGACACATGGTGTAGCTGAAGCAGCCACAGACCAGGCCCACTGGCTGGGTGATGGAGCAGACTGTAGCAGTGACGAACGACGGAGGGCTTTTTGCAGACCTAATTGCATCCCTGGTGGGTTGATATGGGAGTATTTGAGGGTGGAGGAGGTGTGGGGGGTGATGGGTGATGGTGGTAGGGAGTTTGTTCATCTTCAAAACCATAATCAGCTAAAGGGAATCCCAAGGAGGGTGAAGCAAAAAAAAAAAATCGATAGCACTACAAAATGCTCGCAACAAATCAAAGTGAGGATGAGCAGACACGAGGTCCGACATCTTAACTCATCTGCGGTTCTCTCACCAGATCAATATCCCTGAGCTAAAGCCACCTGAGTTAGCAGTTACCCAGTCTGGATTATTTGCAATGGTGTTCATTCTTCACAAAAGGCAGACTTGTACTGTAGGCTCACACACATACATACAGTCTCTCTCTCATACACACACAAACACACGCTCACACACACACGGCTTTGATCTGAGTCTATGAGCTTTTGGACATAAAGTTCATCCAGTTGTAGAGAGATAGTTTGTCCAATATGAGCGCAGTGATGTGTTTGGGGAGGCAATGAGCTGTGCCATTTGTGATGGGTTTTTTTTTTTCTTTTTGTTGATGATGCACACTCGGCCTCGGATCAAACGGCCGTTTGGCTGCGTCTGTTTTTCAGGAAGTGACCCGTGATAATGGAGGTACGAGGATGAGAGCCGTGCTGGGTTCATGACGGGAACACTCTGTAGTTTCTCCTCTTCTCCTTTTTTTCTTTCCTCTTTCTTTCTTTCCTTCAGTTTTGACTGAGAAGTATCAGTTAAACTACATCAATTCAATCTGGCTGACCTCAGGCAAAACCCTGTTTAAAAAAGAATGTTAGCAAATTACCCTGACCTACTCGATTCACCACATGGGTGATACTTTCATTTCACTGCTTTATTTTTCTTATCCTCTGCTTGGGCAACCTGGCACAACACTCACATGGGAATTGAGGGTATTTACCAATTCTGCTTCAACCAGGAGGTCAGCAAACACAGCACACAGAAAACGTTTCAAACTGTTCTAAAATCACTACAAAATGAATAAAGACAGCTTGTCTGTGTAGATTCTCATTCATCCAGGTCATGATGACAAAAGAACTAATAGTTATAAACAACTGGACTTCTTTTTGGAGCTTGAAGATGTCTCACTTTTCATTCACTTAATGGATTAAAGGTGAAACGTCGTCAAGCTCCAAAAAGAAGTCCAGTTGCTTATAACTTAGCTCCTTTGAATAAGGACAGCTTAAATTTCTCTCTCATAAATTGTCTTATATAAAGCCAATACTCGTTCTCCACTCAGTATGAACGAGAGGGAAAAATCCTTTAAGACCCCCGACTAAGAGACAAACAGTAGAAGAGAAAGGAAACACAAGCGTTTTGTGCATTTTTGATGCTCCCTCCCATTCCTCTCTGCCTGCATCTTAGCTGGGAGGAAGCGGGCTTGGATACGAGCTCAAGAGTGCGAACGTGACCAGGAAGAGGTTAGCATGGCTCTCTGTAATGAGAGCTCTCTCTGTGCCCCCGCCACCCCCCATCGTCCCACCCCCCACCCCTCTCCTCTCCTCTCCACCCGCCCTCCATCCCCACGTCAACCCCTTCACCCACTCGACCCCTCCTTCCCTCCCGCTCAGCCTCGCTCACTCCAAGGGCCACTGAAGACGAGCAAGGGGGAAAAGATACATCATTACATCTACCCTTTCCTTCAACCTTTCTCTCTCTATCTCCAGCTCTCTCTGTCTCTCTTACACTCCCCCCTCCCTCTCTCTCTCTATCCTTTTCTGCCTTTCTCTCCCTCCCTCTCTCTCTCTCTCTCTCACAGCTTTCCCGCCTCTGCCATGTTACACCTGACCCAGGGGAGCAGTTGAGAGCCAGAGCCCTGCCAAGAGCTTTCCCTTCCTTCCTTTAATGCGTGGAGACTAGCGTTGCACACTAGCAGCTAACCACTAGGAGGATGAGTGCTCCTCCTGCAGCATAAGGACTATATATAATAGCTGACACGCTGTGGCATATACATTCAGTGACACTGGAGCAACAGCAGGGGCACTGCAGCGGGCAACTCAGACACACGGAAGACAAGCGGCAGAATTAAATGAATAAATAGTTTTACTAACATTTTAATAACAGTGTAGAAGCCGTTGCTCGCACAGCAGAGCTGCTGAGACGGGTTTGATATGCTCCACTTCCAACGTCTACAAGCCAAAGCTGGGCGATCTGGCTTTAGAGTGTTAAGGCCATGCCATATGTTTGTTCCAACCATTAACACAACCAGTGGATTGTAATAAGCAAAACTCTTCAACTAAAGCTAATCAGTAGAAATCATTTTGTACAGGTAGAATCAATACATGGCAGGACGTTTATTCTACGAAGCTGGGGTCATACACCTTTGCACATTGCATATCAGCGTATTACAATTTGAGTAATGATTGCGACTTTGACTTTACGACTTTTTTTCGCAATGCTACATTAAACAACAACCTTTTGCTAACCGTGTTAAGCAATTAGATGTTGGTAGAGGACTGCCAACTATCAAAGCTTCATCTGAGGGCCATAGTAACCTTTAAAGTTATATCCTATTAACTTCAAGGTCACCTGACACTTCTCCACTCTTAATCACCCAAGTAGACCTGTCTTCCGAGTGTTTTTAAGGCAGCTAGTCTGTAAGGTTTGTCTGCCAGTGTTTGTAACCTCTCTGACTCATCTGAAGCCTGTGCCAGCTTCCTACAGCCAGGCAGTTCCCTATGGCCCCTGTAAATGTCTGTGCTGGATGCTGACCGTATGTCTATGAGTGTGTGTGTGTGTGTGTGTGTGTGTGTTTGTGTGTGTATTTCATCTACTTTTCTCTCTTTAATCTTACTTTATGTGTGTGTGTGTGTGTGTGTGTGTGTGTGTGTATGTGTGTGTGTGTGTGTGTGTGAGAGAGAGAGAGAGGGAGGGAGAATGTGTTTATATGTGTGTGTGTGTGTGTGTGTGTATTTCATCTACTTTTCTCTCTTTAATCTTACTCTTTGTATGTGTGTGTGTGTGTGTGTGTTTGTGTGTGTGTGTGTGTGTGTGTGTGTGTGTGTGTGTGTGTGTGTGTGTGTGTGAGAGAGAGAGAGAGAGTAAGTGTGAAAGTGTGGGGAAAAAGAGAGGGAAAGGGAGAGGAAGATAAAGAATAAAGAGAATGGAAGTGTCTGCGAGTGTGTGAGTGAGTGAGCGATTGAGAGTGCGATGGGAGGGTTGGGGGGGTGGACTGTTGTGGAGGCAGTTTGAATTCTGCCAACGTCAGGTCACCAGGGATGGAGTTGCCTGTCTCAACTGCCCTCTCCTCCTCCCCTCCTCCTCTCTTCCTCCACCACTCCACTCCACCCACCCCTCCTCTCCCTCCACCCCCTCCACCCCTCCTCTTGATGCGGCCCGCGGTCGGACTCCAGCAGCTTGTGGCGGGAGCATGATGAGCTGCCAAAGGTGGCTACGCTCACCATACGGCTACATCACTCACACACACCGAGAGAGAGAGAGTGTTTCTGTTCCCCAGTGTGTGCATGTGTGAGGATATTACACATGCAGAGAAAAAGAGCGGAAAGCAGTGAGTGAGGAGAGGAGAGAGAGGAAAGCAGTGAGTGAGTATATATGTGTGTGAGAGAGAAAGAGTGTGTATGTGTGTGTGTGTGTGTGTGTGTGAGAGAGAGAGAGAGAGAGAGAGAGAGAGAGAGAGAGAGAGAAGCTGAGAAAAAAAGAGAAATAGCAAAAAACGTAAATAGAGAGAGAAATAAATCTTGCCCTGCAGTTATAACAAATGGTGTGTGTGTGTACAAATGTGTGTGTGTGTGTGTGTGTGTGTGTGTGTGTGTGTGTGTGTGTGTGTACACATGTGTGTGTGTGTGTGTGTGTGTGTGTGTGTGTGTGTGTGTGTGTGTGTGTGTGTGTGTGTGTGTGTGTGTGTGTGTGTGTGTGTGTGTGTGTGTACTGTGTGTGTCTACATGGCGTATGTGTCTGTCTGAGTGTGTGATTGTTCACAGGCACCCATATGTGGATCAGAGCAAAACTAGGAAGCATTAACCCTGAATCGTTACTGCACCAATCCCAGCCTGTAAAGAGGGATTTAGTTAAGCAGGCCCGGAGAAAGTTATGGGTTTGATCCTAGAGCATGGATAAGGCAGGCTAAAGCCCATATTGACTTTGGAATGATAGTGCAGCCTTCCTCGTTTGGCTGAGAGCTTATTCACACACACACACACACACACACACACACACACACACACACACACACACACACACACACACACACACACACACACAGTAATTCACAGGGGTTAGTAAGGGTGATGGTTGGATGCTTTGGGCCTACCTCCTGTCTATAGGTCAGTACATACATGTTTATGTGTGTGTGTTTCTGTGTGTGTGAGAGAGAGAGACAGAAAGACAGAGAGAGAGAGAGAGAGAGAGAAAGAGAGCGAGAGAGTGAAAGTTTGGGTGTGAATGTGTGTGTGTGTGTGTGTGTGTGTGTGTGTGTGTGTGTGTGCATGTGTGCGTGCACATGTGTGTGTGCGCGTGTGTGTGTGTGTGCGAGTGTCTGAATGGGTGGGTGTGTGGAGCTGGCTGTTGCACGTGTCAGGATCCTCAGAAGTGCTCTGACCCTGTAAGCCATCATGGCTTAGACACGGGCTCCATTCATTTAGGCATTGTCGGGGTTAAGGCCCTTGAAATGAATTTTCCTGGAGGAAATGGAAGGTGCTGAAAGAATGGAGGAAAGGCACAAAAAGAGGTCGGCCCAGCAGCACACTGATTGAACCGTATGTGGGGGTAGACGAGTGGGGGAGGGGGGGTGCCATGCGGCTCGATTTTCAATGGCCGGGCCCCTCTAGATTCCCTTTTAATTTGTCACCGAAATGGATTAGGGGTGGCTAGCCACCGGAGATTAATCTGGTATTGGTCAGGGCGACTTTAGGAGGGATGGAGTGTGTGTGTGTGTGTGTGTGTGTGTGTGTGTGTGTGTGTGTGTGTGTGTGTGTGTGTGTGGACAGGCCAAGGGACCAAAAGAATATGCTGAAGCTGCTTGTCAATCTCTCCTCTATTCTATCTTTGGCCTAAACTTCCACCCTCACCACCGTTAACACAAACACCACCACCCCTGCCACACACACACACACACACACACATACACACACACACACGCATACACAGACCACATTTCCTTCCCGAATCCCATTCTTTTTTTCTTTTTTTCCGCCCAGCGCTGTGCGCCTCTTCCTACTTCTCGCGCCCATCGCTGTGATTGATTCTCCCACGGAAGCAAGTGGGCAAATAATTAAATGGGAATTAAATGGCGGCCGCAGTCTCAACGCTCAGGCCCTTGCCTGACAGGACTGGCTCTGGACCCCGGATTTAATTTGGGCCACCGCGGCAGGCAGGTATGATTTTATTAAGGACGCGTGATGTATGTGTGTGCCCAGAGCAGTAGTGGCTCCCCCATCATCCTCCCGCCACACACTGGAGCAGAAAGATTGCACTCCAATGAAAGAGAGAAAAGGAGGAGAGAGAGAGAGAGAGAGAGAGAGACAGACAGAGACAGAGGAAGCAAGGGAGAGAGAAAGACAGAGGGAGCAAGAAAGAGAGAGAAAGAAAGAGAGAGAGGGGAAAAAAATACATGGAAAAACACCATGAGCTGTGCAAAATTGTTCCAAACAAGAGTCTTCTGGTTCTGGGAGGGAAAAAAAACAAAAAAAAAAAACAGAAGAGCACTCCATTTAAAACAAACGAAGAAGGCTGCTAATCAAGCCCGCAGAGAGTTTTCTCAGCATTCTCATTAAAGTCGCGCGCTTTCTCCCATTTCATAACCCACTTACCACTGACTCAGACAGAGCATCACGAGGCAGAGCAGAAAGAAGTGCCAAGCGGGAAAAATGGCTTTTCAGTCCTTCTCTTCTCTTGAAAAATAAGGAGCATTCTATCCCTTCCTCTAACCTGGTTTTCATCTCTTGCTTTTTTGCTTTTTCTGTCTCCCTGTCTCTTTCTTTCTTTCTTTCTTTCTTTCTTTCTTTCTTTCTTTCTTTCTTTCTTTCTCTCTTTCACTCTGTCTCTTCTATTCTTTCTTTTCTCTTTCTCTTGATCTCTCTTTATTTGTCTGTCTTTCTCTATATCTTTGTCTTTTACTCTGTCTTTTCTCTGTGTCCCTCTCTTTCTATTTGTCTATTCTTCTGTCTTGCTTTCTCTCTCTCTTACACACTCTCTCTCTCCCATTCTCTCCCTCTGTCCCTCTCTCTCTCTCTCTCTCTCTCTCTCTCTCTCTCTCTCTCTCTCTCTCTCTCTCTCTCTCCCTCTCTCTCTCTGAGTCTGCAGATGGTTGTGTTGGCAGCGGGCTGGGCTGCTCCCTGCCTCTCTGCTGCGACTGCGTGGCACAGCGGCCGCCACCTCCGGCTTCTGCTCGTCAAGTGGCATCACCCCCATCACCACCCCTCTGCCCACACCCACACACGCACACACACACACACACACACGCCTCCACCCCAATGCACCCGTAACACCCCCACCTCGCCTCCCCCCAGTCACCGCTGATCCCCATATGCACTGGAGACAGGAGATTGGTCCCCTGATGGGAGCACACATGTACACACACACAGACACACACACACACAGACACACTGGGAAATGTACAAATACACACACACACGCACACACTCAAGTACACAGAAACACACACACACACACTGGGATACACACTACACTACAATCCACACACACAAGCTCAAACAAAACACAGACTCAAGCGCACACACACACAGCCAATACACACACACACACACACACACACACACACACACACACACACACGGGAGCCACCATCACAGCATGCCCACCTGAATCAAAGCAAGCAGACCCAGGCAGGGGGATTTAGCCAACAGAGGGGAGTGTCAGATGACATAAAAGCCTGGAACAGATGTCTGTTCCCCAGCTGTGGTCTCCCTGTCGCTCCCTCGCTCCCCTTCCCATCCATTTCCCCTCCTCCTCATTCTTCTCTCCCTCTATACCTCTCTCTTTTCCTCTCTCCCTCCATTTCCCCCTCCTCCTTTTTCTCTCCCTCTATACCTCTCTCTTTTCCTCTCTCCCTCCATTTCCCCCTCCTCCTTTTTCTCTCCCTCTATACCTCTCTCTTTTCCTCTCTCTCTCTCCATTTCTCCCTTTTACTTCCTTTGTGCAAGCGCCTCCCTGCGTCCCCTGGTGCTGGCCTGAGGAGGCCCTCGACAACAGCCCTCCATCCATCCATCCATCCATCCATCCATCCATCCATCCCTCCGTGGCCCCCTCTCCACCAGTGAGGTACAGGCAGGCGAGCCCTCAGGCTCTGGCTCTGTGTTAGTGATTTCTATTACGCTGCTACATACTTGCAGCGCACCCACATAGTACACAGGCGTACCCCACTACCCCACTACCACCACCACCACCACCACCACCACCCACAACCCATCACCAACCCAGCCCAGGCCAGCCCAGGCCCCGCAGCCACGCAGACGAGAAAGGGTGGGCCGGGGAGGGAACAATGGCTCCAATCACCCGCCCGCCTCTAAAGTGTAATGACTTCATTAAGGCCAACCCCCCCCCCCCACACACACACACACACACACACACACACACCTCACCTCCCCCCCACCCGCATTCGCAATCAGCTCAGCTCTCGCCTCAGGATTTCAGGGTGCATACAGTACTGCATACACAGCAGCAGCAGCAGCAGAGTGCGTATGGCTTGGAACAGGAACGGCCTCTCCACCTCCAAACACCCTGCCAAAAAAACTCTTACAACACACAGGGCGTCACCACGGCCTCCAAAGGTTCAATTCAACAGTTTTGCTGCGGTGTAGTTCTCCACACACTCTTTTTGTCAACAATAAAAATCCATTTCATTTCAGGGTAGTCTAAGCAGGGCCATAGGCAGTTAGCACTGGCTTGAGTGTCTGCGCTCCCGAGGTGGTCTGTTGATGGCAATGTGATGATCCCACGGACAGCAGAGAAGAGAGAGAGAGAGAGATAGAGAGAGGGTAGGAGAGAGATAGAGGAAAGAAAGAGAGAGAGAGGAGAGAGAGAGGATATGAGAGAGATATAGGAGAGAAAGAGAGAGAGGAGAGAGAGAGAGAGAAAGAGGAGAGAGAGAGAGAGACAGAGAGGGTTGGGGAGAAATAGAGGAGAGAGACAGAGGAGAGAGAGAGAGAGAGACAGAGAGGGTAGGGGAGAGGGAGAGAGAGATGGAGAGACAGAGAGGGTAGGAGAGACTGAGAGAAACAGAGTAGGACAGAGAGAGAGTGTAGAAGAAACAGAAAGAAAGAGAGAGAGAGAGAAAGAGAGATGAGTGGAGCACAGATGGACAGACTGTGACAAAAGACCGGCAGGAATAAAAGCCAGCCGTTCCCGAAACCTGGAAGCCCTCGTGTCTTTCATCTTTAACCCTGTGTGCCCCACACCGTTGCCACGGCGATGCATTGTCCAGTCCGGTCTCAGCAATCCGCACACAGAAGGCAGCGGTATGGGGTGGTGACAGTGTAGGAGGAGGAGGAGAAGGAGGAGGAGGTGGTGGTGGTGGTTTGGAGTTGCGGATAATCAAAGCTCCTCAGCGGGGAGCCTTTCAGCGCCCGCGCCTCCCTGCATGACGTCGGGGGGCAGGTCCATCTGCCTATGCCACCTAACGGGGGCTCTGAGGCGGGGGTGCTCTTCAACAAAGCGGCAGGCTCGGCCCCTTTTGAAACGCACCCCGTGCAGCAATTAACAGGGCCACATTAGCCAGCATCAGAGAGGGCGGGGAACACCAAAGAGCTTTAAGACGGCATGGGCAGGCAGACAGACAGGCAGACAGACAGACAGATGGTCAGACAGAAACACACACACCCAGACAGATAGACAGACTGAATAACTGACTGAACACTGCCCTGTTGCACCACTCCCTGGCTTTTAGCCCTCATTATTCATATTTGCCTTTCAGGGGCTCAGGTGGCAGACACTAGCAGCTGTGTGTGTGTGTGTGTGTGTGTGTGTGTGTGTGTGTGTGTGTGTGTGTGTGTGTGTGTGTGTGTGTGTGTGTGCACAAGTGGGTACACTACCACCAAATGGTAACCATACATTGTGTGTGTGTGTGTGTGTGTGCGCGTGTGTGTGTGTGTGTGTGTGTGTGTGTGTGTGTGTGTGTGTGTGTGTGTGTGTGTGCACCTGTGCACAATATGTGCATATGTGTATACGTGTGGTGGTATAAATGAGTGCATGTGTGTTACAAGGGTACGATGGTCTTGCGTACAAATGATAGCATCCTGACCCTCACATTCTGTACCCTCTGTCCATACACACACACACACACACACATACAGTATACACAGGCACACTACAAATGACACTTAATGGCTTTTTTGACCTGTGTGTGAGTGTTTTATTTCATTTCATTATGCCGCACCATTTAAAAGCCCAGCACCAGCCTGCAATAGCGCACTGAAACAGCGCACCCCACCTCCCACTGTCACGCTAACAGAAGCCGGCTAATTGATTAGCGTGCTTCATTAAGGAAGAAGGGGAGGGGGAGAGAGAGAGAGCGAAAGAGAGAGAGATAGAGAGACAGAGAGAGAGAGAGGGAGGAAGAGGGGGGGTGTGAAGGGGGAGGGGAGAGGGATAAAAGCTGAATTTGTTCATTAGAGGCGGATGGGCCATAATATAATGTAGGTTTTTAATGGCGTCCTGACGAACCTCCGCTGCACTAAGCCACCCGAGTGTGAAATAAAACGCTCAGCGAAAATCGCCCTTCCGCCACGCGCACGGTTATTAGCCGGGGAAAACGATACAGAAACAAATTTCGACCTGGATGTAGGTCAAACGGAGGCTTTCGGTCTCTGGGAGGGTAATGAGGTTAGGCCACTCACACGAGGGTGTTTTTTGTGGTAATAAGGGCTTGTTTGCACACACGTACAGGTCACTGTAACTAGGGAACGGCATGAAGATGATATACATGTATACATACAACAACATAAGTAGCTTAAAAAAACATGAAAACAAAATGATATTTTAATACAACTGCTCTCAGACCACTTCAGATTTCTTACGGACCACACTTTGAAAGACACCGCTCTACACTTACGAGACTGCAAAGGCTATAAACTAGCTGGTGTTTGATGGTCCCAAAACCTGCTTCAGGTTGCTAAAATAAGGCAAGACAGAGAGGAACGTGGAAGGAATGACTCCGTTTTGTGTAATAAAATATGTGCTTTGGGTTGAATCCAGGTAGCCACTTTGGCTGGTTTTACTGATTGGGCAGTTGATAATTTGGGAATCGGGATGCACTAATATGCACATACACACCCTCTCTTTCTCTCACACACACACACAAACACACACACACACACACACACATACACATACACACACACACACACACACACACACACACAACCATACACACACAGCGCACTCTGTAGCACACACCGGCGCCTGCTATTTCTCTGCCAGCGGTGCATGACTAAATTTGACAGCATGAAGTTCCCTCCGCAGCGAGATGGACCTCGCGCGGCCGACAGGCCGTTAATCATGGACACGCGCGGATTAGCATTCCGCCCCGGCGAAGGGTGCTAGCTGTGCTAGGCTAGGCTAGGCTGGTGCTGATGAAGGGGCTCTCAGGCCCGCCACTACTACATCATGGAGCCAAGGAGAGGCTGAGAGGCGGGAGCCAGTGCAGCACTAAAGACACAAAGGCAGGGCACAGATTGCAAACACTCATGCGATGACACTTAGTGCACAAAACACCAACCCCCACACCCCACCCCACCCCACCGAATGCACACACCCATCACTTTAGTGGAAAGCACCTAAGCCATTGGTACAAAACACACACACACACACACACACACATACACAAAGATGCGGACATACACACATTTAACAGACACACACTCAATCATCTCCATTACACAGACAACCACCTCAGTCTCAGGGAACACACACATGTGCTCCTGTCACACACACACACACACACACACACACACCACACAGTCAATACACATGTAATCAGCCTACATCCACTCCTCAAAATGACCACATGCACTACCATCTCATACAACACACACATGCACACACACACACACACACACACACACACACACATGCACACCCACACACACTCACAGGGCTGATGTGGCTCGGGCCTGACAGATGGAGTGGTGTCACGGTGATTGTGATGGAAATGAGGGCTGACCCTTTGAACACACGGCTCTTTTCACCGTCTCGTGTCATCAGCTCGCCTATTATTTCTGCCGGGGTCACATGTGCAGAGTCTGTCTCTTATTCCCTGCCCTCCTTCACCCCAACACACACACACACACACACACACACACTACACACACACACACACACTACACACACACAGATGAACACACACACAACTCATTTTTTAACTCCTCTCATCCCTCGTTTCCCCTCGCCCTCATCACCTCCTTTGCACTTAGGTTCTCTGTGCATTCATTACTGAAGCACAAAGGCTGAATTACCGGCTGAACTACATTTTCTAACATGTAAATGTCACTTCCCTATATGGAAACTTGAAAGTCCAGGAAATTGCATGTCTCACATGAAACCAGAACAAAAACCATATGTTGCAAATGGCACTGACAACCTTAAATACAGCCTGAAGGTTTAAGGAATGAATCACAGTATCAAAGAATGGAGGGGAAAGTGCTTTTTTTCCTACAGCATGCAAATCTCCAGTGGAATTAAATCTACAAGTTCAAGGAGAAAAACCTAAAGCTGCTGCTGTATGTAAGGTATTGTACTAAGGTAGCACAACACCACAGTGAGAGATTTAAGCCATAACGGTACAAAAAACAAACAAAGATACAGTTATAAAAGCCAACAATACCTTTAGCCATGTGAAAGAAATCACATTAAACCTCTTTCTTAATCTTCCTCGTCTCCTTGGTGGTCTGTAACCCTGGGTCTAAGGTAAACTCTAGTCCTGTATGTATAGCCTGTGTACGTGCATGTTAAATCACAATGCAGTGACCTGAACATCCAACCCTGGAGAACACCACAGTTTTGTTGAGGCCACAGCCAGCTTACACTATGAAACTGATCACAAAGGAACCTGAATAAAATACAAGTATGCAAGACACACTGCACACTGTATAACATTCTCAACCAGCCAACAAAGTGAAATACTGGAGCGCATTCAGAAGGCAGTTAAATGCACTTTAAGTGCACTTTAATGGCTAGAATGCAGAGATGTTTCCACAATGGGTGACATTTTTCTACAAATGACAACTCTAAACCACAATTAACATAAAAGCATATTGTGTAATAGGAAACCATTGGCCTTCCGCTAGACATTGGTATACATTCTTCTTCATATTTTCTCTTCAATCTCATGGCCATGTACAAATGCTCACTGTTGTTGTCCCTCTACAGCTGCTGTGTATACTTCCACATCAGAATAGCACTTGAAATCACCCCATTTCACTTCATCTTCGGCATCCCACAGCGACAACAAACCTCACAAGATGGAGAATTCACATAGTTTAACGCCACATACTACATCGTTGCAACATTAAAAATCAGAAGCCATGACAAGATTGGACAGGTTTGCGTAGTAGAACACTATGCACGTATTAGAGATTGAGTAAAATGTCTACCAGAGGACCGATGAATATTCTTTTGTGGGTGGATGTGCCTGTACATGAACACGTTGTTTTATCTGTATATGTAAGCCAGAGATAAACAGAATAAAATGCAGCAAACGCACACACACACACACACACACACACACACACACACACACACACAGATAACACCTCCCCTTCCAAGGTGATGGCTCTAGGGGAGCCATATGTTTGTTTGAGTGTTCTCTTCTGCCAGCTGTTGTGATTCCGTGGATGGATGGCTTCCTCGGAGAAGATATTAATATAGAAGATCCTTCACATACGTGCCACCAAATCTCTCGACAAAAACAGGACAGTCGCAACAGATGTGTGTGCAGGAAAAGAAAGATTCCCTATCTCTCTCTCTCTCTCTCTCTCCTCCCCCACTCAACATCTTTGAGGAGAGCAGAGACTCATGGCCACACTGCATCGCTACCCATCTTTAACAACCTCTTCTTGCCTATTGTGTGGAATAGAGAAGAGACCACAGTCGATTTTGCTCTGGTTGTAGCTAGGGAGGTTTTTTTTTTTTTTTTTTTTTCGCCCAGAGGCCCCATTTTGTGGCTGACGCATGCTGGCTGGCTGACTGGCTGGGTGGCTGCTTGTGTGACTGGCTGACTATGCTCTGTGGCAATTTCCTGATGAAAAGTCGTGAGATGGAGGCTTCGCATGGGCGAAGCATGTTAATTAAGAGCCACCGCCGTGCTCTCGCCTACACTTCCTCTCTGCTTTTCTTCTCCTCTTCCTCTCGTTTCACTTGCTCTCTCATTCTACCTCTCCTGCTTCTCCTCCCTCTGCTTCTCTCTTCCTCTCCCCCATCTCATCATCGCCTTTTCTTACTTCACAACTCCCACTCCCAGTCTTCCTCTCCTCCTCCTCTTCCTCTTCTTCTTCCCTCCTGCTCTCTCATTACCTCTTTCCCCGATAATTCATTGTCACTCCCTTCTACACTCTTTTCCTTCTCTTTCTCAATCGCTCCCGACTCTCTCGCTATCTGTCCCCACCTTTTTTGTTTTTAGTTCCAGCAATCTGAGAGCTGTGTGGCATGTCTAAAAGACACACTCCATGCTGCGACACCCCCCCCCCCCCCCCCCCCCATGCACAGACACACACACACAGACACACACACAACACACACACGCTTATTTCCCACTCATCCCTCCCCAATCACCGCTGCTCGACGGTGGGGCCGTCTGCACGGCCGAGAAGCTATCAGGCCTCTCTGCCGCCTCCCCGCTGAAATCAATGAGGGCATAATCTCGCTCACCTGGGGCTGTACATCATCAATGAGCCGTTGCCAGGGCCCGGACAGCCAATCTCACTCCCACCTCGCTATATGCAGCAGCAGTGGTGGTTACCGTCCGTAACGGTTGCTAAAGCGCAGGCAACTCCACAGAGATGTCATCAGCTGATACAACCCCCCCCCCCCCCCCCACCACCACCACCACCACCACCACCACACACCCCCACCACTACACAGACAGGTCCCCGCCACCAGTCTTTAACACCAGATTTGATATCAGGCACTCGTGACGCGACATTGTTCTCAATAGAGGCTAATCCGCCCTCCCCTTCCCCTTTCTTTTGCTTTCCTTTGCTGACACTTTGGGGGGGAAATCGTGATGGCAGGTCCCTTTCTTCTCTTTCTTTCATCCCTTCCTCCTCCTTGTCTTTCTTTTCATTTCTTTTCTAACTCGCCCCATTGGTAACCATATCCCTTTGCTACTGAGAGCCTTTCTGCTCAGACTTGTTACACGCTTTAATCTCTAGCACAGCTGAATCCTCAAGTGGAAAGATTGGCACTGCAAATCTGGAGGAGGGTAAATGTCACTGCCCGTGGCATCATGGCTGCCTACCTAATTTGGACAGGGAGTGTGTGCATATTTAAACATTAACCATGTACAAACGCTATTGTAAGTCCTACTGCTTCACAGGGATACAGTATGCTATATCTCAACTGTAACAAATCTGCTGCTGTTAGGTGATTAAGGGACCAATGCATTCATTGCCATGAATGCCCAGGAATGAGGGTGACTGAGGAAATGGATGGCTACTGATAGAACAACACAGTAATGCCTTGCAAAGTATACTGGTATGTTTTGTGACACTGTTAAAGCTTTTTGACAAATGCAACCTGATGGCATCTATTTCAAACAGCAATATGTACTGTACCCACTATCGAATAATGATGTGGTGATAAAAAAAACGAATCACCCAATAGTGCGAAGCAGAAACAGCTCTCAGAAAAATGTATAAATGTTCCCTCACAAAACATATCTTATCCGACAGGTCAGGTAACTTTTAAAACCATTCTTGTTGAAAAATGCTGTTTGACTATGTGTGTGTGTGTGTGTGTGTGTGTGTGTGTGTGTGTGTGTGTCTGTCTGTCTGCCTCTGATAAAATACCATGCAAAGATAGGGGGGAAAAATCCAAAACTTGGCTGCTTACAAGGCAGATTTCAAATCTTTGTCACACTAGGGAGATTGTTTGACAGGTCTGCAATAAAATACTGAATACCTAAATCACAGTTCTAGCACAGAACAGCTCATTGAACAATGCCGCATATGTAATGTGTGATGCCCATGCTTAAAGTACACACATCATCACTGCAGGAACCAATTATGGCAGGCAGTCACAAAAATTGTACTACGGAGCGAACATATTTGTCATGCAATCTGTTCTGGCAGATTTTCTGGGAAAGGAGTGTTGTGGAAGGACAGCAGAAGGATCTATACAAACAAAGAAACTCAGCAAGATGCTTTTGCGTGGGATGTCATACGTGTATTCTCTGTGGCGTACAACGAAAATAAATATATATGTTCTGTCAGCAGACTGCCTGAGAGGGAAAGCTGGCTAAAGGTTAAGCCACTGCTTTGAAAAATATAAAAATAAAACCTCTAGCAGAATGACTGTCACTGTGGATGTTTCGAGCTTCATGCAAAGCGAAACCCACATGGCCTCTAACCCCTACAAGTGTCCTAGATGTGATGGGAACTGGGCCAAGTCAGTTGGAAAAAATAAATAAATAAAATAATAAAGACAGAAGACAACATCTCAGAGTTGTTGTCGTGCCCCATATGCGAGATGTCTCGATGAATCTGGGAAAAATTTAAATGAAGAAGAAGTGGGACTCATCCCAGATGACTCTGGAGCGGAACTGCGAGTTGTCGAGACAACGCCTGAGATGACAACAGTGATGATGGAGATGACCACGCAACTGTCAAGATGTTTCTCAACTTCAGCACATACGGCTGGGCTGTGGGATTCAGCTTGTCCACAAACTACAGTCTAAAATCACAACCTGTGAATTGTCAAGTGCTTTCAAATGCAATGTGCAGCGGGGAGTGAAAGAAAGAGTGGGTTGATAAAAATTCTGCCGCTGTTGTTCAAGCTCATTCTCTTGGATTACTAATGGGGTCTTTTACACAGTTTGAAGCTACTTTGGCCCACATGTTTTATACAGCTATTTGTTAACCTACTGACATTAGCTATTAACACAAAACCAAATATTCCTTTATTCACAGCCACAGCCAGACACACACACACACACACACACAAACACAAACACACACACACACACAACTAATCACACACACACACACACTCTAGTAAGATCACATCATCACCTTAAAACAGACAGAAAAGAGACAGACTCCAAGACAGAAAAAAAGCCTTACAGGAGAAATGTGGTGTAAAAACAACTTTGGGTACATTAAAACATGATAACAAGTTGTTATGTTTGCTGAGGATGTATGTTTGAATTCATTATCTATGTCTTAAACATACCCACATTTTATTTTACACTGAATTTCTCCTTTAATCAGCGCTGCCTCTTTGGCCTGGCCAGTGGTGGCCTCTGCTGTCCAGCCCCCTCCACAAAAGAGCAAAACTACTTCTGTCATCTCCAATTAGCACCCTCTCCCCTCAGTGGGCACGGAGACCTCCTTCTCTAATTTGAGCTAATAAGGGAGGGGTAAAAAAAAGCACACCCTATGGTCACGTCAGCACCGATGTGCCTCACGATGCCACCACACTTAGAGGCTTATTAGCAGCCCGGAGCCTGGCGAGGCAAACGTCAAACAGCGTTTGTGGAAAATTAATGGGCAGCAACGCCTCTGGTGAACTTATGACTTCGCACACACACACACACACACACACACACACACATACACACTATTCAGTTTCCTCACAAGGACACAAACACACACACACAAACACAAAAAAATGCAGCCCCTTCCCACCCACACACATGCAGTACACACACAGTACAGACACACACACTTACAAACACCCACATATACACATGCACATATATCACCACCCACACATACAGTACACAAGCACACATACACAAACATTGCACACTGCACAACAGTGCGTCATAAGTTATCCTCCCACAGTATGTTTGCGGCAATGTGATGATGTGCTGGTAAGCTGTCACTGTGACAGTGGCTGAGCCTTCAGTGCTGTGGAGCAGGCAGCCATAGCCAGTGCCTTGTGGTGACATGAAGCATCCTCAGAGAGAATGCAGAACATGCCTAACTCAGACAGTGGCAGGCTGCAGGATCACTGGCGAAGGCTTCTGATTGGTCGTGACCTTCATGCACGAGGCGTTCCACTCTCAATGCAAACACCAAGCCATTGGCTGCTTGAAATGACAAATTGGTTTAAGCATAGCTAGGCTGCTGAAACAAAACACAGGCTTACAGCACAGGCCAAATCGCTTGCTTCCTTTTTTTAGTTTTGTTATGTTTAGTCATAGCCTAAGTCCAGTCAAGAAGCGAAAGGCATGTCAAGAAAATATTTGTTTGTAGGTCACGGACATCGAGAGCACAGCTGAATCACGGCAAGGAAAGGGCTACACACACACTGTTAATAATGCTGTGATGCCATGTCCGAGATGACTCAATGGGCAGCTAATCGCCCATCCCTGGCTCCATCCAGTTAGGCACAGAGGGAGAAAGAAATAAAAGAAGGAACGTCTGTTCTTTTCCTCCGGGGAGGTGAACTCTCTGCACTGAACCACTTACAAAGAGAAACTAGGGAGCCCCCATGCTTTTAGAGACTCGGTCAGACATGCAAAACAGAAACTAGGGACCCCCCCATGCTTTTAGAGGCTCGGTCAGACATGCCAGGGTCACAATGTTCATGTTGCAGCAGCGTGGCATGGATGAGTCATGACTGACTAATCCCATCAAAACTGAACTGTATTATCTACTATTAGATAAATCTCTAGAGCTACCATCAGATCAATTTCTCTGTGAATCTCTATAGACATAGAGCTGTCCATTGCAAACACATACCACCACCCTCATACACAAAGATACACAGATAGACTGACAGAGATAGACTGAGAAAGACAGACAAACATGCACACATGCGCACACACACACACACACACACACACACACACACACACACACACACACACACACACACACACACACACACACACACTCACTCACACACACTCAAGCACCTCTACAGTACAACAACATCATCTTTTCCATACTCCTGCAATGAAGAACTCAAGGACACAGCTTCCAGGGTGCACTAATCACACATTACCCAGTACATGTAATTGTGGAATTTATGACAAATCAAAAGGCTCCTGTGTGCATGCTCCTTTTATACAATCTGCATGGTAACTAACAAAGGTATGAAGCCACGGATGCAGGCTATAACTCCCCCAGAGCAGACCTCTGCCAGCTCCCTGCAGGGCTGCAATGTTTGAGCAGAACTGGGCAGTGGGCCCATCTGTCTCCGGCTGGCCTTGTTAGGTGCTGACCAACACATAAAAAAGATGAAGGGCAGACTGATGCACCCAATTGAACCATCTCGTGTTTGCACCCCAAGACCAATCCCACAATGCATCTGCACCTTATTACAGTGTGTAAGCAACTCGGTGCTAGTTCAGATAGATGGTATGGGTAGTAGTTTGTGACAACATCGTATGGCATTCATTATTCTTGCATTGCCAAAACACAGGTAATACTGCTTCTCCAAAACTACATGCACAGTGTCAAAGGTGTGCATCTTCAGGAGATAGAATAGTGGGCTTAGCACTTTGCCTAGGTGCTTGTGTAAGACCTGTTGTAAGTTAAAGACTGATATCACATTTGTCTCACATTTGTGTCACAATTGGTTGGTTTGAAATCCAGGTGAGGAGACACAGACACAAAGGCTGAGTTTTGTTTTTAGCCTAGGCAGCACAGTCAACTGCATGTAACATTTTTCAAAGGGTGCAGCCATTGAGGGTTTTTATTGCTTTTTTCATTCCTTTGTAGATAAAAAAATAAGTGAATGTTATAATTGAATGTTGGATTACACATCTTCCATTATAACACTCTTGTCTCAAAACCTGTAATATGCCTTAATTAGCAGTAAGAAGATGATTTGATCAAATAATCCTATGTGTTTATGTACAGTAGAGGTTTGTGACATGGCGTGTTGCCTTGGAAATATATTTCTGGAATCTTACGAAAACAAAGCAGTATAAAAAAATTTTGCTGGATACCATGATTGCTGTATATCCATTTGGTATCTTCAATAAAGGGCCATTTTTATGCATGTTTGCCCATCCATGGATCCAGTAGAGTAAAAGAGAGGGTAAAAATGTAAAAATGAAAACCTCCGCTCAGGGTGTGAGCCCCTTATATTAACCGGCTTACAGGGAGATATTCAAGATTTTCATGTTCTTTAGAGGCTCAACCAGAAAGGAGAGGGACATAAACCAATCAAAGTGAAATACTCAATTCAGTATTAGCGCAACATGAGCATTAAGTATGCTTTTAAAGGCTTAAGTCAGAGGATAGGCCTGAGTGAGTGAGGCGTTGGTACATGCTCTTGAGTGGTAGTCATTTGGTGAGAATCTGTGGCCATTTAAAGTCTGAAAAATATGTATCAGTGACTAAAACTGATTAAATCTGATGTTATGTTTCTCATTATGAAAATCAGCACCATGCCAGCCTAATGACTTCCACTGGTCCCAATACTGGAGATGAGGTGCTGCTGCCAACATGGTTATGTGCCTCTGGGGTGCTGAAATGAACACACTGGGTCATATTGCAACTGACAGATATATCCACTCGCACAGACTGATGTCAACCTGCCTTGTCACAACACATGCCTTTACAAGGCTGACGCTGTGACTTTAAGACAGACAACACACAGCGTTTTCGTAGTGCCATGATGGCGACGATCCAGCCCCAGAGCGCCGGGTGGAAACCGTAAACGAATCCATTTAACTCTGATAAAATTAGAACAGAGAGGTTGGGCGCCCCAACTTGTAAATCTGTCCTAAATTAAGATGACACACTCCGGGTTGCTCACGAGTTGCTGATGATTAAGGGGAGTGTGCTGACCGGCGTGTATGTACCCGTGTCATGGGCACGGAGGTGAAGCGCTACCTGGGTGCCACTCCGCAAGGCTCCGCCTGCCTCTCTTTAGTATTCAGAGTCACCCGTCGACCGGCGTGCCTCTAGTCTCGGCACTGTGCGCAGTCATCAGCGAGAAAAATATCCACATCACTCACACACACACACACACACACACACACACACACACACACACACACACACTTCAAACAGAATGCATTAATTTGTGAAGACTGCGAACTGTTTTGACAAAACGCCAAGTCTTCAAGGGAGGCAGAGCGTAAACATAACCAGGGCCCAGATGATGGAATTGGGACTAAATAGTATTATTTCCCAAATTAACATTAGGAAACCTGCTACTAAAGACAGCTGTCTCAGAATGCTTCTATCATTTCCATATCGCAAACAATGATATGTATGACACAAAAGTCAATGTCTGTGTGTGTGTGTGTATGTGTGTGTGTGCATGTGCATGTGCATGTGTGTGTGTGAAAGAGAGAGAGAGAGAAAGAGAGAGAGAGAGAGAGAGAGAGACAGAGAGAGAGAGAGAGAGAAAGAGACAGAGACAGAAAGAAAGAGAGAGAGAGAGAGATATCATTCCATGAATGTCATATGTGTTAATTGATTCTAATCAATATAATGAAACTGTAGCTTAAAGCTTGGCTCGTGTGAATTATCTAGCAATCAGTGGTATAGATCTTGTGATTTCTGCTGTTCTACTTCCTTTGCAAGACATAATAATAGCAGCTGCTTTTTTCTGCATTTGTAGATGCAGCATGCTTTCATTGAAGGAAACACTAAGGCAGCTAGAAATGCATACCATTGTTTTCAGTAAAAAGTACTGCCTACAATTTCAGTCATTAACTGACATGATCAAATTACAGCAAAAGAAATCTTAGAAGCACAACAAACCTGAACCACAGTTGAAAACCTAAGAAGCTTTTTGGAAGAGTGTCAGAAGAAACAAAAAATGGTTTCAAAACACTAGTTGAACTTGACCTCATGGAGATGGTAAAATCAGTTATGATCTAGTAAAGATCTAGAAAGAATAACATGCACAAGTCACTAGACTGTGCTGATTAAAAATGTAACTGTGTGCTCACAGCATCTGTAACAGTAGGCTACTGCTAACACCCAAGTTAACACCCTGCTTTGTGTTTAACCTGGAAAAATGACCACAGCCATGACCTAGCTATTTTACATGCTGTTTCATTCTGTTTTACATCCTATTGACAAAAGCTCCAGGTCTAGATTTAGAAGGTAGCAATCATCTTTTTTGTACATTACCAACCGTCTAAAATAGATGTCTGTCTAGAAATAGAAACGTCATTGTGTCACCAATATGACATATTTTCTCCTCAGTAATGAAGATGGGGCTACTGGATACGGTGAGTATATGTGGTGGTAGAGTGCTCCTCTTGTGGTACTTCAGTTGAAATGCATTGTGAGTCAGGTAAATTCTGGAATTTAAACTGAAGCTTTTGAGTTGCCCATGAAACACACACAGCGTTTCACATGAAACAATAAACTTGTAAACTGCAGCCTTAGTGTTTAAAAGATGGGTGGCAGAGCACGTTGTTGTGACTGTACCCCAAACTCAGTAGTTTTAATGATGAACGCAATGCTACCCCTCCGGCAAGATCTCATCACGAAGGCGCCCCTATCAGTTAAAAGCTCAGATGGTACCCTGCTTGCCCTGTCAGAGACAATATTGGCTAACACACATAAGCTGATTTTCAAACATTTGAAAACAATATCTGAGTGTAATATGTTTAATATTTCGCGGATATCCACACGAATGCGCCGATTTTGAGAACAACTAGAATACGTGTAAACTGACAAAAGGGTGCTTCTGTAAAACTAATTAGCTAAGATGGGCTTTACTTCAAACAGGTGTAGTGTTCCTAGATTTCCGTAGAGCAGACACCTGCGCAGCTCTTAATACGACATCAAAATGTCTAGTTTTCCCCCTTCATAACGCCCGCCAAAACTTACAGCAAAGCGGCATTTCTCAGACTTAATTGAATCTGCATCCTCAAGAGCACCAGCGTAGAATCACAAAATGTTACAGCAAAACACTTTCACGAAAGCAGAGTAAGGGCAGGCATTTGAATGTGGCCCCAAAGCGGATCAATGTCGGATGCGTAAAGCATCCATAGACAATCCATGGTTTCTACACCACCGCAGTAAAAAAACAAGATTAAAAAAATAAATGTTTTGCTTGCTCTAATGCACCATAACATCCGATTGCATCTCGTCTCAACAAGAGCAAATTTCATTTAAACGGCTAACTCTGGCGACAGAATTAATTGTAATTTACTTGAGAAATAATGACATAAAACATGTCAGCAATGAAAATGGGCACTCAAAATATTGGTTATGACAAAACTGCCGGCGACCACTAGAAAATATACAGCTTAATTGCCTCAGAGGTATAAGCTCAAACGCCGGGACTAACTGAACATTCTAGCCTAAATGCAACAGACATTCCAGGCAAACAAGACCACATTATCGACATTTATCCCACTATCCGTCTACGTAAGCAATATATGGAATGTAATAAAATCAAAGAAGGCAGTGCACCAAATTGAACACGCAGTTAATCGAATTGGTTTCCAGCTTTAGTGAACCCGTAGTCATTGAGGGTCTGCAGCGAACAGTGACCAGTAGGCTAACTGAGAACGATAATGACCCCGACAAAACCATCTTGATTCTTGCATGCCCATCAAGTGTAATGGGAATCCCAGTCTTAAGAATCCATCAACCCTACTTCAAAACCTCTGCTGATGTAGTCCAGTCTGCAGTTTTCGGTGGTATCGCTTCCCTTAAACATATTTGTAAAACACAATACAAATGTTAAGCATTAATTTGAAGAGACTTACCGAATGTCCTGCTGCTGCTGCCGATAAAGAAAAACCAGAATGTAACTGATAAAAGTCTTTTCAGACCAGTACATCCCACGGCACTCTCCATGGTTAAGCTTCAGCGATAGCGCGCCTGTCCCAAAATCATAGAAACCCCGGCTCTCACGCCGCAAAATTCAATTCATGAGCTCCGACAGAATGGGAAGGGATAACCAAATCAGCTGAAGTTTTCTTGAGAAAATGTTGACAGACCAGTAGTTTCCAAGACGCCAGGCAACTATCAAACACGTTGGTTCTCCATCTCCACACGGGATCCAAGCATAACGCAGGGGAAAACACTGTGCAGACTCGAAGGCGATAGTGCGGGATCCAGTCGGCACGGGAGCTGTCCACTGGTTCAGTGTGAGTACGGAGTTAGTTATGCGAATTCATTGATCTAAAGGAGGTTGTACGAAAGCTTGGAGTGGATCTTTCTGGAACGGACTGAACCACGGGATCGATAGTGGAAATGAACAGGAGGCGCATGTGGTAGTGGTGCCCGCTGAGTTGAGCTCGTCTGCCATCTCTGGTCAAAATACGAACAATGGAAATGATCCATGCCCATGACGTTTTCGGAGATAAAGTGCCATTTGGCTGGCGTTCTAAAAAACAGTTAATGTCCTCTTGTGGACAGCTTTTATTTCACTGATTTAAAAGAAATCATGATTCTCTATGGTAGGTCCCATATGCAAGACATTACAAACAACACAGTTTCAAGACTAATAAAAAATAAAAGCCTTACTGACCAAAACAATGCATATAAAAAGAATTACACTGGTTTTCCCTACACCTCATTGTCATTTCATTTTCATTGTCTTTTTTTTCCTCTACTAACTTGATTGAGTGAGGAGACGAGAGAGGAAAGGTCTTATCCCATTAGCATATAGCATATATTAAATATATATATGGCCCTATGTTATAAATAAACAGTGCCTTTGTTTATTTGTGGAGCTTGAGACAACGAGAGTTCAGATTTCCTCCCCCTTGTATTGACCAGACTAGCACATCCTTTCTTTCCCTTATGGACCCAATTACCCAGGTCTGTTTCTAATACCAGCAAAGACAAAGATCCGTCAGCCAGACGCCACACACAAGCTAAGGTGAGCTCAGTTTAGTTTAACAAGAGCTATTTTAATGATTGCCAGACATTGTCTATGTCTGCACGAACTCTTTGGGGTTCTTTCAGTGTCCCTGGTCTTACTTTGGTGCACTGCTTCGACGTTGACGGACTTTTTAAGTTTTGTTGTGTTTAAGTTTTTGTTTGACGTCCTTTTTTACTCAACGACCACATTTGACCAAGTTTTTAAATATGCCTCATATCTCACACTAGACCTCTGTGTGTTTAAATCCATTTTGATGAGAGCTGAAAAGTCCCTGCTATGATGTGTAGAAAATTGAGGCTGGGTTTTTAATGTCCTTTTGTCTAAAGAGGGAAAAAAAAACATAATATATAACGCTGAAAACAATCTTCGGATGTCTTTTATATGCCACACAGACTTGGAAAAAACATGAAAGGCCAATTAATTCCGCGTAAAGCCACAGGCGGGCGACTAGATTCAGCCCAGTAATGGCTCGTCCCATTCAGCCAGCGCCGTGGCCTGATGAGGAGGGGTGATAATACCACCCAAAGAGGGGGGAATTACCTAATAGGCTGCTTATCAGATGGAGAATTAGCAAAACTGAGCACCAAATTAGTCGCCGTGTGTCAATGAACGTTCAGAAGACTGCAGAGGGAAAGGGGAGTGTGTGTGTGTGTGTGTGTGTGTGTGGGGGGGGGGGGTTGGAGAAATAGAGCACAAAGCAAAAGAAATCCCTCTCCAAACAATCTTTTATCTGCTGTGGAAACACACAATAATGTGCCAATTAAATGGGCACAGGGGCGGAGGGAGGCCGTGGACGGGCTAGAGCTGGTTTGGGTGCTGCTGCTGGTGGTAGGCATGGGGGAGGGGGGGGGGGGTGAAAGAGGGGATTTGGGGATGATAACATACATTTTCCCCCTGCTTCGCAAGATCACTATCTGTGCAATGAATGAATGAATGAATGCGTGAATTGTGCAGTGGCAGTCGGGGTATTTTTGGTTTTTGTTTCCGGAGACAAAAAGAGGGCAAGGGAAAGGCAAAAGAAAGGAAAGAGAGTAAAAGAGAGACAGAGAGAAAAAGAAAGAGAGAGAGAGAGAGAGAGAGAGAGAGGACAGACAGAGGAAGAAAAGAGAAGTCTTTTCTGGGATCACTCATTGGTATTCTCAGTCGCTTGTAAAGCCCTGTGTCTATATTAGTTAGGATGGAGGAGCTGAGATTGAACACACTGCTCTCCTCAGCCTCCCCAGTGATTGCCTGCCCTGCTGGATAACCTTGGTTAGCAGAATAGCGCAGCATATTACAAATAAATAGCCGAATGCCACACGACAGGAATATCTCAACCGACTTGAAAGCCACAACAACGGTGTTCTCCAAACACAGTGTTTTTGTGTGTGTGTGTGTGTGTGTTTGTGCTCGTGTTTGAGTGTCCATGTCAGTGTTTGCAACAGGAACGTTGTCACAGAGCCCTGTTTGAAATGCAAAACCACAGGACTGCAGGTGAGTCACTTGTCTGCAGCACGCATGAAGACCTGCTCCCGCCTGGCTTTAAGAACAACCTGCCGGGTCTCTCTGTGTCTCTCAGTGTGCCTCTCTCTCTCTGTCTCTCTGTCTGTCTCTCTCTCTTTCTCTCTCTCTCTCACACACACTCACCCTCTCTTTCTCTCTCTCTCACACACACACCCTCTCTCTTTCTCTCTCTCTCTTCAAGCACAGCTGCATCTGTGGAGGATGGTTGCAGCGCAATGCAAATGAGATTAATAGCGCAAAGAAGTTATCCATTACGCCGGCCTAGTCCACCGTTTTCTATGACTAATCGAGCTGAAAAAGCCTGAGCATTACAGACTCCTCGCTCAAGGATGCTGGCGTTGCACGCCAGGCCCGGTCGAATCAATAGCCAGCGGCGAGGCTCTTAACATGACAGCGGGAGCGCTCACACAGCGAGCGAGAGGACTGGGCTTGGTTTGTACGGCACACATAGCAAGCTGCTCAAGGGTGGCTGGTTTATTTACGTCTCCTTTGTGTGTTGTTTTTTCTTTTTTATTATTGTAGCTGCACCACGGCGCTTTGTTCTCGCGTCGTATCACAGTTTGATCTACGGCGGTGGGCCTGCCTGGGATTTTAGCCTGTGAAGTGAAAAAAATGACCACAATAACACCCCCAACAGTGACAGAGTGCTATTAAAGGGATTCGCAATACTTATACCACAAACAGTCGCTATGAATTTTTTTTTTTTTTTACTTGACACAATGAGGTGCTGTGGGAGGAATTCACGTTTAGAGATGTCATATTTTACTGTGCTTTATAGTTAATAAACACCACAGGCCAAAATGGCACCCTGGTTATACGACTGTGAACTGAAGACTATTTACTCTGTCCCAATAAAAAAGGCACACCAGAAAAAAAAAGCTGCAGGTGAGGGGGCAAGTGTATTAGAACTAACGGGAATGAAAAGTGTAGAAGGATAAAGAGAGAAAGTGTGTGTGTGTGTGTGTGTGTGAGAGAGAGAGAGAGAGAGAGAGAGAAAGAAAGAGAGAGAGTAATAGAGAGAGAGAATGGATGGGAAAAAAGACCTGAGTGTCTGTGAAAGAGCCAGAGACAGGGGAGAGAGAGAGAGAGAGACAGAGAGAGAGAGAGAGAGAGAGAGGGAGAGAGACAATGGTTGGCAAAAAAGACTCGAATGCATCACAGGTGAAAAGCCTTCTGACCTTGCCCTTTACACACCATCTCCTGTCACCATGTGTGAAGTGTGTGTTCAAGGTCACAGGGCAAGGTCACCCCACTGTGCACCTGCATATCGTCCTCACACTCTCTGTCTCTCTTTGTCTCTCTGTCTCTCTTTCTCTGTCTTTCTCCCTCTCTCTCTCTCTCTCTCTTTCTCTCATTGCATGTTTTTTTTTTATTGCAGTGCAGACAACGTATGTTTGTTTGCCTGCTGGACGACCTGCTTCATGGCACCTTTCTCGCTGTCAGGCACGATTAGACTAATCCAAGCGGGTAATGACTCATAATAGCCCCACGTGTTGATACCACAACACAGACCGTTCTGTCATCTCTCCGTTATTTAGGATCAGCTTGGCCGAGCGACATTCCCACCGAAATGCTTTCTTTGCAAGCGATCCTCTGGCTTATGTAGCCGGGTGTCAGGGACCAGCATAATAAATCTGTTGCAGAAACGCAAACCACAGAGCCTTTTATTTTTATTTTTCTCTCGTGGTTTACGCAACTCACTCCCACTGCCAAAGCAAACCCGTCATCCGATCCAACCAAAAACGCCTAATACGACTCCCTCTAGGCACTCCCTCAAGCAGAGGCCTTCACGTTAAACAACGAGTGCCACACACTTTCTGCTAATCCTGCTCTGGATGTTAGCGGGTAGTTCAAGTGAAATGGAGGCAAAGCAGGAGTGT
Organism: Coilia nasus; assembly: GCA_027475355.1. Lineage (NCBI taxonomy): Eukaryota > Metazoa > Chordata > Actinopteri > Clupeiformes > Engraulidae > Coilia > Coilia nasus. The sequence goes on from CM050209.1 coordinate 21,816,225, forward strand.
GTGTATGTGTGTGTGTGTGTGTGTGTGTATAATGTGTGTGTCCATAGGGGTGTGTGCTGGTGGGGGTTAGGTGGTGAAAATGCGCCATAAGGCATAGAAAGTGGTGTGACTGGAGGGAGGGAGTTGGGGGCGGTGGGGGGTGAGAGGAGCAGATTGGCACTGACATCAGAGAGCCCCCCCACCCCCACGCCACCCCCACGCCATGCCCTGGCTCATTATGCTGGCCTTGTCGGGCCTGATTTACACAGTGCCCACTCGGCTTTGTGAGCACCTGTGTCTCGTGGCCACAAATAATTACTCCAGCCAGGCCATTCTCCCCTTAATAATGGCGGTAATTTGCCACGCCCCTCCTCCCCAGGACAGCTGGTGCTATGGAGGGGGCCAGCAGAGGACCCCCACCCCAAACACTTCTGCCCCCCCCCCCAAGCCCTCACAACCTCACAACGCCTCCAGCTCTCCCCCTCCCAGACACAGCCCCTTGGGCTACTTGGGGTAGCCATGGAGACGCCTCAAGACGAGAGCGACTGACAGCCGGTAATCAACAGCTCGGAGTCCATTCTGTGCCTGCCTAAGCGCATTTCCCTCCATAATCACCGTAATTGGACAGAATTGAAATGTTTAACACATGTAATGTGGACTGGAGTCAGAGGCCAAAACGGTAAAATATATGTATTATCATAAATACCAACCAGTGTTGAGTTGTTCTTCTCGCCGCAGTTTTTGTTCCAGACATAATTTCTTTACGATGTTAGATGCAAGTATTGATTTGGTGCTGAAGGTGTGTGATTTAAAGTGCCAGCCAATTAAATATGTCCTCTATTTGAGTGAAAAAGGACCATACTTGCTTGTGACTCAAGGGAATGACTCAACACCTTTCAGCCATTTCACTGCTAATGAATGCTGAAACGCTCCAACTCTGTCAGTAGCACACATTCAGTACAGCTGTTTACCAAATTAATTTCTGTTGGAGTACATTCTTATATTGCTCATAAAATACCATGCTGCCCATTCACAGCACCGCTACTCAGCCTAAAAACCGGACCTCCATGACTGTCTTGCTTTATTCATTTTTCCAGCTTCCTGACTGAGGATTTGTCTTTGTGCCCGCACAGATCTCTCGGAAAAAACACGTTGCCCCTGTGTGTTTTCCTAATTGGCCCCTGGTATCCAATACCACACACGACATCCACAGGAGAGATGGCCTAACAGGAGGCAAACAGGAAGGGGAGGGGGGATTGGGGGGGCTTTAGTCAAACCAATAACCAGGGCAGCATTTTACAAAACACAAGGGGCCTTTTCTTTCTCTCTCTCTCTCTCTCTCTCTCTCTCTCTCTCTCTCTCTCTCTCTCTCTCTCTCTCTCCCTTTCTCTCTCTCCCTCTCTCCCTTTCTCTCTCTCTCAAGTGATGGGGAGATAAAGGGCTGAACAAAGCGGAGGGCAGCCGGGAACAAGACCTTACACCCTGACCGCCACACTTAAGGTCAAAGCCCAGCAGACCTCCTAGTTTAAGTAGAACTAATCCTATCCAAATTGACGGGTCTTCAATAAAGCACATACACACACACACACATATACGTACATACAACTCACATTTAGCAGTGTTTGCTCAAAGGATGCAAGCTGTTTCATCAGGCGTATGTTTCTTGTCTCAGTCATAGATAGGCATACCGTCATTTGTAATTTCAACAAGGCCGTTAACTCTGTAAATGTTTTCTCTTCTCCGTAGAGAAACCAGAAATCGTTCCTTTCATTGATTTCTGTCGTCTTCGTGATTGATATGTATTTGTGTTTCGTGTGATCACACTCTGCTTTGCCTTGCACAGATAAAAGACAAACAGTCAGTGGAAAGCCATGGGATGCTAAATAAAAGTCATTAGCATCCATCATAGTAAAAAATTCATTGTCATATTGTCATGGGCATCCAAACGGAATGAGCACCACACCAGCATGGCAGAGACAAAGTACTCGCCGGCGTACGCTCGACACTAACGCTTCCCAAGTCGCTTATTTACTGTCGGGGAACAGGCCGGTGCATTTTCCTAATTTACCCCCATAGGCTCCAGCAGCGGTGTGAAGTTACCGTCGGAGGTAATAGTAATTAAAAGTGCCTCTTTATGATCGACGCCGTAATGGCTGTTTTAATCGCCCACCTCTTAATGTGCCTGCAGTTCCGCCCGTGCAGATGAGTGCTCCGGGTCCATTTTAATCACATCAGCACAGCCTGCTCCACAGTCTTTCCGTATTCCTCATGGTATAGCCTGTGTCTTTATCTGTCTCTTTCTCTCTCTCTCTCTCCGTCTTTTGCATTCTTTCTCTGCTGTCTGTCTCTTTCTCACGCACACAAATACATGAGCACCACACACACACACACACATGCTTACACAGCTGTATTAGGTATGTGTGTGTACATGTCTGCGTCTGTGTGTGTGCATGTCTGCGTGCGTGCGTGCGTGGATGTGTGTGTGTGTCTGTGTGTGTGTGTGTCTGGCACGTGCTGCTGATGAGTAGACTAATTCCTGCAGCTCTTTGAGGTACTTACACAGAAGGGGCTCTCTCTTCATCGAAGGCTTTGCATTGCCCTTTAGCATGAGAACAGGCAACAGGGTTTTTGCAGCATTTCCAGTCAGATAGCAGAGCCATTAGGTAGACAGTACAACTGGGCTTTTGTGTTGCCGCTCAACTGATTGGAGAACAGTTGTAGATTTTGATCAGACACAGGGGGAATTCACTTACCAAGGACACAAACACTTAAATCAATCAGCAAGCCGAGGATCATTAGTCAGCACTCAGGTATTTATTAGGCAGCGAAGGGACCTTGTGTAAAGTAAATGGTTCTTACTAACACAACAAGCTGCCTTCGCACAGATCCCATATATCAAATGAGCTGTCAGGATGGATGTTTGGATGCAGTAAATGAACTGGTTTCACTGGGATTGTAAGAGTCTAGCCGTATCCTGTAAACCCTGTGCGAATATATACACATACAGATGTGTATGCAAACACCCGCACCTGCTCTGTCTCTCTCCCACTTACTCTCTTTCTAAAACATTATCACTCTGTCTCTCTCTCACAGTCAGACACACACACACACACGCACGCACACACACACACACACACACAGAGTATAGCTTAAGCCCACAGCTATTATACATGCTTGACAGGCTGCGAGTCGTTCAGGAGAGATAGCATATTGCCATTACACCAATGCTGAAAATCCCCATCTCCATGGAGCCTCAGTAGGAGATCAGAGCTCCGGAAGCTTCCTCTGTCATTTCAGTTGGCCCTGGTCTCTTTCTGTGTGCCACATGATTCCCAGAGCCCAGCTCAAAATCTCCAAGGCTTCTACCCTCAAGTCACAGTATAATTACGGCAGCCATTTCATCAGCTGATGTAATGGTGTCCAAGTCAAAATATACAGCGTATATACACTTTTTTTTTCTTCTTTGGAAGACTCTATATCTGTACTCTGTGTTACAGGGTTATCTTATATATCAAAGAGGTTGTGTTTGTTTGATAGATGAGATGGAAGATGGGTATGTGGAGAATCATGAGAGGGGGAGAGAAAAATGGAGGGAGAGAGAGAGAGATGGAGGAACACAGACATCAGAGAGGTCTGATTGAGGAAGTGTTGCAATGTTGTGGTAGGGCAGCAGCTCTGGAGATTCATCATTAACGAGGTCCTGCCACAAGTCATGTCCCTTACAATGAGCTCCATCAAGAATCGCCTGATAAAATCTACTGCACTTCAAGAACAATTATTAGACTGTGTAATTACTGTGTCATTAGCTCAGCCCAGATAATTACACATGGAAATGTTTGATCAACTTTTACCACTACAACTACACTACCACAATTACGACTACAACTTTAATCAGCATCATTACTGGAAAATAAAGGAATTTGGTAAGACGGTGCCTTGAAACAGCATTATATCCTTCATTTTGTCTATACATTAAATATATGTTGAAACATTTGAAGCATAGCTCAGCAGAGGACAGAGTAAATAGCGAGAGACAAACGGAGGAGGGAAAATGAGCAAGTGAGTGAATGATGGAGTGATGTGACCATCATCAAGCTGACGGGCATAGAGGTCAGAAAACAAAGGAATGGAAGAGACAAGGAAGATAGAAAGAATGGGAATAGAGAGTCGCCTATTAGAGAGGACTGATAAGGTCGCTTTGACATCTTAAAAGAGACCACTTAATTACTCAGAGAGTAGTGGTAAGGCCAGACTACCATCTCAAAATTGAACAAAGTACAAAGTGGGGTGCTTTGTGGCGTCTGTATAACTTTTAAAAAGTCTTTGGAAGTGAAGTGGTAATTTTCTTGAGAGGATGAAAGCAGCTCAAAAACATATCCCACACTGCCAAGCAACATAACGCTTTTATCCCAGATCAGTATTCCGGAGGTGTTGTTTTTCCTTTTATCTTTACCATTCACACAACATAAATTCAGGCCACCTTAACTACACCCCCACAGAGGAGACTTATCCTGTAATGCACCGGGTTGCCTGATTTTTATCTCGAAGTGCATTACTCTATTTAAGGAAAACACACACACACACACACACACACACACACACACACACACACAAACATGTACACACAAACACACACACACACACAGAAACACACACGGCCACCATCGATAATCTCGCAAAGATACTGGGTTTATACGTTTTCAGTAGAGGAACCTGCTGACGTTAAATTTCTTTCTGCAGAAAGGACAAAAATGGATCTGTTGATGTGAGCTGTGATCCGACACCTGTGGGCGTATATGCATTTTTGCTATGGATTCATTTTTCACAGCAATTCTCATTCAGTGTGTAGTGTGCACTAGGGGTACTGTAAACCCAAAATATTCCCTCCTCCACTATACACTGCACTGTGTGACTAATCGGCCACTGTAACTAACAAATGATGTAGTGCACTTCATAGTTCAAAGTTCAGAGCCTGATCCGGAGGGAGAGACCATGATGCACTTGTGGAAGGAGGGCTTGTGTGAGAGTACGGTGCCAGTGTCTTAAGGACAGAGATGTTATTTTTGCTGATGAAGACAATGACTCATTTCATGTAGAGAGACAAAAAGTCATTCAATTCATTGTTTATTGTAAGCATTATGATTGGCACGACTGCCCTCATACCCACGGGTCTAAACACTGTTTATATCTAAGTTAGTTCACTAAATGTCTTGTTCTCCTAATATCTTATTTTTTAAAGGTCACATTTTAAATGGTCTGAAGAATACCACTGTTTTATTGGTCAGATTATTGCTGTGATTGCAGACATGCAGATCTTACTCCATGGTTTAAAACCTATTACCAATGCCATCAGCTGTCCTTTATTCTATCTAAGTTTATGCTAACTGTTCCTCAATACTTTCCCAGAAACTGATAGTATAACACAGACCATTGGGTGCCTAGGGCTCTACCAAAGTGTGTTGGAACAGTGTCTTTAAATGGGCAGCACTCTCTTAATAGATACCAATATGCTGTGTCTAAGCTACCCTGAATCTGACTGTTTAGTGTTGTCTGTGTTTGATTTAGGATGAGTATGTATGTGTGTCTGATCAGTGTTTTGTGTGTTGGTTTTATGGTCCACTGCTGTGTACTATGAACTGTGAGCTTTATATGTGTATTTTGATATGTGTGTGTGTGTGTGTGTGTGTGTGTGTTTGTGAAGATGCAGCCTTGAGTCCAATGGCATGCGTCAAACCCATAATGCGTGACAGGGGGTGTGACTCTCTTTTCAGAGCACAAAAACAGAACTTAATGCTTCACTTATACAGAATCGATCCTGCCCACTTTTCAAACAAACCCCAGACACTCCACTACACACACACACACACACAAAGTCAAGTTTAACTAACTTTGAAGAGGCCAAGGCCGAGCCGAGACCTTACCGGAAACCGAAATCGTCGCTTCCCCGCAGTGGAAGCACACTGGGGATGATTGTTTTCTTGAACTGTCTCCGTTAAAAGTTTTGATGTGGATTCCGCCTCGCTGGGGTTCTGCTTTTTGTGCGTTAGCTCGGGCCCAGCGGAGGCTACCACAGACTTCAGACAGACACTGCACCTCACACAGTGACCCGGGAATCACAGAGGGCTTTGTGTCTCCACATGAAAGTGGCAAAACATAGGGAGATGGAAAAAAAATGAGTGATAATTGCATGGCTCCCACAATGGAATAAAAATTGCAAGAAGTGGGTTTTAAATTTAATTAAGGGCAATTTGGACTTCTCTTTTTCTCGCTTTTTCTTGTGTGTGCGCCATTATTTTGCTAATGCCATGCCCTTTCAAAAGAGACAAGCCGTCCTTTTTAAAGAGCAAGTGAAGAAACCGAAAAATGTGGAATGGCACCCACACCTAAAAATAGATCTTACAAGGGGAAAGCAAGTCAACATGGATGGTCAACATCAAGCTTCTGCACAACCACTGCAGCTGTTTGCTTGAAGATGCAATGTAGCATAATGGTGTGGGTGTTTTTAATCATGTTATCATGTTGCTTTTACCATTATGAGGATGGTGTTAGAAGAATTTACAAGGATTTCTTATATTACACTGTGTGGCCAGAGCAATGTTTACAAAGGCTATAAAAAGCTCCTGATATATATCACATGCATGCATGACACAAAGCAATAACATTTATTCCCCTGCCACAGTGCGTACTTTCCCAGATTAGAATGAACTAGTATTGGTTACGCTTTCTCTCTCTCTTGTGTGTGTGTGTGTGTGTGTGTGTGTGTGTGTGTGTGTGAGAGAGTGTGTGTGTTAGTGTAACTTATGAAACTGAATGTCTGCACATCTCTACAGCACAGGTGTCAGCGACTTTAATGAGGGTCAAGCATCTTCCCCTGTTTCACATGGACACACACACACACACACACACACACACACACACACACACACACACACTACATTGACTTTTCCAGAGGGCTAGGAGACAACAATGCCCTCCATGCCTCTTCCTCCATCCCTGAGGACGCCGAGCATTCATGTGGAGCACGAAGCCACTGTAAGCAACTAGTTACAAAAGTTTATTTATAGCGTGTACAAACAAAAATTTTATTTATACAAACAATTTAATGTGACTTTTATAATTAAAGTCCACAGAGTAATTCATGAAATGTATTATAAGGAAATATATATGGCATATTAGGCATTTTATCGTGCTTGAACAGAATACTGAATGCTAATTTATTGAAATGCACTGGAAACTCGAACGAAGAAAAATACACTCTACACCCAACTGTCCTTCTATATAAAACATACATTCAGTAAAGGTAATGATTGCACACAATGTTGATTTCCTTGAAATCTGAAAAATCTTCTTTGTATCTCGAAGGCAATCACTGTGTAACCTCACACCGCTGTGCTTAGCCTGTATTTTATCATTCACAGCATCTATGCTAGCGAGATTAGTGGTAGCACTTACTTAAAGGAGTACTTCCACAACAAACCGTTTAGTACTTGCTCTTTTGAAATACGATAGGTCACCCAAAGTTGCATGTGCATGCTGCATGTGAAAATGTTCTTCTACCCCGATTGCCTCCATTAATCAATGAAAGAAAGTAGGCGGAAAAAGGAGTGAATAAGAAAAAGACCAACAAAGTGACGTAAGTGTGTTAATTAGAAAAAGCCATGCCACAGTTGTGATTACCAGAGAAGTCTCGTTGCAGCACACATTCACTTAGCGAAGAATAGGTAAGTATGTGTGTTTGTTTAGAACGTTTACATCTTTTATTTGGTTTGCTATGACCGAATGAGCTTTGAATGATTGTAGCCTGTGACTAGCCTAGCCGAGAACATGACTAGCCTAGCCGTCATTCTCCCTGCTCCATCTCCTCCACCAAGCTAGAACAGCCTGAAATAGAAGCACTAAAGCATTTTTTTCACCAAAACCGGCTCACAGGGCATTCATTAATACTAGAGACTACCGCAAAATTAATGAAATCATGATGCAAGGACACCTTTAAATAGCCCAGCTTCAGATACCTTTACAGATGTTTTAGAAATAATGCATTACTGCCAACCTCTGTGTTTCTAATTATTAACTCAACATCACCACAATCCTACCCAAACCTTAACCATATATTGAAATTAGATTCAACAGATTTATATTTTACTATTCATTTATAAGATTTTTTTGATAAACTGAGCATCTCTATAAAGTCTACTGTGGACTTTCCATCTAATGAAGTATGACCATTGTTGTAAATTTATGAAATTAATGTTTTTGTAAGTGAAAGGAAAATGCTGTGAATGTGAACTGGAAGACTGGTAAAAGGAGGTGAACTGGCGCAGACAGGTTCTGATTTTTTTTTTCTCGAGAGGAAATTGGCCAGTGCCTGTCTAACTGGGAAGACATGTTACTCTATTTTGTGTCACAGCGTGACGGGGCCTGCGCCTGGCCTCGGAGCCGGAGCTGGAGCCAGAGGTGTGATCGGCCACCAGCAGATCCACAGATGAATCCCAGCGAGCTTATTCCAGGCCGAGCGCGCAGGCCGGCTGGGCGGCTGATTGATCACTTTGCCTCACTGACTTGATCCCCCCGTTTGCCGCACACAAATGGCCACACACACACACACTCACGGAAATAGCCCCCCACACACACACATACACACACACACCGACACGGAAATAGCCACACACACAGACACACATAGACACACACAGATGCACACCCACACAAACATGCATGTAAAAACATGTCCACTAGCTCCATCACACACACACACACACACACACACACACACACACACACACACACACACACAAGGTAATTGCTTGCTGCTGAGCAACGAATACCAGTGGGATAGTTGCCATGTGTGCAGAGAGGTCATTGAAATGCACCTGCAGGAGTCTGTGCGACTGTCAAAGGTCCTCGGCAGGCAATCTACCTCACTGGGCCACTTCTCCCCCTCCCCGCCTGCCCGCCAAGTGATTCAATTTAAGATTACATCTAGAGGAGCCATGTGCTTCCCACTGCAAGCTAACAGCATATTTAACTCCAGAATACTTTTTTTTTAAATCCAGCCTACTGTCATGTCCTATGTAGGTAGCGATCACACCACTAAAGTCAATGCTATTTTTTTTTTTTAGAAAAGCGCAGATACCCACCTCTGTGGAGCGCTGATGAGGATGTTACGGTAAAGCGATGGCTTTAAGTTTAAGTTTCTAAAGAGATGCAAAGGCACATCAGGTCATAAAGGCAATGAATATTCACACCAGCCCACAGGCCAAAGACACACTGAGTCCTCACAGAGGAATTAGCATGAGTCACTGTTTCTAAAAATGTGAGTCATAATGCCCCTTGAACCCCTTAGAGGGACTTGAGACCAAGAGAAAAAGCTTGGTACATCTACACAAGCATATCTATTCTAGTTGTTGTATATGATTGACTGAAGAGTACTGGACATGCATTTTACATTTTTCTATGTGTGAATGTTAGTCAGTGAAAGAAAAAAAATATCAATGCAAGCACATTAGTGTCTTTGTTGTATGAATTCATTTGCAAAATTTGTGGCAAATAAGATGATTCAGATTTCTCTCTAGAACATTCCTTTCCATGCAGTCATTTCCTTGCTTTTAATGCAGTGAAAAAGGGTAGTGCCAGTTTCCCTCCCGATATCAAATACAGAGTTATGCTCGGTAAAATCAGACCTTATTAGCACTAGATATGAGGAGCTTGAAAGCTGCTGCCATATTCTGCAGCAGATCCTCACTCAGACATCGTCAGTGTGTGAGCAGAGACAGACAGACAGACAGACAGACAGACAGTCACCAGACTAACATCAACACTTCAAAAATGCTCTCCAGTCAGTGGAAAATCAGAGGGGTAGGAAGAGAGATAGAGAGTTTGTGTGTGTGTGTGTGTGTGTGTGTGTGTGTGTGTGTGTGTGTGTGTGTGTGTGTGTGTGTGTGTGTGTGTGTGTGTGTATGTGTGTGTGTGTGTGTGTGTGTGTGTGTGTGTGTGTGAGAGAGAGAGAGAGAGCGAGAGAGAGAGAGAGAGATAATACATTTCGACTCAGATAACCTAAGCTTCACTTACGAGTCTCCTCTTAGCCTGAAGGGTTCTTGGAACTGCAGCAGCGCTGTCTGATGGCTAAGTGCAGAAAGCAAGAGAGGGTCAGAGCAACATGGTCATGGAGGAGGATGGGAGAGTGAGAAGGAGAGAGAGGTTGATACGACAGGGGTCAAAGAGTGTGCTTTGTCTGAACTACTAGACGTGTTTAAACCACTAGGAAAAGTTCTAGAACAAATCTGTTTATATGAGTTTGTGTGTGTGTGTGCATGTGTGTGTGTGGGCAAGCATGTGTGTGTGTGTGCACGAAAGCAACTGTGTGTTTGTGTGTGTGTGTGTGTGTGTGCGTGTGTGTGTATGTGTGTGCGTGCGCGCAAATTCAACGGTGCGTGTGTGTGTGTGTGGACAGCAGACAGCAGAGGTGTAGGTGCAGTGGTGATGGAGAGGTGGCTAATAGGGAGTTCTCCAGCAGTGTCTCCTGACCTGCAGGGTCAAACCAATAATGAAAGCCTCCCGGCCTTTATCTGTTCTGTCTGCCCCTAAGACCCGTCTGAGCCTCCCGTCCCTCTGCCTCTCTGTCTTACTCTCCTCACGTCACTGTCTCTCTGCCAGTCCTCCTCATCGTCTGTGTGTCACGCACAGCTACAGGCACACACACTCAAGCACACAGTATTGCCTTACACACATACACAGATACACACACACACACACACACACACACGCACACACACACACACACACACACACACCTATACACGCACACACACACACACACATGCACGCCCCCACACACACACATGCACGCCCCCCCAACACACACATACTTGTACATGCACACACACACACACATGCACACACACCTCTACCTCAGCTGTCCACACATGATTTATTTTCTTGCCTTGATGAAGCCAAAATGATCCTCCACCACTGAATCAATCCCGACGAGCACACACACACACACACTTAGTGTGCTGTACTGTCTCTCCTTCTCCCTCTTTTCTTTCTGCCTCCTCCCTTCTCTCTTTCACGCTCTCTCTCTCTCTCTCTCGCTGTCTCTCTCCCCCTTTCTACCTCCCTCTCTCTCTCTTTCCTTCACTCGCTCTCTCTTTCACTCTCTGTCTGTAGATTTAACTGGGATATTCTGTCTCTCTGTCTATCTCACTCTCTGTCTCTCTCTCTCTCTCTCTCTCTCTCTCTGTCTCCCTCGCTCTCTCTCTCTCTCATCCTCTCTGTCTGTAAATCTAACTGGGATATTTTTCTCTATTTTAATATAAATGTAAAAGAGGACGATAGGCAGTAGAGGCAGGTATCAGATTATTGCATTTTCAATCAGGGGAGATGAAAAGGAGAAACTGCTACATGAATGAGTAAATCAATCAAGCAGGCGGGAGGGGGGGGGGGGGGGGGGGGGGGGGGCTCTGGCGTGTTGCTTCGCTCCATGAGAGGGAAACAAACAGAAAGATTCCAAGCACAGCGACAGACCATTTTAAGGGCCACAAAGAGCTCACAAAGCAGACTTAATTAGGAAAAAAAGAGGTGACTGTGGGTCAGCCTCGGTGAATTACTTAGAGGTATCATTTAAAATTTTAATTAAGAGTTGCCCAAGGAGACTGACGTTTCGTGTGGGTTGTTGACATAATAGAGTGTATAAAAGGGGGCTTTTCGTGTCACCCTGGGTCCCTGCCAAAAGGTGATGCTGGCTGACTGTGACACCGTCACTTTGTGGGTGGATTTATTGCCAGTCGCAGACGGCGGCAGGAGCTAGAGGTCGGGAATTCATGCGGTCGCACATACCAGGCACTTCCTCACAAAATGCTCATCGCACAGACTCCTATGCGAGGTACAACAAAAGGGGGCCCATTTCTTCACTGTCTTCAAGTAAAACGTCACTCTCTATTTCAATGTCGTTTTCCACTTTCCGGTCTTAAAATAGACCTGACGGCAGTGCACAGCATGGCCCGGGGATTTGCATGTCGTCGTCTGACTATCAATCAACTTAGCATATAATAACACTCATCTTCCTTAGCATCACAAAAGATCAGTAACCACCATACCTGCACTCCCATGTGGAGCCGCAGACAGCCCACTCTCGTCTGGTCTGGTCTGGTCTCGTCTGCGGTTCCTTGGGGTAATGCCATTCTTAAGCGCTGTCAGCCAGAAGCACTCAATGTGGAACAGCAGGAAGCAGGTATTTGCAGAGGAAAGCCGAGAAGAAGGGAAGGTGTCTAGTTAAGGACATCTCTCTTGACAGGTTTGTCCCCTGCTGTCTTGCTGGGTTTTCATAATTCAAAATAGCCCTGTGTGTGTGTGTGTGTGTGTGTGTGTGTGTGTGTGTGTGTGCGTGTGTGTGTGTGTGTGTGTGCGTGTGTGTGTGTGTGTGTGTTTCCCCTACTTAGCAGCCCATGGTCTCATTACTGGACTTCCTGTCACAGTTTTGGATTTGGATGGTCCACTATAGACCATCTATAGATACTCAAACCATATGTAAATAAACAATACATCTTTTGAAAACAACAACATATAGTACTGTGCAAAAGTTTTAGGCAGGTGTGAAAAAAAATTGTGTCAACTAGGAATGCCTCCAAAAATGTAAGTGTTAATCATTTATGTTCATCAATTAACAAAATGCAGTGACTGAACAAAAGAAAAACCTAAATCAAATAAATATTTGGTGTGATCACCCTTTGTCTTCAAAAGAGCATCAATTCTTCTAGGTATACTTGCGTAGAGTTTTTGACGGAACTCGGCTAGTAGCTTGCTCTAAACATCTTGCAAAACTAGCTACAGATCCTCTGTGGATTTAGGCTTCCTGACATATAGGTGTAATTGGTTGATCGTACACCTTAGAATCCTGCAAAACCCCTGACTTTGTGTGTGAATCTTTTGCCTGCCTGAATCTTTTGCACAGTACTGTATGTTTAAGTTTTTGGTAAAGGGTTGGGTCAGGATAAGGCGGTGTTCAATAAACAATTAGAAAGGTTAAAGTTAGATATCATTAAAAAGGCTAGCATGGATGCTGTGGAAGAGATAGATGACCAGCAGAGCGAAGCTGACTGAGGATACACAGCAATTGCCTTCGGTACCCAAAAGAGATCTCATACATTTCAAGGTCATCGACTTTGTGTGGAATTTTATGTAGGTCTATCCTATCCTGGTCCATCTTTTTTGACGACACGGCAACAAGGACCAAGTCATAAGGTCGGTGATAAACCCGCTTACTCACTTCTAAAAAAATATCTTCATGACTGAGCAAAACTTTGAACCACTGACCTGTACTCACAAATATACTGTAGATAGAATCTGCACTAGCAGAAGTGGAAAAAAACTATAAAAGGGCTATACTTTATCCTATAAAGCTGCCATGGCAACACTGTGGATAAAAATAAATAGCAGCCGGATGGTAGCCTATAGCCAAGGTGTCACAACAGAGCAAGCAAAGTGTTTAATTAATTTATTTTTATTTTTTACTACATAAAGTAAATCATGTAGGATTATTGCACCGCATAAAAGTGCTGTATTTGTTTTGATGTGATAAATACTATGACCTTTTTAGTGGATTACATGCAAAAGTCAAACCATATGCTGCAAAGAAAGAGTTGGTTTTGATGGATTTTTTCTCTCAATGTAACTCATGACAGGATTTCACTATAATGTCAAACAAAAACTGACAGTTCACTATAATGAATAAAATACTCAGGTGGTTATGTTGATGCTGTCATTTAGTTGTAAATTAACCATATTTCCACTTAATGTAAACCTGCTCTGACAGGATGAAATGGCACAGCTCGATGTGTGTTATCCATAGTGTCACTCACAATTAACCTTCAATGTACATCTGAATTATGGCTGCAAGCTTTAGGGAAGTGTTTTTATCAAATGGGTGTTGAAATTACTGTAGGAACTGGAAACAGAATGTCCGTCGCTTTTATGTCCTCTTTATATGTACAATCTGTACATTATTACATTACACTTAGCTGACACTCACTACGGGCACATGGTAGGATCGGATTGGATTGGGATTAGATTGGGAGTTGCTACCCAACGGGTGGTCTGTCCCAACTCCCTGTGCACATGAGAGTTCGTGTTAGCGGATAATGGTCAGAGATCTGGCCGTTTCTGCTACGCTAGATGGCGCTATATTCCTTTCAACAAGTGGTGTTAGAACTACTTCAGGTTAACGGCTGCTAAAAAGAAAATAAACAAACTATCTGGCGGCATACAAAACAAAGATAGCGCTCGAGGAGGTTGACAGAGCAGCATTTGCATGCGTGCTGTGCATTCTCCTTTGTTTGGAAGTCCGTATGAAAGAACAAACAGCGTTTTTGGTTTCCTTGATACGACATGAACTGTGCCGTAGGCGTTTGATATTACAAGCAATTGAGGACAACGAGACTTGTTTAGAGCAGGCGATAGAAAGCCTCGACGTTCAGTATGGATGAAAATAAGGGACAGAAGCTTCTGGGATCGAGTGGTACAAAGAGACATAACTACTTGTATAGGTAGTTTATTTTAACATATTTAAGAATGCATTACCTACACAAAACAAGTAAATCAAAAAAATATTTGCCAAGACCGCACGCTCACTCTCACTCGCACACGCTCTTTCTCTCTCGCCCGCACCCTCACGCTCTCTGCGCACGTTTTTTTTAAAACCTGGAATACTCCGAGCTAGCTGTAGTGAGGTAGGCCTAAACATGACACTTTTCCCTGACATGAAACTATAAATAATAAACAAACCAGTGCAAGCCTGAAGTGCACGAAACTGTAAGGTTAGAGGTTCATAAAAATAAAGCGCTATTAAAAACGAAAAGGCTACTTACATTCTTGGTACTTGTATAAGAAAGAAAAACTGTCACCGTCGTGTCTTATTGGCCTGAAGACCTACAGGTTATTTGCCAAAAACACAAGATAGTCCACATTTGAAGGGGCCAGCGCCGATCTCTTTTTATTTACTATATTCCCAGCGGAGGAAAATACGCGTTCAGAGCGCACTGAAGATCCGGGGATGGAAAGATATTTCTTCGCCATCTGGGCGACGTGAGGGTATCTCCCAGAGCCCAAAGTTTTTTTTTTATAAAGTGATGTAAATGTCCTCGTTTTTATTGGTTTGCCATGGAATTTACCGTGTGGGCGGATTTTACTCTCACTAAGCAGACACAGAGTATTTCTTTTGCCTTCGACATTCCAAAGCGCAAGTGCACGTTTTTTTCACATTCGAATATTAACTTTCACCTTCGAATTCCTTTTTTAAAAAAGTATTCTAATATATATTCGAATTCGAATATTCGTACACGAATCCAAACCAATAACCGTGCACAAGGCGGCACCAAGCGGATTGTAACCGGCTCAAGCCAGGGGTTGCAATCGGATTCGCGAAACCAATCCCTATACGATCCTTAGCCTGTGCCCATGAAGTCGATACGATCCCAAACCACTTCCAATCGGATTCAACTCCTCCATGTGCACGCAGTCACTCTTATCCAGAGCGACTTACAGATATTTACAGGGTTTCAGTTACAGTCCCTGAAGCAGTGTGGGGTTAGATGCCTTGCTCAAGGGCATCTCAACCATGGGTAGGGCAGGATTCCAACCGGCAACCTTCCGATTGCAAGTCCAACTCCCTAACCACTAGGCCACAGTTGCAGTTGCATTCATACAGCTGTACAGGATGTCTTACAGTCGATTGTGCTCCTTTTTTGTTTGTGTGTGAACACCTTGATCTAATGACACTAATGTGTGTGAATACCTTGAATCTAATGATCTAATAAAGCTTGCAGCCACAACCTTGAATCTAACAACAAAAATGAGTGTTCATAGTTGACAACACATTCAGAGTCTGTTTACATGAAACATGACCATAATGGTCTCTTCAGACATAAGTTCTTGGGCTATTTAGCAAAGGTAAGCAAGTGCACATACGTCAAAACAACTTCAAAACGTCCTGTGTCTAGGCATATGGTTTATGGCTCAGCTTTATCTAAAGTACACTTCTCAGGCAATAGTGCAGCTTGACAGAGTTTCACCCATACACTATCTCTCTTCAGAAGGCTATATAATAACTGTAATGGTGCGTTTCTATCCACAGAACATTCATAGGATGTTGGAGGGAACATTAATAAGAACTCCTGTTGGCAGAAGGTTTTTTTGAACACAGCAACATTCACAGCTATACTTATTTCCAGTCCTGACAGGCATACCTGTGCTTGGATCACAACCCAAACTAAAGTTTGTTGGTAAACATGTTTATTTTTAATTAATAGTCAGATAGGATCTATTCATGATTTCCCTAGGGTAGGTCTGAAAGTAACTGCTGTGAAGCATCTATAAATGGTCTGTAACAGAGTAATAACGATTTATGAAGATCCTGGTGGTACAGTACAAGTCTTAGGTTAATGAAAACAACCTAACTAGACATGTACAACTTGATTGTTTTTAAAAGGGGTTGCCTAATTGTTCTTCCCAGTGCTGCATTATATACGCAACATAAGGTCATTTAGTATTTTCTAGAAACAATGTCTCTCTTTCTCTCTCTGTCTCTCTTTCTCTCCCTCTCTCTCTCTCTCTCTGTCTCTCTCTGTCTCTGTCTCTCTCTTTTTGTACCCCTCTCTCTCTCTCTCTCTCTCTCTCTCTCTCATCTACACAAAGGATTGCTTATAATTGTGTTAACAGCCACCCCAACAACAAAACCATGATGTCTAATCAGCTCTAATTGAATCATATCTACATGCCCCCCTCCCCATCCTCCCCCATCCCTTTCGACTTCCCATCCCATCCCCCCCCTCAGTACACTCCCCCCCCTCATCTGCGACCCACAGCACAGAGAGTGTAAATCGGAAAAATCTAGAACAAAAGAAAACAACTGCCAACGCAAAATGCCCCGCAGTTACAACAAACGGTGTGTGTGTGTGTGTGTGTGTGTGTGTGTGTGTGTGTGTGTGTGTGTGTGTGTGTGTGTGTGTGTGTGTTGGGGGTGGTGGTTGTGTCTCACCTTCGCGCTTCACACAGACCAACCGACCAGCTCCCGCGTCCAATTACCACCCCCATGTCCTCATAACCTCCATTTCACATCATAAAACATTCAAGTGCACTTTTCTCCAGTGCCCCCGCCAACCGAACTTACTCACACCCACACACACACATACCCACACACACAGTCATACACACACATACCCACACACACAGTCACACACAGTCACACACACACACACACACACACACACACACAAACTCAAACACACACACCCTGAACCCCCATCATGTCATCATATATTGAAGAGGGCTTGTGTGACATAAAACAGAGTTGACAAGTGCAGCTTAGGGACGGGAGACGGCGGCACTCAGCCAATGGGCAGCCGCCTCTTCACATCGCGAGTGGCCCCACAAACACGCCCGGGGCACGGAGGCTGAGCTGTAAGTGTAGACACACACACACACACACACACATACATACACAACAACAACAACAACATACATACTCAGACACACACACACACACGCACGCTTACACATGCACTTATAGGGACTAGCATATGCAGACACACCAACACAGAATTGGAAATCTCAGACATTCCCAGCATGAACACACACACACACACACACACACACCACATATAAATGTCATAAATATATACATAGAAACTCAGACCGGGAGTCCGCAGATGTCTATAAATGTATGCAGAGAGACACAGAGAAGCACAAACAGCTTAAAAGACTGAAATACACTCAAATGGGTGAAACAACCCCCCGCAAATGACAAAACAAACAAATAGACAGACATATATCTGTGCACAAACACACACACACGCATGCACACATACAAACGACCATGAGTGTAATCCCCTTACCCAATCCCCTTCACACACTCCAGGCCGCGGTTAAAATTGCACCCACGAGTGCATGCTCCCCATCCAAAGCATAGCTGAGGGTGCTGCCATTTTACACAAACACATACCTACCTAAACAAAACACTCGGACACACAAGAAACACATTCCCACAAACCAACAGCCAAAACAACCATGTGCAATGCCATGTGGTCTCAAGACCACCCATACACGTAGGCCCACACACATACACCTCACACTTTCATAACAAGCACACATTGAGGCATACACACATACACACACACACACACACACACACACACACACACACACACACATGCACCTCACACTTTCATAACTAACACACATTGAGGCATACACACATACACACACACACACACACACACACACACACACACACACACACACACATACACCTCACACTTTCATAACTAACACACATTGAGGCATACACACACACACACACACACACACACACACACACACACACATACACCTCACACTTTCATAACAAGCACATATTGATGCATACACATGCACACACACACAAACACAAACACTTTCATAACTAATACACATTAACACATACACACATACACACACACACGCACACACACACACATACACCACACAATTTCATAACTAACACACATTGAGGCATACACACACACACACACACACACACACACACATACACCTCACACTTTCATAACAAGCACATATTGATGCATACACATGCACACACACACATACACCTCACACTTTCATAACTAACACACATTGAGGCATACACACACACACACACACACACACACACACACACACACACACACACATACACCTCACACTTTCATAACAAGCACATATTGATGCATACACATGCACGCACACACAAACACAAACACTTTCATAACTAATACACATTAACACATACACACATACACACACACACGCACACACACACATACACCACACAATTTCATAACTAACACACATTGAGGCATACACACACACACACACACACACACACATACACCTCACACTTTCATAACAAGCACATATTGATGCATACACATGCACACACACACAAACACAAACACTTTCATAACTAATACACATTAACACATACACACATACACACACACACGCACACACACACACACACATACACCACACACTTTCATAACTAATACACATTGATGCTCACACACACACACACACACACACACACACACACACACACACACACACACACACACAGCGCACAAACATGTTCAAGATGAAATACAGACATGCAGTCTGTGCAGTGGCATACAGTAGGCTTCAAAAGGATAGCTGAGACACAGCTCAGTCACATGCTCAGCTCTGCTTCAACACACCACATTGGCTGCTCAATTTTGCCTTTAATGCATATACACATTTGGCCCACGGGCACATAAAAAGATGCAGTTCCCCTAATTACCCAACTCCAAAATATGCACGACATGATGTCCGTTATAACTACGGTTATCGAAGCAGCAAAAATTAAAGAGTGATCGGATATGGCGAGGAGTATTTTACTGTAGTTTAAAGTTTTACTGTAACAGTAGCCCTCAAGCCCACAGCTGTGCTCCCATTGAAAGAAACACTAATGAGGTATCATTACCCAGGCTGTTAAATATTATGTTTTCTACCGGGGAATCGCAGAATATTAACAGTGGCGTACTTGTGTAGACTTGTTTTTATGTAAAACGTGTGCGGAAGTACATGAGGTGGTCGGTCAAAAACAACTGTTCAGAAAGACTTCCCGCAAAAACCAGTCCAAATCCCAGAAGTTATACAGAAAAGTCACGGCAAGCTCGTGTGTAATTGCCCAATCTGCAGTCAGCCTGCCAGAGCCACTGCAGCCACAGTAGTTTACGAAAGGAAAATACCAGGGCTAGCAATTAGGAGAGCAAGCTAAGAGAGAGAGAGAGAGAGAGAGAGAGAGAGAGGTAGAGAAAGAGAGAGGGAGAGATTGTGTGTGTGAGAGACAAAGAGAGAGAGAGAGAGAGAGAGAGAGAGGGAGAGAGTATGCATGTGAGAGAGAGAGAGATTTAGGTCAGAAAAGCACTGAGCCCAAGATAACAACATTTTTATCTCCACACGAAATTAAGCCATTTTCGTTTCATTTCCAGCAAGTAGGCTGATTATTCTCAGATTTGTTAAAACAAAGAGCAGCAGAGAAATGCCTCTCCTTAATGTAAGCTTATGGTAACCCTTACTCCATCTTTCTTTCTCTCTCCCTCTCTTTTTCTATCTCTCTCTCCCTCTCTTTCTCAACCTCCGTGACTGATCGCAGGGCATGGTGATGCTTATCCATCTACATATTTGATGTCGCTCGCCGCTCCCATTCCCGTAACTTCCAAGTGCAATTGCTCCTCATTTATTTATGGCTTCCTGTCTGGGCGACGGCTTACAGTGACTGAGATGCAGGTCTGTGTCACTCAAGCTTGTACGCCAACCCCCACCCCACAACCACCACCCACCCTCACTCTGACCGCTCTTCTCTTTATGCAGATCCTCTATTGCTTGCTATGCAAATGATTGGCTGGCTCTTCCTGGACACCGAATGGATGGATGGACAATGGATTGTTTTCTTTTTTCTCACTGCTGCCATTGACATATTTCCAGAAGGGACTTTTGTTGTCCGACTTATCACACCTGGTGCAGACAGCTTAAGTGGCTTCCTATATGCTCGCTGGCTGGCTGTGGCAACAGTGTAAATAGGAGTATGAACCTGAAATTGCCATGGCAACTGTGTTTTGTGTAATCAAGTCCTCAGTGCTTATAAACCCAAAACCTGCATGCGGACACAGCAAGAGAAAAACAGCGTTACTTCATATTCCACAGCCATTTTTGCATAATTGCTGCCCCATAACAGTGTACAAGGATTACCTATTACTATGCATAATTGAATTACTGTGCTGTTATTCATTATTACTCTATATATTATATATGTTCAACAGTGAAGCTGCATTGTAATATTATGCTAATGTGAAGTCTGACCCAATACCTCTAACATGTGGAACATGGATAGCCCATTTCATATATGATATCGACAGGAACGAGGCAAATACTATGCTGCCCTACAAAGCCAAAGGGCAGCCACTACATATTTTGTCATATTGAGTTTACACTGGAAATTGACTTTATAACTCCTCCTTAATCTTGTGACTAAAGCTCTTGCTTCTTGCTATTACGTAAGAATGTAGATAAAAACATCACCACTACAAGATGTTTGACTGGGCAGTACGACAACGTTAAAGGCATTTTTCTCAGTTTCTATGTTCACGTAGTTACTGCACTTTACCTTTGTAGGGTATGTATCCTTGCATCATACCTTTTATGGCACTTAAGTGTCTGATGGATTATGCCTTAGTACTCCTCTCTGTCTCTCTCCTCCATGAGGTCCTCCTACAAGGATGGACAAAATGCGATTTGAATATGGAAGTAATCACACAAAGGAGGCTATCTATTCTGAAGTATCCAATCTCTTGAAGCTGTCATGTCAGCTAAACCAAGGGTCTTGATGGTTGCCAAGGGAGGCCGGGGCAAGGATTTGGAAATAATTTCAAGGTAATTCATCTTTCACGCCTGATGGACTTCAACAAAAATGCGCGAATGAGCCGGAATGAGTGAGCAAAAGAAAGAGACAGAGACAGAGAGAGAGAGAGAGAGAGAGAGGGAGACGGAGACAGAGAGAAAGCACAACACAGAGACAGAATGAGGGTTGCAGGAAGAGGAAAATAAAAAGGAGAGATACACCATCGATCTAAAATTGAACTAACAATTGCACCTCACTCAAACTCAATCACAGGGTTTTCCAGCCTCCTGCAGATGCTGTCTGCAGCCCCAGCCCATTTTATTAGCTATTTCAATCATGCATAATGTGCTGTAGCCCTGTCGATATACTCTGTGGAAGGAAAAAGGTGATTTATTACACTGATCAATGAGTAGCCTTGCAGTCCCTCTGACTGGACCTGTGTTTGTGTGAGGGAGTGTGTGTGTCCTGTTGTGTGTGTGTGTGCTTTGTGTGTCTTTGTTTGTTTGTGTGTGTGTGTGTGTGTGTGCGTGTGTGTGTGTGTGCCAGCATGCGTACGTGTGCATGTGTGTGCGTGTGTGCATGCGTATGTGTGTGTGTGTGTGTGTGTGTGTGTGTGTGTGTGTGTGTGTGTGTGTGTGTGTGCGCGTGTGTGCATGCATGTGTGTGTGTGTGTGTGTGTGTGTGTGTGTGTGTGTGTGTGTGTGTGTGTGTGTGTGTGTGTGTGCGTGTGTGTGAATGATCACTGGCCCTGTGATCAGGACAGCACACAGGGAATACTGAGAGCCCATTGCTGCCCTTCAGCGGGCTATTGAGTCAAAGCGTCACCCACTTTAAACCTCCAACCATGCCTGAAATTCAGACACACAGACAGCGCAGAATGCACAGAGGCCCTCTTGTTTATAAAAACATTGGCTTTTATCTCAGGCCCCCCTCAAACACTTCTTGTAGCACTTAAATCGTGGCAAAGATTGAATTCTCCACTCATCTTCTCCTAGCTATGCCTATAGTACCTTCAGTAACCTTTTCGTCTCGTCACCACCCTCTTCTTCTTCTCTTCTTATCTTCCCTTGAACCCCCCCTCTCCCTCTCCCTCTCTCTCTCTCTCTCTCTCCTTATCTCCTTTTATCTCCATCCGTCCTTCCCCCTTCTCACATCTCTTTCGAGATTCCTCAGTGAACCTTAACGTGTTTATCTGTCGTCCATCAGCCATAAGTGTAAAAAAGCGAGAGGAGCACTATAAAATGGATTATTTGACTATTAAAGCTGAAATGAGTTGAATCAAATCAATTATGTGAGTGTCAAAGTGGATTCACCGGGGTATTGTCTGGGACCCAATGCAGATTGATTTGGACGCTAGGTGTCCGTGGTTGTAAACAGGAAGAGGCTCGGCAGGTGCTGCAGTCGGCGCTTTGATATGCAGATCGCTCTGGCGTGTTTGTTAAACAGCAGAAATGCGCCGTGCCGCCGTACGGACCGACAGACGCGTGTTTTTGTTTTTGTCCGGATCTCCCGAGGATCCATTTGCACTTACAGTAGTCGAGTAGCGCTCTGCATGCGGTTGCCATGATATATTATTCATGCGTGTGTGATTGATATGCATGCTGTTGCACTGCATGGCATCCATACTATCAGGCACCGTCATTTACCTCAGCCATTTACCTATGATACACAGACGTGTGTTTGGATTGTCCCTTTCTATTTTTGTCCTCTCTATTCTATACCTTCCTCATCTTCTTTTCTTTTTAGTGCTGTATGAAAAAAATGTCATTTTGATCACGAGCAACATCTCATTACAAAATTGAAAGGCATTTGAGACAGCTTCAGCAAATCAGCCATACCCTAACCTGTGGTGTGATGTTTAACCGATGTGTTTCCCAATGTTTTACATCTCTGTGCATAAGCAAAAAAAAAAGCCTCTTCTTTACAATGAAGTTTGCAGCTTTTCTACCACATGAAACAAAACAACCAGTGTCAGCTAGGCAACCTGAGTCTCACCTTTTTTTATTTTCTGCTATCAAACATCGGACATGGCTATTCTCGACATCACTTTGCCCCAAAAAGCCTCTCCACTCCAACAACCCACTTTTAGGCCCCATTTCCATCAGGGGCCATCAGGGGCAAAGCACAGCCCTTGCAACACCAGCAAGTGAGTCAGGCTTGGTCTTGGTCTTGCCTGCTTCTGAAACGCAAACCGAGCAGACATGCCCCCTGGACTGGCGTTCTGCATGACAACTCTTCCCCCTAACCCTTATTCCCCATGACAGGTCTTCCCCTTAAGGGGGGCGGTCTCAGGAGAGCCATTTCGTCCCTGAGGTGGCTTCCGCTGATTTCCGTAATTAATGATGTCCCCTCTCCTCACCCGGCCCAAACGACCCAAAAACCATCTTTAACCTTTCCCCGTCTCTGCCGAGTCGGCAGGATAAGACTGAAGCAATCTGGGCCCTTCCTGTCCTCTGTGACGCACGGGCTGTAAGAAACCCTTTTTTTTCATTTGGCCATAACCATAAATATTCTGAAATGAGGAAATCAATGGCGAGGGGTGAGGGTGGGATGGAGGAACTAAGCCAGGCACTCGTTGGCTATTAGCGCCAGGAATGCGGCGTGTCTTGTTTGACATTTAGAGGTGATTCGTGGAGATGTGTGTCTCAAAGAGAGAGAGAGAGAGAAAGAGCGAGAGGGAGAGAGAGAGCACAAGAGACAGAGAGGGGAGAGAGAGAGAGGAGGAGGGGGTGGGAGAGAGAGGGAGAGAGAGAGAAAAAAGAGGACGGGGGGGGGGGGGGGGGGGGTCAAGAGAGAGAGAGAGCAGCAACAGTAAAATAATGGCACACATTACAATTCTAGCCCTCACTCCACAGGTTCAAATGTGACAGCATGAATGAAATGGGCAGAATCACTGTAGACTATAAAAAAGACTTTAAAATGATTTTTTTCTTCTCAAAATATCTTAATGTCTCATGTGGAGGAAGATATTACTGTAGGAAACAGATCATGATGCCTGGGTAAAGCATTTTTAAATCTGTCTCGATGAATGGCATCATTGTTGCTAAAAGTCCATAAGCATTGTTGTTTGTCAGCAATCTAACCCCTGTCCACTGCAACACACTGTGTGTCTGTGTGCTATCACATCCTTATTCACATGCTTCTTGGCAGCAGACACTCCTCAGTCCAGAGATGCAGCACTGGCTGACAGCATGGCTCCTTATCTTCTCTCCGAAAGCCAGGAGACCACAGGAGCGCCATACGCCTCCCAACATCGAGCCTCGGCATCACTCAGGGCCATTTGGAGAGCACAGCCTAATAAGTGGCACAGAGCTGTCACGGGTGATTGATAGGACCTCCTTTGGATGGAGGTAGGGAGGCGGGGTTGGGGGGGGTGGGGGGTTGGAGGGCTGACTGGCGAGGAAGAGAGAGTGGACTACTGTGGTAGAGGTGCCCTTGCCTCATCAGGGGACACATCAAATCATGCAGTCATGAAATATTAAACAGCACAAGCCGGATGTATCGACAGAAAAGCTTTCAAATAATACCACACATCACCACACCACCATCATCCCCCATCTACCCCCACCCATCAGGGTCATCAGCCTCAGTGGGTTACGGAGGAAATCGGGCAGAAAGACAGCGAAAGTGAGAAAATGAGACGGAAACAGGTAGACACAGAACACAGATAGTCATAGACAGTCAGACAGTGTGTGTTTGTGTGTGTGCGTGTGTGTGTGTGCGCATGTGTTTGTGTGTGTGTGTGTCTGTCTGTCTGTTTTTGTGAGAGAGAAAAGAGTTGAGGGAGACAGAGAGAGCAACAGCTCTCCATGCTACTAACAGCCAGACATCAACATCTAAAAAGATAAAAGAAAATATAAAAAGAAGCAAAATTGAAAAGATAAAGAAGACACACCTAGACAGAAGAGAGACAGAATGATAGACAGCACAAAGTGTGTGTGTGTTGTGTGTAAGAGAGAGAGAGAGAGAGAGAGAGAGAGAGAGAGAGAGAGAGAGAGAGAGAGAGAGAGAGAGAGAGAGAGAGAAAGAGAGACAGAGACAGAGACAGAACGACTGAGAGAGGAATAGCTTTCTACTCTTCCTGGAGTCAGACGTCAACATCTGAAAGAATGACTGATGGCGACTATTTATTTATACATTAGACTTAACACTCTTTGGGGAGGCCAGAGTGATGTCTCTCATGACAATCAACCCCCCTCCCTGACTCTCTCTCTCTCTCTCTCTCCTTCTCTCTTTCATTGCCTCGTTTGCTCTTTCTTAATTACTCTTCTAGTCTGCCTGCTCACTTTATCTCCATCTCCATCTCTGCTTTATCGCCATCTTTTTTTTCACATCTTTCCCTTCCCTTCTCTCTCTCTGTCTCTCTCTCTCTCTCTCGCTCTCTCAGTAAGAGGGCTACAGAAGCATGCCATGCCCACAGCTGAGCCCACTTTGGCATCAAGGCACTGACAACGAGGTGGGCGCCAGGTTTGTTTTTGATGGATTTCCTGGCAACACATTTCCAGAAGTTACTGAGAAGGACGATCAGTTCTTCTTCCTCTCCTCTCCCCTTCACTATTCTCCTCTTTTCCCCTCTTTTCTTCTCCCCACTGCTCTTCTACTTTCTCTTTTCCTGTTCTCTTCTTTCATCTTCCACCCTCTCCTCTCCTTTTCTCTCCTCTCCTCTCCTCTCTTCTTCTCCTCATTCCTCTACTGTTATCCCTCTTCTCTCCGTTCCTCCCCCTTTTGTTCTCTTTTCCTCTTTGCTCAACTCCTCTCCTCTCCACTGCTTTTCCCTCGTCTTCTCTCTCGTCTTCTCTACTGAGCGACAGGGCAGCCCCAGCTTTGACAGGGATGATGCATCAGAATG
>CM050209.1:21855000-21885000 GCA_027475355.1 Coilia nasus
CGAGCAGAGGCTGTTGCCCTTAGTTTGCTGACACTGGAATGGTGTCAAACAAGAGAGTTTGACAGAGTCCTTGTGCTCTAGAGAAGACGAGCTGAACTGTAAACCCAGCAGTCAGCACAAGACGTTGGCACAAAGAGAGAGGGCCTGTTGATAAACACCAGAGACTTTCTTATATAGAAGAAGACAGAGCACTGGAGAAATCTTCCATAGAAATACATGGGTACATAATGCCAACATGGCATTGTTGCAAATGTCCTGCCCCTGCCAAGAGCCAATCATCCGCCTAACTGTACAAACAGCGTTCCAAACATGTTGCAGTATTGTGATCCACACGCTGTGTAGTGCAGTTCAAAACAATCTGTGAAAAAAGGGGCTTTTAAAGCTTTATTTTGATGCAAACCAGCAAACATTTCCAGACATTACAATCACGTTTTTGTTGTGATTTTAACATGTATTTTTATGTCCCTCGGTCATCGGCGAGCTGCATATACTTGTCATTGATTTGGGTAAGGCCTGGTTATTAACCCGAAATAGATACCCACACACAGAGAGCAACATGTCATGTGTGCTCTACAGGTAACACCTGCTCAGCATTGCTGGGTTTACATTCAAGTCCCGACCTGGCAATGAACTCTCTCACCGCAATCATAGAGCCGCACACCCTTGCAAAATGCGACATTATGCAACATTCAACTCATCTTTCCCCAGCGCTCCGCTGCATAGCTCCTGGGCTTGCTAGGTAAGTATAATTCACTTCATCTTTTACACAGTGCTGACAAATGCATTTCTCAAACGCCCTGTTTACCTCCACCTCTCCTTGCACGCGGCTCCACTTCAATCTGTCTCATCTTTGCGTCGTTGTTTAATTTAAATACGCCCGGGGAGAAATCAAATGCATATTTAATGAAAGGTCATTAATCCAATTTGTCACCACGGCGTTTGCTCGTAAATAATAACAAACATTGAAGATGATCTGATTGAGGCACACGGTGGACTTGGTAATTTCCACCTGTGGGCCATTCCCCAACCTGTTTCCGCGACGTGCGGCGGACTGGTTAAGTGCTAATGGCGGCTGACAGATCGTTTCCCCAAGCCGGGCATGAGGAGAAACATGAAGGGACCAGACTAGACCGCTTTACATACATGATGTCTGCACTGGAAACAGGCCTCAGAGGTGAGGACGAGTGTGTGTGTGTGTGTGTGTGTGTGTCTGTGTGTGTGTGTGTGTGTTTGAGAGAGAGAGTGTGTGTGTGTGTGTGTGTGTGTGTGTGTGAGTGTGTGTGTGTCTGTGTGAGAGAGAGACAGAGAGGGAGAGAAATACAAAAAGAGACAGAAAGAGAGAGTGTGTGTGTGGATGGGGGTAGGGAAGACGTAGAAAGAGAGAAGGATAGAAAAAAGATGAAAAGAAATGAACGCAGAGCGTTTGCAGGCACAGCTCAGCTCAGGAGGATACCGTGTAGAAGTCCACGGTCCCTCCTCATAGCATCTGCGCATCTGCCCCAGCAGACAGCAGATGTATCAAATGCTCCTGGCAGCACGCGTGGAAAGCAGATGAGTGGGGTATGAGTGATACACTCACTGAAACACATGCAGATATCTAAACACAGAGACACTTACACTCACACACACACACACACACACACACACACACACACACACACACACACTTCAATCAAACACACACACTCACACACACATGTACACACACTTTAAAGTCTAACACACATCTGTGTAACACCCCCCCCCCCCCTTCACACACACACACACACCCACACCCACACACCCACTTGTGCATGATTGTCATTCTGATTGCAATCGCACAGTTATCAGCACAAAAACACAAACCACGTTCGTTAGCAGTGCTGGCCATTTTTTTGTCCAGTTCCAGGCATCTTTGGACGCAACACCACACATCCTTCCCCTCCAGCCAACAGGTGCAGGGTTACCATGGCACCCAGGAGCTGGGGATGAGTGCCATCGGGGGCTGAGATGTGTGCCAGGGGCATCATTTGTGTCTCAGCGTCTGATTAATTTCCTGTCGGAGGCCGCCGGCGCCTCTAATCCTCCAGCGATCACAATCTCAGGGCTGAGGCTGAGTCTGCGTAGTTTCCATTCAGCCACACAAACTCAGAGCAGATATGGCAGGTTTGAATGGCACTCGGTGTGAGACTATGGATAAGCTCGTGTTGAAGGTGATAAGTTGTACGATAATTGAGGAGTCCACGAAAAAAAAAGCGGGCATGGTCGCAAAATGCAGAAACTGAGGAAATGTAATTTATAAGTTTGATTTTTTTTATTTGATTTTATAAGTAAAGGTGGTGGTTAGTATATAGTCTAGGCGGTTTAGTGACTAACCCACATGTTAACTCGGAGTCAGAGGAAAATCGTATAATAAAAGAGTCATTTGGCTTCATTCTTTTAGCAAAACCAGTCCATAGGTCACTTCTATTATGAGCCTTACCGCTTGCTCTGAGTTAATATACTCAGGAAAGTGACTAAACCCCTGCAGCTGGGGGCAGCTATAGCCAGCGGTTGGCTTAATGGTTGAGGAATTGGTCTTGGGATCAGAGGGTCGCTTTTTCAATTACTATACCAGTAGGGAGTGAATACCCAACAGTCTCCTGCACCCTCATCCATGTCTGAGGCGTCTTTGACCAAGAAATCTAGCCTCCATGGGGACTGTCCCTGTACCTATAATTCACTTTAAGTTGCTCTGGATATGAGGTTCAACCAAATGGCATGTAATGTAAACCCACTTTGTGGAATACCTTGTTGGTATACAAGGCAGCTGATGCGTTTTTTTTTTCCCATAGTCCCTAGAGTTGAGGACCAAGGCTCCGAGGTCTTTCATTTTTCTAACAAATAGACAGAAATAACATCAGGGGCCAGGATCCTTGGGCAAAATAAAAAATATGTATCGGCTTTCCCATCAACAGCATTAATGCTGCAAGTCCCTCTCATAACAAGCGATCAGTGAAGCATGATGCGGAACGGGCTAAGAGCACAATTCCTGTCTCTTCGCTTTTAATGTTCCCTCTTTTTCACACATGCGATTACACAGGGCTCAATGACATGCACGGCCTGCCAGTGGCGAGCACCGAGGACGCGTCCCATAATTCAGACGGCCAACGAATGGCCCTCTGAAATATGCAACGTGTAAAGTCATTCTGCCTGAGCGGACAGAAAGAGAGAGAGAGAGAGAGAGAGAGAGAGAGAGAGAGAGAGATGTCTGAAAGTGTGCTTATCGCTGAAATGAGTGCTTTACTCCAGGGGTTGGCGCTGGTCCGCCTAATGAGTCAAGTGGTGCGATACCATCTGCATATTTCCATGTCACTGCCCTAGCTCTACGCATGGCCTTTTCAGAAAAATAAATAAATAAATAAATAAATCAATAAATAAGTCGTCTCCAGCGCCCGCCTGATGCCGCTTCAATTAGCGGTGACAGAGTAAATATACTGGGGGAGTATCCGTGGCAGGCACGGCCGAATGAGCCGCGTGCTGACCAGCATATGAATTAGCCGGCGGGGCTGAGCAAGGATGTGGTGGCCCCTCGGACTACCTCAGAGAGCTGGTTCCTCATGCATGGACATATGGTCCCTGCTCCACTGAGAGGTAAGCCAGACATAGGTCCTGTGGGTCCTGTGGGTTGAGGGTGTTGACAGAACTGTCTGGCTGTTCCCCCACTGTTCCCCCCTTTGATAAGATGCGTGTGAACAGGGCTTGGAGGTAATGGGTTGAGGCAAGGTAGAGGCTTTCTCTGTTGCTGCTCTGCTGTGAAAAAGTACATTATTGAACTAAAGGGAAAATACATGTCTATGGTGAACCCTTTAAGGCAGCATAACTGAGGTAGGAGGATTACATCATCTCAAGTGAAATGAGAACTGAGTAAGAAGCTTCGTCTCCTTCCAGAAAACATATTCTCATCCTGGCAGGTCATGGATGCCTCGCGACAGCTGTCACTCTGCCGTTATTATCCCATGTGTTCCTCGATGGCCGCAGTCCTGGATGGACTTTCCATTCGGTTAGGAGTGCCACTAATTAACTTGGCACCGCATACACCCCATCTTGCTAAATACAGACAAGAAATCTGGCTGCAGCTTGTTTACCCAAAATGCTGTTCCTGCACTGACAGGTAAATATTGCCCCCTACTGTTTCGTATGGTGAACTGCAACATCTTGGTGGTGATGAATTCATGCCCTCAGATTGCAGGACACGTCACTATTTTCATTGAGAGCACAAATCCATTCTTTACTTGCAGATCTATTTAAAGAAATTACAAAATAGTGAGGCAAATAATCTTAAGTGGATATACTAATCCACAAGGCCAGCACAATGGAATGGCTATCAAAGTGAAAAATGTGCTTTGATTGTCCAATTTCGTGACTGAGTGTGCACTGGCCACAAGCTTGATGATGGTATCACTGACTATTTCATAGAAACAGATGTCTAATTTCAGAATGTGCTCATGGAAAAACATCCTTGTTCCTCTTCCAGACCGTAAACAAAGAACACAAGTGCGGCCTTGAATTCTGCCCAAACAAACAGCTTCACTCTTCTCCACCTAAAAAGGCAATAGCTTCTGAAAAACCAAGCGTTGGAGGATATCAAATGTTTCCAGAACAACTGCCTTTGGTTCCAACTGGAAACGTCAGCAAAGAAGTCAGGACGCCGACACCGCCTGCTGCGAGCTTCCAATTTACCTCACGGCGTGCCTCCAGTGTAACTCACACCGTCTATCGCGCCGGCCCATCTAACGCATGAAGTAAAGACACAGAAGGTAGCATGTAAGCTAGCGCTCCGCCGTGACCGGCCACACTGTTATCACTCGCGCTAGGTGTCCATGACAACAGGGCCTTCATTATGAGCCCTTACCCAAACACGAGAGAAACATGAGCGAAGAGAAAATAAACCAAAACGAAAAAACAAACGCGCGGTACGTGGAGTAAGCAGATCTGTCTCGCACTGAACGGCCTGAGAGAGGCCTCTCCCCATGCACTTCCCTCTATCAATAACAGGGGTTGGGGTGGAGGGTGGGGTCAGTGGTGTTTGGGTTGGGGGTATGGTGGGGTGTATGGGGGGTGCTTTCAACAGGACCAGGTCCGTCAACCTGTCAGCAAAGGGGTGCGGACGGGCGTGGCGCAGTGCCAGCAGAGAGATGGAGCACGTTTGTTTACAATCTGACAATCAGGTTGGGGTGGGGGGTGAGGTTAGGAGCGTTAGAGTTTAGGGTGGGGTGGGGGTGAGGGTAGGAGCATTCGAGGATGGGGGTGGGGTGGGGGTGGGGGTGAGGGTAGGAGCGTTCGAGGATGCGGGGGCGGGGGGGTTGGAGGTAGTGGTAGTGGTGGTGGTGGTGGTGGTGGTGGTGGTGGGCAGAGGCTCTCAGTCTCC
Source organism: Coilia nasus (assembly GCA_027475355.1). Classification (NCBI taxonomy): domain Eukaryota; kingdom Metazoa; phylum Chordata; class Actinopteri; order Clupeiformes; family Engraulidae; genus Coilia; species Coilia nasus. The sequence continues at coordinate 21,860,390 of CM050209.1, forward strand.
CGCTAAGCAGAAATATTTATTTAAACACCCGAGGATTACACAAACACACAGAGGCATGCGTGGGCCTTTTTGAAGGCGATGAAAACTTCCCTCTTTCTAGTTCTTCTTCTTCCTCCTCCCCCCACCTCCTCCTCTGCCACCTCCTCCTCTTCTTTCTTTCTTTCTTTCTTTCTTGCTTATTGAAAAGAGAGTCGTGAGAGTTCTGAGGGTCCTGCTGTTTGGAGAGAGGAGAGGGGTTGTGGCAGGAGCAAGGGGTGGTGTTGGGGCTGGAGGGTGAAATGGTCCTGGTGGGCACAGCTTACTTCTACACGTCGCCCCCATGCTTCCGTTTGATCCCAAGGAAAGACTGTTTGTGGTAGTAGGCTTTGTGTGTGTGTGTGTTGTGTGTGTGTGTGTGTGTGTGTGTGTGTGTGTGTGTGTGTGTGTGTGTGTGTGTGTGTGTGGGTGTGTGTGTTTGTGTGTGCATGTGTGTGTGGTGGGGGGTGGGGGGGTGGGGTACCTGCGCATGCTGCATTACACTTCAATTAGACCACAGGCCCACAGGGCTTGCTAGCATTTACCGAATGAGTGTGAGTACGTATGTGTGTGTATATATATGTGCACATACTGGTGTCTGTGGATGTGTATTCCGTGTTCTGTGTGTGTGTGTGTGTATGTGTGTGCTTGTGTGTGTGTGTGTGTGTGTTTGTGTGTGTGCATTGGTGTGAGGGTATTCTGTTTACTGGTGTGTGTGTGTGTGTGTGTGTGTGTGTGTGTGTGTGTGTGTGTGTGTGCATGCATGTGTGTGTGTGTGTGTATGTGCATGTTTGTGTGCATGTCTGTGTGTGTATGTGTGTGTACAATATGTGTGTGCTCTTGTGTGTCTGTGTGTGTGTTCGTGTGTGTGCACTGGTGTGAGGGTATTCTGTTTACTGGTGCTTGAAAGTGAAGGATCTGCTCTGGCTCGCTCCTGTGGTGTGGAAGGGAAAATGTTGAGACAAGAGTCTCTTTTCAACACAAAGCAGCCGCCGTGCAGCTGTGAGGGGCACGGCGGCTGGCGGCGTCCACTGACAGGCAGACAGATTGAAATCAATGTTCAGATTAATATTTCATGCGCCGAATTGGCTGGCATCAGATGACTAAATGCTAAACATTACCGGCAGTCTGGTGGCTGAGCAAACACCCTCTGCACGATGAAAAATAAAGAGAGGCTGTGAGAAGTCCGGCAAAAGGAAAATATTACTTTCACACAGATCCAACGCCTCTTTTCTTCTATTTTGAAGCAGCAAGAGGAACTGTGGCTTAGTTGTACTAATGTACTGAAAAGGAGAAGAAGATCTATACAGGCATGAAGGGGAATTGAGGCTGTGTGTACTATCATATTACAGTTGGCCTCAGGTGAAGCTGAGAAGGCTGACTGTGTGTGTGTGTGTTTTTTTTTTCAGAAGAGGTCAAAACTTTTAAGACAGTTCCAGCGAGTTAAAAGAGAATAATCCTGAGGTGAAGGCCTGTAGCTGAGAAGTAAAATTTTACGGTCTGCTAAAACTTGAGAGAGAAGAAAATGTGAGATAAACACTAACAGTCTCCGGTTTTCTTTCTTTAAAATAATTTCTATGCAAACAATGGCGTACACACAGTGTACATGCCGTTCTTTGTGATTCTGCGCATAAATGTGAGGTGTTTACCACCAGCACCAACAGGTTTGAAAATAGCAGAGCGGTTTATCCACACTCCACTATCTTGTAGCCTTTGAAAACAAGCAGTGCATCCATCTTACAAGACAACGGGCTGGCCAAGGCAAAAGAGCACATTTGGAAGGCTGCATATAGTATACCGTAGCAAAACCACAAAACCGCCTGGCTTGTATCTATGACAGTGATGCATATCTATGAGTATCTCGAGCTTTGTAGCGGCACATCCAGCTGCGACTGGGCGTCGATGTGCTAACAGGCCTGAGCTACTTAACGGTAGCCCAGTAGACGGGTCTGATATCAGGAAGGCAATGTAATCTGTCCTACTGATGTGGCTGTTAACGAGCGCATGAGTCTTAGACATGGAAAGTCCAAGCTAGCCACCAGAGGTCACGAAAGTAACTGCACTGGTTAAAACCTATTGAAGCTTATAAATAAATGTGTATGTGTGTGAAGTTTTTGGTTTTGTGTATGTTATGTGTGTGTGTGTGTGTGTGTGTGAGTAGAGGTCGACCAAAGTTTTTTTTTTTCATGGTTGATGCGATATCCATATCGATATTTTATGAAACAGTGACAGCTGATGGCCGACATGATTTCTGCAAAATATTTGCCTGATTTATCAGCCGGTCTACTGTATGTCTGCGTCTGTGTTTGTGAGAGAGAGTATGTATGCGTCTGTATGTGTGTCTGAGAGGGAGAGAGAAAGAGATTGAGAGAGACAGCATGACAGAGAGAGAAAAAGAGAGAGACAAAGAGAGAGAGAGAGAGAGAGAGAGAGAGAGAAAGTTTATGGTGTTGTCTGTGGCCGCCTGCTGGGGGGGTGGGGGGGCTGATGCAACAAAATCCATTTCACCCCCCAACACAAGCCATTCATACATCTCCTCACACAGCCACTGAACCCATCTCCCACCAAACACAACCCTCTTTACCCCCCTTGGTCCTCTCTCACTCGCCCCCTCTCTCTCTCTCTCTAACACACACACATGCACACACACATACACATACACACACACACGCACACACAGACACACAGGCACACATGCACATGCACAAACACAAACACACACACACACACACATGCACATGCACAAACACACGCAAACACACACACACATGCACACACACACACACGTGCCTCTGTGCTCTGTAAATGGCAACTCACTCTGTTTGACCTGTTGCAAACAGCACATATGGGCTCACACTGCAACCTTTGGAGAAAAAAAAGGGGAGGGGGGCTCTACTGGGAACATCAAAGCACATTTTGATGTCGTTTTTCTTTTTTTTCTTTCTCCCACACTAACACTCAGCGTTAAATGGAATGTAAAGCCCTCTGCGTCTCTGTGGATGCAGCGTGTGGTACGGCCATTATGGCCAAAGTGAGATGAATAGGGAGGAAGGAAATGAGACAAATATGGGTCAGGAGAAAAGAAGAGGAAAATCAATATCCACCCTATGGAGCATGAAAGCACTGCTTTCACCACGTTGAGGGATCAGCCTGGCTTTGTGGAAAGACATATTTCATTTCTTTAAGGTCTCCTCAGCCTCTGCAAATGAAAAAAAGGTCTCTTATGATTATCCTCCAGGGCCAATCTGACCGGCCTGAAGACTCAAAACAGCGCCCTCTGTTGTCAAGACAGAGAAGTTACAAAATGGCCATCAGGGCTCCATTGATTGGATTTTTCCCGACCCTGCATAGCTTCTGGCTATCTGTACTCTACTCTAGCCACAGCTCGCACAGCTTGGAGGAATACAAAAGCTTTCCATCTGGTTCCTCTAACATGTTCATCTGACCGACTGGTCTCCTTGGTTTGTGTGGTATGACTTGGACCTCATCTGTGAGTTGCCACACATAAAGGCATCTGCAAAATTAATCTGTGCACATGTAAAAGTAAATCCGAGTAAGAATCCAACTGACAGGGTCTGAAAGATTGTGTATGAGGAGTTAGAAACCGTGAAACACTCCCTGATCAGGAGGATCCATCAGGCAGCATCTAGAACCGCCGTTCTACTTCATTTGACAATGCTGGGTCAGGGAGAGCCTCTCGCAGACATGGGATGCTTGCCACACATCTGTGATCAAAGGCTCGGAGAATGTCTGCAGTGGCTGGAAAATGCATAGTAGGATGTCAGTGTAACTGAGTGGGTGATTGTTTGTTTCCCTGATCTGGTCAGTGTTTAAGCCAAGGCTGGCCTGTCATTAGGTGGCTGTTCCATTTCTCCGAGAGGAGAGGAGGTATTTGAGGGGATACGCTTTGTGCCAGACCATCTCTGCACTAATGCTAGTGCAGTGAGAAAAGTAAAGTACTAACGAAGGAAAGAGGAGAGGAGATGATGAGATGAAGATCAAGAGAAGAGCAGAGAGGAGAAGAGAAGAGAAGAGCAGAGAAGAGAAGAGAAGAGCAGAGAAGAGAAGAGAAGAGAAGAGAAGAGAAGAGAAGAGAAGAGCAGAGAAGAGAAGAGAGGAGAAGAGAAGAGAAGAGAAGAGCAGAGAAGAGAAGAGCAGAGAAGAGAAGAGAAGAGAAGAGAAGAGAAGAGAAGAGCAGAGCAGAGAAGAGAAGAGAAGAGAGGAGAACAGATGCAATCAGAAGAGAAAACAAGAGGAACAAATGAAAGAGAAATAACATATCAAAAAAGAGAAGAACAGAATGGAACAAAAGAGAAGAAAGGAAAATCCCTTCATATGTCCCCCTTTCAATCATCTTTCTCACTAAGAATTCATGAGGGAAAAAGCCCAGTCACTTGCAAAATTACTCTCTCAAATCAAAAAACTCCCGCAACCCCAAAACTAACAACCCCTACACTAAATTATTCCACAAAAGACATAGCACAAGTAGGTCTGTAATGTAGCAGCTGCTATGAAGTACGATAGAATTAATGTCTGTTACCTAATATGATGTGGAAATAAGTTATTTCAAAGCATACCAAAAAGTACAGCTTTGAAAAAAAAATGGGTCAAATCCAGCACACCCCACTGGAAATATTTGTGAGGCAGACCAGAGTCGTTTCTCGAGGCACAGAGCAAGCGCTTCAGGCCGCCGCCTTTCAAGAACAACACATTAAAGTGTGATTAGTCACCTATTTAAATAAATATGAGTGCGCACTAATGTCTCCTTCCAGTTTCATCAAAGCCATTATCGTTCTATTCATCAAATGCTGATTGGGGTCCTGTTAAACGATGCCTGTGTGTATTTACATCAGGCTCCTCGACTGACACGCGCGACAGAATGGCCAAGGTCACCATGGTAATGTCAACAAGCTGATGGATGGGTCAGCGAAAGATTTCCTTCGTAATTTAACACACATTGCCAGTGTATCTCGGTGGAAATGAGTAGCCCTTGTATGTAGCCATGCAGGCTCTGAAAGAGTTATGAGTCCTCCTAAAAACCATACTTTTCTATTATATTATTTATTTATTTTATTTTATTTTTTATGGGCTTTTTCTTGCATGAAATGAAAGGCTTTCCACCAAATTAGGGAAATTGTTTTGCGATGCAGAAAAAATGTGTTTCTTAAACCCTGTGCCAACAAAATTACACGCTTCCTTCCTGCTAATTAGTGTTTATTTGTTTATTTGCTCTCCAAGGCACATAGCGTCATGGCTTTTAATGGTCAATAAAAAATGACGTTTAGCAATAATATAGCAGTAGTGATAACTGCTTGGTTGGCACTTGAGGTAATTCAACATCAATAGTAATAATAATAATAATAACAACAACAACAAAAACAACAACAATAACAATAATAATAATAATAATAATAATAATAATAATAATAATAATAATGGTGATAATAATAATACATTTTACTTTAAAAATAGCCTTCCAAAGAAACTCAAGGACACTTCACAAACATAAACTTACAAATAAATGAAACGTGTTGCTTTTAAAACAGTCATAGACAAAGACGTCAGACCCACAAAACACTTTGGCTAATCAAAAGTCCTTGGAAGCTTTTTCTTCTTCTTCTTTAGGAAGTTTTTGGAAGTTACTTCACCATTTAGCTATTCGTCACTCGCTGAGTCTCCTCAACGTTATGAATGAGTAACTGCTGGCCCTCTGGAGCGGTTAATAAACTACTTAATAACTAGTCAATCAGTCATTCCAGCACCGACCTCTCACTGCTCAGCTTTGCTCACTGTAATAATATAATATCGCAGTAATAATAACTGCTCGGTTGGCACATACGAAAGTGCAACACTAAGAATATTGTGAAAATAAGGTTAGGAACAGAACAGGACCGGTTAACAACAACAACAACAATAATAATAATAATAATAACAATAATAATAATAATAATAATACATTTTATTTTCAAAAATGCCTTTCAAAGAAACCAAAGGACCCTTGGAAGCTTCCTCTTCTTCTTCTTTAGGAAGTTTTTCGAAGTTACATCACCACTTAGCTATTAATTACGAGTCTCCTCAATGTTATGAATGAGTAACTGCTGGCCCTCTGGAGCGGTTAATAAACTACTTAATAACTAGTCAATAAGTCTCTCCAGCACCAACCCCTCACTGCTCAGCTTGGTTCACTGGAGCTCTGTCACCGATTAGGAGGCCTGCTTCCAGGCCTGCGTCTCTCTCTCCCCCAGCCTCTTCTTCTCCAGCCCTCCGGCCCACCAGCACTGTGTCTCGTTTCCCACTGCAAAAATTGCTCTCTTGTTTAACTCGCCATCTCTCTCCCCCCCCCCGTACCCACATATATATATTTTTGTATCTCCAGTTGCCTGTTTTAACGGAAACGACTATGCGGCCCCCGCCATCTGGTTCTGATTCGAATAGATTTATTTTGTCCAATCTCTCGCCCATAACAATTTTGAAACCCAAGCCGTGCCGGAGCATTTTTCTAAGACTCGGGTTACTCTATCTGCTTGTGTTTTACCAAGCGGGACGTCAATATTTAGCAGCTGTATCTGTCAGCATAATGTATAAATGACAATTATGGTTTTACCTCTACTGTCATTATAACAAGTATTCTAAATGTTACAGTCAGCCATACAGCTGAACGATAAATTGCCTTAATCCCCTCCATATGGTTACATCATATGATAAACTTGAGACTCTGCTTATGGGGCTCATACTAAGCTAGACAAACACTGAAATAGTGCTACATATCGCCTTCATTTTACTCTGAACTAAATCTGGGATTATCCATGTTCCCTTTTGAACTTATGTTTTTTAAATGCTGTGTGTGTGTGTGTGTGTGTGTGTGTGTGTGTGTGTGTGTGTGTGTGTGTGTGTGTATGTGCGTGCATGTTTCTGTGCATGTGTACATTTCTATCTGTCTTTCTCTCTTTCTCGTTCTCTCTCCCCCTCTTTCTTTCTCTTTTTCTCTCTCAGTGTGTGTGTGTGTGTGTGTGAGAGAGAGAGAGAGAGAGAGAGAGAGAGAGAGAGAGAGAGAGAGTATTCCTTAATTTAAAAAAGGGTTCATTTCCAGTATCATATTCTTTGTTTGTTATACTGCCAGTAAAATCCAGCAGAAGGCTGCACCTAGCTCAAGGGCTTTATATTCCACCCAGTAACTACCGACGTGGAATATTACTGCTGTAGCACTTAATAGTGTAATTACAGATTAATAATTAGTCATTGTTTGGCCAGGAGGAAACCTATAGTTGTCCCGAAAACACATCACAGTGGTTGGAATGTACAGAGGAGACTTCCTGTGAGTAGTATGTCCAGGGTGTGTTGATACATTGGTGTTTCAGTATGTGAAAGGCTATTTGAAGGAGCAAACACAACCAGAAATACACAAGATAAACTAAAACATGCAAGTACACATGTACTTACCAGATATAGACCCAAATGGACACATACAGTACATTGCACTTAGACACACTCATTCACACAAACCTAATATGCACGACCACAGCCACACACACACACGCACGCACGCACGCACGCACGCACGCACGCACGCACGCACGCACGCACGCACGCACGCACGCACGCACACACACACACACACACACACAGACACACACGCACACACACATACACACACACACACACACACACAGACACACAGGTATGTTTTTATTTCGTGTGCCCTCTCCATCCCCAGCTGTGATACCAAACTCCGGAGCCTCTGAGTAAGCCAATCAGCACCTTCCCCCCTCCCCCCCCCCCTTCTGTCTCCTTTACTGCTCTCCTGCTTGTTTTTAAATGAAAGCCAGGTCTACACTGTCATCGTCCATCGCCCTCTCTCTCTACTCCTTTCTCCCTCTCTCTCTTTCTCTATCTCTCTCATTCATTCTCTTTTTTCACAATCTCTCTCTCTGTCTCCCTCTCTCTCACTCTCTCTCCCTCTTTCTCTCTCTATGTCTCTCTCTCTGTGATGGTTTGGACCTTGTGTAAGAGCTGCAGAATCACAAAGGCTCCTTCACACACTGAGCTGCGGGAAAATAATCAGACTGTGCAGACTGCCCTTCTCACACTACTTACCCAGAGTGCCTTGGGAGGTACCTGCCCAGTGGGACACACACACACACACACACACAGACTCCTTATCATACATGCATACGTCTTCACACACATGCACACCCAGACATGCACATGCACACACACACCTTATCATACATGCATACACCTACACACACACACATACACACACACACACACACGCACGCACGCGCACACACACCTCATCATACATGCATACACCTTCACACACACACACACACACACACACACACACACACACACACACACACACACACACACACGCACACACACTCTTCATCATACATGCATATGCCTTCACACATGCACATACACACACACAACTTCACATGCAAGCATACACTGTTACATACACCCACACACTGTCACATACATGCATTAGCTTTCACACACACTGAACACATACACACACACACACATGCACACACACACGCACTTCTTTCTTCACTGGCAAGTCAACCACCAACCTGGCAAGTCTGTCTCTGTCTCTCTGTGTGTTGTCCTCTGGCTGTCTCTGTCTGCCTGCGTTCCCTCTCTGTTCTGCCGAGTCTGTTATCGACCCTGTTCTTTAATGACTGGAATTTAAACCTGAAATGGGGTGTCAGAGCCTATATGTGCCTTGGCTCATGGTTGACATTAAAACAACACCGTGATCTTAAGAAAACATACACAAACACACTCTTACCTTCTCTATCACACACACACACACACACACACAGACACGCAGACACACACACACACACACACACACCTCTTTATGTGTTTGAGGGAAATCATTACAGACCCAAAATGGTTTTCCCCAGCAAAGAAACCCCTGTTCAAGGTTGTCCAAAGAGGCCAAAAAATAACAGATTATGGCTACACACGCCACACACAACTCTGAGTCTGAGTGTATCTGACTAGGCCCGGCGCTGTCAGCGTATCTGAGTAGGTCCAACGCTTTGAAATAAATGCGTGCTGCACTACCAAAATCTGCTGGAGAAAAAGAGAAAGTTCCACTGAGGCCTAAACACAGATGGCATAAACCAGATCATTGTGTCACAGAGATTTATTACACCCCCACCACCCCCACCCCCCCAAACCCAGAAAGAAGTGTTCTCCTTCCAGCGTACGCAAGCACTGACACGCGTCTTGCAGACAGTTCAAAAGGAAGCCTCAGCCTCCTTTTGCCCTCTACGCGGTGACCCTGCTCTGCAGCCCCTCAATCAGCATGTCAATCTGACTGGCCAATTTGCTCTGGTTTCCTGTTTGGATCCTCCAGAGCCAGTTTTCCCCCTGACAACACTGAGCATATACTGCCATCCCCACACATCAAAAGGCCCCACAGAAATAAGGGGAGCCCTTATCTTAGCACATTAGCTCGTTGTAAACATGGCATGTGGTGCATCCACACACACACAAGCGAACACACAAACACACACACAGGCACACACAAACACACACACAAAGGGGGAGGTGGGAATCGTGAGTGTGTTTACAACCAAACTGGGAAACCAATTCCTTTCGTATGACCCACAGCAGAGCCTTGGCCTAACTGACTTAAACAGAACAGCTCACATACTCTCTGAGAGGGCCCAGCAGTTGCTGCATGTGTGCTGTTTCAGGGATAGAACAAAATAACTCTGGTACAGGAGTTGGAGTTGAAAGCTCCACTACAATTTATGCTAACTGTTGTTATTTTGTATAGTACTTTGTATAGTATATTTTGCTTCATTCGTGTTCATCAGCCCCATGTACGATGCAGAAAGCTTCAGTCAAAATAACTGTGATTTCACTAAATTTTATTAAAGGTTATACTCATTTTGAAGAAAGGTCAAAGTGTGAACATTAGATTTCCTTTAGTGCCACGGGTACCTGTAATCACGGCTTTCCTGTGTTGACCAGTAGATGGAGCTCTTTCAGACGTAACACAGCACAGTCGACATACACGAACCTAGTAAGAAGACAGGTCTCATTATATTGCCTAAGGGTCTTGTGTTATCCCATGTGTAGCCTACACTTTCTATATAAAAAGAATGGCATGGGTTTGTCCTTACTGTCTAAATTCCCTATTGTTTGTTCAGTGTTCACAAAACGCTTTGCTTTGAAGCTTTCCTTTCTATGTTCGCTGAGTTCTGGAATATCCCTGCGCCGTATCTGACTACATCCAAATCCTACGCTGTGGCAGTATCTCAAAGTGATTCCTAAATGTCACACCACAGTGAAAAACGTTGTTTTGAAAAATATTTCATTAATGATCCTCCTGCTTCCAATTCAGGCAAGCAAAAACATGTGTAGTCTATTCAACGTCACCATATCTGGTCAACAGATTTTAGTGTTCAGGGCTTCAAAGGAATAGTTTTCGGAGTGTCAAGAGGGAGCAGTGGTTCTCTAATTTTATCTTTCTTGTTTGTAAGTAACAAATCATTCCGGTAAGTGATTACGAATGGTTTGTAGATGCCCAAAACAAACACCAAATCAAACTTTACGCGCAGAGGCATAGTTGTGTTTGCAGTGTCGACATGTACTTGTTTTTCATTCTGTTTCACATGCAGATCTAATTTAAGATGTTCTCTGGTTGTTGTTGTAATGCTAACTAATCTTACTCGAATGGATTTAGGTTGTGGCCTGGATACCCCTCGAATTTGCCTACCTTTGCCTCTTCTGTACCTTCGGCCCTCTGGGTATTTTTGTTTACACAGACGTCTACAGAGAAACCTCCATCAACACGTATTAGCTGCTTCGTGTGAAAATCGCAATTTACAGGCGAGATTCAATGGCTCCCTTAGCGTGTGTATTCTCATGTTAATGCTACGTAGTTTGTAGCGCATTAGCAGCACATAATGTAACACCAGGATATCAAACACCCTCCACAGGTTCACTATTGCGGCTTCACTAATTAGCCAACACAAGCCGTTCATTAAGTCAGATAAACCAAAATGAAAATCCCATAAAATGTATAAAACAGGACTATATTTAGTTTCCTTAATTCTTAATTTAGTTAAGGATTTACATCTAGGCATCTGCGTTTTGGAACACCTGCCATGGTTCTATGTACTTTATTGGCTAAAATCTTGGCACATGCTTAACACTTGCTGGTAACTGTGGAATAAGAATTCTCGAGCGGATTCCCTGATGAAGTTCTGAAGAGCTGTTCTCTGATTTCCTACAGTGGATGAATGCCTCCGCTCCTCCTCCAGTGACCCGCAGCTCTTAGATGCTTTAATCAGATTATTGCACAGTATGAGTGTGCAGGGAGGGCGGGGGTCGAGGGGTGTGTGTGTGGGGCTGGGGCTGGGGGTAGGTAGGGCTCCCACTTTCTGACAGTGATGCGCAAGTAGCCTAGTACCCTACCTCGGCAACTCACTTTAGGCGTCTAATAATAAGGGTTCCATCCAACCGAAGAAACTCCAGGGGAAGAATCTGTGCGGACGAGCTTGGGACAGCTCACAGAACAGAAGTTTTAATGAATGGTATAACCTGGACGGGACCTCAGTTTGTGCGACAATTTTTTAGCGAAACGCTTTTGGAAGACATTTAAATATTCTTTTGCCGTTTTTTTGTTCGAGCATAGGCGTTGACAAAGTCTGAGTTTTTAGGAAAAGCGATGAGGGGATAAACAGTATCTAACCTGTTGCAGAGGAGCCGCCACGCTTTGCGCTTACATCCACTGCACTACGGAGAAGCGTAGTGGATTCGGTGAAGCACAGCGGAAAGGATAATTTTTTTTACATACGATGCTAGGCCACAGTTTTTCACCGTGCTAATCTCTAACGGTGTTTGAAGGACGAAACACTGTCGACGACAGTAACAGCATGCCATAGTTGCTCTCGCCAGACATCAAATTTAATTTAATGACTCTATATCAAAGTAATATCACGGCAAGCCAAACTTTCCATCGGACAATTTGTGGCATCATGGCATGCAAGCTGAGGAGACTGTGTGAAATTCAGTCGGAGATAAAGTTTGGGAAATAGCTTTAATAGTTTGCTAAACTGTTGCAAGACAACAGCCGTTCACGATACGTTGCTACAACGCTGTCCACGTTTGAAGCTACGATGCTGGTCACTTGGGGCGTATTTATCCACGCATTCTTTATATTGTTGGTAAGAGCCAACCCGTGGAGCCTCGGAGATTCAGCGAAGTGCGACCTTAACAGAAAAGTAAGTGTTCAGAATGGTCTGTCATAAGTCTCCCTCTGCCCTGTCAAATTCTAAACATCCTATCACTCCCAAAGTGATGCAGACTGGCTATAAAACTAGTCTGGTGGTGTGAAATATTTTTAAATCATTATGCAACCAGTGAACACATATGTCTTACACATATTGAGTTTGTTTTAATTGAACTATGTCAAATTAACTAAATGTCCTTCTTACTGCACTCTTTACTGCACTGCTACTTGTTTCCTAGAAGTTAATGATCATTTAAGATTGTTCATGGAATCGGTAAATTGTCTTTCCCGATAATTCCCAAAATCTACATTAAGATCATTTCATTGCCTAGTCTATTTTCTAAGCTTGTCTATTTCCTATGAAGTGATAGACTCGTAACTAGAAACTGTCAAAAAGTGTCCCGCGGAGTACTCAGAGATTTGTGGTGGACCTTTGCGACGTGTATTGTCGTCATGGAGAAACTTTGAAGTGATGTCCTTATTAGATACTTCCAATGTGCCAAAGTAACTGTCGGTATTAATTAACAACTTCAGAATCAACATTTTTCTGCGACACGAAATGTTCGGGAAGTACTTAGTTAATTCCAGTATTACCACATGCAGTTTGCACTTGCGAGAAGGCGAAGCGTAAATTGACGAATAGTCAATTTAGTAAATAGGACGAATAGAGGAGCATAGCAACATTTTTTTTTAAATATGAACAAGCATCAATGAAAGTTAAGGTTAGTGTTATAGCCTACATAAAATAACTATTCCACATTTGTGAATGATTGACCTATTATAGATTTTTAACACAATTTTTTTCATGTACATTTTTAAAACACCCTATTAGGTGTTTTAATGTAGACAGACAGGCTCCTGCTTGGATCACATTAAATTGTCGGTTTAATTTCATTTACTCTGAACCCTGAGTCTGCTAACACATAACCTATAAAGTTAGAACCAAATTGCAAATGTATTCTCTCTCCCCCTCTCTTCCCCTCCCCCCATTCCCTCTCTCAGCAAAGTGAATTAAATTCTTTCTTGTGGACAATCAAACGAGACCCGCCCTCCTACTTCTATGGAACCATCCACGTGCCCTACACCCGCGTCTGGGACTTCATCCCAGAAAACTCCAAGAAGGCCTTCCAGGAGAGCAACATCGTCTACTTCGAGCTGGACCTGACGGACCCGCACACCATCTCGGCCCTGACCAGCTGCCAGCTGCTGCCGCAGGGGGAGAACCTGCAGGACGTGCTGCCCAGGGACATCTACTGGCGGCTGAAGCGCCACCTGGAGTACGTCAAGCTCATGATGCCCTCGTGGATGACCCCGGACCAGCGGGGCAAGGGCCTGTACGCCGACTACCTGTTCAACGCCATCGCCGGCAACTGGGAGCGCAAGCGTCCCGTGTGGGTCATGCTGATGGTGAACTCGCTGACCGAGGCCGACATCAAGACGCGCGGCGTGCCCGTGCTGGACCTCTACCTGGCCCAGGAGGCCGAGCGCATGCGCAAGCAGACGGGCGCCGTGGAGATGGTGGAGGAGCAGTGCCACCCCCTCAACAGGCTCAACTTCTCCCAAGTAAGAGGAAGCTCTCAGTGTGTGTGTGTGTGTCTGTGTCTGTCTCAGGTGGTGTGTGTGTGTGTCTGTTTCAGGGGCTGCGGTGACTAGGGTTTTCTAAATCAGTATAAACACATAAAGTAAGGCTTGGCAGTATATCGATATTATCGTAATATCCATATATTTTTGAAGGAGATATGTAGTTGAGACTATATTGCCATATCAATATATTTTTGATGCTGCAATACCATGTTATCGAAGCCACTTACCCTTCTGCGTTCAGACCATTCAGACAGCCGCAGCTTTCTCTGATTGCCTAAATGTGTCACATGCGCATGTTATTGTTTACATTGTGATTTGCACAGCTCTTTTAGGGCAGTCTTATGTGTTAATAAAAGAGGTTGTGTTTTTCCACATGTGATATCGAGTGAACACGAAGCACTTTCTGAAGCTCATTTTGTTTAAAATATCTGTCTGTCTATCTATATATATACAGTATAAAGATATAGTATATCACCACTCAACCCAGGATATCAGTTTTGATCCATATTGCTCAGCCCTAGCAAAGAGTGATATTTTCTTTCCTGATACATTTGTTTAATGTGGAAAACACAAGTCAGATAAGGTGTAGTTGTGGTATTTTTAATTCGACCATCAGTGGCACCATCGAAAATGGCTTCCAACAGACCTGGGAAAGAGCCATTTCCTTCTGGGAGTGGTGTACCCTCAAGAGAAGGTAGCTGTATTTGCAGTGCAAGTTCCCAGATGTAACATTCAAGAACATTTTCATGCAATTTTGTAGTGTTATTTTAAATATTGAGAAGGAAAGTAGATCTGTTTTTCGCCCGAATAAGCCATGGATCCAGACGCTCAGTTGGGCCTGCTAGGTGTGAATGGCATCAGCTGTACAAATAGTCTGCTTTGGAGTGTCTTCGGTTATTAAGATAAATGTGACCTTAATGGTTTTCGTCTGAATTTGACTCAAAACCCCCTTGTTTCCAGCGCGGCTGATTGTCAGCTCATTAGACGGCACAATTATGCACATCCCTTGGCGGCGCACGGCTACGCTGAAATCATGTGGCGTTTGCTGGAATTTGTGCTAATACGGCAACGGAACTAAGGGGATTACACATGGCAATTTCTCCCGACACCCAGAAGCCAGACTGGGGCTATTTAAAACACAGAAGCAGACGGGGCCTGTCCTGTCCAGCCAGCCAACTTGTCTTCTGTGCCATTTCGTATGAGATTACAGTCGCACCAACCTAACAGCCCAAGCACAGTCATATTCCAATTTAAGAGCAGTTTTCTTGGAGTGGTTCCTGCATGCCATTCCAATGCCGTGGCAAAAATGAATATACTATATCGCAAAACCATATGGATCAGGTATGGCGTGCCAACAGGCTTCTCAATTTGTGCAGCAAGGCAAAATGATGAGTTCACTGGCATAAAGTCAAATGGGGACCACAGATAATGGTAACATATTTCAGCATAAGTGAACATCATATTTTTTACCGTGGTCGGTCAGCCAGGGAGCGCGCTTGGTTTGGAACGAGCAACTTTGATGTTCAGACCATGTACATACGGGGCCATCTTGGACTCTTGGCTGTGGTGTTCTGCCTCATTTCCACACTCTCTATTAGCTCTTCAATTAGCTCATTTAGCCAAATAGCCCAATGCTGAAGAGAAGGTTGATTCGTGCCCAAGGAGGTCTCGCATGGAACATTCTGGGCCTCAGTGGAACTTTGCAGTAATGAAAGTGATGTTTTCGCTCAAGTTGTCAGTAGAAGTAATGGCCCGTAGAAAAATGATGAATGTCTCTGTCTCAGTTTCGTAATGCCAGAGAGTTGGAGGGCCGCTGGCCCCTGAACCCAACCCCACCCCTGCCCTGCCCTGCCCTGCCCTGCCCCATTCACAGAGGCCAGGCTTAGATAGCCGCAAAAAGATGCCTTTAGTCCAGCCTTTTCCGGCCTGTAGTCCAGCCTTTACTTCCATATAATCCAACCATTCCTTGTATATATTTTTCTTGCCCACTGCTACCTTATGTTCTTATGTTTTATCTGTCTGTTTGCTGTTTCTTACCTAAATAACTCAATATGTCATAGCATTCTAAAATTTTGACAGTATGTTGGTATTGTCACTGCCTTGAGGTGATTCTTTTTTTGGTGAAAATCAGTTCATTGGTTACCTCACAAAAAAGTTCGAAAAATGAACATGCGAAATCCCATTGACGAAATGAAGAGGGGGTGGGTGTATACGTGTGTGTGTGTTGAGGGGGGGGGGGGGGGGGGGGTGAACTACTTGGCGGAGGTCTGCACTCTGAGTGCTTTTCTAGTTTTCATGTTGCTACATCGAACTAAACTTTCTACTTTGATTTAGATCCAACCTCTTTCAGTTCATCAGGGGGGATATTAAGTACCATTTTTTAAGCTCACACAGATTAGAGGGTGACAGGACTTTGTGTATGCCTTTTTTTGCTGAGCAAGAGATAGAGCATTCTGGAAAGACACCATACCCTGTGGGAAAAGCTCACATTGCTGCGGTTACAGTTGCAGTGACATCAATGGGTTTTAACAAAACTATTTTAGGACAGCTTTTATCCAGCTGTCCAGTGGTCTCTGAGTCTTGACGGCTTTTTAAAGTGCGCAATTAGGGCATTTAACAAATGGCCCGATAACTTAATAACGTATGCATGGCGCCTCAGCTGCATACCTCAAACTTGAATTCCATGAGTGTTTTTAATGTTTATTACATTGCGGTATTAAGCATAATTCCAAACCTTGAAAAAATAATCCCAGAGCCAAATTACGTCGGATATAAAAGAAGCCCATCCAATAGTGATAAATTGCGTTTGCACAGATGGTGCCTCTTAGGAGCCAGATTAAATTGCCTCCTTTTTTTACCCTGTGTTCCCAAGGGTTTCAGATATGAGGATTGCTCCCCTGAACCAAACTAAACAAACTTTTACACTTCCCCGAGTTAAGCTGAGCCAAAAAATTTGAAGCAGCAGCAGCAGCAAAAAAAAAAAAATGGCCGGCATTTCATCTTAATTATGATATCGGTTCCCAGTTCAGAGGGGAGGGACTTCCATTTTCCATGGCAAAAATAAGTGACCTTTGTGCTTGGAAACCCCTTAGACTGCAAGAGAGAAAGACAACAGGGCAGAAACCCGTGCTTTCCCCTCAATGTATTTTGTAGACACATGCATAACTCTACGCTGCAGTGGGAGAGAAATGGGGCAGAAAGATGTGAACTTAGCCGTCCAAAAGTGGATCACAGTAATGAGCTGGCCATGCTTGCTCTTAGATCTCAGATGCCAGTTTGCTGAGTAACTCGAACCACACGGAAATCAGCCAGTCGGTACAGTGCGCAGTCTGAAAGTCCAGTTCATTTTTGTGGAATCAATTATAACATGATGTCTTGGTCATGACAGGCATTGTCCAGAGGAAACAGTTTAATGTCGTTATCTTTGAGGCTTTTTAATAGCTCAAGTATGATAAGGAATGGTTCCTGTTCTGCCTGAGTTCTCTCACTGGTCTCATTAACAAGAACAATATGTGGCAGGAAAAGAGGAACAAACCAGCAACAGTCCTGTAAATGTCAACTGAGTTCCATAGTCCTGGGTGAGAGTGTGTTGATTGCAGCAGTGTGGGTGCATGATTGGGGCGTAGGAGGTTGAATAGCACAATGGTGGTCCTTATTTTCCACTTAGGGCACAATTTGGGCATTGGGCCATTTATTTGGCAAGTTTGCCTACCGCAAAAAATCTGTCCGAAACCGCTTTGTAATCAGATTAAATCCTAACGAGTGATGTTTCCATTAGGATTTGAACAAACCTCTCGGTGTACATTCCTCTGTTTGATTCGGAAGATTCTGGCCAGCATTAAATGTTATCTAATTTCAGTGTCCACTACCCATGTCTGCTCAAACCCATTTCCAGCTTTTTTCCCCGTACCCCTGCTTATTCAAGAGCTCAACTCAGAATAGGATTAGGATCCCATTTCAGATAAAAAAAAAAATCTCCCAGTGTCGGTCATAATTTTAGTCAAAAGTTAAAACCGGGTGATGGTTGTTTTATAATAGCACTCTTTTCCGGAGGGGGTTCATAGCATTTCAATGAGAACTATTATTTGATTTGACATTTGAAGTTCTGATATTTAAAAACAATATAACTTGGCTGAAATTGTCATGGGTTTGGTCTTATTCGTTTTTAGTCACAGTTCTTTGTAAGGATATCTCTGTATTAAGTACTTTGTGATGTCTGACATGCAATCACCCCGGAGAGAGCCAGCAGAATTTCCATTGCAGTTTTAATGCAGTTAACACTATTATATGCAGACTATTTTGATGCCATTTAGCACACACTAAGGTGGGAGAGTATTGGAGATAATTAATATGGTCTCTATCTGACTGTGTGACTGACTGTCAGTCACTCAAAAGTGTCCTGGCCCATGATTGTCTAATTTTCCTCACCGCCTTGCTACATTCCATCAGTTGTATATTCTGGCAAACAGCTATCTCATACACACTCTGTTCAAGCGAAAAATGTCTCATTTTCGAGGTGCTGTGCCACAGGTGGTTCCCATTGCATTCCTTTAAGCAAATACTTAATAGACTTGTGTCAGAGATTTACAGGAGTTCGACTCCAGCTCTGACGCACAGAGAAGTCAGTCCAACTAGCAGCTAGGCCAGGCAGCTAGCGGTTTGGCAAGGAAGAGCCGCTCTACCTATCCAGCCACGTGTGATCCGATACTAGTGGGGTGTGCAAAAAATATCGTAATATATTGTATCGCAATATATCGTATCGCAATACACTGTATCGTTTTAAACATCAATATCGTGATACTAATTTTCACAATATACTATATCAATTTCTGACTCCAATCCTATGCACTTTATGTTTTTCTGTTATATTGAGTTCAGTAACTCTGAGTTATGTTGATTTAATTAAGTTTTGATAAGATGTGAAACTATCTAGATTGTAAATAGCAACTGATAATTTAGCTCTATTTTGACATTCACACTGAACAATTAGAATATCGCAATATATCGCAATATACCCAGTATCGCAATGTATTGTGATAGAATCGTATCGTGGTATATGTATCGTGATACGTATCGTATCGTGAAGTCCTTGCCAATACCCACCCCTATCCGATACAGTGGAAACTTCCTTTCAAGACCTTCTTTATTCCCCTCTTCTTCTTTTCATTTGTCTGTTGGCTGTGCTTCTGCTTGCTGCATTGTGCAACAGTGAACGTCTGCCGGCAATTATATCAAAGGAAAAAAGGCCTTCTGTCTGTTTCCTTGACCAGCTGTGATTAGTTCAGCAGCGGTAGTGTTCAAATAGTTGGTGCACGTGTGTACTGTACTCTTATTTTGCTTCTGAGTTATGATTACAGTTACTCTTGCTAGTTTTAGGGAGACTATTTAAGGAGAAGTCTAATGTGAATCAGTCCATAGCCCTGTTGTATGAGGTCATCCAATGTTGTATTTAGGAAAAGGAATGAGAAAATCTGATACAAAATAGACTGAATCGACAGCTAATATTACCTAAATGAGGGATAGAGAAATGAAACTGAAAGGTAGCTTCTATGCCCCAATCAGTTGGAGTAAAGTTCATTATTTGGTTGGTGTTGTATCAAATTTTCTCTTTCCTTTTTTTACCAACAGCACTCTGTGGCCTTGAACAACGTGGCTATGGATTAATTCACACTGAACTTCTCTTTTAAAGTGTCTGTTGGGAATGGCTCTCTTCAGATGCAGTCTGTGCCTTGGCTCTCTGCTAAGGGAGTGAATGCTTCAGTGTGCTGACATGATGCGTAGCTGTTCCTGTCACATGTGACACGCGTGTCAGAGTTCACCAGACTGACTGGTGGAATCTGACAGGCAATCAGCCGGCTGTGATTGGCTGTGTGTTTCATTTTTCTTCTCTTTGCCAACACTCTGTCCAAAAACACACACACACACACACACACACACACACACACACACACACACACACACACACACATGTGTGTGTGTGCACACACACAAAACCGTTATTACAGGTTATTCTAATTATTGTAATTTTAGGCGTGTAGTGGTTTAGTCATCTTTTCCGGCCCTTGAGTGCAGTTAAAAGTCACTACCTGTGATCATCAGAGATTGCCCTGGGGAATAAAAGTGTTGAGTGACATTGCTCTGACTCTCTATCTCTCTTTTACTCACTCACACACACACGCACACACACACACACACACACACACACACACTCACACACACACACACAAACACATCACACAAACACACACACACACACACTGCTGATGACACCCACATCTGTTGTATTACCTTTCCTGACCGGAAAGCATGCCATCACAGCCCTCTCTCGGCATCAGATCCATTTCACCGACAAGTGCCTGGTTACTCCACCTCTGTTGGCCAAACAGACAGCTATCAGATAGTACAAATGCCACAGTTGTCGCCCGTCTGCATGGGAGCAATAGAGACATCAACCAGATGGCCATCGCCACCCTGCCTTCCCCACAATGCAACACTCACATGAATGCTTGTTTGTGTTTCTTGGTTGGCGGGTTTGTGTGTGTGTGTAAACGCCCCCACAACAAACAGATGCGCGGTGGGAACCTGAAGTCACGGGCTCCTGTCTGACTCATCGGGTTGCTGCCTTGGCTGCCTAGCGTCGCCGTGGGCAACTTCCTGGTCGCTGTAACACAAACCTGGCCTGACTCAGGGGGTTGCGCTTAATGGCGCTGTCCTCCATTACCAGGAAAAGGTCACAGGAGTCGGAGCCTGTGACTCAGCCCAGGGCTCTGAGGCGGCTTCCATCCATCAATATCTTACCTGCCAAAGCGAGGGCGACAGGGAGGAAAGACAGACGTGAGGAAGGGGAGGAAGGGAAGGAAAGAGAGGGAGAGAAAAGAAGCAGAGGAAGACTGGAGAGAGAAAAAAATCAGAGGTCTGGACTTAAAGTTACACAGGAAGAAAGGAAGAGAGAGAAAAAAGCTAACATGTCATGGTATTTGCTCAGTGAATCCATGAAAAGATAAACTATTTTCGGCCTGTGTTGTGTGTGTAGCTGTGATAGTGATTACGAGGATCACATTACTGTCACAACAGTCATGGCTCGATCGATGGTTTGAGATTAGGTGGGTATACAGTTATCCAGTTCGTATGACATTCCATCGCTATTAGAACGGGTGTTATTTATACAAGATTAATGATTAGACAATAGATTTTTCACAGCCGTTGTTAATGTCTGAGTGTATGTATGTGAATGTGTAACATCCTTATGTGTTTGTGTGGATGTGTGTATGTGTGTGATGAAAGAAACAGAAAGTAAGAAATAGAGAGAGAGGGAGAGAGACAGAGGGAGAGAGAGAAAGAATGAAATACAAAGAGGGCGACAGAGGTAAAAGAGAAGAGAAGAGAAATAAACCCAGAGATGATGCTCTGTTTGAGCTGTGAGTTTTAACTAAACATTTCCTGTGCCAAGGTTTACAAGTGCTGTGGAAAAAAACAGCGTGGCCATCTAGGTGTGAAGTTTAGAGTTTCTGAAACCAGAGTCTCTGGCGTGAGTTGTTCATAGAATATTTGGGGGCTTAGATCAAACCTCCTGCTCACTGTGAAAGTGTAACCGAGCCTGTTAGCACTCAAATGGCTGTTGGCACTGGTGTAGATCCAGCGAGCGATTAACAGGAGATTAAAGGAGCGGGAAAGAGGCGAAGCAGAACTAACCAACATCATCAGGTCCAAAATGCAGATGTAATTACTGATATTTGTGTCCTGGCAGCTGCTCTGACACCACCTAATGCACTTTACCCAAAGTGTTTAACGACATTACGTACTGCCATTTATTCCCCCGTTGTGCTTTATAGTTTTTGTCCGTTTCTGTAATATACATGTGAGGTTTCCAGACTGGTTTTATTATGCAACCACCTTCAAACCTGTGCGTCTGTTTCTTGGGATGTAGGTGTGCATGACGTGGTGGTGGTGGAGGTGGTGTGTGTGTGTGTGTGTGTGTGTGTGTCCTCTACATGTACTATGTGTGGTTTGTGTGTATGTAGTTGTGTGTATGTAGTGGTGTGTGTGTCTGTCTGTCTGTCTGTCTGTCTGTCTGTCTCTGTCTACATATGCTGTGTGTGGTGTGTGTGTGTGCGTGTGTGTGTGTGTGTGTGTGTGTGTGTGTGTGTGTGTGTGTGTGTGTGTGTGTGTGTGTGTGTGTGTGTATGTGTGTGTGTGTGGTGTATGTGGGTGTGTGGTGTATTTGTGTGTGTGTGATTTAAGATCCTATGAACTCTTTACTATGGACTGCTACTTTGGTCACTGTTGTGGTCATATAACTGAATCATGCCTGAGCAACCTTTGCAACTGACAAATTTGTGTCCTTGTGCAATTTATTGTGGACACAAATAAAGAAGTGTGTGTGTGTGTGTGTGTGTGGTGAATTTGTGTGTGTGTAGCCCAGGGCTCCTCTTATCTAGCAGGGGTAGTAAATCTCATAGATAGGTCCAGCTGTGAGTGGCTCCTGACCCCGAGGGTGATGTGGTCATCAGGGCTTGATTTTAAGCTCTTTAAAGGCCATCATTGGCCCCATTGTTCCCAGTCAGTGCAGCTGGGGTGAGTGTGACAATTGCTGAGGGATTCATTTGCACTGACCTATGGTAGCGCTCCAATTACTGCTTGCCTGCCTGTTTATGTGTGTGTGTGTGTGTGTGTGTGTGTGTGTGTGTGTGTGTGTGTGTGTGTGTGTGTGTGTGTGTGCGTGCGTGCGTGTGTGTGTGTGTGCGTGTGTTTGTGTGTGTGTGTGTGTGTGTGTGTGTGCGCGCGCGTCTAAGCACATCTGTAAGTATGTGTATTTAACAATTCCCGTTTGCACTGTTATTGGTAGATAAACCAGCAATTATTGCATGCCGAGCCATTAGTCATAAAGAAGCTTTTCTAAACGAATCCAATAAAAATATAAGCCCACAGGGTCAGCACAAAACAGGCCAAGCACTTTGTTAGCGTCAGTGCTGTCAGATAGGCTGTTTGCCGGAGGTGTTTATAATGTTGAGTGTTTGTTAAAAGAGACGTTCGGTAGTGTGGTACAGTAGCTAACACTAACTGAGACATAGGGAAATTAAACTGAAAGTTAGTTTCTGTGCCCAATTCAGTTGGTGTTAGCTACCAGTTAATTATTCGGTCTGTGCCGCATCAGAATTTCACTTCTCCTTTAAAAGACAGCTAAATCTGGAAACCTGTAGTAAACTGTAGTCCATTATTGCAAATTTACTACATGTTACAAGTGAAATCTTACATTTCATGGCATTACAAAAGACTTACTAAAAAGGCATACAGTTCATACAGACATACGTCAGTTGGTCAAACTTTCTTTTCCAGTCCCCTGAATTCTATGTACTGTATTTGCCTATTTACTTTGGAAACTTGTAGTTAATAACATAGTAATAATATTATAGTGTCGGATGTTGTATTTAACAAGTCGTTACATGGAAATGAGCAGACTGTAAAAGCAAGTGTGAAATCCTCGGTAAAAAGCCTGCAGTGAAATGGACTGCAAATGTACCACAGGTGTGAACGCTTTGATAAACCCTGCGATGCCCAAAGCCAAACGAGATCGTAACACGTCGATGTGATTTACTTGGGAAAGGAGCGTGTTTTCTTCTCTCCCCACAAACGTCTCCAGACGTCCATGTCAACACGTTCCTGGAGGATTTTTAGGAAGAGAAGCACACACACCCTGAGAGGTCACCTCTATGACCAGTCTCCAGAATCAACACTCTCTGTCTCCTCCTCTCTCAAAGACGCATTTAGAGAGAGAGAGAGAGGGAGAGAGAGGGACAGAGAGTTATTTTCCACATGCCAGGTTGGGTTTTTTATCAGATGCAGACACGCACTAGCTCGCTTTTTACGTGCCCTCCGCCCCACGAAAAAAAAAGCCCCTTCGAAAAAAAAAACCCAACAACTTCCTAACACTTGGCAGACAAATTTCCCGCTTTGCGTTCCTTGCGGAAAACTCTGAGCTGAGCCGCCCTTATTCGCTTCGGAACACTGAGGTCAGTGAACCGGCACCCACTGTCTGTTGTGGCATTTTTGAAAAAAAAAAACAAAATCAAATCCCAGGGAAAACTTGGGGGAACTTTGCTGTGTACCATGAGATGCACTCCCATCGCATCACCCCAATTGTGTTCGCTTCATCAGTACAGATATGACCAGGGTTACTCGCCGGCAAGTTGGGGATGAATCAGCCCTGAGAGCACAGGGCTAGGCGAGAGCAGAGTACGAGTTGGGTGTGTATGCGTGTGTGTGTGTCTGTGTGTGTGTTTGTGTGTGTGTGTGTGTTGTGTAGTATGTGTCTGTGTGTGTGCACGCACATCTACACATACATATGTGTGTGTTTGTGTGTGTGTGTGTGTGTGTGTGTGTGTGTGTGTGTGTGTGTGTGTTTGTGTGTGTTGTGTAGTATGTGTCTGTGTGTTGGTGTGTGCATGCACATCTATGCATACATATGTTTGTGTTTGTGTGTGTGTGTGTGTGTGTGTGTGTGTTTGATGTGTGCATTGTGTAGTATGTGTCTGTGTGTGTGCACACACATCTACGCATACATATGTGTGTGCTTGTGTGCTTGTGTGTGTGTGTGTGTGTACAATCTCAGATAAGATCTGCTGCCGCGGCCGTGTAGCAAATTGCCAAGTGGACGGACAGGCGGGTGGGCGGCTGAGGGGGCGGCGGCTTCCTCGGTGCTGGTCGGGCTGACAGGCATTGATGTGGACACGCCGCAAATGTGATGGTCTGC
>CM050209.1:21890000-21927500 GCA_027475355.1 Coilia nasus
GCCAGCCCCGCGCACTGAAAACATTTCTCTGTTCAATGAGAGAGCATTCACAGAAGGCACTTTGATGAGTCTGTTATCAGTTGAATAAAAACGTTGAGGTTTATGTGATGTTAAGACTTGGGAGAGACTTGCATTGGGGCTTTTCTCCAACAATATCAGCTTTCGTTTATAGTACAGACTCTTTAGGGTTTAGAAAGGGTTTTTACCTGAAACCCTGAAGAGCATCTAGACCATCACCAGCTCACAATTACACATCCCATTGGCTGAGTGCCTTTTTATTTTTGATTTTTTTCTCTCTTTTCTTCACTATTATGTCGCTGAATGTGGTTAGTCCCATCTATACTCTCCCCTCTTCTCTTCATTACTCCTCTGTTCTCCCCTTCTCACCTCTCCTTTCCTCTCCTCTAGTCTCCTTTTCTCTCCACTCATCTCCTCTCCTCTCCTCTTCTCTTCTCTTGTCCTCTCTCCTCTCCTCTCCTCTCCTCTCCTCTTGTCCTCTCTCCTCTCCTCTCCTCTCCTCTCCTCTCCTCTTCTCTTCTCTTGTCCTCTCTCTTCTCTTCTCCTCTCTTCTCCTCTCTTCTCTTCTTTTCTCCTCTCCTCTCTTCTCTTCTCTTCTCTTCTTTTCTCTTCTCCTCTCTTCTCTTCTCTTCTCTTCTCTTCTCTTCTCTTCTTTTCTCCTCTCCTCTCCTTTCCTCTCCTCTCCTCTCCTCTCTTCTCTTCTCTTCTATTCTCTTCTCTTCTCTTCTCTTCTTTTCTCCTCTCCTCTCCTCTCCTCTCCTCTCCTCTCCTCTCCTCTCCTCTCCTCTCCTCTCCTCTCTTCTCCTCTCTTCTATTCTCTTCTCCTCTCTTCTCTTCTCTTCTCTTCTCTTCTCTTCTCTTCTCTTCTCTTCTCTTCTCTTCTCTTTCTCTCCCCCTCTCCTCTACCATGTCCTCATGTGTCTGTAGTGTGGCTGGTGCTAATGCAGTCTCCCCCATGTTGCAGCTCCCTTTTGTACTTGAGGCTGATTCCCGCTGACAGCTTAAATATTTGACTGTGGCCATGCACCAAGGTAAACGCTGGTCAAGGAAGAATGTATATCTTTTTTTCCTATGGTTAAGAGGAGTTTTGTGTATGTATGTGTGTGTGTGTGTGTGTGTGTGTGTGTGTGTGTGTGTGTGTGTGTGTGTGTTTGAAATGTGTCACACAAGCCCTACCTCAAACCTCGATGAGACACACACACACACACACACACACTCCTCAGAGCCTGAACAGAAGCCGCTGAGGTTTTCACCGTTGCCACGTGGTGGCAGAGGTGTGTGTGTGTGTGTGTGTGTGTGTGTGTGTGTGTGTGTGTGTGTGTGTGTGAGGGGGGGATCCACAGATGGCCTCACTCTGGAAGCTCTGGACATAATCTCGCTCGCCTTCTTCCCCCGTCACCCCGTCTGTCTCTGCTTTCGCTTTCTGCTTGACTCTGTCCATCTGTCTTGACCTCTCTCCTTCCCTATCTACCTTCATCTGTCTCTCTCTTTTTCATCCTCTCCCTCCCACTCCCCCACTCGCTCTTTTTGCTCCCTCTATCGCTCTCCTCTCCCCTTCTCTCTTTATGTCTCCCTCTCTCCTCTCTCTTTCTTTCTCTCTCTCACCTCCCTCTCTATTCCACTTTTTCCTTCTTTTCCACATTCTCTCTCTCTCTTTCTCTCACCTCCCTTTCTACTCCCCTCTTTCCCTCTTCTCTACCTTTCCTCTCTCTCTCTCCTTTCCTCTGTCTTTCTCTTTCTCTCTCTCTCCCTCTCTCTCACCTTCTCTACTCTCCTCTTTCCTTCTTTGTCTTCACTCTCTCTTTCTCTCTATATTTCTCTCTCACCTCCCTTTCTGCTCCCCTCTTTCCCTCCTCTCTACCTTTCCTCTCTCTTTCTCTCTTTCTCTCTCTCGCTCTCTCTCTCTCTCTCTCTCTCTCTCTCTCTCTCTCTCTCTCTCTCTCTCTCCCTCCCCCCTCTCTCAGGCTCTGCAGTGCAGTGGTCACTAATATATAAACCCATATTCCCAGTGTGTATGTTTAAGAGCTGCTGGCTTGGCTAAGTGCGTCGCTGCGTGCTCCGGCGTATTTACGTTCTCCCCATCACTACTGTGACAGAAGCCCACTCTAGCGTCCCCCAAGACACCGGTGGGTCAGCCCCCTGGCCACACACTCACCTCTCCTGGCCAACTGTCAATCTTCAGGGCCCCTGTTTATTTGTGCATGCATGCATACATGCCTGTGTGTGTGTGCGTGTGTGTATGCGTGAGTGTGTGCTTGTGTATGTGTGTGTGCATGAGTGAGTGCGTGTGTGTGTTTGTGCATGAATGTGTGTGTGTGTGTGTGTGTGTGTGTGCATGTGTGAGTGTGTGTGTGTGTGTGCGCATGAGTGAGTGTGTGTTTGTGTGTGTGTGTGTGTGTTTGTGCATGAGTGGGTGTGTATGTGGGTTGTACTCACAGAGCAGATGGTCTCCGCTGGCTCGCCATGGTTGAATAATCAAAGAGTCGACTGTAAAACATAAGCAAGACCAGCCGTGTGGTAAATTTCTTGTTCTCTCTCTCTCTCTCTCTCTCTCTTTCTCTCTTCCTCTCTCTCTCCTTCTCCCTCCCTCTCTCTCTTCTCTCTCCCTCTCTCTTCTCTCTCTCACTTCTGTCTCCCTCTCTCCATCTTCCTATCTCTCTCTCTCTGTCTCCCTTTCTTTCCCTCTGATTTCTCTCTCTCTCTTTCTCACTTTCTCTCTCTCTCTCTCTGTCTGTCTCTCTCTCTGTCTGTCTCTCTCTGACGAGCAGAGCCCACCACCGCTGTAATGCACCAGAGGGGCAGCAGGAGGAAACACAGCCAGTGTGTGTGTGGGATGAGTGTACTGCAGTCAGTCAGTGAGTTCAGTTTAATCAAGCAAAAAAATAAAGTCCACAACACCAGTATTATGCTGGCAAACTCATTTTTAATGAACGTGAACGTTTTGGGCGCGCGCCCTTCATCAGTCGTCTCATCGAAAACGCATGCACAAAACGTCACATTAACAAAACATTTGTTTGGGAGCATAATGCTGGTGTTAGGGACTTTATTACCTGGCCCCCGGAGGGATTGACCAGGTATTGCATTGACCCTGTCCGTCTGTGTGTGTGTCTGTCTATCTGTCTGTCTGTCTCTCTGTCTGTCCGTCTGTCCGTGTGTCTGTCTGTCTGTGTGTGTCTGTCCGCCAATATGGGAGACCAGGTTGTGATCTCTGAGTGCGCTTGTTTTTGGTTGATTTATCTGGTGTTACGTACATTAATTATGTAACATTAATTTAAAAATTACCTGATTTACCTGGTGTTGTCCAGCACCCAGACCATTCAGACAGACGTGCGTGCTTTAGGCCACTACATTTAGTGAGTTCAGTTCACTCACTTCTCATAGCCTGGGTGGGCATTTTCACCGAGAGTGACAGAGAGAGAGAAAGAGAGAAAAAATGGGAATCATGAGCAAAAATCTTCAAAGCCGTGTTGGGGTGTGACCTTCCAGGCCCAGTCGCAGTAATCTGGTGGTAGCGGTGAGCGGTGAGCACTTGCTCGGCCGGGTCGTTAGCTCCGCTGGAATGCAGGGGTCACTTTCTCCGGGCCGGGCCAGGGCCAGCGCGAGGGGGGAACGCGGGATCAAAGCCTGGGCCCGGACAGAGAGAGTGAGAGAGTGGTAGGGAGATAAGACAGCACACCGCAGACAGCAGAGCCCCAGGCTCCAACTCACCGCCCTTGCTGGCCTGCTTATGAGCTCCTGCCAGCCAGACACAGTAACAGTGAACACACATTACATTACATTACAGTACATTATTATTATAGCAGATCCATAGCTTTTACATTACATTACATTACATTATTATTATAGCAGATCCATAGCTTTTACATTACATTACATTATTATTATAGCAGATCCATAGCTTTTACATTACATTACATTACATTATTATTATAGCAGATCCATAGCTTTTACATTACATTACATTTTACATTATTATTATAGCAGATCCATAGCTTTTACATTACATTACATTACATTATTATTATAGCAGATCCATAGCTTTTATCCAAAGGAGGACATACAGTAATAAGCTAACAGACGTGTAGAGGAACACAGAGTAAACAGACTACACACATACACACAAGGAGATACATGTGCCTTAGGTAAGTTTCCCGGAGCAGGGACACTTTAGACACACACACACACCCTCTACACACATAGACTCAGACAAGCACGAGGCACCTAGGTAAAGACACATATGTATCATTACACTCGTGCAAACTCAGACACACACACACACAAATATACACATATAATATAAACTCATATATGTGTTACCTATATGTAATACGGCATATACACAGTATACACATGCACGCACACACACACAGTTACACTTACACTTAATCATGCACATGCACTTATGCACACTTTCTTGTATATGGCTTTCTGTTAATTATTTTGTAAAGCAGACGGTGAGTTGGAGACGGTGTGGGCTGATTTATTTGAGCAGTGCTCTAAGTGCTGTGTAGGGATGTGTTTTACAGCAGTGCGTTTTAATGGGGTAGAGGTGGACTGAGGCAAGGGCTTTGAAGAGGGTACAACGTGCGAAACAAGACATAAATCCCACGTCTAAGTCTGGAACCAGGGTGTTCCTTCTTTAAACGAAACAAGGCCAAACTTCCTCACGTTGGATCCCACACACAGACACACAGACACACACACAAACACACACACACACACACTCGCACACACACACACACACATACACTGGCTCCTCCGACATGGCCAGAACCGGAGGTCCGTCTGTCAGAGCCCCGGTGCCTGTGGTGTTCTTGGCTCCTTGCAGCACTTTTCAATCTCCCGTGAATCTCGGCTCTGTGCGAGCCACGCTCCCGAACGCCCGTCTTTCGCCTGCTGACTTTTTCTTTTGGTCCTGGTTCAGCCGAGGTTCTTTCTGTGGGTGGCATGCAGCTCTGCCATGAGTATGTGTCAGTGAGGTTGTGTGTGTGTGTGTGTGTGTGTGTGTGTGTGTGTGAGTGTGTGTGTGTGTCTGTCTGTCTCTCTGTCAGCCTGTATGTGTGTGTGTGTGGTGTGTGTGTGTGTGTGTGTGTCTGTCTGTCTGTCTGTCAGCCTCTATGCGCGTGTGTGTGTGTGTGTGTGTGTGTGTGTGTGTGTGTGCGTGTGTCTGTCTGTCTGTCTTTCTGTCAGCCTGTATGCGTGTGTGTGTGTGTGTGTGTGTGTGTGTGTGTGTGTGTGTGTGTGTGTGTGTGTGTGTGTGTATCTGTAAGCCTGTATGTGTGTGTGTGAGTGTGTGTGTGTGTGTGTGTATGTATTAATACAGATCATTGGTAAAACCAAATGACCACCCCCTGTCTAGACAGCTTGACACACTAAGCCAGAGAGTTATTTAGTATGGCGGCGATGAAGTGAGTGATTGAGGCCTTGACAGTTGCACAACGAGGTAAAGCAAAGTTTAGAGGGCTGCCTTCGAGAGACAGGCCAGGCATTTTCCGACAGTGGGCATCCAAGTACTTGTGTAGAGGGCTGAGGGTTGAGGGCTGAGGGTTGAGGGCAGAGGGCGGCGGAGAGGTGCTGTGTGCTGTGCCACTTTGTGTGGCTTTTCAGTGGGCTCTCGCAAGTACGTGGGATTTTGTCGCTAACCGCAAGGCCAGAGCCACAGTCCCCTCCGACTGCCAACATCAACGAGCCTGCAGCAGGGAAGGGCACGGCGCTGGCCCGGGGAAAGTGTTCCTCTCCACTTAGCCCCGGGCACGTTTGCTCTCGCGACGGGGCGTCCCACAATGCATTTTATGAGGAACCGTATTTACTGAGGGGCGGACTGGGCAGCCTGTGCTCTCTCTCTCTTTCTGTCTTGCTCTCTTTTTCTTTCATGCCACCCACCTCTACTCTGTCAGCAGTCCTTCACACACCGTACACGATGGACATTTTCTTGGAGCTGATTTAAGTTAGCGGTGTGCTCCAGTAATGTCAAGTTTAGCTGAACTGCTGTGCCCACCTTCGTGCGTTCTTGGTTTAAACTCAAATCAAATATCAGCCTTGGCCCGTCCATGCTGCCTGTGACACTGCGTTCGAGTCAGTCTGGCCAACCGGCCTATTTCCAGCTGTTCCTTTGCCACTGAAATGAGGAACCAATGAAAAACATCACTATGCATACATCACAGTGGTCTGATTGGTTGTAGCTCTGTTCAGTAGTATACAGAGACATTTGATAGATGCCTGTTTATCCCGCCTTTGAGAACTTCCTGTCTATGGAATGGAAAGCAAACTCCTGGATGCCCGCAAGTAATTAAAATTTTCTCTCAAATTTCTCTATCAATTTAGACCAAATGGCAAATGCACTAAGGGACAGGGAGACAGGCAGAATGAGGGAAAGTCAAAGTGACAGGGTGACCTCCCTGACCTCCCTGAAATGAGATTCTGCAGGTGCGGATATCTGTACTAAATGCCACTAAACTTAGAGTAAAACACACCCACACAGTCACACTGTCACAAATAGTTTTTAATCAAATTTGTTATCTTCATCGGGTGATTTTCTTTAATCTTTGTTTCATACCATGAGTATTTCGTATCATGACCCCTGTATCGTATTTCGTATCGCTTCGTGACTTGTGACTATTTTGTTACACCCCTTCCAATTATATTCTGCATCATCCAGAAGCTGGCTGTGGTTCATCCACTCAAAAAAAGCAGTGCTTGTAGTCAATCACAGGGCTTTTAAAGAATGACGAAGGTCTCGGAGGGGAAAAAAAGACTAATGTTTTTAACAGTCCATTAATTCAGGGCCACAGAGCTGTCCGTCAAAGCCAGCTGTTGACAGAGGAGAAATGTAGCTATCACCGTCCGTGCCAGCGCGGCCTCAGCCCAGACGTCTCCCCCCGCTTGAAGCCCTCACCACCGGGGCCCGGGTCTCGATACCGAGAGGATAATGGAGTCTTTCAGCTGACCTCATGCACAGCCAACGAGCGTAGTAGCGTTTTGGGTTTCTTTTGATAGCATCTTTCATGCTGGACACACTGGGACGGGAAGACAAGGAAGCTGCTGGAAGCCTCTGCGTGTCCTTGGGAGGAGGCCAAGGCTGTTCAGCTGTCGGGCTGGTAGAGTCATTGTGCAGATCATGTCAAGCAAGAGACCCCCCCCCCCACCCCAAACCTACCCCATCCCACCCCTAAAAAATAAAAAAAAAGTCTTGCCTATGCTAACGAAATTGAGTCTCTGACATCAAAGTCTATCTTTAGTGTAACTGATTGGTCAGTTATCTTGATTGCTAGTCAAATGTGTGTTATGAAGGTCATACATGCATTTCAGCTGCACGCTTACTACTTCCTGTGTGTTTGTGTGATCGTGTGAATTAGTAATTGAATGAGTAGTTCAGAGCGTAGCGGGGCATAGCCTTATGTTGATGTATGAAGTAGTTGTTTATACATAATGTTTGCCATATTTTTCCTATTGCATATGATTTACTTTTCTTTCTGTTGCTGCCAAAGAGTTGGCTTGAAGTTGTTCTTCATGAGAAATCCATTATCAGTACAGGCTGTGCCTCGCCGAGCTTCTCCATTGTCCCGCTTCAGTCAGACAGAAACGTAATTACTTATTTATTTATTCATTTTTGGCTCATGTCAGAGCTCTGAACGTTGCTCTGGACGTTGCTCTGAACGCTCCGGAGGTTTCCGCCATAACAGTCGCGCTGAGAGCCAGCACTCCTGGTGCTCTGGACGTTGTGAGCTGCTAATAGAGATGAAGTGGCCATTTTGGTTTATGAAAGGGATTTATAGATACATATGGTGATTTCCAAAAGAAGTGTGTGTGGGGGGGGGTTGATTTATAAACGTTGACAAGGGATGGTTGGAACGGTTGCGAGGGGAAAGGAGGCCAGAGAACAATTTTATGCGTTTGTTTAGAAATGTCTTTACAGGCTGTTTCCTCAGGAATCAGGCAAACCAAACAGCAACAAGTGGGAGCTGAGCCCCTACATAATACTGTTATGTTGCTCACAAAGACATTGAACAGACTGTGTTCAAGGCATTTCCTGTGGCAGTGTCTGTACCATGCTTAGCTGTGTGCAGTTTAAAAAAATTCTCGTTAACAGAACTTCACTGAGAAACTCTGGGTAAGGAAATCTACTTCAGGAACTCCATGGTAAGGGAAACTGGGTAAGGGAACCTGCTTTAGGAACTCCAGGGTAAGGGAAACTTCTTCAGGGTACTACATTAACTCAGTAGTAGCCATTAATCAAGCAGTCCAGTCCAGTCCAATCTCTCCTCCCGCCAGTCCACTCTCACTTCTGTTATTTTCAGGGATGTTTTCCTCTCTCCACCTCACCCCCCTTCCCCGCCTTTTCCCCCTCCTGTTTTTAAATCAAGTGCCATTTCCATGACAAAGGGGAATTATTGACTTTCATAGGGCCACGGGGGCTTTGATGGCCAGTGGCCCCCGGATCGAGGTGTGTGCTCGCAGGCCCCTTCAGAAGGGGAGCGGGGCCCTTTTGGAGAGGGGCAGGCCCTGAATGGGCACCGGGGAGCAGTGGGAAAATGCACCCACTGACCCGCGGCACAGGACACAACAGAGGGGGAGTGGAGGGGAGGGAGGGGGCGGGATCACAGGAAGAAATGTAATTCGTTCAGCTCACCCCCGCTCTCTTCTTTTCCTTCTCCTGGTTCTTCTCCTTCTCCTGGTTCTTCTTCTTCTCTGCTTCTCTTCTTCTTCCTCTTGCACTCTCTCATCCACCTCCTCCGCCCCTCCTTTCCTCCTCCTCCTCCTCCTCCTCCTTCTCCTCTCTTTTCTCTTATTGTATGAATGATCCTAAACCACCCTCCCCCCTCCCTCCCTCCCTCTACCCTCCTTAACCACCCCCCTCCCCAATCCTTCAACCCCTCTACCAACCAACCAGCACTGCCCCCCTCTCTCCCTCTCTCCCCCCTCCCTAGCCCCCTTCTTGCGAGCACCATAATTTAATGGTCTGAAAGGGCCTGGATGGCCGGCCACAGAAAGCCCCCCGAAGATGTGGCTCGGAACAGATGTGTGGGCTTTTTGTTGGGGAGCCGGGAGGCTGGCAGGGTGGCGATAGGCTAATTTGAGCAGCATAAAAGCCGGCCCCTTTTCATATGCAGAGTGGCGCTTTGATCCGAGGCGGATGAAAGTGCGGGAGTGGAGAGGGGTGCCGGGGGGGAGCCTTTGTCCCAGACAAGATGGCATCTGCTGCGCCCTGCCCTTTCTCTCCCTATACGATCGCTCCGACAATGACAGCCATGGCGGAGAGTGTCATCCCAGCGACTGTAGAAAGCACAACACATGAAAAAAACAGCCGCCTCTGCACATGGTAGT
Organism: Coilia nasus; assembly: GCA_027475355.1. Taxonomy (NCBI): domain Eukaryota; kingdom Metazoa; phylum Chordata; class Actinopteri; order Clupeiformes; family Engraulidae; genus Coilia; species Coilia nasus. Next base: position 21,899,343 of record CM050209.1, read on the forward strand.
ATATAAATTCATGCGGCCCCCATGCGGCATCCACATAACATCTCCGCTGTGTTCGCATAGCGTGGGGGTTGCAAGTGTGTGTGTGTGTGTATGTCTGTGTTTGTATGTCTGTGTGTATGTGTATGTCTGTGTTTGTATGTCTGTGTGTGTGTGTGTGTGTGTGTGTGTGTGTGTGTGTGTGTGTGTGTGTGTGTATGTGTGTGTGTGTGCGTGTGTGTGTGCATGTGTGTGTGTGTATGTGTGTGTGTGTGTGTGTGTGCATGTGTGTGTGTGTATGTGCATGTGTGTGTGGAGGAGGAAGGAGAGGAGGGGGAGTCGGTTTGATTGATTTTGCCCCGTTGAGAAACAAATAAAGTTGTTATTTGGGTGAGGGTTAGAGCCATTGTTGGTGATCAATCGCAGGGCACTGAGGGGCTTCTTCGGGGGAGATCTCAGGGTGCTGCTTGGGTAATCTGAAACAGCAGGCCTGACCGGGCCCAGTGAGGAAACACAGCACAATTTCATGGTGGGACAATGGTGGGTTGCCAAAACAGCACAAACAAAAAGAAAAAAAGAAAGGCAGAGAGAGAGAGGAAGAAAGAGAGATGGAGAAGAGAGTGACAGTGAGGAGAAAGGGAAAGAGGGAAAGAGTAGGCTATCCTAAGAAGAATCTAGAAACCCCTTCAAAGCACATCCCTACGTGCATTTACAAACACGCCAACACACATGCACATGTCTTTGATGATACAAAAGATCTCAAAGTCCTATTTCTTCCAACGTCGCACAGTTCAAATTGGGTTGCGAGAAATTTGCTTAATTCTCTTTCCTTCTCACACAGCTGCAAAGTGGAAAATGTGAGGAAGACATTGTTGCCCTCCGACGGCTTCCCAGTAATCTAATCTCCATACACAAGGTAGTTAAGAGTTTAGGAGCACAGAGGGACTTGCATCTTCAGAAAACACGCTGCTTCAGGGGAAGCCAGTCGTGAGAATGTTTACGTTGTGCCAAAATCATGCAGGTGATGAAAATCAGGGTGAGAGCCGGGGACCTGTTGTGTCTGTGCAAGGGTGTGTGTTTTTCCTATCTGTTGTAAACAGATTTGGGTTTTGAAGGTTTTGGTCTGTCATAAAAAATCTAATTCTAAAAACAGAAACCAAGAGCGGTCCGATCAATGTCATCTATAAAAAAAACTCCAATGAATGATTGATTGTTAATACAGTGCTTATGTTTTCTCTCTCTCTCCGTCTCTCTCTCTCTGTCTCTCTCTCCCAGGTGATATTTGCGCTGAATCAGACCCTTCTGCAGCAAGAGTCTCTAAGAGCAGGCAGCGTCCAGGTTCCCTACACCACAGAGGACCTGATCAAGCACTACAACTGTGGAGATCTCAACTCCATCATCTTCAACCATGACACTTCCCAGGTCTGCCTCATAACCTTCCCAGTCCCACCCTACTGTACTTTATATCTGCTGCTCTCCAGTGGGTTCTTTCTTTTTTCAACCTTTATCCAATCCATTAAAGAAGATCAAGCATGGCATTGCTGCATATTTAGATCTTTGCGATTCAATCCCAAACTGCTGCAGCATCTCCGGAATGTTCCGAGCACGCTCCACAGCAATTATGTAATTGTCGAGTGATACCACAAGCAACCGCCTTGGCCTCCGTTGTTTGCCGCTTCCTTATGCCAGCAGCGTTTAATGGCTTTGTGTAATAGGCCAAACAGCTCTATTCTCAATAGTCCTCCAGCTACTTCTGCTAGCCTTGGCCCACATTGTCTCACAATCATGCTAAGTCCCTCTTAGCCCTCCACAGAAAAGCCAAATTGGGAGGGAGGATTTTTTACAGGAATATAGAAAACTTGTGGTTTTTTGGTTATAATTCCTCAGTTTCTTGTCGTCGGCGTCCCATCTCTTCCTTCTTCCCCCACAGGTCCCCAACTTCAATAACGTCACTCTGCCACCTAACGAGCAGATCACGGCGCAGGAGATAGACAGCTACTTCCGCCAGGAGCTGATTTACAAGCGCAACGAGAGGATGGGGAAGAGGGTGAAGGCCCTCATGGAGGAGCACCCTGACAAGAGCTTCTTCTTCGCCTTCGGAGCAGGTGAGTTAACAAGCCCTGGCATCAGGCCCGCCAATAGGGGGGGACAAACGGGTCTCTTGTTCCGGGCCCAGGGAAAGGGGGGGCCAGAACTCCCATCAGATTATCTTGTCCCGGGCCCAGCCAAGACTGTCAGTGGGTCTGCCTGGCATTGTCACTATGGACACAGCCGTCACAGCAACACTGCAGTCCTGTTAAGAAAAGAGGTCTCACAGTTTTATCCAGGCATTGCTTCTTCTGTGTCTAGGGATGTCAATCACCCATTTGGGTCAACTGGTAGGGCAGATTGGTAATAACACAAAATGATTGCGTTTGATTCCCAGGGAATGTACACTCTCACATATGCATTCCTGTGGTCTAAGCTGCATGTGTATAAAAGTGTCAGCTATACAGCCTGCTTTTTTTTCTCACAGAAAGCAATCCAGTTGTTTTTCAGCTGCTCAAAAAGGCCCGGTAAAGGGCTACTAGGACTTCAGTGAGACTGATTTATTTATTTGCGTAACTGAGGAAGGCTGACTGACCGCACTCTCCGATCGGCTAGCGTTTCATCTCAGTACGCCTATTTTAGGCAGCCCTTCTCAAGCTCGGGGCCCCAGTCTCCCGCAGTTCACCGCCAGGTCATCGGCAGATCAGCAGCAGGTCCATGGCCCAAGCGGGGCATTAAATTAAACGAGTCGAAAATCTGATTAAAGGTACTTAGAACAAATTACTTAAATTCCTTTTCATTGTGACCATGGCACTCGTGCAGAACAGAGAGGAACAGAAAAGGAGGCTTAAGCACCAGCCATTAGGTCAGAGCACAGTCGCCGCCGACGACTTCTTTAAGAGCCGGAGCCGGAGGGGGAGAGAATAAAGAGTGACTGACCGAATGTCTCCGCTAAGAGGCACGGCGATTCTCTCAGACCAGACATGTTGATGATGCGAACTTGTGAGCACACACACACACACACACACACACACACACATGCACACACACAAGACGAAACTTCCACGGTTGGACAAGTGTGTGGGCTGAAGTCGACGGGGAATAGCAGGCAGTGGCAACCACAGTAGGACTGAAAGTGGAGTGGATTAACTTTGTTCAGCGCTTGAACTGGAAGCTGGGCACATCATCATTATGAGAGAAGGGAAAGAGCATGTGGACTCAGCAGACCAAAGGCACTCACCTCTAAAAACCCTGCTCCGTCTACCACCCCACCCCATGCCACCCCACCCCACCCCAACACCAACCTCAACCCTCGCGGCGTCCACAATCGTGTGGGTTACAGCTGCGTATAAAAATGCCCCTTCTACTTTCAAAGTGGGCTTCCTATAGGTGTGAAATTGAGATTCAAGCCCTCAAAGGGCATTAGCTCACTTTTCCCGCTAACAACGCCAGCCATAGTGCCAAGGGTTTACTAGACTTCCCCACCTTCTCCTTACACTCCCGCCGAGAGCTATGAAGTCAGTCAACCATGTGACGGAGATGGGCCTTACTGCCCGTGATTCCTTTTATTGTGGTTAGGAGAAGTCTTTAGGAAGGTTCATGCCTTGTACAGGTGGTGTTTATTGACCGAAAGGCTCCAAAGTTGGCTTGGAGGAAGCATATTAAATTTGGGCTCCCACGTAGTCATCTCAGCCAACAGGGCAAGGGTGTGCTAGAACAATTTGAGGAGGTGTTAGCGGTTGGAGTGCCACAGGAGTGGTGTAGAAGATAACAAGACAGCTGACAACAGAAGGGATTAATCCAGACAAACAAGTTCAATGTGTGTGTGTACGTGTAGGTGTGTGTGTGTGTTTGGGGTTGTGTGTGTGTGTGTGTGTGTGTGTATGTGGGTGTTTGGCATTTTGTGTGTGTGTGTTTGTGTGTTTGGGGTTGTGTGTATGTGTTTGGGGTTGTGTGTGTGTGTCTGTGTGTGTGTCGGCAGCCTTGTGTGCTTGTGTTGAAAGGGTATCACTCTGTTACTCTGTGGACCCAATTTAGCTACACTGACATTTGTCTTGGTTAGCGAGGAACACTGCGGAATTGAACTGGTTGTTTGCAGTCCCAGGAATAAGGGCCTCTTTATCAAGTGACCTGCCTTAGCAGACACCTGAATGAGGGGAGAGGACTGAGCCCCCCCCCGCCTGATTAGTCTTTCCAGCTCCAGAGCCACAGGGAGCTGCACTGTTGTTGATGGGAATCGCGGGAGCCCGTGACCTAAAATTGGAGAAGCCATCAGATATCATGGAGGACGGAGGGGAGGGCAGGGGAGGATGGGAGCAGCAGGGAGGTTTTGCAGGCGTACCAATCCAATGTCTGCGTGCTGTGTGACAGAATGTACCCTGTCCTCACACACGCGCACCTGTGCACACACACACACACAAACACATACATACGCACATACACACACGTGGTCGCGCGCACACGCTCACACACACACACACACCACACCACACCACACACATACACGCACACGCACACACACACACACACACACACACACACACACACACACACACACACACACACGCACACACACACTCCCGAGAGCAGTGATGACAGATGTTTGGAGAAGAAGGGAGACAAGACAAATCATGTCTTTTGATAAAAAAATGGTGACCTCGTGGGCTTGTCTGTGGAAAGTCAAATTCAGTGAAGCAATTAGAGAATGATGTTAAATCAACAAGTTTTTTTTCTTCTTTGTTATTTTTGTAAAAGGCAGGGAAATGTCATTAAGCCTTTCCCTGAGCACAGGCCTCATACTCCATCAGAGGGGAAATCCTGGAAAGGAAAACCAAGCGTATGAAATTACAGCCACCGCAGGCCGTAGGCTCTGGAGCATGGTCGTGCGACTCTCTTCTCTTTTAGAGAACGCATACGGCCGTCACCGTTTCCCAGTCTGACGCCTCAAACCTTACAGGGCCTCCCTCGCTGCTCACTCACGTGCACACCTCTTGTTACCTTTCCCTTCCCTCCTCATCCCCCCCACCACCACCACCACCACCAGTGCTAAACCCTTTCTCTCAGGCATATTCGTGTTTGTTCTTGTCGCGCTGGCCTGTAAGTCCAGGGCCAGTCGTGTGGGGGTTGGGGGTGCGTTAAAGGGTTTGGGGGGTGGGGTTGGTTGCTTGGTCGGTAGGAGGGGGGGGTGCTGGGTGTTGAGGCTCGGGTTTCTCCCGTGGACTGGTCCGAGGGGTGGAGGAGTGGTGGAGGTCTTCACAGTCTGCTGCGCTCGGTGGCTGCAGGAAGTCTGTGAGTGAAAACAGAGGCGGGCTAATGGGACCGGCGGACTGGGCCTCGCCGGGGCTAACAAGGACTCCATTTCATCCGCCGGCCCCCAGGGCTTCTTTTTTACGAGGCCCTCGGCCCACTGAGGTGAGTGAAAGCGATCTGCCCACTTGCCCCCGAGAAGGGCGACTCAGGATGCAGGAAACAGTGCTCGCTCTCTTTCTCTCTCTCCCTCTTTCTTTCTTTCTTTCTTTCTTTCTTTCTTTCACTTGCTCTTTCTCTGGCCCTGTTTTTGTTCTCAGTCTCTCACGTGGCTCTTGCTCGTTATGTCATTCTGTTTTTTCTTTCTCTCATCCTTTCAGTCTTCCATCATTTATTTCCTTTCCTCTCTTTGTCATGATCTCTCTCTCTCTCTCTTTCTCCTTCTCTCCCTCCCTCTCTCTCTCTCTCTGTCCCTTATTTATGCTTGTGAGTGGCCCACCATCGCTCTGAGGGGGGGGGGGGGGAGAACGTGGCCTAATTACTCTCCTGAGGGGTGGAAACTGAGAGACAGGAGTAGGGGCCACAATGGCCGCCTTCATTGCAGGCCACCCCCGGCCCTGTAACTGCAGCTGGGGGGCCAGGGCTTATCGGCCCTCGCATCTCTTGTCAATCACGGCTTCAAGGGGGGAGCCACTGACCCCTGTCTGCGCGGTACACAGCGAGCTTTTCCAGAAACCTCTCTTCGGGGGGCAACCAGCTGAGAGGGAGGCTCTGTGCAGGGCTGTCCTCAGCTGCCCCCTCTGCCCCAGAAGGGGTAATGGAAAATGAATGGAGATGGAAAGCCCAGGCAAGGCTAATAGGCCCAGAAGGTGTGTGTGTATGTGTGTGTGTGTGTGTGTGTGTGTGTGTGTGTGTGTGTGTGTGTGTGTGTGTGTGTGTGTGTGTGTGTGTGTGTGGGATCCAATGTGAGGAAGTGTGTGTATGTGTGTGTGTGGTAAGGCTATATCTAGCATTGGGAAGAGGTTTACAGACTTGGGGACTCCATTGTTGTGCAGGTCTAGTCAGCATTTTCAGTAAAGGGAATTTGTTTTGAACCATGACACACAAATACACTAACCTGGTAAACCAGCCCCTCGTACTTTATTTCATTTTATACAGAGGGTCTGGCCTTGTTGCATTGAGAAACCATTTCCCCGGAGGTGTGGACTCTGCTGAAGTTTAAAACAAGTGGCTCTGCCTTTACCCATTCGCTAACGTCTGATCATCACATATGCAATTAGCCTACCTACGCACTACAATTCAAATGTAGCACACAACGCCAACAATCTTCGCTCATGAACACTCCCTCTTTTCGCTGATTGGCTAGAATTTGCTCGGTCAGCATACATGAATTTCAACGGCATCAAGGCCAGACCCTCTGTACAAAATGAAATGAAGTACGAGGGGCTGGTTTAGCAGGTTACCAATACACTGTCTCTTGATTAAAGCCACACCTTACAAGCACACACATGTATGTTACCCGGGCAAGAATGTGTAATAGTAACAGGATGGCCCTCGCTTTGAATTGGTATGACTGTTCCATGTCCTGATATCTGGCCAGAAATTGAAGAACAAACAAACCTCTTGGTTCTTTCCAGAGTTACAGTCCCTCAGCTTTAATTAGAGGCCCATTTTCTGATGGAGAATATACTTTCATAATATTTCCATTTCTTTAAATTGCTAACCAAGTGTTGAAAATTGAAGAATGTTACTCAGAAAATATAAAGAAAGCAGGGAGTTCCCTTCAAAGAAATGTTACCATTCCGACATTCCCGGGTACCGCAGCTTTAGGGACGGTGTGGTGATAGTGATCGTGATATGCACATCACAGACCTTCATCACCATTAATGTGCCCAGTGTGTCTTCCCCAACATTGTCAGGACAAAGATGTCAGAAAGACTGAGAGACTGTTTATACCACAGGGGAATATTTGGAGAGCAGCCTTGTTTGTGGTTTAAGATGATGGTGAGAAGCTCGGTATGTGAAGGCTTTTCTTTTTCTTTTTTTCGCCTTTTTGGAACCTCACTCCTAATGTCATCTCTAGTGACAGGCGTGAGGATGAAGCCAAAACCAGAGCTATAATTTCTCCCCTTCTTCTTTCAGTCTCTCTCACAGCTCTTCTCTTCAGAGCAGGAGCATACTTGCTTGCACGCACTTGCGCACATGTGCACACACGCACGCACACACACCCACACACACACATATACATACATACACACTCAGACACAAACACACACTGATATGAATACTTCACTGTTTATGTGACAGGCAAGCACACACACATGCATGCACACACACACATGCACTGATGCAGATTTATTTCTGACTAATAATTTTGATGTGACAGTTACACATAAATTTGCAGAATCCTTTTTCTTTGATCTCCTGTCTCTCTCTCTCTCTCTTTCTCTCTCCCCCTCCCTCTCTATCTCTTTCTCTCTCTCTCTCTCTCTCTCTCTTTCTGTCCTCTTTCTTCCCATTCTCTTTTCCTCTCTCTCATTCTCATGCATTAGTAATGTGCGGAATGTGGTGTTCGTGCTGGTGTGGAGCACCATGGTGTGGTCACATCAGCAACTTCCCCCAGAACAGGGCCAGGCTCAAGAGCCAGCACTGAGACACCATAGGCCAGACATCCTCCACACACACACACACACACACACACACACACACACACACACACACACACACACACACACACACAACCACATTAAGTCATACAGACATGCACACACTCAAATTTAGTCACACACACATCCTCACATTTAGTCACACACACGCACGATCTCTTTCACTTTTTACTCTCTGTCTCTCTCTCTCTCTTTCTCTCTCTTTCTCTCTCTCTCTCTCTCTCTCTCTCTCTCTCACACACACACACACACACACACGTGTATATACACACACACAGCTTGTACTTTTAGTGTGGGTAGATGTGGGCAAAAGTAACTGCACTGCCCAAATTGTGCCCCCCTTGTAACCCTCCCCTCCCTCTCCGTGCCTGCTAGGCTGGCATGCTGGAAAGCGAGGCTGCAACGGATGCCAGCATGGCTCCCTCCCCAAGCGGTGCGTGTCATGGGCAAGAAGACCCAAATTATTCATTTGACGCCAATTATCCCTCGTCCACAAGTAGACGCCATAGCTCATTTGGTTGTGAGGCGGTCGCTCTTTCGAAAAGTCTATTTATGCAGCTGAGGTACACTGCGGGCACGTTTTCAGACCACAACACACATACAAACAGAACGGAGGAGCAACGAGTCGTTTCATTTTTTCCGCAATTATCCACGTTTGTTATGTTGATCATTGGCGCTTAAACACCTCATATTTCTTCGCCTAGCAGCATGGGCGACCCTGGCATCTGTTTTTGTTGACAGGGTTTTACCTCGAAAGCAGCGGCTCAGCCTCTAATTAGATTTCACGGCAATTCCTCCCAAAAATGAATCCATTAGTCCCGATTCCGCCATGCCGAAGGAGCAGCGTGTCTGTCCGTGGCCAGATGTGCAGATGTTGTAGCAGACGACAAGAGTCGCTCGTGTCTCAGATAGTCATCAAACGTTTTCAAGACCGATTTAGAGTAGTCTCGAGTGTGAGTGTGAGAGTTTGGCGGTGCTTTCCTCCTCTCCCGTTGGGCCCTGCATATTTCGCTATTATGAATTTTGGTCGAAACGGGCGAAAGCAGCCAGAAATTTTATCAGTGCTTCCGGTCTCGCTCAACAAGCGACACAGTGTTTTTGCTGCGGCCAGAACACTTTCATTGAAACCGGAAAGGTTCCAGCATGAATGAAGGCTTGCTAACCCTGCTCCCACCCCCTCCCCCCCACCACCCCCATGCTCCACAACCGTCCGGCTTCAGAAATATTTGAGGGATTTTAATTTTTGACGTAGATTGCGTTGGGAGTGAAGCCCTGGACTGTGAGGGTGGCATGTGGAAGCAGTTATTTGCCTCTCGCTCCTCCAGAATCCAGTAACTCGATACAGGTACCCATTCAGCCGTCGCTCCCTCATTAATGACTGCCATACACACACACACACACACCGGGCCCTGGGTTTTTAATAAAGCGATATGTTTACATATTGTAGAGAACCGTGCCTTCGCTCGATCTGCCGGCCAGAGCCCCTTTTTCTCCGTTTGCACACTCACACAAATACCAGGGCGACGGGCAGGCAACACGTGTCCACAGCTCAAGCCATAAGGCTCAGCTACACCCACACACACACACACACACACACACACACACACACAGCAAGCTCTTCAGTCCCCGGAAAGGAAAGGAAAGGAAAGGAAAAGCAAGAAAGGAAGGAAAAAAACACTGGTCTTGTCCACACATTTAAATATTTGCGGGTGAGTAATTGTAAGCGTGGTTGTTGGCCTTCTGTGTTTACATTCAATGGTTTTACTCTCTTCACACACAATTAAGGGCCTTTTGGTGGGCTCGTAAGATGTGTGAAGTGAGAGGCCTTGGGTTTAAGCACAGGCGAGAGTGAGGGCTAAAATGTGTTCCTAAGCCGCTCGAGCACCTCTAGATGTCAGTTTGTGTGTGTGTGTGTGTGTGTGTGTGTGTGTGTGAGAGAGAGCAGAGGCGGGGGGGCATGTATGTGTTAGAGTGTGTGTGTGTATATGTGTATGTGTGTGTGTGCAGAGGCGGGGGGCCATGTATGTGTTAGAGTTTGTGTGTGTGTGTGTGTAGGTGTGTGTGTAGAGACAGTTTGCATGTATGTTTTAGAGTGTGTGTGTGTGTGTGTGTGTATGTCTGTATGCGTATGTGCATGCCTGAGTAAGTGTTAGGGTGCAGGGGGTAGATAGCATGGCTCAGCGTAGTGTGCTTCTGAGAGTCCAGCTTCCATACCTTCCCCAACACTCCTCTTATCCCACTGTTTTGCCAGCCACTCAGCTGCAGCACAAACCCCTGAGCTCATCGAGAGGGAAGACGGACGGGGGATGGACTAAAAACGCGGATCAAAATGAGACGCGTCTAAACGAACATTTCGACCTCCTGGATGTCATATAACAATACTTTACAACTGTTTTGCTGTGGCCTGTCACATAAATCTAGCGCAGATGTCAAAACAAACGTTAAAGGGAGGAGGAGAGGGAAAGAGCGAAAGACAGAGAGAGAGAGAGAGAGAGAGAGAAAGAGAGCGATTTGGACCGGCCCCATAGACACTGTTAAACAGTGAAACACTTTCTGCTGGTGGACTGGCAGGCCGGGGCGGGTCGGCCTTTATGGGGTCGAGACGCTGCTTGTCCCCTGCTGATTTATGGCCTACAGAGCGCTCTTGAAAGTGTTTATAAGCCCAGTCGCGGAACGTGTTACTATGGAATCAAGAAGAGTGTGTCCAGTGGCGCTGATGACCCAGTGGTGCCAACTCGGTGCCCTTTACGGTGGGGGTACAGGAAAGCACGCTAGGGTTGGCAAAACGAGGTGGCACGCTTCGCGTGTTTTACACGCTGGTGTCCATCCATACCATCTGTTCCAGAGGCGTCAGCCAATAGTGTTTAGACTTACAGGCCCGTAGGCACTAACTTTTGTCAGCGTCGAAGCTCTATTTGAGGCATACAGGATCCACGGCCCGTCTGGCCACAAGCCCTCCGGAGCAACACTGTTGTGAGAGAACATGTTGTGACACCAGCTCTGATGTATTGAAAGGCCTGAACCCATCTCAACTTTGCCCTTTGACATCACTCTTACTCATAGCTGTGGCACATGCACCTGGAATCGGGTTTTATGTTTTTTTTTTTGCCCTGCGGGCCAAGCTTTTGTTTTTGCTGTACAAATGGCTGCACGCGATGAAAAGGAGGGAAAATTACATATCTCGTTATTAGCGGCACGACGGTGGCCATTATGGAAGGCGGCGTAGCACGATCCAGAGGAGCTTTTAAGTGTGGACCGTTAAGCTGAAAGGCCCAGAAGGCGACGCAGACGTGATAAGACCGCCGCAGTAATTTACGACTCCTTCCTGCTGGAGGTGTTTATGACCTGTTTGCATTGTAGCTTGGGATTAGTCCTTCTCGCGTTCTTTAATACTTTCTCCTTTAAGCTTGGAACATCGCAGTAGGTCAACGAGAGGACGTTTCACCTCATTTCAGCTACTTTGAAATAGCTCAGGGCATGCTTCGGTTTCAATTTCTTGAAAGCCAATGGTTATTCAAAGCTTGTCTCACCATAGATGTCATTACCCTGAACGTTTACGTTGGAAGCTGTGCACGGTCGTGTCGCCAAGACTTTGATACCAAGAGAATCATAAGCGTCACGTTGATATATCGGGCATTTTGTTCCAACTCCTCAGGCAAAAGAAATAAGTTGACTGATATATAAGCAAAGAAAGTTTTGGTTAAACTGTGGATCCAGATAGGTTATAATAGCCATGTGAAATGCCTGTGTTACAGGATTGTTTTCCTAAAAGATAATGCCTCTCCTAATGTGATTCAGGATCAAAACGTAGCGCTGTGCAGTCATAATGAGAAAAATGTGAGCTCTGCTCTTTTTTTCTGAGCCCCAACTCAAGATAGTTGTTTAGTGGGTCCATATGAAGCCGTGCATAGTTGTATTATATAACGGCATTGTTTACAAGGTTTCTGGGAAGTGCGCCCAGGCCATCCCCCCTTTTTTTTTTTACAGCAATGCATTGTGGGCCACAGGCACAGAGGGAATAGCAGAGGGAAAGGAAAGGGAAAGATGATCACTGAGAGCAAGAGAAACCAGACGGAGAATCTTGGGTCAGCGGTCAGATTCTGCCCAAAACCTCCCACACACCCTGACCCCACCTCACTCCACCCACTTCCAACTGGGCTACCTCAGCTCAGGACCTCACAGGCATCCAGAGCGAGATCTCTCCACACTTGCCAGTCATCACCATGCCTGCCATTGCTCTCACCACAGTTACACTTAACAGGCTGATTTTTTTTTTCAAATAACTCAAGAGAGTACATTATAATGAAAAAATAATAAAAACATCAAATTCCCTGGCATAAACATGTGATATGCGAGACAGTGAACACACCGTGAGTCTCTGGGACGTTGATTTTTCTGGCAGCGTTTTCAGTTAAGTGGTTCGCATCTTTGATCCAGTCCCTCACCTCCACCGGTGCTGAGAGAACTGGGCAGCTCCGTTTGGACGGAGAGGCGGACAGATGGACAGACGGACAGGTCAGTCGATTGGCCTGCTCTCACGGTACCAGTGCCAGTGCTTTGGTTGGCAGGCCGCCGGGCAGGTTGGCAGCACGTGCCAGAGGACATGTAATCCAGCCCCGGTTCAGGGGGGCGAAGGCCACCGCACATTCTCAAGACTGTGGTTTATTTAAGCCAGCCCTTTCACACCACCGTGTCTGTGGGCCCTGGAATTCTGGGCCCTCTTCAAGCAGAGCAGCTCTGGGCATGTAGTCAGAGCTTCCCCTCCTTAACCCACACACACACACGCACACACACACCACACACACTCTCTTTCTCATGTTTTTAATGTAGACAGATCATCCAGGCCTAATCCCTCAGTGACTTTAACATTAGCTTTTATCCAGCATCTTTCCTACATTTATTCAAGGACCAAAGCAACTGCCAAATCTTAACCACATGCTACAGCTAGCATTTTTTTAACACACATTCGACCAGTACAGTGTGGCTTTGGCAGCTAAACTCCAGATCGTTCTTTTGTCAAGTGAGTCACAGGACGAATGCGATGTCCCCCTTTTCCAGAGTTGAATTGTAGCAGCAGACATTTGAGTGCTCACACCTCCTAATGGAAATGTGCTAATGAATCATTTTTAAGGTGCACTGGCTGAGTGCTCGCCTTTGGAAGGAACGCGTGCTTCAATCCTTGGAGGCAGACTGCAGCTTGAACTGCTGCCCACATAAAGTCTATGTGGTCTTACTTAAGCATTTTATTTTAAAATCCGATCCCTCCCCACAGCATGCAGTCAGTCCCCCACCTCATATCACTCTCTGGCATCTCGAGACTTAAAATTCCTCAATGGTTTGACATCTACCTCTCAGCTCGCTTATCCCATTGAATTGGAATCAAAGCTGTTTATCATTTCCTTTCAGAACACACCTCCCCGCCCCCCTCCTTTCCCCCTCCCCGCCTCCCTCCTTCCCTCCTGCCCCACTTATCTTAGGGACCCTGGCTCGCCCGTGGATATGGAGGTGAGCAAGTGAACCCTGTAAAAGTGCTACATACCACGCTGGTAGCTCTCGGCATGGCTGGGAGCACCATAAACACCAGCTTCTAGGGAAGCCGTGGAATGTTTGGTCTGTGAGAGGCTTTAGAGTCAGGGATCTTTTCAATTGTAAGTGGGTGTTTTTTTTCTGGTATTGGGGGGGAGTGGGCTGGGCGGGGGGGAGGGAGGGATCAGACGGCTATTATGACCCACCAGCCTGAGTCTTTCATTATCAGTCAGCCTTGTCACAAGATTCGGGCCGAAGGAACCTTTTGCTGATGGCCAGATAAAGTTTGCGTGTGAGAATGGTGTCTGAGTCGGATGATGGAAGATGTCTGAAGAGCTGCGTCAGTGCCTCTATTTATTTATTCGGGGCAGGGATGTTGTCCCTACCTGTACTTTTTTCATGTGTTTTTTAACCCCGTTTTCACAGAAGTGAGAGGGCTTTTTGCTGAATTTTTCACACCCTAACAAAGTCAGTGAGCAACTCAAAAGGATTTTATTTTGAACTACTTCCATCATTCAGTGCATGCAGTTCTCAAAGTATTTCCAACCATATATATTTCAATGCCATTAAATTGCATTTTCCTCTATAAGCATGATATTAAATTTAGTCATTCTGAAGGCCTTTGTGTGTGGATGCTGGCAAAAGGGCCACTTTTTCAGAATGTTTTGGAAGCAATGCTTTCCCTCAATGCCCTTCTGCCCATCGCCCACCCCCTCTCAAACCCCAGCCTGCCTTGACCCCCCGCCCCTCTTCCCTCCTACCATCCCCCAGTCCCACTCCAACATGCGCCTCTAACCTGCTTCAGGTTCGTTAGCGTAGCAGTAGCAATAAGTCTGTTTGAAAACTACACTGAGCAGCTCAGAGAGGATTAATTACTCTCCTTAGGGCTGCTTAAGGAGTGAAAGGGGAAGTGAGCTGTGAGTTATCACCTCTGTCAACCTGACAGATGTCTGTGGCTTTTCTATTGTTACCTCCTCCGATCCAACAAAAATACACGCTAATTGCAAATGCACGTGTCCTGTTTTGCGTGCGCTCTGCATTCTCAGCTCTGTAGCTTGTCCTTGGTCACCTTTTTGTTTCACATCTATATTTGTTCTCTCAGTGAAACCCTGTGATGTTGTATATTGCAGTAATGAGAATTCACTTAGTCGTTGACTTATGAAATTTCCCGTTACTAAAAGAATCATGACTTCAGGTTTGGCTGGCGGTGGAGTGGGTATTAATGAGTGTATAGTAGAATACTAAAATAACACGGGCAGGTTTTATTTGGCCCGGTTCTTGGCGTCGGCTCTTTACTGGACTTATTACAGGGCTCACCTCCGTACCCATAATAAGCCAAGAGCGAAAATTTATATTTTTGCCAAACGCAAAAAGCTCCAACAACAACACACTGCTTCAAGTCATTTGGTGATCGTAAATGGCTGTGGGTGGGGTATAGGAAGCTCTCTGCATCTTACATATTTCCTAGTCGAGACACTAAACACAGCCTCTGGCAACACATAAGCAATACGCCTAACACACGGTTCCATTTTCAAATAATTATTGACTCCAATGGGACAAACAGACTATTTTCCCCCACATTCTCTGAATTGGCAAATTAAAGAATACTGGATCTATGACCCGTTGGGTGGAAAACGAGGATGTTCCACTCCCTCAGAAGCGCACGTCTTAGGTTCCAAAGCATTAAATGTCGTTTTTCCTCACTGATGTCTTACGTTTCTCTCAATTTTCTGACTGTCGGGGGTCAAGGATAGCTCTGCTCCGCATCCCTCCCTCCTGCCCACATCTGTGTGAACTGCTCCTCTGCGCTGCTCCCACCAGTTCTGAGAAGGCTCCCCCTAGTCGGGGCCATCACTTCAAAACCCTGGCTTGCCCCTCTCTTCCCTGCTTACTGCAGCGCTTTCTCACAAAATTGACGTGGCGATAGACTGACCCAGGATTCTAAAAGTGCCCAGGTGAGTTACAAGGCCGTAAACTGTGGCTGAGTGTGATCGGCTGGAGTGACGCGAGCGGTCTGCTGTTGCCTCTAGCGGGACTCTAAACGCTGTTATTTTGACATGGCAGGCGGGCCCGACCCCGTGGCTACGGTCGGCTATTAGTCCCGGCCCTGGTGATGCCGGGGGGGCCTCCTCCTGGCCTTCACCCCTGTCCCCCGGGGTCACGCAAGGGTCAGCCAGCGAGCCAGTCAGTCCAGGGGGAACTCGAGCTGTTAAATATCAAAGGCTAACCTTTCAGACAGGCAAGGCTAGCCCGTAATCATTTACGGCCATTACAAGCGGGGCCTGCTCGGTCCATCATGAGCTCTGACAGTGGCGAGAAAAAAAAAAGAGCCCTTGAAAGGAGAAAAAATAAAAACGGGGACGTTTTAAGCGTTAATCGTCAGCAAGTGTGATAATGTGTAATCATGTTGTCATTTCAGAGTGGGTCTATTTCGGAACTTGCCTCCCAAAATGTCAGCCCTAATCTGCCTCCATCAGTCCCGTAGCAGGGTCAGGAGCTGGTTCACATGGTAAGGAAAAGGGAGCCTTTCATTGTCAGCCTTAAAGAAGTCGGATTGTGGTTGAATACATCCATAATGAAGCCATAAGTAGGGCTGAGTGAAGCGTGTGTGCGATTTGATATGTATATTAACTGGAAGCAGCCGCTGTCCCTGTAGTGCTCGCAGGGTCGGCTGGCCACCGCACAGAGCGGAGTCGCGCTCGATCGCAAGCCCGCTCCAGCCACAGGCCCGTTCCATTACAAAAGTGGTGAGTGCCCCGATGCCAGCTATGCATATGCAGTGGCCCGCTGTCTGTGCCTGCCGTACGCAAGCAGTGATTTTCCAATCACGATTTATGGTCAATATTCACCCTCGGCTCAGTCACTTGTGGTCTCTCGGCCCTCTTTACGACTGACAACATTTACGAGGAACTTTTGTTTTTTTTTGTGAAAAAAGGCACTTTGTTGGAGTTGTTAATAGACAAAGTGAGGTGATTTGTCATGCTTAAGGGAATAGACGAATTACTGTGCAGCTAAAATCAGAATATCCCCAAAACACAAAAAAGTTGCTTTCCCAAATCTGCCCTCCATTAGTTTTCCTACGGTATTAGTATGACAGTGAAAAGCCGCAGGTTTTTTTCCCCACTGTCAGCCCCAAATGGGAAGATTTATTTCCGTCTGACTGCTGGGACAGCTGAGCTGCAATCCGGTGTTTTCTGACGGTGTAGTAATAATCGTGGCTAACCTGACAGAGATGGATCGTCAGGTGTGTGTCACCAGGCTGCGAAACCCATCCCCCGTCTCCCTCCCCGAGAGGCACTGCAGGCCGTTCTGTCCTCGGCGCGGGAAAAGGAGCCTCCGTCTTGGCCCGGGTGCCGCGTCGTCGTCTGCTCCCCTGAGAAAGCACACCTTGTCATTGTCGGATCAGCCAGCCCTAAGAAAAATAAAGCCAGTTGTGGAAGGTGTCACCAGAGTGACTGTGTGGGGGTGGGTTGGAGGTAAAAAGGGGGCATTTGGGTTAGAGTTAGGGGTGGGTGGGAGTCAGGGTGGGGGTAATGGTGAGAGTTTAAGTGCCCCCACCCCCTCTTAAACACACACACACACCCACCGGAGGCTCACCTTTGGCCCGCTTACCATGCCCCCACCCCCTACTCTTCTCCACGGTGCCCCGCGTCCCTCTCTCCCTTTACTCTCCCTCTCGCCCAGCAGGCAACCAGGGCGTCCCTGTCCTTCCAACCTTGTTTACACAGTTGTCAAGGTCCCTTCTCCCTCAGAGAGGTGGAAGGGGGTAGGGTTTGTGTGTGTGTGTGTGTGTGTATGTGTGTGACTGTGTGTGTGTGTTCCTGCATATGTGTGTGTGTGTGTGTCTTTGTGTGTGTGTGTTCCTGCATATGTGTATGTGTGTGTGTGTGTTTTCCAGTTTATGTGTGTGTGTGTGTGTGTGTGTGTTCCTGCATATGTGTGTGTGTGTGCAATGGGGGGTTGCTTGTTGACCTCCCGACCCGCTCGTATTTATCCCCTGCGATTTCTCCACTGCCGCAGTTTGGTCCGGGTGGGGCCCCGTGGGAGCGGAGGCCGGCGAGGTGTCTGAGGCGCTGGCTCCAGAGCCCCTACAGAGCCCCTCCAGAGCCCCTCTGTCCAGCCTGTCTCTGTCTGCAGCCAGCCCGGCAGCGGTGGCGGCGGCGGCGGCTGCGCTGGCTAAGGGGACGTTATCTCAACAATGCCGGCCTGCCTAATTACAGGAGCCTGACGCGGCCTAAAAGGGAGAATAGGCACGCAACTACAGAGAAAGAGAGCGATAGGGAGCGAAAGGCGGAGGGGGTGGGGGGGGTGGCGTTAGGGGTGCTGGGGGGGTTGGGTGTGGTAGAGAGAACAGACAGGCTCTTTCTGTCTGAGCATGTCATCAGAGCCTGGAGCCTTGTGAGGCAAGAGTGCTGACCAAGGATTTGCGATCCCGGCATGAGTTGCTCGCGGCAAGCTCAGGCCTCTCGCTGGCTGTTACATCAGCTCTCTGATAGTAAATCAAAAAGCGCACAGCCCAGGCCGGGAGCCCAGAGAAAGTCATCACCCTCGCCGATGGCACCACTACCGGCCTCACCACCTAATACGGCAGGAACCTGGCAGCGGGGACTTGATGCCACCTCCTCCCCCTCCTCCTCCTCCTTCTCGAGCCTCATCCATCTTGTTAAGTTCAGCCCGATCAGGCTCCAGCAAGCGGTCGTGATTATGAACTGTGAGGAATGTGGCCCGCTAAGGGAGAGACATATACACAAACAGCTGTGCTAGCCCAGCCCGCCGTAGGCCGTCACACCACTGCTGCCGCTGCTCCTGCCACTGCTGCTGCCACTGCCAGCTTATTTATTTGGTTTTGCGTAATGTTTTGGGAACTGCCTCTCAATCCTGGGTTTGCCATTTCTAGTGTAAATATTGTGCCCTGTTGGGAAAAAAGCTGCATGTAGAGTCCTTGGTTATATGCTCCTAATAATTGGAGTGGAGTGGAGGGGGCTGAGGACACTAGGTGCTTTTTTTGACCCCAGCGGGCGTACCAGAGAGTGACTGGAGACAGCATTAACCTGTGCATGAATGCGCCTCAGTGAAGTCAGCCTGAGAGAGAGAGAGAAAGATGGAGATAGAGAGTGAGAGAGAGTGCGGGGGAGAGAGAGAGAGAAATGGAGAGTGAGAGAGAGAGATGGAGAGTGAGAAAGAGTGTGGGAGAGAAAGAGATGGAGATTAAGAGTGAGAGAGAGTACGGGAGAGAGAGAGAAAGATGGAGAGTGAGAGAGTATGGGAGAGAGGGAGATGAAGAGTGAGAGAGATTGCGAGAGAGAGAGAAAATTGAAAAGAGGCGTGCAACATCCAACGGAGAGGTTAAAAAAAAGAGACCTGTAAAAGCCAGGATCCGAAGTCTTGAAGAAAAGCTTTTAGGGCAGGCTGCTCGCTCCACGGGGCCCTTATCTGCAGCATCTCCCTCGCTGGAGCGCCGTGAAAACGCAGGGGGCTTTGTGCGGCCCGCGAGGCCGGCACTAGAAAGGCCACACTATTGCAAGATTGACCTTGGCCTGTAGTCAACAAGCCACTTAAGAGCCATGCTCATAGATCAATGCGATCATTGAGTGGCCCCCAGACCTGCGTGCCCTTGAACTGCTGAACCCCCCATTTCAAAATGTGGTGGTGGGGTGGGGTGGTGCGAGGGGGAGCTTGAAGCAGGTTTCACTGCTCTAACGGATGCCCGGTTCGTTTAATCTTTTGCGTTTCTTGGTAACACCTACTCCTGCATGGCAGCTTCTCCACAAAAAAAAAATGTTACTACCAACCCTACCATCTATGTATAAATCTGTGTTCTCATGCTATACTGGAGGCCAGAGGTGTAGAGCACTGATTCACTTGCAGCGTTTCTTGGTGTTAACAGCGCCACTTACTTACAGTGGACGAGGATCGAGCCCAGAGGTGTTGAACACTGATTCGCTTGCAGGAAGCAAGCCAGCATTTCTTCGTGTTAACAGTGCCACTTACTCATAGTGGATGGGGATTGAGCCCAAATCTCAGTCTGCAGCACTGTCAGTTGGCCTCATCTTCTTCCCTGTGTGTCAGGGCCAACTGGAAGGCAGCACAGGATAGTCACAGGAGGACCGTCATGAGTTATGGTTCCAATTTCATGTCTCACCTCAATTGGCTAAAAGGCACAGGAAAGCCTGGAAGACCTCTGTTTTTTTCCTTTTCTCATTTTTTCTTTTCTCTCTCCCCCTCTCTCCATCTCTCTGCCTCTCTCTGCTTTTCTCACTGTCTCAGTGACTATGATTGTCTTGAAGTGGACACTAGTTCAGACAAGCCTCCCTCGTGCTGTTCTAGTCTGATGTGTGGACCCTGAGGGAAAACAGTGTCCCAGCATTGTGGCTATCTTACTATCCCCCTCCCCCACCCCAATACACACCCCACCCCCTTCCCACAGACCAAGGGAGACCTTCTTCTTATCTCCTGTCCCTGACTGACACAGTTGCAAGACGTTGCTTATTAGCGTTTAGATTTTCTTCTCTGTCTGATCTCACAGGCTGTTGGTGGGCAGTCGTAACAGATACCTGTTCTGAGGAGCACATCTCGCTCTGAGGTTTAGGGGTGCCGTGGTGGAGATAGCCCTGAGATGTAATTAAGAGCTGGGGGTCTGCACAGCATCAGTGTCAGGCACATGGCAGCCAAGCTGGGATTAGACGGATGTCTAAGCAAAGTGTAGACATGCACGCACATGCAGACACACACGCACATATATACACACACACACACACACACAGGCACAGAGTCACAGACAGACACACACACACACTCTGTCTCTCTCTCTCTCTCACACACACACACACACACACACACACACACACAGGGCGGTCCCATTGCTCTACTAAAGACGGGCTGGTTTCACACATCATTAGCACCATGCGAATGCTACAGCCAAATCAATAGGACAATAAAAGGGAATTAAACACCATAGTCTTGAGCACTCCAGTGCAAACAGATCACACACACACACACACACACACAAACACACACACACCAATGGACTTGCTGAGCGAAGTGTTAATGAGTAGACACAGGGCCCGGCCTCAGGCAAAACTGGAGAGTAGTATTTGTGTGTGTGTGTGTGCACGCATGTGTATGTGTGTGTGTGTGTGTGTGTGTGTGTGTGTGTGTGTGTGTGTGTGTGTGTGGTGGGTGCTTACCTTTGGTTCATTTTTTTGGCTGTTGCCCAGCAACTCCCTCCAGTCTCAGCAGGTCTGGCCGGACAGATGAGATCAGTGGACTACCGTCCGCGCCGGCGGCCGTGTGGTTGATTCAAACAGACGTGAAACCACACACACAGGCCCGCGGGCACGCCAAACGCCACACAGGGCTACATGCTGCCACAAGCTTTTTCACTAATTCTTCAAACATCAAAACATAATTTTATGTTTTTCTCCCCCTCTCCTCTGTCTCACACCAGGGCATCCATCATTTTAATCAGCGGTGTCTGTTTTTGTTTGTGTTCAACCTTCACCATGTTCTGTCACTTCAGAAGCTTGTTTTTCCTTCATATTTTCCTCAGTTTTTTTCCTTCATTTTTATTTCATATTCCACTTTACCTGGAATTCATTTTCTTACAGTAAAGTGGAAATGTGCCAGATTTGTCACTCTAAAAACAGAGTGTACACATTTTCTGTTCTGGCTTTCTGCACCTGTGTCGAGGTAAGAGGCAGTACAGTAGGTATTTGACCGAGTAAACCTTATTTTGATATCACTGTGTGAGAGTGTACAAGCACTTTGGGCAGTACGTTCTTGCTTTAACACAGGGCACCAAGTGTCTTTTTTTTAAATTCAGTCGTGCCAATGCCGTTCCCAGACTGTTTACCTGCCAATCACATCACGGAAAACATGTCAGACAGGAGACACGGGGGAAGAACATATTCCTAATATTTTTGGACTGATAGTGTGAAATTGTGTGTCTGGACTCCACGGTCGTCCACCAGTAGCCTGCTACATTTTCAACATGCCTCTGTCGATCTCGAACCTGCTATCACGCCAGTGTCAGAATGTGTGTGTATGTGTGGTGTGTTTGTGTGTGTCTGTGGGGGGGGTTGGTTTGCTAAAACATCCAAGAATAACTGTCAAGGCTGTTATTGTGTAATGTCTGACCTGGGTGTCAGTCATGTGGTGGGGAAGGGGTCTGGAAGCTGAAAGACTCCTTCTGACAGGGGTGTTATTACAGCATGGCGTGGAATAAAGGCATTAAATAAGCCCACTGTGTTTTAACTTAAAAATCACAGCTCATTCATGTGTTCAGAGCCTTTCCATGGGCTCTGTGAGACTTGGATTACTATGAAACAAGACATTATGTTAATATACATATATAATATTTTCAGCTATTATGATTTATACATTTTCACCATATAAGAGAATGTGTATTTCCTAGATAAAACAGTAAACAGAGAATTGCATACAAATATCTCAAATTTTTAAACTGAATAAGCTAGGAACTTCTTTTAATAACACGTCCATAACAAACTAAGTTTTTGCGTTTATGCACTTGCACTGTTCTTGTTGTGTTTTTCTTCTCTGTGGCTTTTTTTTACTGCTACGATGATCTTGCGCTGCTTTATGTTTGGCCGGCCAAGCCAAAGCCCCCTGCGTGATGGGCTGCTGCTCAGTATGAAAAGGCCCAGCTGAAGTGTCCCCAGGCTCCAGCGGTCAGCAGCCATACCCACACCCCAAAACACACCCCAACTTCCCCCCCCCCCCCCCAACCACTTCTTCACTTCCCCACTCCACCCCACCCCATCCACCATCCACCCCCTTTAGCAGGCTCCCTCTCCAGTGCCGGCCTCCTTTGAAGTCGTCCCCTCTGAAGCCTCCCGCATTGTGGAGGTGGCCTCCATTTGTCCCACCTCGACAACTCACCCTACCCCCCCACCCCAAAACCCCACCTCACCCCCACCCCAAGCCCCCCATCCTTCTCCTCCTCTCTCCTCTCTACCACCACCACCAACAACCCCCACCTACCCACCTCTCACAGACTGCACAGCCATAAATCAGAGGGAGAGAGAAAGTTTGTGTGCAGGGCTCTCTGTGTGTCACTTCGCTTTGCTACAGGTCTGTTGCAGGCGGGGGGTGTTTCACACAGTAAGAAGTAGAAAAAAAGCTTTCCACTCTGAGATTGAGGGGTAAATAAAAGAAACCCCATTCAAGAAAACAACCCCTAAATACCCCCCCCCTCTCCGGTGCTGCTTGGAGTGGCAGTTTTACATGACCTCTTCATACATATGTAGTGGTACCAGAACCTAGTCTCTGTGGGCTGTATTCATTAGCTCAGTTAGATACCACATCCCTCTTCAGCTTTAATAGTTTTAACTAAATCCATATCAACATCAATTAACTATCCATGCAGCAGTAGTAGCTTTGTGATTAAAACCATCTAAACAGCAATTCCTAACCGTTTTTAGGGCCTTGGTGTATGTGCGTGCATGTGTATGGGTGTGTGTGTATATGTCTGTGTGTGTGTGTGTGTGTTTGTGCATGCATGTGTATGAGTGTGTGTGTATATGTCTGTGTGTGTATGTGTGTGTGTGTGCGTGCTCACTCTCTCCCCCCCAACCCCACACCACTTGGTTGTGTGCCCACCTGCAGGCTCTGGAGCAGCCCCTCTGGCTGGCCCGGCCGGCTGGCTTAGAGCTCTCTATCTATCTATCTCCCTGTCCATCCGTGGGGCTCGCCATTAGAGTCAGATTAAAGGCCTGGCCCTTTGTTGACACAGCAGCGCGGTACATGGCTGAGCTGGTGCGCACAATGAGCTCCCATTTCTTTTGTCACGGCGCTGGAGAAGAATGGGGACCCTTGACACGGGCAACCTGAACCCACAATGCCCCACTTCACCTAGCTTAGCAGGGGCAAGGTGGTGGAAAGGGGGGGGGGGGGTAGATGGAGGGGAATGAAGGGTTAGGGAGGCAGTTTGGGTTAGCTAAGGGATTGGATGGGGGGCAGGGGGGGTTGGCTGGGTTGCGAGAAGCTAGCAGGGGCAAGATGGTGGAAAAGGTGGTGGTGGTGGGGTAGATAGGGGGAATGAAGGGTTAGGGGTGGTTTGGGTTGGCTAAGAGAGTGGGTGGGGAGGGGTGGTGAGTTCCCTGGATTGCGAGAAGCTAGCAGGGGCAAGATGGTGGTGGAAAGGGTGGTGGTGGGGTAGATGGAGGGGTGGCTGAAAGAGTTGGGTGGGGGGGGGGCGTGACCTGGGTTGCAAAAAGCCAGCCAGCTATTCCTCTCATGCGAGGAAGACAGAGGCTCCTTCTCCGCAGAGTTCTCGTGATGCCCCAAGTTGCTCCGTTGCGATGACTTAAAATGATGAATGTGACACGGAGAGGAGAAAAGCCAGCGCTCTGGTCCTGGTTTTCCTCTGCTTTTTCATTTGGTGAAACGGCTCGTCGAGGATTGCTTTGACAGAACAAATGACATCTAACAAACCCACATGTTGAACCGTTGTTGACCCTTATAGATTGATGATTCATTCAAGTCCCAGTCTGTACGTGCATTCATTTTCTGTCTGTGTGTGTGTGTGTGTGAGAGAGAGAGAGAGAGAGAGAGAGAGAGAGACAGAGAGTGTGTGTGTGTCTATGTACATATGTGCTTAAGTGTGTTTACATGTCAATGAAGTCGGCTGTTTTTGTTAAATATTGTCCTATTGTATGCCTTCATTCACATACAGTATTTTGTTACACATGAGTGCTTGTGAAGGGAGGGGGGTGGCGAGAGCGGGAGCGGGAGATTTGTGTATGTATGTGTGTGTCTGTGGTGAGGGGACAGAAACAAGAGTGTGTGTGTGTATGTGTGTGTGTGTGTGTGTGTGTGTAGGACAAAGAAGGAGAGTGTTTGTGTGTGTGTGCGCATGTGTGTGTGTGTGTGTGTGTGTGTGTGTGTGTGTGTGTGTGTGTGTGTGTGTGTGTGTGTGTGTGTGTGTGTGTGTGTCTGACTGACACCTCTGGGGTCCGTGGGCGCTCTGGGAGACTGAAAGGAGAACTGTTTATATTGCAGGTCACTTCCTGGGCAACAACACGGTGATTGATGTGCTCCGGAGTCAAGGCTACGAAGTAGAGCACACTCCCGCGGGGCAGCCCCTTAACAGGTAATAACAACCACCAGCATCACCACCCCACCCTAACCCTCACCACCACCCCATCCGACCTCCAACACCCCACCCCCACATACACACATTTGACTACCCCATCTCCAATCATCTCCACCAGCCTCACCACCCTAACCCTCACCACCACCCCATCCAACCTCCACCTTAAGGCCCAACACACCCCTCACACACACATTCGACTGCCCCATCTCCAATCATCTCCGCCAGCATCACCACCCCAACCTTAACCCTCACCACCACCCCATCCAATCCAACCTCCACCTTAAGGCCCAACACCCCCTCCCCCACACACACACACATTCGACTACCCCATCTCCAATCATCTCCGCCAGCATCACCACCCCAACCTTAACCCTCACCACCACCCCATCCAATCCAACCTCCACCTTAAGGCCCAACACACCCCCCCCACACACACACATTCGAGTACCCCATCTCCAATCATCTCCACCAGAATCACCACCCCACCCCCACCCTAACCCTCACCACCACCCCATCTAATCCAACCTCCACCTTAAGGCCCAACACACACACCCCCACACACACACATTCGAGTACCCCATCTCCAATCATCTCCACCAGAATCACCACCCCACCCCCACCCTAACCCTCACCTTCAGGCCTAACACAACCCCTCCTCTGCCACACACAAACACACACATACACATACTAAACTACCATACCTCCAATCCTATCCACCAGCATCACCACCCTAACCCTTACCCTAATCCACACTCCATCCAACCTCCACCTTAAGGCCTAACACAACCCCCAATGCCCCCCCCCCACCCCCTACCCACACAAAACCCCCATATTCAGCCTCCCTGTCTCCAGTCCTCTGCACCATCTGCCTTGCCCCCTCTGGACCTAGTTATGGAGCCTTCACCACAGCCCTGTCTGCCACAGGTGGCCTCATATCAAATGAACAGCAGCTGCTTCCTCTGTTTGTCTCTTTCCAATCAGCCGCTAGATATGTTCATGAGCAGAGAGGAAAAAAAAAAGACACGGTAATTTTTTGAAGACCATGTTTGAAGATTTGAACCCCAACGAGCAGGCATGTAGAATTGGAAAATCTTCTATTCTTCTTCGCTTTAGAAGCCTGGCGGCAGTTGTCACAGTGTGAGAGAGGAGCAGGCTAAAAGAGATGCTTTCTTAACATGACATTTCCCTGATGAGGAGTGGGAAGTGGGGGGCTGATTTTTCGGAGGGGAAAGTTTCTGGAAGGACTCTGCGGTGACGGTTGGGGTTTTTTCGGCCCCTGTCATGAAGCCCCATGTCCCCCGACTAATCCTTGTGTGGGACACTGTGTGTCCTGGGGTGAAAAACAACCTCGGACCACAAAGACCACTAAAGAGGCCACCTCGCTGCCTCTCTCAGGCTGTGTGGGATTTTCAGGTTTACCCTCGCTTTTAAGAGTCGATTAAACTTCGCCGCCACCAAAAGTATCCGAGCTGCAGGACACACAAGACTAGCAGTCGGCGGAGTCAGCGCAACTCAGCGCCCCCTTCATCCCGGACGCGTCTCCGCCGGCGAAGGGGACTGGATCTTATTCTCCCGCAGATTTGTAACTTATTATGATTTCTTCTCAAAACCTGGCTCTGTTAAATTGGCGAGGCCATATTTTATCACTTAAATTGGTGTAAGGTTACATGCGCCGCTGCATTTCATGGTGCCCCCCTCCTCCCAGCACCCCCGGGCCCTGCGTGGCATTTATTTATTTTTGTCTCTCTGTTTCGCCGACTGGATTTCAAATGGAAATCATTTTCCAAGTAAGCGCACTCCTAAGTTTGTGTAATTTCGCCCGCAGACCAAAAACAGATGTTCGGGTTCTGGTCGGACTGTTGTGAAAAATGTGTTGTCTGCGAAGTAATCGAAAAAATGTCACTTATAAATCTGCCCTCCTCCTTAGCCCTAATACTGAAGGCCCACTCTGCAAAAATTAAATACATAAATAACGAAATAATAAATAACGAAACGGCGGCAGTCGTACAGCCAATGCCAATAGCTGTCTACACATTCCAAACAGACATGAGTTCACAACTGGACGTTTACAACTGAGAAAGACTGTAATCCACTTAATCATGTAATTGGTCACGTTGTTAACTTAAGATGGTTAGCCGTGTTTGTTTCGAGTAAAAATAAACAAGTGTGACAGGCCGGTGTTATTTGCATAGTGAGGTCAGCACAGCAGCCACAGTTTTAACTCAGTCGTACAAGTTGTCCTGTTGCCTTTGTCTACCCAAGCGATCTAAACTCGAGGTTGCTACACCAACGGATAGCCACAATCTCTCGTTTCTCAACCTCTCTTTACGTCTCATAGGCCTTCTTTTTTTTTACCCCAGTATAACAGCATCCTGAACCCCCTCCTCTCTGCGGTCCTGTGTAAAAAGTCCGGGTGCTTGCACTCTTTTGTTTCTCTGTATGAGAATGCCTCCTTGTGGGCAGTGGAACCACAGACGAGAAACAGAGAGCAAACCCCCGGCCCCTGTCCCGCTGACACAGAAAAGCCTCCCCAGAACCCACATAATCAGCTGCAGAGTGTCCCATGGGGTAGCCCTGCTCAGAAAGGACCCTTTATGCATGACCCACCAACCCCCCACTTCCAACCTACCAACACACCCACCCCCCCACACCCTCTGCCACTCATGCGATGGCTCCCTGGCTTAGACAAGGAACACGAGTCGCACTCTGCCATCAGCGAATGGAGGGGAAAAAAAAAAAAACCATTTCGAACGAATGCTACACGCCCCTGCCGGGCCATCCATCTGTGGAGGACTGCTGTACATCACGCCAGCGACTGCGTACCCACCTGATGCGGTGGCCTGAGTGGGTTTAGAAAGAGCGGGATGAAAAATGGAACAAGGAAAGGTTGTGAGTTATGTGCCACAAATACAATGAACGACCCTCATAGGCCAAGCTGTGTGTGAGTCCCCCACACTGGTCGTTCTAAAAATGTTCCGTTCCTGGTTTGTCTACAGCAAGAAGTGGAGCTGCCTTTTGTAATCTCCTTGTCCTGATTCAATAGTGAGATTGTGTTTACGGTCCTTGTCACATACCGTGGTAAAGCTCACAGCTCTTAAGAAGCAGTGAAGCAGTGTTTGCTCACTGATTCGCACTGTCAGCAGTTAGCCTAAATAAAGGCCTCCTTAGATAAGGTCCAGGCATGCCTGACATGTTGACTCGGCTTGAAGACTCACTGCCCCATAAAGAGGTGAGAGCCTTGCTCTTAATGGTTTTTAATCACAGACACCAGCTTCTCTGCTTTCAGGAGAAGGGGGGGGGGAGCAAGGATCCTCTTCTGTGCCCAAGAAGTCCGAGCCAGTCTGTCCGTCATCGGTTCTTTAATCAGCGATTCCTCTTCATGGGTGGCTATCTTTACCTCCGGATCTCCTCCGTTCCGCTCACCTCTTCTCTTTCAGTATGCCTCCGTCACGGCAGGTCACATCTGCGTGTTGCTGTTGTACGCTCTCAGCCCTCCGACAGGCCAACACACATCAGAGAGCAGCGACGGGCAGAGATGGTGGGGGGAGATATCTCACACGACCCCTGGAAAAACAATCTCTTCCTTATCAAGTGGTGATCTAA
>CM050209.1:21932500-21965000 GCA_027475355.1 Coilia nasus
CCAAAAAAAGTTGCTAACTCAGTCTAGCCTTGATTCATGCCAGGTATAGACCCGTCTCCACCTATTTATTTACTTTTTTCTCCTCCGTCGTGGAAAATAGGCCAGTTTATTATGGGTGGACGTTTAATAATCCAAAAAGCGCTCCGTGCGGTGGACAAGCTTAAAAAATATGCCTGCGAATAGCGTCACCTGAAAGGACTGAAAGGTCCAGTTACTGCTGTCACGATAAATATTCCAGTCACCTTCGTCACCTTTCCACTCCTCCTCATGATCATTTGGGGTTTTAGGTGTTGCTTTTTTCGTCTTAATCCACCCTTTGAAATGGACACGCGTCGTCCCAAATCTTGGAAAAACATACAGAAGGCCGTCTCGTCTAAGTTTTCGGAGGACACAGGCTGACTTTTCTCCGAGGCCTCTGATCCGTGGCCTCACGGCCAACGTCACCGGCGATTATGGGCCGCGACTGTGACTTCAGTGGCACCAGATGCTCCGCACAGGTTGAAGAAAAATAAACTTGTGCGCCCTCAGAAGTCGACACACGTGAAAAAAAGGATCTCAGAGAGATATTCGGGGAGGGTAAAAGAGAGAGAGGCAGAGGGGGGAAAATATAAAAAAAAAACGTCGGAATGCAATTTCTAAAATAAGCATAAAATACAGGGGTATGTCCAGGGGAACGGTTGCCAGGGCCAATCAATGCAAAGTAAATATTATTAACTGCAAGCATATGGCAGTGCTGAAAATGAGCGTTTGTATTTCTGCCTGATTAAATATGCGGGTTCATTTGGGGCGCTGGTCCTCGGCAGCTGTACGCCACCCCGTTGCTCCTGGAAGACTTCACTCCATATATGGACGGCCCAGCAACAATGCAGAAGTTCCAAAGGCCCAGCAGTCACCGGTCTACTTAGTGTTTGATGATGTGTCATGTAATCCACGTAGACAGGGGAAAATATCAGCGGTTGCGGAGTTGGTGGTCCGAAAACGAAGAACCTGTCGGGGCAAAGATTTTTTTTCTTTCCCCCTTTCTTGTTTTGTTCATTCTTTGGTCCGTTTCTTTGTTGTTTGGGCTGGCTGCGGCTCAGGCCTGGCCATGCCTGATGGAGAAAGAGAGAGAGAGAGAGCGCCACAGCTCTCAGTCACGCCGGCACGGTCATTTAATGCTGCCGCTCAGTAGGACAGTCTGCGGGGACAGAGGCCTACGCAACCCCGAAACCCCTCCAGCCAACTCCGCTGCCCCCCACTCCTTCACAGCAAGCCTGCGCGCCGCTGGTTAATATTTCCATTCATCCCATTCCTACTTTCTCATTCGCCCTAGTCTTATGTATGTGTACTATGTATCTATATACACGTGTGTGTGTGTGTGTGTGTGTGTGCCTGTGTGTGTGTGACAGAGAGAGAGAGAGTCTATGTGTGTGTGACAGAGAGAGGTTTGCAGTAATCATAGCCATCTCCATGTTTTAAGAGCTGTTTTGGACTTTTCTGTGGGGGGAAGGAGCATCGCGTTTTTGTAACGTCAGAACTGTGCACGCTGTACAACCCCATGGGAGTGTGGGGAGCGCAGACAGCAGATCAGATTAAATCTGATGACTTCCAGACATGTTAGCAAACAATCAATGTCAGGCTGCGAAACATATGTATGTGAGTGTGTGTGTGTGTGTGTGTGTCTTTGCCAGAGAAAACAAAAATAGATGCCCTGGTCACAGGGTGGTGGTGGTGGGAGTGGGGGCACTGAGTACTGAGTGACTTGTCAGGGGGCCGTGGCAGAACACTGGAGCTCGGCAGCTGGGAGTCGTCCGAGTCGGCCTCCAGTGGTGAGCGTAGCGCTACGCTGCCTAGCAGGGTGCTGCGAATGCTGCCCATGGGCAGGAGTGTGTTGTGTGTTTACGCGTCGAACCAGGCCTGATTGTGTGAGCGTGTGTGTGTGTGTGTGAGTGAATGTGTGTGTGTGAGTGCTACCCCTGCACATGATATTTGTGTGTTTACGTGTCAGACCATGCCTGATTGTGTGTGTGTGTGTGTGCGTGTGCGAGTGCTCCCCCCCTGCACATGTGTCAGACCATGCCTGAGTCTGTGTGTGTGTCTGTGAATGTGTGTGTGTGAGTGCTCCCCCTGCAAGTTGTGTTTGTGTGTTTACGTGTCAGACCATGCCTGAGTGTGTGTGTGTGTGTGTGTGTCTGTCTGTGTGTGTGTTTGTATGTATGTGGGCATGTGTGTGTGTGTGTGTGGGTGCACGCGTGAGTGCTCCCCTTGCACACACAGTGTGTGCTACCCATGCACACAGAGTTTATGTTTACATGTCAGACCATGCCTGAGTGTGTGTGTGTGTGTGTGTGTGTGTATGCAAGTGCTCCCCTTACCCTTGAAGTTTGTGTGTTTACGTAGGAGACCATGCCCATCTCAGCATTAGTGTGTGTGTGTGTGTGTGTGTGTGTGTGTGTATGCAAGTGCTCCCCTTACCCTTGAAGTTTATGTGTTTACGTGAGAGACCATGCCCATCTCAGCATTAGTGTGTGTGTGTGTGTGTGTGTGTGTGTGTGTGTGTGTGTGTGTGTGTGCGTGCATGCATTGAAGTGCAGATACACTGCTACAAAGAAGCACGCGTGAGCGTGCATTTGTTAAAACCTGATGCACGACAGCGCCTGTGTCCATAGGCCGTGCTGGTGTGCTGGTACACAGCTGTGCATGTGTCTGTGTGTGCCTGCATTGCTCCTCAGCTGTGGACCACACAGCGCCAGCAGGGTTTATTATTATGGGATGGGATTATTCTGTGGCGGAGCCTATAAATAGGAGCGGCTCTGAGGTAACCTCTGCAGCGCCTGAATCAGCGGAGCATTCTCATTGCCTTATTAACCTCTGGCCTACACCCGCCTCACAAGCTGTGCTCATGTAGACAGTGTTTACGAGCTCATCAGTGATGTACACACTCACACACACACACAGACAGTCACGCGCACACACACATACACACACACATACACACACACACACACACACATACATGCGCACACATGCACACACACAAATACACACACATGCATACAAACATGCATACACATACACACACACACAACATACATGCACGCACATGCACACGCACACAAATACACAGACACATGCATACAAACATGCACACAGACATACAGACACTCACACACGCACATAGAAACAAACAACCCCATGACCCTCTATTCAGCTAAAGCGAACAGACGGGATGTTTTTTATTTCGACATTCCTGTTTCCCCAAGTTCCAGATGCAATGCCCTGTCTCTTGAGTCGCCGCTGCACGCTAACCCATCACCTCCATTTTAATCGTGTTTCTGTTCTGTTCTGTTCTGATCGCAGCACGACGATAGAGCCGCCCCCGCCACCCCCCATGGTGCGCATCATCAACGGGTACATCACGGTGCAGCCGTACGAGTCCCGGGGCCACGGCCGCTCCCACCACAGCCGGACGTTCTCCAGCTCCGCCAACCTGCTGCCCTCCCCGATCCTCACCGTGGTGTGCCTCTGGGCACTGCTGGCACAGACTGTCCTGCTCCTCCACCTCCAACTTCACCTACTCTAGGGCCTGAAGGTGTTTGCTAATGCTGCCAGGAGCTAAACAGTTTGCCCACAGAGGGCTAATGGCAAAAAAAAAGACTTCAGGACCTTCGTTGAATGAAATTAAATATTACGAATGAAATGAAACTACAAATGAAAGCTACAGCAAAACTCTAAAACTAACCAACGAAACTACAAAACTCCTCCACCATGACAGTAGAGCCTGAGACTTGGCCCAGAGTGAAGTAGGAGAAGCCTAGAGGGGGTTCCTCCATTCTCCTCCACAGGGGGTGAGATGCTGGTGTGTCCTCCACATATTGTTTATTCTTCTCTTGTTGAAGAATTGGTCTTTGTATCGCATAAAACTGTGGGACACATGTATATATATAAAATATCTATGTATCATAGATGTAAGTCTAGAAATATTGAACAAAAAAAACATGAAAATGATTGTATGGAATGTCTTTCTGTGTTGTTTTTTTTTATAAATAAGAGTCCTTATATTTTTGTGACTAAAAATCAGGTACTAACCATCATCATGTCATGTTCAGCAACTTTATATCTCAAATATATTTCCTCTCACAGGAAATAACTATGATCCCATCAAGCAGTCCTGTTGATGTGTTTGTTCAGAGAATTTTGATTGTATGTATGACATAGAGCTTATTCATCTAATTTATTTAACTATATAGTTTTAGGTTATGGAAATATGTTTATTTTGGTAATTCCTCATGTTCCTTCCTTCATCAGATACTTCTGAAAATAACCTGACAGGATTTTATCACATTGCAGACTAACCATAGTCACGCTGACATTCTCATTTACAATATGTGGCATGAGGAAAATGTAATATTTTGTTATACTGATAAACAATAAAATATTTATCTAGTGAAAGGTCTTTGTTTGTTTTGAAATAAAACAGCTGTCTACCAGGAACAAACTTTAATATTACTTTTACTAGTTTTTTTTTATTTTTATTTAGATCCAGATACCTTAGAATAATTGTATTCTTGTAAGGAATATTGGGTCATTCCAGTATAAACCACATACAGCATTTTGTTAACACTGAACCTGGTGTGTGATGCATTATAGCATGGATGAGGGAGGAACTTAATTAGCTGACGTACCCTCTATGACATAATCTTGCCGAAATGGTTGACTTGGGTTAAACGAGCCATGAAAATTACTCAGTTTATGAAACATCCCCTGTTGACACAACACAGTTCATTAAGTTCAGACAAGATTGGTTTAATCTGCTAGACGCTTTTCCAGTGCCGTTTTAACATATTACATTGTTTTAATAGGAATGAACCGTCTAGCAAAGCATACCGTAGAAAAATTATGTTATTACAGTTTACTTAATGACCTCCTAAAATAATAGCAGAAAATTATGCGCGTGTGGTAGTGTGCCAACTCCAGGCAATGCGGGCTGCCTGGCATGCATCAAAACTCACAAGATTTGACCATTCATCTTCCAAGCCTGTTTTTCTCTGCCACAACTCCAGTAATGTACAAAAGGCAAGGGCCAATTACTGTGTCACAATTAACTGTGTCACAACTGCGAAATAAAAAGCAATCCATAGGCTTGGTGATTGATTCATTCGACTATCAGTACTATTTTAAAACAGGCCAGGCCAGAGTGGAGAAGGTTTGACCAGTGCCAAAACAGCATCTCAGTTGAGTGATGTTAAGTTAGAGTGAAAAGCACGGGTCATGTAGCAAGCCGCCGATTCCTGCTGGATCATACAGATGTTTTACTGTTTAGTAAACAAGGCCCAGGCTCCCTGCAGCTCTGGGAGTTACTTGATGTATAGAAGCCGAGACACATGGACAGATTTACAGCTTTAGACAAATGTTAAATATGGACCATTTAAACACACAGTTTTGTTTCCTCATTCCCGTGCTCTTCCAGCAGATTTTATGTTTGTAGTGGATGCCCTTTATAAACAGGCTATGTGTGGCATTCGCTGGAGTGTGAAGGACCCACATCGACACTTTCCAGGCGCTGGTGGGCTGGCGACGGAGCACCAGATGCGTTGCAAGCCCCTCCCACCCCAGAATGGCAATTCTACATGGTCCACTAAGTGGGATATTGTCTCCCCCCCCCCACACCCAATCCCCGGCGAGCACAATAGCCCAACAGCCAGCGACGCGGAGACCTCCGCACCTGGCAGCCATGCTCCATAATGTTTGATGGGGCCGTTTCAATAACCTGGCACCCCGAGGGGGCCAAGATGGGATTCGTCTCGGTTAAGCCGCTTCGCTGCCCTAACAGTGTAGAGATGGCGGCAGCAGACCAAACCACCGTCACATCGGCAATGTTGCGTTTGCGGGGTGGCAGCCCCACAGCACCGTGGTCTGGTTACATGACCCTCTGGCCCGCGGGCCCACTGACACGCCAACGAAGCATCCAAGGGATTCAAATTTAGCCCGCCGGCCGTTAGCGCCATGTATTTATGTGGCGTCTGGGTGTTCTCGCCTGGGCCAAGGGGGTGTTAAAAATTACGAGAACAATGTAGTATTTCACACCGGGGCTCACATTTTGCGCCATTGCGGTCTAGCGTTTAATGCGTGAACATTTATTTTCTGTCTGCTGGTGCCGTCTCTAGATCAGTGCAATGGGGAGAGCGAAAGAGAGAGAGAGAACGGACGCCATAAACTGTTCTTGGAGGGCATTTGGGGGCAGCGTGTTCAGGCCAGAGCAGCACAAAGACTCATGGGTAACGCGTGAAGCCCTGACGCTGGCCTAGGCCCAACCTGACAGTGGGATTCAGAAGAGTCTGCCAAGCCACGGCTTAGCTGGAATAGCACGAGACCTCACAGGCTCAGGTTCCGATGGAAACTGCGGAGGAGAGTGTCATGGGTGCGGTGGAGGTCACCACGACCACACCAGTATGGTGTTTGTGCATGGAGACCTCATGTTTGGGATGCTTTACTACAGAAAATCTACCGAGTTTTGTTTTGATTTGCGCTTAACAGTCACACTATAAGTGTGCGGTGCACTGCACACACACGCTAGCACGATGAAGACCATATTTGTAAGAAAGCCCGGGCCGCTGGCTTCATCTGTCATCGCATGGCGAATGGCTGGGTAGCCAGTTAGAGAGTCAACAAACTGAACTGTAGTCCTACTGCACCACTTCATCCCTGAAAGTGCAGAGAGGGTGGGAGGGCATGTTCATTCATTACCGTGGGGGGATGGATCGCAGAGAAACTCAAAGCGTTTCTCCCCAAAAGAGCAATAAACAAAAACACACACAGAGGGGTCTCAATTGCAGCTGTAAAGATTTATTGCAGGGCATTACCAGACCAGAAAGTCTCAACCTGGTGATTTATCGTTAGTTTCACTCCATGTTTACTGCCCACCAAAACACAGGGACAATACGTGATTAGCCTGTGATGATGTTTTTATTGCCTGTTTGCTATCACCATTCCAATACTTTTTAAATAGTGTGTCAAAGAGACTGAGTGCATTTCTGAGTAGTTATTGTTTTTGTAACTGTGGCCTGATCTTTAAGAAGGCCCAAACGACAGGGTCATGACATCACCCCCAGCCACATAATAGACACACATGTTCTTCACATACACCATGTCTGTAAACTATCCACAGCTTCAGGACAAGTCCTGCCATGTATACTTCATAGGACATAAAGCATGACAAATATGACTATTTCCACTTAGCTGTGAAAATTACCAGTGTGAGGCATGGGTATTTGCTAACGTCTGCTTTGAGGAACGAGAACAGTTTGGATCAGATAGGGGTCCTAAAAAGGGCCCATCCTCTAACTGCTGAGAAGACTACAGTAGTGAGTCGTGAGTTCCTTGAAATGGGGGAGAGATTTACTAAGAACCGTGCTATCCAGCCCTGCCGGGAAACACGCAGGGGAGAGCTCTCTCGGCTCCTCTTGTCTTGCAAGCTTTCTGAATCACCGCAGCTTCTCATAGCACCGGCCAGAGCCAACAGTAACTGCTCACGACATCTACGGGGAGAACTACAACAGTTGAAAGCATGTGACTAAACCCTTCCTTACAGGAAGCTGCCATACGTGTAAATCAGTCATCTGACCTACAACATATTTCCACTCTGAACGCTGCCAGTTTGCATCTCGAAAGTGCCTGCAATCATTGGGAGGCAACGCGCAAACAGACTGAGCACCGTACTCCAGCCCACCGTACCAGAGAATGGAGGGGAAATGAAAATAAAAGGAGGTGCTGAGTTTGAACTGCAGCATGGAGGTCTTAAATTATGTTTGCACACAACGGATGTCCTTCAAGAGTCTGTGTGCCAGTGCGTGCATGTGTGTGTGTGTGTGTGTGTGTGTGTGTGTGTGTGTGTAAATTCACATACTGTAAGTTTGCTTCAAAGCATTTAGGTATAGCTAAGGAAGTCTGAAATTTATCAGTTAATGGTTTCACTTTTAATTGAAATTATTACTATTAAGGCCTGAAGTTTAAGTTGACAGAGCAACTGTTTTAACTGCTTTTGTTCAGTGCTGTTCAGTGCATCATGATTAGCAGCTCAGCAAAGTCTGTGAAAATTAGGCTGATAATATAATTTGTTTGATTTTTCCTCACCGTCTCTTAAACATATTTAAAATGAAAACCACAGCATTGTTACAATGCAATGATCTCGAACAACAAATACATTTAGTAAAATATACACTGTTAAAACATTATGTTGACAGGACTTAGACCACAAATGCGTATCCAACCATAATTTTACATACTTGGTGCAGAGACCATTTTGGAGAAAACAAACAATTCTGAATGAAAGAAAGATTTCGTTTGACTTGTTCTTTTTAACAATGTTGTCATCAGGGCAGACACAAAATATACAGCTTTGGTAAATGGAACCCTTGTTAACAGTCTGTGTCAGATCAAATATTATCTGCAACATCGAGTTCATGTTCTGTTCCCATTTAAAATGGATATGCCATCTGTCCTCATCCTCTAACCAAAGTTTGCAGCCTGCAATTACTCTGCCCTGGCCATGGATGTATTTGATAAGCAACTTCATATGAGTTGGCAGTTTATGGTTTCCAGATCTTGGATTGAAAACAAAACAATGTGGGAAAAACACAAGTCATGAGAAGCATTAAACAAAAGCCAATAAATGCTAAAATCACATCTATAATGCTTTAGAAAACCAACACAAAAAATAAATATGGTTAAACGTAACTTAGTTTTCACGAAAGTCCACATACAATTTGAGATAAGCCCTATGACATCATACAGCCCTCTCAGTCGTCTCTGTGCCAGATTGTTTCCGTTACCTCGGGGACTTATTTAGCATCTCCTCTAAATGTCCCAGCTCTGACTTTGTTATGAGTTTGGTCATTATGATGTGGCATTTTCAATGGTTTTCCCTCCATCGCCAAAAATTGAAAACACAGCTTGATGCGCCGCTCTCTCTCTCTGTCTCTGTCTCTCCCTCAGATGCTTCCTCTTACCTTTGTTGAAAAAGGGCCTTCCGCTGGCCTTTGTCCAGGTCTGCGCCGGCCGAGGGAGCGCGCGGTTGGTAATGTCTTTCACCTGTAGCAACAGCTGCTTCTGTCCAACCTGCTCTTCAAAGGCCTCATGAAGGGAAGGCCGCCGACTAACAAAAAAAAGCAGATGACAAGGAGGTCCACACAGGCTAGTGAGGCACACCTGCACAGGCGCGCCGTTGAATGTCAAAGGACGGATCATCACAGAATGTGCATGATTTGTGGCCAAGGGCATCTGCTCCAGGTCAAGGATAACTGGTTTTAATCCTTTAAACTCTTCCCCGAATGCTAATAAATTTCTGCGCTGCAGCGAAACAGCAGAACATCTCAGCAAGCGTAATTGGGCGTCATCCATGGGTCACCAACATACTCTTCATGTTTCCAGCCTTGAGGCCTCACTGTTGTTTCCATTTAAGGTGTGAGATGCGTGTGTGTTCCTGGAGAAAAGTGGTTGTTAACGTTTTTATCTTACTGCTCCAACCATGCATCGTTATGAATCACAGTGCAGTGGAAGTTTCTACTTTTTTACCCCACTGGATGTAATGGAGTTTCTCTGACTGGTGAGATTGCAGCATTGCAGTCCATCATGCACATTTCCTTTTGCAAACATCTGATGTTTTGTGAGGTACGGCTGACCATACAACACCAGAGGATAGGAAAACAAAGCGACAAGCTCTTGTTTTTCCAAAACGTCAAGCCTGTTTAGTCGAGATCAGAATACGCTATCTCTGTTGGATTACTTGAAAGAGCCCCCCCACTCCCACCCCCACCCCCATTTCACATCAAAAGGCGACCTGGTTCTTTTAAGGAAACAGAGCAAATATTTTTCTTTTGTGCTGCCATTGATCCATAAATAATTCATGAGGTTTTGCCTCACACATGTGAATCGTGATGATGTCCGTTTCATATACTGAGAATGCCCATGCAAATGAGCTCCATGCAGCATGACCTGAGAGGCCCCTGCCTTCTGCCTTCTGCCCTCTCTGCCGGTGCTACACATCGGGACAGTCACTTTCCAGAAAACAAAGAAGCTCTCCCCTCTCCTGTCTCTCCTAGCATGGGAAAACATATCAACGTAAGCCATATGCTCTAACACAGGGACCTTAAGTTCGCTTATGCTCTCTCTCTCTCAGGCTGTCTCTCTTGCTCTGTCCATCTCTCTCGCTCTCTCTCTTTCTCTTTACCTCCCTCCCTCCCTCCCTCTCTCCCTCTCTCTCACTCTGATCTCATCAAAACACAAACACAGGACTTGCCAGGGAAGTTATGGGGGCAGGATTAAGTGTCAGCATTAAAATTTCAAGAGCCACCACACATCCTCTTTTAAAAACAACATCAGTTAATGTCAGACTACATTATGTCGTCTTTAAAAAACAACATGGCAGTGACAAGACAAACAGTAACAAAACAAACTAACAAGAAAACCAACAATCCATACACACAATTTTTGTTGGCAGGAATACACTCGGTAGTTTCTACACGACTGGCTTGTTTCGCTAGCCAGTGATCAAATGAATGAAATTGTATTATATAGGCTCTGGAACCCATCACAACCAATCAGGGTCCATCAGAACCACAGGAATCATTTTTTTTCCTGATATATCTGTACACAACCAGAGATCCCTTGGTCTCCATTCCCAGGGGGAGGCAACCGTCACAGCTCTCCACATCCCCTCCCCTCTCCTCCCCACCCCTAACTCCCGGCGACTGTCTGGAACCCTCGCCAGACATGGCGGACGGCTGTGACTCATCTGCCGGCACTGGGGAATGTGTTTCAGATTAAACCATAAGTGCACTGTCAGCTAGGGAGAAAGGCCTGAGAGCCTGATCTATGGAGGAGAGGAGTGGAGTGTGAGACATGTTCGCCATTTACCACTGTTGACATGCTGCTGGCGCAGTGCAAAGACCAAATCTGGGGGCCTAATGAGATGATATGGGCCTTCCACTGCAAACTTTCGAATGCCGGGTCTATTTTTTGCTTTTTTATTTTCTTTTGTATGGCAAAGTGCTACAGGGCCAAATGAAGAAATCTCTGAGAAAATAGCCCACATGGTCTTGGACGCCACATGCACCACAGCTCCAGTCAAAACCTTTTCATTTCCCCGTTCCTGTTCCGAATAGTCTGAGCTCCTCGCGGTGGCGTCTCTCTCTTGGTCTGAAACATGGCACGGGACCAGGAGTCCAACGGGTGCCTTGGCGATCTTTGGGATTCGTGTTTCCAACCTTGAGAACCAAAACCCAGGTTTTGTGAAAGGCAAAACATTTTCAAAGAAATGTCAACATCTCTCTTCTCCCCGCCAGCTCTTCGCCCCAGGCCCTTTCCTTCTCTTTCCCTCCGAAAACCACAGTACCATTTCCTCAACAACAGAGGAGGATGTACCCACTTAACATTGTGGTGTTGCGAGGTTTGCTTGATGTGACTGCCAAAACAAAAAAAGCCGGGTGCCCAGCTGAACCAGAGAGGTTCTGCTGAGCCGGGCAGAACCACACGAGGTTGGGGGACGCTTCAGAATGCGAAACCGAGTTTGGGGCGGCGGAAAAGTTTGTCTTCATCTTCAAAGCGGTCCCCGGGTGGAGGACAGTCGGGTTAGGTACTTCAGGAATGCGAGGTGGAGACGACTACAGGCGTACTGGGTTACAATGAATATGAAATGACGAAGGACGAAAAAAAACAAGGCCTGAAACACTGAACCACCATGCTGGTCTACTGTCGTTACTAAGGCAACTCTCGCCAGATGAAATAAATACGGCGCAAATATGTTCCTCGTGTTTCACGCAAGTCTATTTCCCCCCGCCGCTCTCTCTCTGCCCCCACACTGGAGGGCTCATTTCATGCTTGTTAAACTGTGCAAAACATCATTACCAGGCCATTCACATGGATTGATGAAGCTTTTGCCCCAAGTGAATGCACATGTGTGGAAGTGTTTTACAGGAGGATGCCCTCGCATTCCAGACAACTTGAACATCCTCAAAGCCAACCACATGAATAGAAGGGCTTCCAGTAAAGATTTTGAGAGGGTGAATCAGCCAGTCCACAAATCACCCAGTCACGAGGACTGGACCTTGTTCCTCTTTGCCAGCCCTCTGCCCGTGTGGTGATGAAGCTTCTCTTAGCATAACACTGGCCCGAGTCTGTATCCGTATAATATGACGACTACAGAGAGTCAATCCCTGGATCAATAGACACACTACCACATAAAGGAATTTTATTTGGTCTGAGCAAGACCATTTGTCGCCTGGTCTGTCAAAATGTCTGACTAATCAGCAGATTATGGCTGACATTAAACAGTGGTTGTTCTGTCTGCCTAAGATGACAAATGGGTGTTTTTTTTTTAATACATGAATTCGTGTGAATAAAATGATAAATGAATGGTTCTTTGAATTAATTACATGAATTCATGTTTCACAAATAAGAGCTGGGATTGGAGCCCTTCTCCTCACTGTTGGAGAAATTCTGGAAAGAAACACTTTTTTTTCCTTTTCAAACAGAGCAAAGCACGATAGGGCAGAGAAAGGCTGATCAGTCACAGCTTCAAGAGCAACTCGAATATGTATGAAACACTGTGCGTCATAAAGTAGTGCAGAACAACTGCAAATTTTGCTGTATTTTTTATTTATTTATTTTTTCAAAACTGAGAGCTGTTGCCAATAATATGACATCAACAACCACGTCATTGTGCATTCACTTGTGTGGTTGCAAAATCATGAATTATTGTAGAAAGGTGTAAACACAAACATGGTCTATGGACACTAAAATTTATGATACGGATGAAGGACTGACTGGCTGTTGAATAAGCCTTTGTGTTTACTTCAAGAGAGGCACTGAAGTGTAAAAGTGATTTACTGCACTCTTCTGCATGCGGTCTCATTCTCATTGTCGAAGGACCGCTACCTCCAAACAAATGTCATTAGGGTCTTTCAAATGAACTGCAGATGGGACTGAGTATCTTGGGTTTTGCTACTTAACATTTAGCACAGAGCCCAATGATTTATTATTTTATTTTAAGATTATCCAATTCACTTTCTCCATTCGTGATTATCTGCTTCAAAGAACTAACGCACAAACTCTTCGGTCAACCACAAATTTCAACCACGAGACTCATCATACTAGCAAAACCAGAACCAGCTTTATTTAGAGTGATTTAAGGTATTTAGCCTTTGAAGATTTTTGTGACTGACTTTTGGCTGCACAGCATTTACTTAATACTAAAAGCAGAGAGGCTAGATTAACCAAGACTCAACATCTCAACACTCAAAAGGATAGGTGTGGAGAAATAGCTTGTGAAATGTCTCTCTATTCCAGAGATCGGTCAGAGCCACTCTGCTGGACCTCCGAAGACCTTTTTCCTCAGCAATGTCTTAAGATCAAAACTGACAATATTTCCACTCGGCACACCTCTCTCCAAATGTACTGACTTACACTCCACTGAGACAGAATCAGGCCACAGATTTTCCCTTTCCCCTCGAATTTCCCCTCACCATTGGAACGCTCTGATTGCAATTACCAGAGATGAATCCCTTAGTGAAGGCTGCCTCCACTAAGGAAGAGCAAGCTGGTCAGGGGCCAAGCAAAATGTCTGAAACTGCAATCACATTATGACCTTTGTCCACGTTCCGCAAACATGTATGTAGAGAGAGGACATGTGCTGAGCGCTGGTGTACTGTAAATAAACCCTCTAGTCTGGTGTTTACGGAGCAACGGATCATCCACATGCTGCAACCTTGCATAGGAGCGTAGGAGCATCCAACATGACCTCACTTCCTCTCAACGAAATGTCATGAATCACTTACACACCGCATTGTCTGACCCCCCCACCCCCACAGACACACACACACACACACACACACACACACAACCTGCTCCAGCTCCTGCTTTGTCCACCACCAACATCTCGTGATGTCTGTCCATTGAAGCTGAGGGGACTTTATTAATCAGGATTACTTCAGGCAGCTCCTCCGTCACTCCGACGGGCGCGAGAGAGAAAGCTCCAGCTGTTCAAACAGCCTTTGATTTCACTGGATGTGGCTCAACACATGAGTCACTTCTACTTAAAGTGTCCAGATAATTCTCATGCATCACAGGTCAAAGTGGAACACTCTACACCGCTCCACACCTCTCTCACAGGGCCCGTTACATAGGCACAGAGGGCAGGTTTGATCTGTTGATCTACAAAGACCCATCATTATGTCCATAGTTAATAAGACATTGCCTATTAACAATCCAGACTAACTTGCATAGAGATCAATTATGCCTGATATAAAATATTTTTTGTCTAAACTTTCTGGCCAGGAGCACATATTTTTATCCAAACCTACAGCCAGAAACACCTACACTACCAGGGCATGCTGCTTTAATCACTTATTTCTTACACACAAACACACAAAAACAATCAGACCTGTCGAAGTTTAGAGGCATTTTGGTTCTGTAGTGGTGCCTGCGAATGACAAACTGGCAAAGGCACTGCAGAAATGTTCTCATGCTGGGGGTGGGGAGGGGTGTGTGTGTGGGGTGGAGGAGTGTACTACGCACTTGTCAAACACTCTCATGGCTTCGCAGGAAGGCCTTCCAGCACCCTCTAACCCCCCACCTCTTCTGTAAACAGCCTCAGCATGTGCCCAAAGCTCTAGAGTTGCACCTCTCACCTAGCTTTTATTACTGCCATGCCAAAAATTATATGTGAGGAGAAGGGCTGGCAGAGGACAGGGAGGGGGAAAGGGGGGTCTGGGTGTAGGGGTGGTGATGGGGGTGGGGGTGGGGGTGGTTTGGGCAGGGGTCAGGGAGGGTTGGTGTCGAACTCAGTTTAGGCGCCCCACACCACAATCCGCCAGCCGTGCCCCACGCTAACCCCTGAAAATGCTCACACACCACAGAATCAACTGTCGCTTTGTGCTGTTGCTGGCTGATGGCTGTTTGAAACTGAAGTCAAAAACAGCTAGCCATAAATGTGGCCATTGTGGAGACAGGGGTCCTGGACCGGGCCACAGAATGATGGACTGGCTGAGTGGTGAAGTGGCTGCGCTGGCGTTGACGCTGACGGCCCTCGTTTGTCTTGCGTGGCATTGATATTTACAGGCTGTGCTGGCCTCAACACTGATTGATAACTGAGCTGTTCTTATTGCACTCCTGTGGGCTAAGTCATAATAGCACTGGTCAAGGATGATAAAAAAAATTCCACCACAAATGGCACTAAAAACCCAACCTTAAAATTTGCTTGGAGTCTGGAGTAGTTTGACTCTGGATTTTATTTACACTGCTATCAAATGTGATATGCCCTAACTTTTCTTCCCAAGAACATATCTTTGAACATATCCTCAGACCACTGAGCTTTTCAACAAATTAAAATGATTTCTCAACACATCGTTTAGTCACTCAATTAGGCTGAAAACAAACAGTCGGTAAGACACATGAACACTGAGTTTGTAAACTGATATGCCATTTATCCTCTCTCGTGGTTTTAACCATATCGCATAAGACCTTGAAGGCCCCTGGGTTGAGTAAAAAGTTGTCATAATTCCTTAACCAGAGGTCTTGCAAAAATATCTGACTCAAGAATAAATATTGCTATACACGAAAACAAATAGTTTGACTACATATTCTTAAGCTGTTTATGCCATACTAAAATCAGATGTTCTTTAGCACAGTGCTGAAATGCAGTCAGTAAAAATATTTCTTTTGAAAGATGGCCGCAGGAGATGCGAAGACAACAGACAAAAAGAATAAATGTGTGACAGCATATAACAGAGGTCTGTGGCAAACCACAACAGATTTAACACCTCATCTTTCTGATGAACCAGGGAGAATAAATTGTTCCACAAGGGACCCTGAGCATCAAGGTCACTGACTGTCCGTCTAAATCACTCACCAGCTGAAGTCTGGGTTAGCTTACACACCCCCAACTGGCCTTTATTTTAGACTAACTCTCATATCCCACACGCCGTGCTGTGTGTGAGAAGACAGGGCACCACATGCCTCGTCTGTCTCTGTCGGTGCCAGGTTCTGCTCAGGAACACACACACAAAAAAAAAGAAAACTGGAATCCTGAGGGAAGATGTGGCAGTAATGGGAAACCTCACACAACTGTGGAGCCCCGCTGTGAAGATGAGATACAGATGGGTCAGTAACCTCTTTTCATTTAGGGCTTGCAATAAAGGCATGTTAACCACACTGCCACTCAAGACTATTAAGATCAGGCAATGTGCACTTGAGCTCAGGCCACTATAGAGCAAAACACCCAACACCAGAACCCAGAATAAATTATTGTGACATATCAAGCCAAGGATTGACTAACAGCCTATGTACATAGTAGGGCATTTCACACCACAGGCCTATGCTAAGAACATGATATGAGGTCAACACATCTAACTCAGGAGCCCAAAAAGAGATAGCCTACATACTTTTAATTACCACTATGGCCACTCAATTGATTTTAAATGGCACAACT
Organism: Coilia nasus; assembly: GCA_027475355.1. Lineage (NCBI taxonomy): Eukaryota > Metazoa > Chordata > Actinopteri > Clupeiformes > Engraulidae > Coilia > Coilia nasus. Next base: position 21,948,963 of record CM050209.1, read on the forward strand.
CTTCAGCAGGTAGCCTAAATAAGCAAGACTAATAGTAAGTGAAATCACCTCTGTTGTTACTTGACCAGGTAAAACCAATACTTGGCGGGCATTTCAGGCTACTTTGTGAAACCAATGTTACCCAACTCCAAAATTAGTCTCCCTATATCTTTTACCACACTCCTTATCAAGTAGATAGGCCCACCTTATGGGTTTCAAATTTAGGGTGGTAAAAACTCAACTTTTATCAATGTTATCAAGTTTCAGCAACAATGTCTTTTGAAAACATCGGTACCACAGATGTCTGTCTTTATCACCATCCTGCAGCACAAACAAATCATCAGTTGCGGTCACGCATCATGTGCGTTCATCATGAGATGCCTGTCCTTACCTGGCACGTAGGCCAAAAGTTCATTGCCTTGGCGGATTGGCGGTCTATTGTGTTCTACTTCCCGGCCCTTGACGCGGCGACTGATCCAACAGCACACATGAAACCAATAAATCCATCCGCTCAGGGCTGCATCCCTTCCAGTCCTGATTCAAAACACAGCGCTCACTGCCGGGAAACGGTCATAACAGAGACGTCGAACCTGCTTTGCGCATTAGGCCAACCAAAGACCATTAATTTCTTGAACATTAATTACCTGTTGAGTTGATTTCTCGCCGTGGATATTTTCAAATGGTTTCACATAGAAGTCCACAAACCAGATGAAAGAAGCTATTCAAAGTTTTAGTGAGATGTGAATGTGATATTATAAGCCTCTTGGGCTACTGCAATGGCTTTGGCTACAATGTTCGATTGACGCTTGTTTTGTTGAAGGCCGGGTACGTCGCCTGTGAAATTATTCATGGCCTCAGAAAACAACTCACAAAATGAATTAAGGATGTAAGGGCTCTGACATGGGCAATCACTATTTCAAATTTCCTGCTGAAACTAGAACAGGGAACAGAGTCAACGTCAAATTACTTACCCAGTCTGTTAATACTGTTAAACAATAGTTGAAATCACCTCCAGTTTTGTCCCCAAAAGTAATTCAATTGTGTTGGCCCTCTACAGTTTCTAAGCTCTATACCCAGCCAGTCAAACCTTTCACCCGGGATGTGGTATGGATCAGGAAAAAAATAGAGCAGGTTCCTGAAAATGTATTTTATGCTTACTTGTGTGTTTTGTAGTCATCATAGCAATACAATGAGTCATTTTGTCAATGTCAATTTTCCAGAGAAATGAATTTGGAAATGTCAAAAATGAAGAATTTTGTCTCATGTATACAGGCCCGTTGATAGAAGGAGGGACCAGCGGGTCTCTTGTCCCGGGCCCTGGTAAAGGGGGGCCCCGGAACTGGTCCCGGGCCCAGCCAAGACTGTGAGCGGACCTACATGTATACACAGCTCTGTGCTGTGGTCTACTGTGCATGTGTGGGATCCGTTTGATCTTCAGATCCATAGATGATGACTGACGACTTTTCTGGAGGTCAACAGCCAGAAGAAAAATTAAACTTCAAGCACAAGTTTTATACAAGCTTTATTTACAACTTGGATTAACAACTGTACATTTTGCAGCATAGGAAGCACGTTATTTTTTCCAACAATTTTTTAATGGAGCTATACAATGAAATCCACCAAACTCAATCATGATATCTTTTTCTTTTTTATGATGTATCTAATAATCAAGTCTTCCACCACTGTTTCAGACATACATTATTTACATATTGTATACAAGCAATATAAAACTTGGCAAATGGAAGGTTATTTGCTACTGAGAAGAATCTCCTGATTAATTACAAAATACAGCCACCATCAAAACCTTTGACACATTACAGTCTTTGTTAATTACACAACACCCTGCTGTTTTCTGTTTGACAATTCCTGCACTGGGTCGCAGACAAGCAGGCTTGAGGGTTTCCACTGTGGACGGTAGTGAAAGGCCTAAGGTGGACATCAGAGCTAAAGGATGACAGGGAATCTCTGACCACTGATACGGATTCTGTGTGCATGACACATGCAAACTTGTCATACCTGACAAACTCTTTATTAAAAACAGATCACTTAAAAACCAAACAGTTCTACATAACATCTCTATCAACACAAGGCTTACACATTACAAAAACACATATATGTGTGTGCGTGTGTGTCTGTGTTTGTTTTGGGAGGTGGGGGGGTTAACCAAAAAAAAAGAATTAGATTATAACTTCACTGATGTGCCAGAGGTATGCAGGTACCAGTGGCCTTGGGCTTTACATCCACATGTTTTTTGGGGGGTGTAAAAAAAAAAAAAAAAAAAAAAGCACTTCAGTGTCTTTAACAATGGTTTGAGAGACATTGTCAAAAAGAATCTGCCTTCCCATGTTCTCCTGTGACATATGCTGGACACTCTCAGGACCTACAACACTGGCAAACTTGTAGACTTTGATTACAGCTTTCCTAAACATCAACCCCAAAAACAAATTACTGAATAAAACTTTACACTAGTTGATTGGCCAAATGCAGCCGTGCATTCCTCTTTAAACCACGTGTGCTTCCTAGAATGGCCAGCTGTGTTTCTTGTTTGTCCTTAAAATTCATACCAAATGATATGAATGCATTTAAGATCAATACTACGTGTGCAAATAAAAGACAGACAAAAACAGGAAAAAATAAATAGAGCTTATGCTTGTGAAGGCTTGGTTTTGTTCATGAACTCCTATCTGTCCTAGAATCTCTTGCTACCTCAGAGGATCGTCAGAGCAATGTGTTTAAAGGGGTTTTGTGTATGGGGCACAATATGAAATGGTTGAATATGAAACGGTTACAGTTAAATTATTTAAAATCTTAGACTTGAAGGTAAAAAAAGCAGGGAAATCAATTGAAAGGGGTTTCAAATAAGAACATTTAGAAATCATGTGGCCTTCAATTTGAATTAGCAAAAAGGACAGATCTTCAGCACTAAACTTAGTAGTCTCGGACCCTTTCACCTGCTTCTCTGAGCAGTTTCATTAAGATGTCCAGCCAACTACTCCGCAAAAGTCAAAGTGATCGTATAGGTAGTGTGAGACGCCAACGTGAAACCTGTTCCACCCGCCCTGCATCGCCATGTGCTGCCACATCTGCATGGATGTTTCCAGAACATTGTCAGGGGCCATCGTAGATGTCCTCAAAGCATAACATCTACCTTCCTTCCCCCTGTGCTCACCCCATCTTACCTACACCTCTGCACCCCTGCCCCACTTCACTCCTTCCCGGGCTGGGTCACCCCTACTTCTAGAGATGGCCAGGGCCAAAGGAGCCATTGCGGTGTAGGAGGAACTATGACTGTCTTTAAGGGGTGTGGTGAGGTTTAAGCAGTGAGGGTATGGGGAAGTGTCTCCCGATCCCACCCAATGCCTATGACTGAACCTCCTTCCTTGTCCCGACAGTCCATATTGACAGGTGGAAGGAAAGAAGCGGAGGGCAGGGGAGGGGAGGGGGAAGGCTGTGGGAGGGGTTAGTGTTGATTGGGTTATTTCTGCAGGCTCAACGCAAATTAAGTCATGCAAGCAGCACGGCCATGCACCCACTTCCACCAAGCCCGCCCTGCCGGTCATGCAATCACATCGCTGTGGAGGGGAAAAGAGAGAGACGGAGAGACAGACAGAGACAGAAAAAGGGACAGGCAGGAAGAAACAGAATCAGATGAGCAAGACAGACAAGTCAATGACAAAGCCTTTTTTTGTTGTTCAATTTGCCAAAAGACTGACTGATCTTTCAAATCATGTAATTAAACAAATCAATTCATCAGGTAATGAAGGGATCAATCGTTCAAATTAGTTGATCAAACAAGCATTCGATCAGTCTTTGGTTCAATCACTGGGTCCACTGTCACCTGTGTTAATCCAGTGCCCGACTCTGTTGCTAGGCAACAGCGTCTGACCGAAGACTTGGGTCATTAATTAGTGCAATGACATGGCAGGAGGGGAATGAGTTCATTAGTAGGTCATGCCTGGGTAAAGGGCTATGCATCAACAGCAGCGGCTTACACCAAAAGGGAAGTAATAACACAAAGTAATGGCTTCGTGTAAGATAATTAAGGTGATAATTAAAAAAGGGCATTAGTAATTTTCAGGACAGTTCTAAAAAAAAAAAAAATAAAAAAAAAAGGAAAATTGTCTGGCATGTCAAAGTGACCTTGAAAACATCTCCCAAAACTCTCTTCCAGCCTTCTTTACTTTTCTCCTCCCGTTGGTATTGATTAAATTATTGAAACGTGGGGACGGGCCAGCACACAGTTGAGCTCCACAAATGAGTTAACAGAATCGTGGTCGCATGACTCTGTGTGCCTCATGGAAAGTTCCAGAAGGGGCTCTGAGGCTGTGGTGCAACGACCGTCAGAGCCCCAAACTCCATTAAGCCCCCACAAGAGCGTGTCGACAGGCAGAGGATAGTTTTTGGGGGAGCATCGGGCGACTGGGATTGCAAATTCTTCAAGTATGCGGTAGCGGCAGCTGATGTTAGCACTGCCGTAAGGCATAGTGAGTTACGCAGTCGGTGAGTGAAACCAACCAACCGACTTCTAAAATAAAACATAAGCTTGAAAATGCAGAATTAGGAAGAGTAAAGCTCCCTCTTGCTCAGTTAGGAAAAAAAAGGTTATGAGTGTTTATAAGATTTACATTAGGGTCTACTGAAAAGTACACAGAAGCATGAAAAACATCAACAGCATACATAAAATGGTTCATAAAAGCCAGAATCAATGAAGACATGTTTCTCCAACAAGGACAATTTATAATTGTAACAAGTGGTTGAATTCCTTCCGATCAAACATGTCTGTTTATACGTGTGTGCACATTTATTGCATCTCCTGTAAAATTTGGGAAAATGGAAGCTGGAATTCCACCCATCGTCACTCCACAGTCCTTATTTAAAAAAGAAAGATGGTACATGTCGGCCATCTCCTCACCATGGCTACATGAACCTGTTTACACTCAAGAGTCCTCTGCATAGATATCGGCTCATTCCTCCATGACGCCTTTTTGTTACTTGTTCTCAAAACATTTTGTCCCAAGAAATTAAAAAGGGGGGCAACAAGGCAGACAAACAAACAGATAGACAACAGCTAAACACCAAAACAGGACAGACTCCTAACTAAACATCAGACTGGAGAGTCATTGTCTGTTTCTCACAGTGGCGACCTCTAGTGGACATCACTGTTCAGAAACAGTAAGGAACAGTTATCAAACGCACATAGAAGAACTTTAACACTGAAGAGTTAAGACATGTTTCCCCAGAAGGTTTGGCCTAAGGGATGTTAAGCAGAGATGCATGCTTTCAAAATAGAAACAAATAAGTCATAAATAAACTGTGACATCTCAGATTGATATGTTGTGTTGGATCACTTAAACAAAATGTACATTGCATACGCAAAAGAACTATGTCTAATACTGTTCAGAAATCTCATACAAGGTAAGCCCTTGCTTCAAACGTTACAAGAACACTTAAAGTAACTTCATTACATCAGTTTTATAAAATAAAAGAGCTAGTTGCTGTGTAACAGTCACTTTTTGTCCTCCCAAATACTAGAAAAACATTTACAGAGCACTTTCAATATCAGTAACTACATCTCATCTCCCTATAAATACTGCCCCACTTGTCCTTTCCTCAGACCACTTTGACATAAAACACCACAGAGTCTGACATTCAAGAAGAGAGAGAGAAGTTTGTTGTGTGTGTGTTTGTGTTTTTCTTTCTTTTTTTTTTTTTGCAAGGGAGCTGAAAAGCACAGCAGGTTGCCTCACACTCTGCATTTTCACAAAGAATACTATGTCCTATGAAACAGAAAAAGAAAAAAAAAACTAAAAACAAACGAAGCAAAACAACAAAATTGGATCAATCAGTAAAACCAGATGGATGGCATCTCTACTTAAATCCCAAGTGATGGGGACGTGGGAGGTTAAACAAAAAATGGGAAAATAGCTGTAGCTGACAACAAGGCGGGAAACGCAGTAACACTGGAGTGGGAGGGGGAGGGGGAGGGAGGGTTAACCCTGTAACAGTTAGCTAATGCTGTAGCATGGTGGTGGAGAAAGTCTATGGCTGGGGATGGGGCTTTGGGCAGGATTGGGGGGTTTGAAGAGGTCTGGCCGTCACCCCAGCGGTGAAATAGGTTGGTGGGTGTGGGTGGGTGGGTGGTTGAGGTGGGTGTATTTTGGGGGTTGTTGAGAAGAGAAGCAGCGGTTGGCGCCGGCTAGATCTACCTGGCGGAGGTGGGCTGCACGTGGCCGGGGTAAGAGCGGCGCGTGTTGGTGGCCTGCCGCTGGCGGGCCAGGAAAGACTGACCCGAGCCTGTGCTGGCCAGCCGGTCTTCTGCCGCCTTCTTTTGGAGCGCCATGCCCTGCACGCACATAGACACACACACGCACACACACACAGTCACACACACAGATGGAGACAATAAGTTAGAAATGCAGAGACGCATGTGAAATGCTTCACGCCAAGGAAAATACTTCTTTATGTAGTTTAAATGCTTACTGCCAAACTGTTTACCATTTCTTTACATTCTTTAAGCTGACAGCTGCCCACAGAACCACATTTCAGTATAAGAAAGAATCTTTATGTGACGGGGCAACAGAGAGAGCGCACACAGTACACTTCCACCATTGGTTCACCTCTGGTTGTCGGCGCCATCTAGTGGCAAACACCAAGTTGTGACATCTCCACATTCCTTGCGCTGTGTGTGTGTGTACACCGTGTACTACTGGCACAGAAACCCTCAGCACTGGATAATGAGCATCAGCTGAGACTCTTCTTCTGCTTTCATTAACTATCTGTTCCAGCGTTAGGACCCAATGTCCTTACTAATCTGTTAGTGTTAATAGTGTTAGCTGGGCAGCTGTGGCCTAAGGGTCAGGGAGTTGGTCGCAGGTTTGCTTCCCGTACCAGTAAGAAAAATGTGGGTGGGGGAGTGAACTACCAGCTCTCTCCTGCACCCTCATATGCATGGTGCCCTTGCATATGAGTGAAGTGCCCTTATGCAAGGCCTAGCTCTGGGCCAAGGCAAGGCAAATTTATTTGTGGCGCATTTCATACATAGAGACAGCTCAATGTGCTTTACAAACATAAAAGCAAAGAACAGCATTAAAAAAAAAAAAAAAGAAGTATAATGATAAAAATAAATGTTTAAAAGGATGAAAGTAAAAAATAAAAGACAAAAAAGAAAGAAAAAAGCAATGTAATTAAAGGTTAAGCATTAGCAGAAAGCATCTGAGAATAGTTTGATCTTAAGTTTAGATTTGAAACAGTAGGAGCATTTTTGAGGTCTTCTGGAAGTTGGTTCCAAAGCTGAACTGCACACATTTTGTTCTGACAGCAAGTTTTACGAACAGATTTTTCTGCAGTGATCTTTAAGACCTAGTTGGTGCATATCGGATAGGTAATTAGGTCCTGTTCCATTTAATGTTTTAAACACAAGAGGCAATGCCTTAAAGTCAATTCTAATAACTCAATGGGAACCAGCATGGGGACCGTAAAATTGTAGTAATAAGGTCAGTTCTTTTTGTTGTTGTAACAACCCTTGCTGCTGCATTTTCGATTAGTTTTGGATCAGTTAAAGGGGGACTGTCCCTGTACCTGATAATACCAGCGTCAGCTAAGAGGTAATGCAATTTGAATTACTTACCATGTTGTACCATGCCGACACAATCAGCTTCTCCTCCTGGTCTCGCTGTGTTTTCGTCTTATCATACTCTTTCTGTTAGGCAGGGAGGACAGGACAGGACAGGACAGGTGGGTTAACTTGGCATTGCTGTGACTTTGCCGTGTACTCTGCATGAGGGCTGCTGTGTCTGCTGCATTAGGCCTCATTCACACCAACTTATGTGTACAGCACATAACCGTGTACAATATGTGTGTATGTGTGACAGAATACGCTCAGATCACGCGTGTGGTGTAAAAAGACTAATTTGTTAGAATACGGACAGAAAAGGGCCACTTGCTGTCTACGCGCTGTATACGGAGAGTCCTTGGTGTGAATGCGGCCTTAGGGGTGTTGTGTATGCTGCTTCAGGGCGGCACAGCAAGTGGGGCTCACCTCCAGGGAGTGGAGCATTCGCTCCCGCTCTTGCAGCTGGTTCTTCAGGGCCTGCACCTCGGGAGCCGAGCCTTGGTTCTGCTTGGGGTCCAGAGTGCGAATAACCTGCCAAATTCATTTAAACAGTTCATTAAGTCAATCAATCAGTCAACAAATCAATCAGTCAGTCAAATTCAAATGGCAGTGTCACACAGCATCTGTCCTCACAGATTTCACAGGGTTGGAGCTAAGCCAAAAACTGGTTGGGCAAGTTGAGGAACTTGCATTGGATATTTTCCTACTAGCCTGGCTGTCGCACCAAGCTCGATGGAGCTTGGTCTGGCAAAGATGCCATAGGCAGGAAGTTCTCAGAGTTGGGATCAACGGGTGTCTATCAAATGCCTCTGTATGCTAATAAAAAGAGCTACAACCAATCAGACCACTGATTCTGATGACGTATGTGTAGCGTTTGTTTTTCATTGGTGCCCGATTTCTCAAGCAAAGGAACAGCTGAGAATAGGCAGGTTGGCCCCAGGCTATTTTCCTACATCTGTGGCAATAACATTCACTGAGGTACAGATATTTACACTCTTAGCCTTCTCCAGGTATTTCTTATATCTCTCCTCCATCTGCTTCATGTCCTCATCCTTCTTCTTCAAGGCCTCCTCCAGCTCGTCTACCTTTTGAGCTATAAGGACCACATGAAAGGGATTTAGGGATAAAAACGGTTGCAGCATGAAGTAATTTATACAATATCAGAAATACTTGTTCACAGCTTACAGGTCTGGCTGCTCTTGGACTCCATATCATCGATGAGGGCATTCTTCTTCTGAAGCTCACTGGTCACTTCCTTCAGTTTAATCCTGGCGGTATCAAAGGCGTACAACACAAAAGGACTTAAGAATAGGGTGGGTATAGGTAGCCACAGTACAACAGTACGTTTATTTTTAATAATAAGCACTTAAACAAAACTACTTACAACTGCTCATCAAACTTCTTCTTAAGCACAATGGCCTGTAAGAGGAAGATGAGAAGACATCCATTAGGGCAAATGAAGACCTTGCAGAGTGTAGCACACACAGACATACTCAAGATGCGTACATGCCCTCTGCTGGGATGCTTTGAAGATGGGGAAATCCCACATAATCCACAGGCTTACACAAATGACTTCAGCAAATGCCTGATGTATAATTTATGTCTTATTTAACACAAATCACAGAGCTCAAATGGGTTACTCCATACCCCAAACCCTTGAGATTTCTTTCATATTAAATGGAAAATTGGAAAATGGAAATTAATATGTTTTAGCCAAGTAACCAGCAGAGGGCACTGTGAATTTGTAGTCAGTGAAGGCAATTTCTGATTATGAGCAAGATGTCCTTCTGATTTGACATGACAAAAATGGCAGTTTCTGGGGGTGACGACAACAGTTTAATCAAGGCAGAAGAACGGTATGAGAGACATCCATTGAATAATGCAGTGTTTCATTCAGAGTCACTTCTGTCTCGCAGAGAAAATGGCAGCAATTGAGAAGCGACCAGGTCAGTGCATGGGCTTTTCAACAATGACCATAGTAAAGGACTTGTCAATGATCGTAATTCCTTCTTAATCAACACAGCTGAAGCCATGCACTGCCAATCGCATCCCACAGTAAACTTCAAACAGATAACTCTAGATATTCATCTCAGGGGAATTGGGAAATGGGGGCATGGGGAAGAGACAAAGAAATAACAAATGTAAAATCCAAAACTATTCAAGAACAGAAACCAAAACCAATACAAACAAGCAAAAACCACCTCAGGGAAAAAAAAAACCAAAACAAATCTTGTCACAGAAAACATCACCAGGGTCTGAACACAGAATGGATGCCAGTCTGACAGACAATAGATTCCTGGAGCCATGCTGCTCATTACCGCCACCCCCACTGATTTCCACCCCCCCCCCCAGCATCCGTTAGTCCCGCAAGCTCGCTCACACAGACACACAGAAACAAAGAGAAGATGCAGCTGCAACCGCGCACGTGGATCCGCGCACCATACTTACAATGGCCTGAGGATGCGCGCGATGATGAAAAGACACAGAGAGAGACAGAACGAGAGAAAGGCAGAGAGAGAGAGAGATAAAGAAAGTACAGTAAAGTGGGAAACAAAGAGAAAGAAAAAGTGGCATGTATTGAAATGCAGCTTATCACCCAGCTTCGCAAAAAGAAAAAAAAAGGATAAGAAAAAGGAAAAACAAAAACAAAACACCCGGGAGAGATGGATGAGCTGTATGCTTTAAGAGATGAGTAAACAAAAGGAGAGAAGGCATCGTGCGATTCAGGGGATGGAGGGAGAAGCCATTAGGGCGTTAGTTGTGTACATGAATGAGTGTGGGTGGAGGCGTTAGTTGTGTACATGAATGAGTGTGGATGGAGGCGTTAGTTGTGTACATGAATGAGTGTGGGTGGAGGCGTTAGTTGTGTACATGAATGAGTGTGGATGGAGGCGTTAGTTATGCACATGAATGAGTGTGGATGGAGGCGTTAGTTATGCACATGAATAAGTGTGGGTGGAGGCGTTAGTTATGCACATGAATGAGTGTGGGTGGAGGCGTTAGTTGTGTACATGAATGAGTGTGTGTGGAGGCGTTAGTTGTGTACATGAATGAGTGTGTGTGGAGGCGTTAGTTGTGTACATGAATGAGTGTGGATGGAGGCGTTAGTTGTGTACATGAATGAGTGTGGGTGGAGGCGTTAGTTGTGTACATGAATGAGTGTGGGTGGAGGCGTTAGTTGTGTACATGAATGAGTGTGGATGGAGGCGTTAGTTATGCACATGAATGAGTGTGGGTGGAGGCGTTAGTTGTGTACATGAATGAGTGTGGATGGAGGCGTTAGTTGTGTACATGAATGAGTGTGGATGGAGGCGTTAGTTATGCACATGAATGAGTGTGGGTGGAGGCGTTAGTTGTGTACATGAATGAGTGTGGATGGAGGCGTTAGTTGTGTACATGAATGAGTGTGGATGGAGGCGTTAGTTGTGTACATGAATGAGTGTGGATGGAGGCGTTAGTTGTGTACATGAATGAGTGTGGGTGGGTGACTGCTCTGACCCTTCACCTGCATACAGGGGGACCTTCCAGCTCCATGCTAGAACATGTATGACATTACGGACAGACACAGACTACACACACACACACACACACAAACACACACATTGAACAGGCACATGACATGTGAGTGTGTTAGTAAGGGTGACATGCATTGCATTGCACACATGCGCTCCATACAGGAACACCATGACTGGACACTGGTGCAGCAGTTTTAAGTTATCAGTCCATCCATTACAGAAAGCAGCTCTACACCACTGCTAGGTGCTCTCTCAGGACACCTGATAAGCTTTCACTCTGCACCATTCACATGCAATCACATCCCACCACTGCAACACAGGACTATGGCCTCATCCATCTCCTACACATCACATGTCTGTGATCACGCAAAACACCCTTAACTCATGTTATCTATTACATACTAGCACACATTACATGGACACAAAACTGTAGTGTTAAGTGTTAGGGTCTTAAAATATTAATGAAGTGGAGTATTACAAAGTGGAAAATGATCTTAAAATAGGGTCTTAAAACACCAATCAAGTAAAGCATTATGTAGTAGGTGCAGGTAGTAGGGGTGTTAGAGTAGATAGGAGGGAGTCTTGAAAGCGATGTGACAGACACACAGACACTCATTAGTGAGTAGATTAAAGGCGAGGGGCCACATCAGTAAATTGTAAAAAACTGAATAAAATGGTAAATGTGTGCACACAGTGAGTGTGTGTGTGTGTGTGTGTGTGTGTACACGTGTGTCACTTATCCAAGAAAGACCGGAGTAATGATGTGTGGGTGTTACATGTAGCAAATTTTGAAGAGCACTATGTGATGGAGTGACCATCACTAGGGTTGTGGGTGTGCTCTGACTGTCATCCCAACGAGCCTGGCTCTTTGGTGTTGCGGTCAGAGCCGGGTTCGAAGCTGGGTGGGGTAACTTCTAACTTGGGGTACCTACTACACTACGCTACACACTACATTTGTTTGAACAGTTCAACTGTTGAAGCTGAGGAGTGAAGACGGTGTTGTGAAGATGGTGTTTGTAACTGTGTAGGTGTGTGGTTGCACACATTGTTGGCAGCATTTGGCACGTGAGGGGTGTGCTGCTGTCCAGTCAGCACTGTTGCGGCAGTGTAGGCATGTGGTAGCCTGGCTGTCGGATGACGCTCATGGACGCCAAAAACCTCCCATGGACGGGAAGTTCTCAGAGCGGGATCAGTGGGCATCTTTCAAATGCCTCTGTGTACTACTGGACATAGCTACAACCAATCAGACCACTGAATCAAATGGCATATGCGTAGCATTCGTTTTCATTGGTTGTGGATTTTTCCAGACCAGGAAGAATGGAGAATAGGCAGGTTGGCCAGGACGCGAAATTCAACTTTGCATCACAGGCAGTATGGGTGGGCCAAGGCTAGGCATGTGGCATATCTGGGGTGGGCCATTAGCCAGTGCTCCCTGACAGGGCTCACATCATCTGCCTTTTCAGCTTTCAAGACAGACTGGTGAAAGACCAACTGTCATGTGTGGGTGTTACACTGTTTGAACAGTTTAACTGTTGAAGCTTAAAGGAGAAGTTCAGTGTGAATCAATCCATAGCCCTATTGTTCGATTTCACATAGTGCTGTTGGTAGGAAGACTGACTGAATGGGACATAAAAACCAACTTTCAGTTTAATTTCCCTATGCTGAAACACATTTGTTTAACAAAGGACACGTGCAATACATGTTTTAAAAAGCATGAGGAAAAGCTTAGCGGTTCCTTCTTCACTTACTCGATGTCTTTAACCCGCACCCAAAGTTTTTTTTTTTTTTTTTTTGAGTTTTGGAGTCTGAGGGCACCTACTTTTGATCATTTCCCTATACCCCATTCAGTTAGTGTTAGCTACCAGTTCATTTCCTCATTCTTTTTCCTACCAACGGCAGTTGCTGACCTCGAACAACAGGGCTATGGAATGATTCACAACAAAACGTCTCCTTTAAGTGTGAAGACTGTTGTGAAGTAGATGTTGTGAAGATGGTTTTGTGATGACTGTACTGCTCTACAAAGCCAAAAGGCAGTGACTACATATTTTGTCAAAACTGAGTTTAGATTGGAAATTGACTGTATAACACCTTCTTTGTCTTGTGACTAAATATTTTGCTTCCTCCTAACAAGAAAGCACATAAAAGCATTACCACGATTATATCTACAACATGTTTGACTGGGCAGTACGACAACTTTCAAGACATTTTTCTCAGTTTCAGTGTTCACGTAGTTACTGCACTTTTTGCCTTTTGTAGGGCAGTGTAGGTGTGTGGATGCAGACAGGTTGTTGACATTGTTGACAGGTCTGTGGTGTGTGGCGTGTGGCGTGTGACTGTGTGACGGTGCTCTCTGACAGGACTCACGTCGTCTGCCTTAAGGCCCTGCTCCTGCAGGTTCTTCTGCAGCTCCTCCACCTGGCTCTGCCCCTCCAGCAGCCTCTGGTTGGCCAACCTAAAACCACAGGACAGCACTCAGTACCGTACCCATGCCCACATAAAGGGGGACAAGAAACAGGTGCTGCTTTCACACTGACTAGAACTTCGATGAATCAAACGAAAAAGTGCAACACTGCTTTCTTTATAGACAAAACCACTTTAATTAAAGGCTGCTTGTGTTGTGAGAGAAGGAGAGAGAGAGAGAGAGAGAGAGAGAGAGAGAGAGAGAGAGAGAGAGAGAGAGAGAGAGAGAGAGATTGTGTGTTTATGTCCACATGCCTGTTTTCTGTCTCCAACTCATTCTTCCTGCTGTTGGCATCCTCCAGGAGACTCTGCAGAAGTGCAATCTTCTCGTTGTCTGAGCCTTCCTGGTTGATCTTCAGCATCTTATTCTCATGCTGCAGTCTAATGAGTCTTTCCCTGAAGACACACACACACACACACACACACACACACACACACACACACACACACGTTAAAACGTCCTTTGAACCTCTTAACTGGAAAGCACAAACTACAGGACTGCACATGGGATGGATTGGAATTTGACGTGGTTTAGACACATTTAATGAAACCCTTCTATGTCAAGCGCATGGATGTGGTGCTCCCCTTAATGCCGCCCCCCTCAGGACCCCCACCCCACCCCACCCCCCACACTGCAGTCACTAATGTTTTATGGCTCCTTTGAGGCACATGTAAGAATTCACAAAGGCTACCTAACAATGACCTTCAGTCGCTAAGGGCTTTCTGCTAATGGTTCTGTCCTCAGAGGTTTCCAAAGACCCATGTGTTCAATGGATTACAGAGTCAGTCTAGCTTAAGGCTTTAACAATTTAAGTTGTTTGGAGTTTGAAGACTATGGTGTTTAATGTTTCCATTGTTGTGTACCAACAGCAGGTGGTGCGAACACGCGCTCATGTGTGTGTGTGTGTGTGTGTGTGTGTGTGTGTGTGTATGTGTTTGTGTGTGTGTGTGCACGCACAGGGCCATGGTCCTCGCCACAAGCAAATGAAAAGCAAGTGAGGTTATGCACTAACTAACTTCAGCATCTGGAGAACAGCGCTCGAGTTACAAGGTCATTACAGAATGAATGCATGCACACACACGCACACACACGCACGCACACACCGCACACACAGAGGACTGGTCTGCTTCAATGCCTGCACAGACAGCAGAACACAGCGGTCAAAATAGCCAGGAAGAGGCAGGGAGGCCCTCAAGCTCAAGGAGAAGGGAAGAGAAATAAAGCAAAAACAGAGGAAGAGCCCAAAGGAACGAGAGACAACACAAGAAATAAAAACAACTTTAATTGGTGAAAGAGGGAGGCGAGCTTTCCCTTTGAAGAGGCCTCATAACAAATCTAATCAGCCAGGAGAGTTAGGGGCCTTATAAGGGCCTAATGAAAAAGTGCCGCTCATATGCATGGAGCGACTGGCCACTTCACTTCAAACATACTTTATGGTGAATATTTACTGAGCGACTTCCACTGGAGTTAGCAAAACAATAATACGAACCGGCCCAGAGCTTAATTTGATTTAGACAACATAACTGCAGAAGTGTGGGACGTGAAGGCGTGCGTGTGATTAAAACAGTGCCCTGTGTGAAATGAAAAAGAGGTGGGCTGGCATCTCTATGAGAGGCAAGAATGTCCAGGAAAGAATAAAAGAAAGGACAGTAAACGACAGAGAAAGGAAGAAAGAGAGACAAAGAGAAAGAAAGAAAGAAAGAAAGAGAGCGCAAGAGAGAGTGCAAGAGAGAATGTGAGACAGAGAGAGAGAGAGAAAGGGCAAGAGTGGGAGAGAGAGAGAGAGAGAGAGAGAGAGAGAGAGAGAGAGAGAGAGAGAGAGAGAGAGAGAGAGAGAGAGAGAGAGAGAGAGAGAGAGAGAGAGAGAGAAACTATGCTGAGAAATGAGAAATAAGGACATACCGGATTTCTGGTGTCATGATCTCAGCAGCCAGTGAATCGGAGCCCTCATTGCTGCCTAGTGGAACCATGCCTGCAGACAGAGATCTACACTTAGCCAAGACAGCGTGTGTGTGTGCGTGTGTGTGTGTGTGTGTGTGTAAAAAGGGAACAGCAGCACTGTCAATAAGTCATCTTCATAACTGTATTATTTTTCAGAGGTTTGCTGATTTTGAAAACTATGTGATCTCCTTCACCTGCTGTTAGTTGGCCTTCCTGGGCCTGAACACAACGCAGCTCCTCAATAGTCTCCTTCAGCGAATCCCTCTCCGTCCGCATGCGCTAATGAGGAACAACATTGGTAGCAGCGGGAGGAGAGAGAGAGAGAGAGACAGAGAGAGAGACAGAGTGTGTGTGTGTGTGTGTGTGTGTGTGTGTGTGTGTGTGTGTGTGTGTGTGTGTGAGAAAGACACACAGACAGACAGAGAGAGAGAGAGTGGGGGGGGGGGAGTGAAAGAGTGAGAGAGAGTGAAAGAAAGAGAGAGAGAGAGAGTGAAAGAAAGAGAGAGAGAGAGAAAAAGAGAGTGTATGTG
>CM050209.1:21970000-22010000 GCA_027475355.1 Coilia nasus
TGCGCCCGGCGGGGCTGTTCAGGTCCTCGATGGAGTCGGACTGATTGAGCCGCTCCATCAGCACCTGGTTCTCCGCCAGCAGGCTGCTCTTCTCCTCCTGCAGCCCCGCCACCTGCACATCGGGACGCGGGAGAGAAGGAGGAGGAAGGATGACGGAGGGATGGAGAGAAGAGGAAGCATAAACAGGAAGAAAACATCTATTCAGAAAAATAACCAAAAGATCTATTCAAAACATGAGTGATCTCTCTATGTATATCCGTAAGCACTTGATAACTTCTCCAAGGCCATTTCTAGCGAAAGGATATTGAGTCTTTTGTTGCTTCCTACTCCCTCAGGGTGTCTGCTATGATAAAAGCTGTTCATTCTGCCATGGCCTTACAAAGACTGCTTTCTTTTCTCCATAATCTCATACCATGGCCACCACTATGCTGTAAAGAACTCTATACTAACTTCTGCCTGCTTCATTATATGTTTTGGGATAAGGTGGCAAACTGCAGTTTCCAAGGAGCCTTTACGTAAATATACAGTTAAAAATTATAAATGAAGAATTATCATAATTTAACTGGTGGACCAGAAAAAGCATCTACTCTAAAGGGACTGATTAATGTGATATATTACCCGTAAACACCGTAAACATTTTTAAGAAACCTAACATTAATTATGAATAATGTCAAAACAATTGATACAAAACAAGCTTATGTCTAAATGATAATTTACAAAAAAGAAACATGAGACCACAACCAAAACTGAAACTTGTGTCGAGCCAACCAGGGCGTCATGCAGTTTATGTGGCTCTGTGCAGACACGGGAAGCAGGGTCAGACTCCACACACCGAAGCAAAGCGGCAGTGCTGTGAGCACAAACACATTCCCAGTCTGCACTTGGGACTGCACTAGCTTTGGTTTAGCATGGCTTTGCTTTTCCGTGAGCTTCTAAGTGGTGGTAAGATTGTCTTTCCGAAGGTGAATGTGACCGTGCATTCATGACTCCAGAACACTAACATGGGTCTTTCACTGAGCTGCAACATGGAAATTGTGTTTCCATCCTTAACTTAATGTAAACCCACAGTGTGGAATAGTAATCTCCTACAGAGTGGACACTGGGGTTATACAGTATGCTAACTGGGATGTCAATAGGAAATCACTTACTTACAATAAAGCAAGACAAGCATGTCTGAAGATTTAATGAAAAAATATGTCCCAAGGACTTTGAGGACACAGCAGTACCAGCACTTAATGGAACATGGAATGAAAGCTATTATCTGCTGATGGAACTGGTGCCGGCTAGAAGCAACTTCTAAGCATCTTCTGCATTCGCTACACGTGGCGTCTATGTTGCGACTGCCAAGGTGACCGTTGCTAAGCACTTTGAGCCGTTGCCATGGAAACCCACACAGACAGGTAGGTTAGGATGAGGGAGGAGGGGGCATTAGTCCTCTTGTGTGCGAGGGACCAGAGTTAGGATTGGATAGTGGACATACAGACACACACCCACATGCATGCACACTCTCCCACACACACACACACACAGTTAGGGAGCCTCCACTCCACTCGGGGGTGCTGTTATGAAAGCAGACAGCAAATCCAGGGTCCATCAGACAACGCCAATGCCACAGAGTGTGAGAGTGGGGAGGAAAGAAGGGAATGAACAGAAGAGGACAATATTTAAAATAAAAATAGATTTACCCTTTCTTCTAGTTCAATATACTCTAACCTCAGTCTATCACGTTCTTCTTGAACGAGGTAAGCCTTTAAAGCAAGGCAGAGACCAGAGGTTAATATCAGGCAGGAAGTGAGAAAGAAAAACAAAAAAACAAAAAAAAAATCACACACAAAAGAGAGAACTATAGACATGAGTAACACATCTTTAACACATGGCCTTAAACCTCTACAGGACAGTGTGGCAAAGGAGAACTGTGGGACAGCTTGCGTCTTACCATCGCTATGCGTTTTAATGGTCAGCGCGCACACACACTACCATGGGTTGGGGTACTGGCTGGAATGGAACAAGATACCCAGAAAGACTGGGAGAGGATGTGTGCTCAGCAGTTTTTTTTTTAAATGCCCTCTTTTTTTCTTTGTCTCAGATCAGCTCTTATCAGTGCAATTAGTGAAACTGACTGGGCTTTCTCTAACCCGGCAGAGCAGTCTGTTCTGACATGAAGGAGCAAGCTGTAAATGGCTGCACAAGCACTTGCAACAGGGCAAGTTTCATTTGCTGCCGAAGCGGAACAGCTACAGCCTACAAAAGGAACAGCTACACAGCCTATGCCTAAGAGGGAAACAGAAACAGAAGCGGGCAATTACGGGCAGCCACCGATGTCGAAAAAGCTCTTGACTAGACAAAATGCAAAATGGCCTGATGATGAACATGAAGGACAAAAAAGGCAGGCGTCAATCCACAACAAAAACAAACAGCTACGAAAATCATGGATGTTGAGCATGGATGGGTTTGGTGTGAGTTTTTCCATATATACAGGAAATGACCATCCAGACATGTGCTGGTTGCGGAGTGTTTGTGGGATGGGGGAAATGGGGGTGTATGAGGGACTGCTAAGGTTTGTCAAAGCCAACAGTTCCTTACAAAAGGGAGACACACTACATTTCCAAATTGGTGTTTTTTTCCATCACACAAAATGACTCCACGTTGTGCCCCATCAAATAATTTTAGTATATCTTATGCAGATCACTTTTAAAAGACAAACAGTAAGACTTATTCAGTCTTTACTTGCCAATCATAAAACTTCACATTTAATATCAACTTCCATGTCAAGCTCATGGTGTGAATGTGTGCTGATGAATGAACTCTCTCTCTGTGTGTGTGTGTGAGAATGTGTGCTGATGAATGAACTCTGTGTGTGTGTGTGTGTGTGTGTGTGTGTGTGTGTGTGTGTGTGTGTGTGTGTGTGTGTGTGTGTGTGTGTGTGTGTGTGTGTGTGTGTGTGTGTGTGTAAACTGTCTGTACCTGCATGTCCAGCTCATGGCATCTCTGGGCAATTTCCTCTTTGGTGGCCAGAGCATCGTTAAGCTCGTCTACAGTCTTCTTCAGCTACAAGATGCAAAAACATTGTCAAAAAACACAAAACACTTTATTTTACATTTGTTTTGTGTATCTACATAACAACATGTAATATTATGCAATTGCACTGTACATGCCTAACATTAACCCTAACCTTGTGGTACAGTGTAAGTACATAATGTTACATATTGTTACACTGTACCTAATTGGTTTAATAGGAAGAGTAAAATAATGTCTAACCCAAAAACAACTCCATGCAATGGCTGGAGTCGTAGTAACCACAAAACACATCCCTGAACTTGTGTCAGTCAAAAAAATATATCTGTGACCAATGCTTGAAACACTTGTGTGATGGGCATGACTGTTCATAAATGTATAAACTGATTTTGATTTCCACTCTAACTCTAAGAGTGTAGAACTGAAGGACTTTAATACTGGTGGCCATTCACCTTGTGTTACAAGGTTGACATCACCCCATGTCAACAGACATGTTTGTCAGAAAAAAACTATGTACACTGACACACAGTGATAAAACTATGTACACTGACACACAGTGATAAAATGCAAGGGTCTTGAAAAACAGGCTTTCCTTTCAAAGACACCAAGCTGGGATAACTGGGAAGAACACAATCAAAACTTCCTAGAAGTCCTAGAACAAGGTTCATGTTTGTTTTACCTGTCTGTCAAGATCAGCGTAGGAGTCGTTTCCTCCCGTGACTGGGCTCTCTTTGCTCATCAGCTGTGGCAGAAAATCATTTTTATTTACCTTAGTGACACTGCTGAGGTAACATTACACCAACCCCAATTACCTCCCTTCTCCAAAACACTGTGTGAGGTGAAAAAAAGTACAAAAATAAAGAGAGAGAGAGAGAGAGAGAGAGAGAGAGAGGGAGGAAGAGGGAGACGGAGAGAGAGAGAGAGACAGAGAGAGAGAGAAAGAGAGAAAGAGAGAGAAAGAGAGAGAGAGAGATAAAGAGAAAAGGGAGAAGAAGCAAGAGAGGGAGAAGAAGTGAGAAAGACAGAGATAGAGAGGGAGAAAAAGTGGGATAGAGAGAGAAAGAAAGAGACAGACAGACATACCTCCTGGATGGCTGTCATAACAACATGCTGTACAGACTCCTCCATCATCATGATGGTCTGGATGTACTCTGTGAACACAGAGGTCAGGAAGTGAGATGCTATTCCCTGCTGTATTATGAACCCTAAAGTAAACCAAGCAGCCCTCCTCCACCCCTTCCATCATTACAGCAGCAGCAGCAACCCATGGGCACCGCTGCCAGACCCAGTGCACCCTTATCTGGCTGGGTAGGGGGTTCAGAGGTGATATTTTTACGTCTGTCAGCTGAGGTTATGTAATCATTAGCGTCTGTTTGTTAGTTTGTTTGTTGGTTGGTTAGCAAGCAAAATAACTCAAAATGTACTGCATGAATTTTAATGACATTTTCAGGGTAGGTCAAAAACTTAAAAGTGACTAGATTTTGGTGGTATTCCAGATCATCATCTGGATCCAGGATTTTTTAATAGAATTCTTCACCATTGCGAGATAGGGCCCAATAGAACCAATAGTCCCCATAAAACTGTCACTCTCTTGTGGCTAACTTAAAAGTGATTAGATTTTGGTGGTGTTCTGAGCTGCCCTGGTGGAGGTCTGCACTCTCTGAGTGCTTTTCTATTCTATTCAGTTCAATATGTATTTTTGCCCTTTTATGGCTTTATCTGATAGGACAGTGAAGGGTGGAGAGGAAATGATGGGAGGAAGAGATGGGCTAGTGTTGGGAAATGACCCAGACTGGATTCGAAAACACTTCTTAGGGGGTGTTCACATTGGCAGTTTTTTAATTACAGAAAACACTTGACCAGAACGTTTTTTTAAAAGATAAAAAAAGCTGGCAGGGTTTTTCCCCCAAAAAAGCACGAGAGCTTTTTTATCCCCTGACAACAGTTTGTTCTCAAACACAAGTACGTTGCAGCATCAAAGAGGTTAGGCTAACTTGTATCAGTGTTAACTAGCAGCTGTTGCTGTTATTTACAGTGTCAAGGATGAAAAAATTAGCCGTTGTTTTGGCGTTAGATGCCGACGAGGATGGCAACGAACATTCCCGTTTTGTCTGTATGAAGTACTTCAGTCAGTTTTCACTGTGAAATAAACTCTCGCTCATTGGTCAGCTGTGAAAAAAAGCACTTGACGCAGGACGCTTTTTCTTGGAGAGTAGAAATTTTCTCAACTTGAAAACCATAAGGGGAAGGAGGGGAAAAAAACACAGGCGGCAGCATTTTGAAAAGTGCCCAGGACTTTTTTTTTTAGAAACACCCTGTATCATAGGTACTCCAGGCCGGATTCGAACCTGGGTCACCATGGGCATTTGCCCATTCATTGCACAGGTGCTTTAATCACTGCACCATAGCACCCCTCAGAGGGAATGTTTAATGGAGAGTGGAGGGCTGCCAAGCCAGCCAGCTGTGTTTCCTCAACCTCACCTTTCCAAAGCTGGGCTAAAATGGGTTGCTACAGCAATCAGGTGGGAGCGGGCATGTTTGTGACACTAATGTACGGATATCACAGAGACAGCCTGAATAAATATAAATACGGATTCCTTTTTTCACTGTGCGCGTGTGTGTGCGTCCAAGTGTGTGTGCGTCCGAGTGTGTGTGCGTCCGAGTGTGTGTGCGTCCGAGTGTGTGTGTGTGTGTGTGTGTGTGTGTGTGTGTGTGTGTGTGTGAGAGAGAGTGTGAGTGTGAGTCTGAGTGTGAGTGTAAGTGTGTGTGTGTCTGGCAGAGCCTGTGCGCTGAGTGCAGCCAAGCTAAACCACCAGGGAGCTACCTGTCAGATTGATTAGAGTGTGGTTACACACAGAAGCCCTGAGCTCACCGCCGGCATGCCTCACCAGCAAACATAGAGCTTATTAAACACACACACACACACACACACACACACACACACACACACACACACACACACACACACACACCAACCACACAAAAGCCTATCTAATTCTCTTACACACTAATACATACACAGACATTGCCTAAGACACATACATACATATATGAATGCAAACATACACATATACACACACACAATTATACAAAAACAAACACATGGAAACACACAGACACAAAAGTACACATGCGTAAAAGGCAGGATGTAAACACCCACCCAACGACTCAAACTCCCAAGGACCCAAAGATTCAGAGATATTGTAAGACAGACACACACACACACACAAACACAAACACACACAAACACCTTGCTTCTGTTCACAGTTGACGGCACAGCCCAGAATGAGCTGCAGCATCCTGCCCAGCTCTGCGGCGTCTGAGTGCTCGCCGATCAGCGTGACGTCTGGTAGCGTGAAGTCATTAATCTGCTGGCCCAATATCTACACACAAACAAGACAAGAGATGAAATGCAATCTCTATACAAAGATTGTTTAATAGAAGACATAGGGGCATGTTTAATAAAAGGCATAGAGGCATATTTAATAAAAGACATAAGGGCATGTTTAACAAAAGACGTAGGGGCATAGATGTTTAATAAAAGACATAAGGGCATGTTGAATAAAAGACATAGGGGCATAGATGTTTAATAAAAGACGTAGGGACATAGATGTTTAATAAAAGACATAGGACATAGATGTTTAATGAAAGACATAGGGGCATAGGTGTTAAATGAAAGACATAGGGGCATAGATGTTTAATAAAAGACATAGGGGCCTAGATGTTTAATAAAAGACATAGGGGCATAGATGTTTAATAAAAGACATAGGGGCCTAGATGTTTAATAAAAGACATAGGGGCATAGATGTTTAATAAAAGACATAGGGGCATAGATGTTTAATAAAAGACATAGGGGCATAGATGTTTAATAAAAGACATAGGGGCATAGATGTTTAATAAAAGACATAGGGGCATAGATGTTTAATAAAAGACATAGGGGCATAGATGTTTAATAAAAGACATAGGACATAGATGTTTAATAAAAGACATAGGACATAGATGTTTAATAAAAGACATAGGACATAGATGTTTAATGAAAGACATAGGGGCATAGGTGTTTAATGAAAGACATAGGGGCATAGGTGTTAAATGAAAGACATAGGGGCATAGATGTTTAATAAAAGACATAGGGGCATAGATGGTTAATGAAAGACATAGGGGCATAGATGTTTAATGAAAGACATAGGGGCATAGATGTTTAATGAAAGACATAGGGGCATAGATGTTTAATGAAAGACATAGGACATAGATGTTTAATGAAAGACATAGGGGCATAGATGTTTAATGAAAGACATAGGGGCATAGATGTTTAATGAAAGACATAGGGGCCTAGATTTTTAATAAAAGACATAGGGGCATAGATGTTTAATAAAAGACATAGGGGCATAGATGTTTAATAAAAGACATAGGGGCATAGATGTTTAACAAAAGACATAGGGGCATAGATGTTTAATAAAAGACATAGGGGCATAGATGTTTAATGAAAGACATAGGACATAGATGTTTAATGAAAGACATAGGGGCCTAGATGTTTAATAAAAGACATAGGGGCATAGGTGTTTAATGAAAGACATAGGGGCATAGATGTTTAATAAAAGACATGGGACATAGATGTTTAATAAAAGACATGGGACATAGATGTTTAATAAAAGACATGGGACATAGATGTTTAATTAAAGACATAGGGGCATAGATGTTTAATAAAAGACATAGGGGCATAGATGTTTAATGAAAGACATAGGACATAGATGTTTAATGAAAGACATAGGGGCCTAGATGTTTAATAAAAGACATAGGGGCATAGGTGTTTAATGAAAGACATAGGGGCATAGATGTTTAATAAAAGACATGGGACATAGATGTTTAATAAAAGACATGGGACATAGATGTTTAATAAAAGACATGGGACATAGATGTTTAATTAAAGACATAGGGGCATAGATGTTTAATAAAAGACATAGGGGCATAGATGTTTAATAAAAGACATAGGGGCATAGATGTTTAATAAAAGACATAGGGGCATAGATGTTTAATGAAAATAATGAAATTAAAGACATAGGGGCAGGGACAACACAGATGGGACATAAATGTGAGGATGTGAAGGCAGAGAATGGGTGTCCAAGATGACAAAAAGAGGAGAGCAGCAAAGAGGAGAGGTAGTGGGAAACTGATAATAGGGGTGGATGTGCAAGCATAGGGAATGGATGGATTGAAGAAAAAGAATGAGAGAGTGAGAAAACGAGAGAGAGAGACAGAGAGAGAGAACGAGGGAGAGAGAGAGAGATCAAGAGAGAGAGTATCCAGATGAGTGGATGGAAAGAGAGGGGGGAAGAGATGAAGAGTGAGACAGGAGAAGAGATGGGTAGAAAGGGGGTGAGATGGAAAGAGAGAGGAGAAAACAGATGGAAAGAACAAGAGGAAAAAACAGATGGACAGAGAGAGAGGAGGGAGATGAAAGCAAGTTCAGAATCAGTTAAGAAAACAGCACAGGGCCAATGAATGTAGGATTATTGCACATATGGGGAAACTAAACACACACAGCTGAACAGGGGCCTACAATTACCTCATGGTTGTAGTCTAGGATTCCTTTTAAGATTTTCTTTAGGTTGCTGACCTGAAAGAAAGAATGGGGAGGGAGGGAGAGAGAGAGAGAGGACAGCAAGAGTTCATAATACAAGTTGAGACTGGGGTGGTCCACCAAACATACCATTTTCTCTGAAAACTGAGACAAATGTATGGGCATACCTTTAATCTCCAATTATCCCCTACTTCAGACTTTATCCGGCTTATCCAGTTGTCATTGAAATACACAATATCTCTGTGTATGAAAGAGTAAGAGAGGGAGGGAGGGAGGGGGAGAGAGAGAGAGAGAGAGAGAGAGAGAGAGAGAGAGAGAGAGAGAGAGAGAGAGAGAGAGAGAGAGAGAGAGAGAGAGAGAAAGACACATGATTTACTGTTATGTAAAAAACATACTGGGGACCTGAGTCCTTCAATTCAAACACTTAGTGAACAGGAAATGAAAAAATAGCAGGATATTACATTTTCACAGTTAACATTATGACCGAACCATCCGTTATGGCTGCTGCTGCATTTTATTAGATGGCTGTCAGTCACACAGAGTGCCACAACTGAGCACCCCTCTCTACCAGTGTCCCGCCACACAAGAACCTCTTAACAATCTGCCATCCACTAGACACAGCAAGACATAAACAGGATACTCAAACACAAAGCTGTGAAAGCCACAAAACATAAACAAACGACCAAATCGACCGCGGGCAGCGCTTACGAAAAACACACGCTACTGTCAAGGGAGACAGACAGCTGCTGTGTCGCCATTTGTACAGAAGGCAACATGTGTAACATTTCCTGATTACGAGCTCATTTGTTCAGCCCCAGTTATGCACTGATTAACGTTAAACTTCAAAGAGAGATTTCTGCTGAGTTCCTCATTAACATTCCACTGGGTGCTAATGAACAGTTGGAGACTGTGACGCTGTCACGTCAAGCCAGTGCTGATTGGATGCTTGTAAGCTGGGACCCCATTGGAGGAGTGCTTAGTGACTGTTTGAAGAGCTGCTTGCCCATTGGAGAAGTATTTAGTGACTGTTTGGAGAGCTGCTTGCCCATTGGAGGAGTGCTAAGTGACTGTTCGGGGAGCTGTGACCCCATTGGAGGAGTGCTTAGTGACTGTATGGAGAGCTGTGACCCCATTGGAGGAGTGCTAAGTGACTGTTTGAAGAGCTGCTTGCCCATTGGAGGAGTACTTAGTGACTGTTTGGAGAGCTGTGACCCCATTGGAGGAGTGCTAAGTGACTGTTTGGGGAGCTGCTTGCCCATTGGAGGAGTGCCAAGTGACTGTTTGGGGAGCTGCTTGCCCATTGGAGGAGTGCTTAGAGAGTGTTTGGAGAGCTGCCTGCTCATTGGAGGAGTGTTTAAAAAGTGTTTGGAGATCGTCAGACTCACATCTTCTGCAGGACCTGGGCCATGACCACGCCACTGGTAAGATCCTCCACTGTTTTGCACGGTGCCTCCACGCCAAACGTCTGAATCTGAGGAACACACAGAAACACACATAAACACAAGTCAAGTCAAGTCAAGTGTGATCTCTCACACATAATCACACATGGGTAAGCACATAAAAACACAACAGACCATGAACACAATGTCTGAAACTTAAAGCTTCCTATTTGAAATCTGGCTGGGCTAAGTGATTGCACGTGACCATTGCTACACTGTTCCTTACACATCAGGGAACGAAAGGCCATTTCTTTCAGATATGAAAAAAAATTTTGCCCAGCACAGAAAGAAGCTTTTAGCAGCATTAAATTCCTTGGTATGTCTTTCTGTGTGTGTGCATGTGTGTGTGTGTGTGTGTGTGTGTGTGTGTGTTATGTAACATGAATACAAGATGGAATTTATACAAATACATGACCTAAGACCAGGGCTTTGAACCAGAATTTTTTGCCAATTGGTTCGTTCCGAGCAGAAACAGAATTTTAATGTTTCTGGTTTTGAGTTCCACCATAAAATTGACGTTCCCGAACCGGTTAGAACAAAAAAATATCGTTCCCCGGAACGGTTAATTACGTTCCTTGTCAGCTGTTTAACAACAATAGGCATATATTCTATATACTGCTAGTTTATAGCTATATTGTGACTTACATATATAGATCATTTATAATACAACCTTCATAGAACCAGACAACAATTGTTTCTTCAAGAATTGTGCTATTTATTGTATTCAAACATTTTGCAAAAATTATCAAAGCATGGACCATACCAGATTAACTTGGCTTAGTCTACAGTATATAAACAAAATATTGCAATTAGGCCTACCTTACCATATCCGCCAGGTATTGTTAACAAAAATGCCATTCACATTTATTGTAGACTATATGGCAATGAAAAACTTTCCATACATAACAAAAAAAAGAATTCCCATACCATATGTCAGGTAATTTAACCAACAAAACATTGCGATTATGAAAGTAGTCAACATTTTTTTCCCATATAACAAAAAAATACCAAATTCTACACCACACCCTTGTCACAAAAGCATAGACAGTCGATTTAATATTCGCAAGGCAAATATATCCTATTGATATTGTGTCTAAAACTAATTTTCCCCATACATCTGATGACGGTCTTCCCGCCCTCTCAATCAATGAACGTCTATCTTGAACGTCACTGGAAGTGAACGTCATTGGGTCATTGTAGGCTACCAGAGACGTTAGGTTAGGAGACGAATGACTTTGATTCTAGACTATACAGAATTTTAAAAGAACGAAATAAACCGGTATTAACCGGTTACCATTATTTTTAAATAAGCGTTTCTGTTCCGGAACAAAAAAAATTATAAAGTTTCTGGTTTTGTTTCTGTTCCAAGCAAAATGCTAAAAGTTTCCGGTTTTCGTTTTCGTTCCTTGAACCGGTTCAAAGCCCTGCCTAAGACACACAGTAGTGGACATTTTATTAAACCAACAGACAAAAGAAGTTTCCAACTGGTCATACAACAGTAGCCCAGAGGTCCAACGTGACCTTCCTCCATTTCAAAGAGAGGCCGGAGGCTTCCTCTAAGCGTAAAGCCTCCAATTTCCTCAGAGTGCAGACACCACATCCGCTTTACACTGACAACTCGTTCTCTCCCCAGCTCCCGCTGTCATGCCGTGTAAACACAGCTGTTCTGTCCCTTCCTTCACCTCCCAATTGTCTCCATTTTCTTCCTCTCTCTTTCTCTCTGTCTGTCTGTCCTTTTCTCTGACAATCTCTCTCTGTGTCTATTTTTCTTCTCTCTCTGATTCTCTCTTTCCCTTCCTCTCTGTCTTTCACTTCCTATCTCTCTCTCTCTCTCTCTTTTCTGAAAAGACTATTAGCAGTGTGTACCAGCAGCAGGCTTAGGCCCCGTCCACACGACAACGTTCCTGGATTTTTTTCTTGCCGGGTTAAAAAAAAAGTCGCGTCCACACGACAACGGAGCAGTAAATATTTACGTCCACACGGGAACGTTTTCATTGCGTTTTCATTGCAGAAGGTGCGCTGTCCCAGCTTGAGGGGCATGATCAGAAGCCAATGATTCACTTTAAACATGTAATGTATGTTGATTTTAGCAATGTGGGTTCTGGTTTAGATGGGTCGGATGCAGCGACAGTTGCCCTATTTAAAAAGAATAACGTGAAAAGCGTTTGTTGGGCTGAACTAGCGATGTATAGCCTACAAAAACATCCTGTAGTTCAATGTCAGAAGGTAGAAACAGTTGCATTACACATAGCCTACACTGCAGACGATTTTTACCCCGAAGTATCCCACAACAACCTGTTTGTAAAACTTTGACGCTGTTGTGAGACGTCGTTAAATTGACCCATTTAAGCGATACAGAGCAGAACATGAAAAAATAGAAGGAGCTGCAAATAAACTTGAGACAACTGCGCAATTATTCGCTTAAAACGTGCCATATGTTGATTTTAGCAATGCATGTTGTTACTGAGGGGAGCTGAAAGCAGCGACAGTTGCTCTTTAATTAATTAAGAATAATGAAAGCCTACAAGAAGTAGCCTACTAGCCATACAGACAGTTTAATGGCAAAGGATAGAAACAATTGCAGAACAGCCAGCCTACAGTACAAGCTAATCAAATCACAATTTATTCGACAGCAACCAGTTTGTAAAAGTTTGAAGTTGTTGTAATATGTGCAGCGCAAGGTGAATGGGCGACGACGTCATCGTTTTCAAAAGGTTGCGTTTTGCCTGTCTACACGAAAACGAAACGGCGGCGTTGTCAGACTTTCTCACTTTGGAACCCGTTCTCAAAAGTTATCGTTTTCGGTCACCCAAAACGCCGGCGCCGTGTGGACGGAAGGCCAAAACGCAAACAAACTTTACCGTTTTCACCCGAAAACGTTGTCGTGTGGACGGGCCCTTAGTAAGGTGGTCATTACTTTAAAAACAGCAAGCCGCTGAAGTGTCTTTGATGATCTGTCACACTTCTGTTGCTCTCTTCACACACACACATACACACACACACATGGTCCAACACAACAGGCTTTTCTGCTCTCTCTATACACACACACACACACACACACACACTTTTTTCACTCTTTCCACTGTGGAACCATTGTCAGGGAGCAGACCCTTTGCACAGTTTTCACTGCCAGACCTCCTTTGGGGGCGGGGGCACTTTAGGGGGTGAAATGGGCACCTACTCCAGAGCAGGTGTCTTTCTGTGTGGGCCCAACGTCCCTGGCGACTGTAGCAGTGAAACCTCACGCTCGGTAGGAACCGCACACCGCACCACGTCTACTAGCACGTGCTCAGTACAGCCTCCTGGAATGCTGGAAGGCTGCTCCGACAGCTCCGGGGAGAAAAGCTGCTCTCTCTTTCCCTTCATCTCTCTCTCTCGCTCACTCTCTCGCTCACTCACTCACTCACTCACTCTCTCTGTCTCTCTGTCTCTGTCTCTCTCTCTCCCTCTCTCTGTCTCCCTCTCTCTGTCTCCCTCTCTCTGTCTCCCTCTCTCTGTCTCCCTCTCTCTGTCTCCCTCTCTCTGTCTCCCTCTCTCTGTCTCCCTCTCTCTCTTTCTCACCATAACTCTCTGTGTCACTGACTCTGTCTCCTATTCTGTCTTTCTTTCCCATCTCTGTCTCTGTCACTCTCTCTCTCTTTCTCTCTGTCACTCACTCTATGTCTCCCACTCTCTCTCTCTCTCTCCTGCATTTTTTCTCTCTCTGTTCTTTCCCCACCTTCGCGTCTCAGTTTCTGGCACTGGCAAACACCTTCTGGTTGCCCCTGTTCCTTCCAGCCTCCCTAAGCCAGGTCTTGGCCCAGTGTGGGGTGTCAGACTACTGACGTGTGTGTGTGTGTGTGTGTGTGTGTGTGTGTGTGTGTGTGTGTGTGTGTGAGCGTGTGTGTGTTAATGCGCGTGCCAGTGTATTAGCTCTGTCCCAACATGAGGCATAGCTGCCTGCGCTGTTCTAGAACAACCCTAAGGCTGTTATTTAGACAAACATGCTCCCTGCTACTGCTACCCTCCTCTGGCAAACACACACACATACACACACACACACATATACACACACACACACAGCCCAGTAAAACATCTGTTGATGCCTGGAGTTTTCATCTTAACTTGTGAGTAAAGACACTCATCTCCCTTTTACAAGACAGCCTACGTAAAGGAGTTCACATCCAGTAGGGAAAGCAATCCATAGCCCAAACTCAGTCCCCTAACCACAGCTGCCTCACTGTACACAGTCTGATAAAATAAAGGAAGAAAGGAACAAAAAAAACTACACTGCATTTCTGCAGAACAAATGCAAGGTGTGCTTGCTGACTGTACCTTTAACAGATAACGTTGTCAACAGCAACGTGCTTGATTGACAGGGACTACCACTCCCCTTTTGCTCTGACAGGTGGTGGCAAAAGGGGTAGTATTTATTCCAAAACTGCCTATTTCATGTACTACTCTCAGCAAATTGTGACAGTTCCAGCTAATATGTTTAAAAATGCTTTTAAAGACCTGCCGACAGCAGCTGTAATGACAGTGTGCAGTGATGTCCAAGAGGAAATCTATTTAAAAAGTGGCGGTTGCCCAGGTCTAACTGCCACATTATTTGCAACATCTCTGCTTCTCTCTCTCCTTCCCTCAACCACCCACCAGTTGACAGTTTAATCTTATAGAGGCCTACTTTGGGACAAAAGATAAGAGGAATAGCCTACTTTATGTAGATTACTGAATGTTATAGTAAAATGGCTTCGCGTCGTGACCGCATTACCACCTCGAACGTGCACTAACTTTCTTATCCCTTACATAGCGTGCAGTGATGTCATAAAGAGGCAATCTATAAAAAAAGTGGCAGTTGGTCAACTGCCATAGTATTTACCTCTCTCTCAACACTCAATCACCCACATTGCGTCCCAAAAGCTCTATTTTAACTGGTTTTGGTCAACAACTCTCACTTTCTCTCTGACTAGAATGTGTTTACTGGTTTTGGTCAACAAGTCTCACTTTCTCTTTTGATAGAATGTGTTTACAACAAATTAACATGGTCAAGAGATTTTAATGGTTTGCATGATTTTCAACTTCAATTCAGAGGCTTTTCTACAGCTCTCACTTTAACTTCGAGATTGGAGCTGAATGCTATGACATCATCAGCCTGAGTGTTTCATCATTTATTTCCAGTGTAAAAAATATCTCTGAATAACAACCAAAGAACCAGGGTTAGTGTTAACCATTTGAACGCAATTGTGGCCAGATCAAGCTGAACATTTAGTCATTGGGACTGCACCCCTATCTCGAAAGCCCTAAAGGAGTAGGGGCAACAAAAATGGGTGACAGAATAATAATAATAAACACCACATAAGAACAGTGAGTCAAATACTAATCCTGAGCAACAGGACCTTCTGGATTCTGAATAAAAGTTTGGGCCAGTGGTCACAAAGGAAAGCCTATGGCAACAAAGGAGCAAAAGTGACATCTATAAGAGAAGTGTGGCTGGCAATTCGCACTCTTGTGTCGACAGGAAACCCCCTCACTGAAGGTTCCATTGAATGAAGGTCAGCTGACCGCTTTCAACACCTCAAACAGGATGCACTCACTGCCCACAAAGTAAAATCTGGCAATTCTGCCAAAACACTGCCAATACGCTCAGAGCCAGGACCATATGTTTTTTGTTTTTGTTGTGTCTGTGTGTGTGTCTGTGTGTGTGTTGGGGTCTGCTATGCACACAAAGAACAGAAACCTGGTGGAGCCCTTTGTTGAATTCAAAAGCCTTGACTTGACTAAAAGCTTTTTTTTCACAACCGAAACCTGCCCAAAAAACTGTGCTGGATTAGAATCAAGGAATGTGACTAAGTGTCCCACTTTCTTCCACCTCAGCTGAAAAGATGCCCTACTTTCTCCTCATTGAAATGCTACATGGCGGCAGCCATCTTTGTTTCTTAGTGCGAGACAGAAGACTTGAGGCCCTTCTCCCCCCTCCCTGCCACATCAGAAGGCTGGGATTTGGGCTGGGGTTGGGGCTGGGGTTGGGCGGTGAGAAGGCGGGCCGGGCCAGCAGACGGGGAAGGCTCTGCTGGGTCGTCAGCGGCGTCAGCGGCAGCAGCAGCAGCTGGGACTCCGGGGCTGGAGCTAAGAGTTCAGGCATGCAGCCAGAGGGGGACGAACCCAAACACTCTCCGCTCCACTTACGTAACACCAGCACGAGCTGTTCCACTTGCAGCAAACTAGGGATGGGGCCTCTTCACAGTACTTCACTCTCACTCACACAGACATTACACACACACAAACACAAACACACACACTACCTTTCCTTCAATCTCACTCACACTCTCCTTCCTCAAACTCTCTTTCTCTCAGAAACACACTTTCCCTCCAACACTCTCTCTCATACACATAAAAGATTTCTGTCTTTCTCTCTCTCTTCCTCACACACAAACACACATCCCCCACCCCATACACAGACACATACAGTTACGCCAGACCCTCTCAGCAGCACAGCTGAGGGCCGACAGGAAGACTGAAGGGAGGCTTTGTTTTGAAAACAGAGAAGCGGGGGGTGAGGGAGGGAAAAGGGGAAAGGTCGTTATTTTGACAGCCAGAAAAGCAGACCGTTCAGGAGACTTCCAGTGCTGAATACCCAGTCACAGCACTATCCTTTTGAAAACACAAACACACAGCACAAACATGCTTCAACAACCATTATTTTCCACCCAAAACAAATATGTTGCATGTGGGCAGGTTTGCTGGCTTTTGTGAGCCCCCAGTCACCTGTGTGTGTTCAGCACAACAGAAAGTGCTGAGGCAGAGGCCAGGTCCATGGAAACGTCCCGATGGACATTTCTCACTGTGGTGCTGACCCTCGGGGCTAAAGACTTCATTACAGGGGGTGATTCCCTGGGTACTTTACTGCGTCAGAGCCTATATATCTCTCATGAGGAGCACACATAAACAGTCCACATAAACGCACACACACACACACACACAAACAAACCAATTAAGCACACATACACGCACATATACACACACCCTCCTCACGCACAGGGCATACAATCAAACCACATAAACACACATGTACACACACAGACACACACGTACACACACACACACACACAAACAGCCTCCTCAGGCACGGGGCACACAAAGGCCACATCTCTCTCAGGGAGGCAGAGGTTCCCAGCAGAGGCATGCTGGGACGGCAGGGTGTGCCACACATCAGCAGGACGGGGAGGGAACAACGCTGCTCCAGCACCTTGCCACAACAGGGCTCTGTTTCAAGCCCATGAGTCACTGGCCACGTCAGCCCCAGTTAAAGGATAGCCTACCATCCCTTAATAGGCCTGCTGACTGAATGCTG
The DNA here is from genome assembly GCA_027475355.1 of Coilia nasus. Taxonomy (NCBI): domain Eukaryota; kingdom Metazoa; phylum Chordata; class Actinopteri; order Clupeiformes; family Engraulidae; genus Coilia; species Coilia nasus. Next base: position 21,987,363 of record CM050209.1, read on the forward strand.
ACTGAAAATAACCATTACAGTACGTAATGTAGTCTTCACTACAGTTTGGAATCTTTGTTAAAGTGCAGTCAAGCTTAAATCCAATATAAATAAGATGCCTAGTCTACTAGTCTTTATAATACATTTTTACCTCAAACGTCAAACCCAGAATATAATGTCTGATGGCTAAAATAATGTCTAAGGTGTCAGCCTTCAGCTCTGCGCTGTTCCTAGATATTACTTACTTCTTACCTCAAAACATACCCCACCCCCCGCACCCAGGCATCTTTGGAGGTGGCAGACACAAAGGCCTGGTTCAGCTGATTAAAATTGCAGGTGTCTGAGGCGAGGCTTGCCTGGGTGTATGGCTACATGTCTGTGTGTATGAGTGTCAGAATCATTATTGTTGCCTGGCTGGGCTGCCTCTGGAAGCAGCTGGGGGAATCCCCCTCCTCCTCCTCCTCACTGCCGCCCCCCTTTGCCACTCTCCCCCCTTCCCCCCGTCTGCTCTACTTTCACTCCTCCATCTCCCCACTGCTCCATTTCACGCTTACACAGATGCTGGCTGCTGTTGTATAGCCTAAGGCCTACATGATCTGGATATTTGGTTGGAGACTCTCTTCCAGGGATAGCCCAGGGGCCTCTCTGTTGGGGTAGTTGGAATGGCTGCTTTTAAAGCACGCCTGTATTGACAGACTCGACGTTTGAGTGGCCCAGCAATCACAGCATTCCACTTAGGCCTGGTTCTCTCAGTCTGCAAACACGGACCATTTTCCCATTGATGCTGCACAGTCGACTGGGTGGGAAATCAATACAGTGGGGTCCTGGGGCAGCTAGACTTGACATCTTCAGTGTTACGTGTGGTAGAAGCAGAGTAAAGGAACATAGAGGGAAATGATGCTTATGGTGTGCGTGCAGGAAAATAATATCTGCGAGTGTGTGTGCGTGAATATATGGATGGGTTTGAGTATGTGTGTGGATGTGTTTGGGTTCACTATTTGCACAACCACATAATCTCCAATGTGTAGACAGTAGGAATCTGCACTAATGAATAAACTGTCAGGACCACACAAGGCCTCCAATTAATCAGCTTTGATCCATGAATGCATAAAGGCAGTGCAGCGGCCAATAAGGATTCCCACTGAATTGTCCAACGTCACACCGACCAAAACCATTTAAGTGCTTGACTGCTGCTTTAGCCTGCCCCCCACCGCTGGCAGATAACACAGTGCTGAGCACTTCACAACAACAAGCACTTAACTGGTCTAATGAAATAGTAAAAAGGACTGCTTGACGCAGAAAGCCGAGCATGGCTTCAAGCAGCCAGGTGAACATGGCATATGGATACACAATATAAAACACATGGTCTGTGTTACACACTGTAAATCCACGTCAACAGTGTTGAGTTGGCTAATTCTTGTTTTTCGAGAGAGAGGTTTATGACATGGCTAATTAGCTTAGGGGCTTTTTATTTAACTGGTTTCAGTATCTTGCTGGCAAGGAAGGAGGCCAGGCGTCCGACCACAAGTCAAGTCTGCTCACTTGCAGAGGCTGTTAAGGTCGGTTGGTGACCGAATTGCCAAGACTTTAAATTTAGCCCTCACATGCTGGTTGAGAAACACTAACCCCTGTGAGTGACAAGGAGCCTGCTCAGGAGTGCAGCTGAACGCTGTCAGAAGCCCCCGTAGAGCCTCTCCTGAAATACAATCAGAACAAGAGAGGCCCCTGGGCTATCCCTGGAAGAGAGTCTCCAACCAAATATCCAGATCATGTAGGCCTTAGGCTATACGTCGAATGAGGTGAAACATGGGTCAAGGGGTATTTCCGCCTCGGAGTATTGTCCAGGATAGGAATAGACATCTGTAATACAAAGATGGCAGAAACAAAGTGTACAGATAAGATCACAGACAAAAGCAGTGCTCAAACTAGTCATACTCTTCAGATGTGGCTGTGATGCTAAATTAAAGTGCATGTAACATATCATTACTTGTGCACTGAGCACATGGTACAATGACATCTCCGGGAGCAGAGAAACCTTAAATGACTATTCAATGCCAGGGGACATTATATTCAAACCAGGACCTTGGTCAGTACCAGGGCATGGGGTTGACAGTCCAGGGAGATTACAGCACTGACCAAATAATCCCCCAAATCTGCCGAGACTCTTGAGGAATTAGGCAGGCTCTCTTCAGCTCCCGCCTGCTGGCATGCATTAGCCCTGGGCCCTGTGCCGCTGTGTCATGGGTGTGGCCCCCTCCCGAAAATAACGCCTTTATAGCCTAAGACTTAGGTCCCAACACCTCAGCTACATAACAACTAGCCTACAAACAGAATGCTTTCAATCACACCATTTGAACTAGTCAGTAAAACAGCTAGGCGAATCACAAGAAAACAAAATTTAAAAGAAAGCCCTCAAATAACTTAAAGTGTACAACACAGGCCTCCCCTACAGTGCTTGAAAAGATCTCTAAATTTCATGACGCAACACAGGAAGTCGCCACCCATAATCTCTACTGAATGTGAGGAAGCACACAGGGAGAGTTAGGGAGCGGTAACACTGGCCAGCGCTGTGGGGAAAAAAAATCACCAAAAACACAGCCTGTCAAAGCAAGCAGCCCAAAACTCCAGGCTTTGGGCTGCACATACATTAGACAGATAAAGAGCAGGCTCGTTGTCTGCATGTTAACTCATACGTCCTGTTGGCTGTCTCAGCTGGGCTGATTTCACCTCTGAAACATTGATTTCACCGCTGAAACAAACTTGGGTAAGCTGTAGTATGTGAAATTAGCTTGATGGTTTCGAGGTTAGACGATTCACTAGCCTATTTCAATCTGTTGTATTATGTGGCTAACAGTGTGTGATGCAGTTAGCCTCTGAGGTTAGCTGCTTAGCTCTACAGCTGACATGAGCTGGCTGGAAAGGCCTGCGATGCTCAGTGAGACTCTCGTTCCCTCAGCGCTGCTTGCAGCTATGTGTGGAATGCGAGCAGACCACATTATTTCCAGCTGGAGGAGAAGCGATTCCATCGTCTTCAAGTGCCACTAGCCCACAAAGGGCGTGAGTGCATTTCTCACGATGGTAAACGACCCTAGCAACAACCAACAGGGAGCCCCCAATGGACAGCAATTAGCTCCAGAGATGAGAAAAAACAACTAGCAACAACACCTGCCAACCAAAACAAAACAAAGGCCTGTCAACCTGAGAGGATACTAACAGCATAGTCTAGTTTTGTTGGGTAGAAACTTGCAGGCCTGTTCAACCATATCAAGAATAACTGTTAACACTATTATATCACTGATGTGTTCATGTTCTTAAAGACATCCAAGTGCACCTTGGGTAATGTTCACCTACAGTCTCAGCAGAATGGGCCCCAAGTCTAACCTGTTGCTGTAGGCAACCCCTTCTGAATGGTCGAGTGCCTTACTCCGTCTCTCTACTGTACAGTTAGGGGTGTAGTGGTAAAATTAGAGGTGGGTAAACTATGAATTTGGTAATTACAGTGGGGTGGATGCACGGTGCAACACAAGAGGTTTTAAGAAGGCATATGTTTAGACAGTCCCAGCGCATTTTAATGGTCTCCAGTGACCATAGAAATGACAGTGTGATTTTGGAATGTCAGAAAGTGTTACATAAATTCTACTATAGGGTGAATAAACTGTATTGATGGGTGGATATACTCTGTTCAGAGGTGGATAAACCCTTTTTCAGAGGTGAGCAAACTTTGTTTACTTGCGTTTATCCTCCACTTCATCCCTGTACACAGCGGCCTCTGGCAGGAACTTGCCATCCTTTTCTTTTTGCCAAACAAGGCAGACACTGTTGGGTGACAGTGACACAGGGCCTCAACGCCAAGCTGTTGCCAAGGGCCACTGCTGAGGTCAGAGGCGCTGTCGAGAGGCATGACGACCGAGTTCCATGCACAATAACTCTGCATTGAAATGCCAATAAAACGTTGTCCTGTTTCAGTCTCACATTACGCAAACGTGCCTTTCCCTTTCTGTTCTGTATTCTGTCTCGGATCAGTTTCAAACAACTCAGCAGTCATGACAGCAGTATTTGACAAGTCAAATCTGAATGTTTGACCAGAATGGCAATCACAATTTTCATCAAACAAACAAACAACAGTACAAGAGAGGTCGCCAGAGGTACACTCCACCTCTGTGTGGTCGGTCTGACCCATCACTGAAACATTTATGGGCAATCTGCTCTTGATACTCAGCCAGGGCCAGTCACAAGCTAAGCCAAGTTCGAGTAACCGACCGCTAACTCCTCTGGGGTCCTGAAAGTGACACCAGTGAAAAACAAGAGCACAGTTTAGATTTTTTTTCCTCCCATTTTCTAAATGACAGATGGACGAGGACAAATTTGATATGGTGACTTGGATCGATGTGACCATCATACCCTGTCCCTGCGGGCAGTGGCGCGGCCCGAAGCCAAAGCCTGTTGCATCACACCGAGGTCCCAGTGCAGGTCCATTAGCAGGCTTCCTAGCCATATGTCCAGCCCCACGAGCCAGCTGGAGGGGTCTGTGTGGACTGGACGGTGAGCGATAGTCCATCACCAGAGCCAAAGAGACAGGCAGATCACTGAGAGAACTGAGGGGGCTGGAAACAGGACTTGAGTGCGTGGGCACCAGGCTCTCTATTTTTGGCTGGGAATTAGAAACGTTTAACCTACCTCAGAGAAGAGACAAACATCTTAGGCAGGAAGTGCAAGACTTAATCATGAGTCACCACACACTTTCACAGTTGATGTCGAGTTCACTTAGGTCCTGCACCAAAGAAAAGAGCAATACGCTCTCACACACCAAATAAACTGGTGCAACGCATGATTCGCCTCTTGCCCTACTTTCTGTTCAGTTGCAGATGGGAAACTGTGATGGGAAACAGCAACGCATTTGCTCCACAATCATTACATCATCAAAAAGCGCCCATGAAGCCTGTTCATTTTATTCTGTGTCCATCCCTTCAACAGTGAAAAGCAAAAAGTTCTAACTTATTCAACCGGTCTGAGAACCCCTTCAGAGGCCACCTGAGTTTTAATTAGCTGTCTTCACACCTGTCTGCCTCTCCCTTAGGCCCTTCCTACCAACAGCTCGAAAAAAGCAGATGATTAGGTGGTTCAAGAGGTGTCAAAGCAAGTTCTGCAACAAAGGATGCATGAAACCATGAACCATGAAGATGTGAAGTGTTCTCATGAGACTAGCATAGAGACAACCAGGGTTAGTTTATTAACCTATTTGGTGTGGAGCCACAATATCAGACAGACAGAGAGAGAGAGAGAGAGAGAGAGAGAGAGAGAGAGAGAGAGAGAGAGAGAGAGAGAGAGAGAGAGAGAGAGAGAGAGAGAGAGAGAGAGAGAGAGAGAGAGAGACAGATAATAAATCTACAGACCATCACATCATTCACCCCACTCCCACACTCATTCTTAATCCCCTCTTACTGCCAGACTATGCTGCTTTTGACATTTCAGAGTATGAATCAGCAAGTCTTCAGCAGGTTTCTATGTCCAGTTCCTTTAGCTAAGGCCACACAATGTGCCCTGACAGCACAGCCATTATCCATTCCCTAAGCTGTCACATCACACATGCCTCTTCATGTATGCGTCTGGAGTATCCCCTAATGCTGTGAAACATCTGTTCACCCACCGCTGTCCATCCAAATAAAAGCCTCCGTCCTTGTTTGTGAGCATCCCACTTCTTTTGCCTTTGGCTATTGGGTGCAAGATATTTAGGCTACTACAGGACAGAGAGATAGAGATGGCGGAGCAGCGTGCGAGTGAAAGGAGCAAACAGAAAAGACAGCGAGACAGATAAAGTGATCATAAGTGCAGCCCCGGGGCCATCTTCCTAGGATTTTCCACACAAGGCTTGTTGACCGTCCCTTTCTATCCAAGGCCATGCTGTCAGTCAGTGGTACCCTTATCTAACTTTGCTGTGTGTCCACTGAGGCAGGGTCCCCTTTCAAGCCCCTTTGCGCAGCATTTTGTTTTGATTACATCACCGCAGCACAGCCTGCCCTTCCTGGCTAGCTTTCGTGATCATGTTTCAGTGTGTGCTGTTAAATACTCATCCCCCTCCACCTTTGTCTACAGCACAACCGTATGTCTAACACCAAATGCTGACTAGGGGCTTGACAGACATTAGCATTAAAGTGGCCCGGAGAGGAGCATAAACTCAGTTAACCGCCCAAGTCTGAACATTAGCTCTGTGGTGACCTATCTGTTACCACTGATTAGAGTGATGTGATTAAACAGACCCAAAGGAATGCAGAGTTACGCTACTGATTAGCACCAGAGGCTTCAGCCCTACTGTTAAAAATGTTCAGGTAGAAATTCAACCTGACTGACTGCAGTGCCAACACAAAGCTTTGAACTGGGCTTAGATGACAGTGCTGGGACAGGTGGAAAAGGTACAACCCACAAAGGGTTTGGAAACAACAGTGTACTGGATGTGGTCCAAGCGTGCTGAGAGTTGTTATTACAGGGCTGGCGTAAGGATATTAGTGTATTAAATCTTACATTTGCTAAGGGGGTGAGAGGGCATGTTTAAGAAATTAAAAATGTTTGTATATGGGCCGCAGTAATGCTTTCACTTTTATTAGAGACATGTAAAAAATTCTGAATAGACTACACCATGATGTGTGACCACAGAAAAGCGCAGGTAGGCTGACACCCTAGGAGCCCCTGCAAGTAGTGCTACTGTTAGACTGTAAATTACAAACACACAGCAGACAAACCTCTAATTTAACTTCTCTTTCTGAAAAGGTAATCAGACATCTACCACAAAGCCTAGCGTAAAACTTTTTAAGTTGAGTCCTGACATCACAACGACATCATTGTTATTGCATAACCTTTCTGACTCACATGCATTTTACAGGCTTTCTTGATACTGGTAATTACTCGTCTCGAGCTGTCGTGCTTTCCCTTGCGACAGGGTTTTTATTTAAACTTCTTAATAGACCGTTACTTTTCTTACTGAATATACATTAGTGAGTGTATAACATTGTATCCATCGTGAGTGGCTGCCTGACAAATAGGTGACGGAGTATGCCTCTCTGTGTTGGAGATGGTGAAACGGTGTAAAATGATTACGCCAGAGAACATGCGATTAGGCTAGCCGTTAGATTTAATGTGAGCACAAACATTTGACTTGTGTGACATGTGCTGTATTCATCAAGACAAATAAGGAGGCAGCTAGTTGGTGTTACCGTTAGCTTGCCATCCCATTTAACGTGAAGCCTATTCATCTAACGTTAGCTGAGCAGCTGGCGATCACAAAAAATGCCAAATACCATTCGAATCCACTTACCCATGTCAACAGACTCTCGCACAACTCGACTCGATCCACAGATTCCAGAGTACTCATCGTCTGTTTAGATTAATCCACTGAATGCTGGCTGTCTTTATCCTAATTGGTAACGTATCCACACAGGACAATTTCCGAAGATGTCTAGACTGATCGGTTTGATCAGAACAACGTGACGAATTGTGACGATTTTGTCAAAGTGGAACAAGACAAACCACAGTCCCCTTAGCCGTTCGAGTGTGTGGCGGTCTTCAATTTCAAAAAGGGAATAAAATAATTGTTAAGACCAAAAACGGGAACACACATACAGCCACCCCACCGGTTTATCCCTCTATGCTTTTTTTCCAACCCAATCGGGGTCCTTAAGATGCCACCCTGCAGTTTGTGGACAGCCTTGTGCCTGTATAGAAAAGACAAATGAAAAGAAAACACGTAAGTGTAAATGATTTCTTTTGTTTAAAGTCTATTTTTTAAACGTGTACATATTAAATATATTTTAATTCAATTCAATATATTTTATCTTTTTTTATTTCATCCCTTCTACTTGTTAAAGCACAGCCAAAGAGCAGACATGTATCTGGCGCAACTCATACCTATATGTACACCAGAGGTCCTTGGAGGAATGCGGAAATACAGCTCCAAAAATACTGTACGTCAGAAGAAAGATACTGGAATTATTATTGTGAACTTGCCTAATATGTACGTATATACTCGTTACAGAAATATATGCTTTTTTTCAGACGAATGATGTCTCCTTACTGGTAAATGTGTATACTGCCACAATGGTAGCATAGCATGGTGGTTACATTGGTGACAGTCCGTTTGGAGGAGGAGGCGTTTGATACCTGCCTGGTTGACATATTTAGCGACAACCTTGTGTAGTCGTCAGTGGATAGTAGTACTTAACAACCAACGTAGCTGACGTGTTTTGCTTTTTATTGTAGGCCTGCTAGGTAATGTTACAGATATAGGCAGTTGGCTGTAAAATTATTTCGATGCAATGTCTATCAAACTTCAGTGGACACAATAATAGCAAGTCAGAAAAGTGTCTGTAGCCAAAGCTGATCTGAGTTTATAACGTCATTAGTACCGTGAAACTATTTATTTAAGCAGCTATGTTGAATAGCAGTCTGGTATCAGACTTTGTATTTTTCTTGGAGACTGAGCAGCTTACTTTTAATCTTTACAGCTAATCAGGTAGCTAGCCATACCAGTAAGTTCTTGTCGCAAGTTGATTTCTTTTTGTACGCAAGGAACCACAGATTATGATCTATTGGAATGGAAGAAAACCAGTGCCTGCATGCGAGTCGTCTGTGGCAAGATGAGGACTCACTAATAGAGGGCGTCAGCAATCCTGTCCTTCTCGTGGTTGTTCTAAGCGTCGCCTTTCTGGGTGGATTGGTTACACTGCTGTGCAGGTAAGTGGAAAATCCAAATGTGTGTACCATGCATGTATGGTCTGGTCTCTGGTCTGGTCTCTGTACATACAACTACCAAAAAGTATTCTCCAAAAATATGGACATTAAACAATCCAGTTAGTGTCACAGTAATCTCTGTCTGTATGTACTATTCTTTGAGAGACACGTGTAAAGTATTATGAGTGGTTTGAGACCTATTGTGTGGAGGCTACCAGGGTGGTGTGTCCGTAAAAACACAGGAAATCAATGCATTTAGTTTTTCAATTTTTATTTCACTTGGACTTATATGCTGTTGCTGGTAATGCATTCACAAGGTAAATTCTTAAGGAAATTAGCCAGACTACTAAACAGCAAATCCGCACAGATTACACAAATAAGATCAAACAAAATACATGCATTTCATACGCAGGAGTAAACTCGCAAGGAGAAAGGATCCACTGTGAGCAAACATAAGCACACAATTTCAGATGGATGCATTCATCAGCTGCATGTAGAAAGGCAGATGTGTCCCACTGTGGTAATCAAGTAGAGGTTGAAAACAGGCTGTGACCCACCATACTAGAGGCAGGCACATTGGGAGGAAACAGTGAGGGAATGAGGAAGTTGTACCATAACGACTGGCAATAAACATTTTAAAACTTCAGCTGTTGGTCTTCATCAAATCACTTCTCTCCCGAACTATGTGTTTGTAAAGGAACGAACAACAGAGAATCCACCCAGAAAATCAAGAGCATGTACGAGTGGTGCGGCAGCAGCTTCAGACGGATGAGGTGATTCTCTCTCTCTCTCTCTCTCTCTCTCTCTCTCTCTCTCTCTCTCTCTCTCTCTCTCACTGTCTCCTCTCTCTCTCTCTCTCTCTCTCTCTCTCTCTCTCTCTCTCTCTCTCGCAGTGTCTTTCTCTTTCTCTCTCTCTCTCTTGCTGTCTCTCTCTCTCACTCACTGCACTCAAATATCACATCGACATATTGGTTTTGGCGTGACCTTAGTAACACTCATCATATCACAATCTATATAGGGGGTGTTGGTTTAACTGACAAGTACTGTTATGACATTCTCTGCAAGTGAGAGTAAGGCGTGTGACTATTTTGTTTTCCTCTCTCTCATGTAGGACACACCACCAGAGCCCAGGCAGCAGTTTTACACAGACATGTCATGTCCAGTGTGCCTGCAACAGGCCTCTCTCCCCGTCGAGACCAACTGCGGCCACCTCTTCTGTGGTGAGTATGGCCTATGTTAGACGTTGACGTGAGGTTCAGGAATGGGAAGCTTCCACTGTATATGGTGGATGTGCTTTTTTTTTCTTTTTTTTTTTTTTTTACGCTAAAGGTCAGTTGGTTTGATAGAACCTAAAAGGGGTGCTGGATTATGCACACTGATACACTTTTAATACAAATTATTATGTGTACTGAATTATTTGTATGAATAAGCGAGCTCTCTTCAAATTCTGTTATGTGAGCATTTAGTTCAGCAAAAAAGCAAGGACTAGTGTCTAGGCAATAGGGCAGTGTTACAAATCACAAAGTTAGAACGGATATGAACTGCTGTCCTGTTGATGCACAGCTACCTAGAAAAATACACCACAAGTTTAATGATAAATAGGTTTTACAGCCACAGTGCAACGGCCACTGGTGTGACAGTGGTCTGCTTTTAAGAAATAAATATCGTCTGAACACGAGATCGTCTACACTATCGTCTGAAGTGTTTAGAAAGCAGCGTAACAATATGATCCTACTTTCACACTGCTGGTTGTTTAGTTTATTTTTTAAATGCAATATCTTTTATTTAATTGTAAAAACATACATCTGCCTAAGCCAATCTTCTGTTTTTTTTTTTTTGGTTTTTTTTTTTTTTGGTTTTTTTTTTAAAGGAAAGGCTTAAGAAGGAGAAGGGGGATGCCCATAGTGTGCTAGTATTTTGGATAATCTCTTTCCTGAGACATTTGATTGACATCTGCTTTGTTTTTGTCTGATCTGCAGGCTCCTGCGTCATTGCATACTGGCGGTATGGAACATGGCTTGGGCCAATCAGCTGCCCCATATGTAGGCAAACGGTAGGTGAACTATGTTCCTCTTTTAACACCAGTGCATAAGTTTGAGTGAATTACTGAGTTACTTTCAGAAATTAGAAGCTCAAAACATTGAACTGTTTTTACATCTTAGAATAATATGTAAATACATTCAGCCTCAGGCAGCAAAAGCAAGAAAGTGGGTTTGAATCTCCTCAAACAGATACCTGTGTAGTGTTGCACAAACATCTGTAAACCAATAGGTTACCCCCATTGGTGGGTGCTTGTTTGTGTGTGTGTGTGTGTGTGTGTGTGTGTGTGTGTGTGTGTGTGTGTGTGTGTGTGTGTGCGCGTGCGTGTGTGTGTGTGTGTGTGTGTGTACTGTGTTTGGTAAACAGACATTTTTCTTTTCTTTTTGTTGGTTGTCAGGTGACGTTGATATTCCCACTCTTCCAAGGGACAGATGAGGCGGATGGCCCAGGGCAGACTGACGATGGGCAGCCGGAGGCCAACCTTGTCCTGCAGGACCTCACCGACTACAACCGCCGCTTCTCTGGCCAGCCCAGATCAGTGAGTGCTGTGTGTGGCTATAGGAGTGGTTGGGGGAGTTGTCAGGGCTTTTAGGGCGCTTTCAGACCTATAGTTCGATTGCTTTGGTCCGCACTAGTCAGAAAAATGTTACAATGTAGCAAACAGACGTAGGTACAGTTTGCTTTCACATATGCATAGTTCTAAACAAACCAAAATAGACAGCAAAGACCATCGCCACCGTAACCAGACTAAAACGCGCCACTTTCAATAATAATAATGCACTAAATTCTACTGTTCCGTCCAATTTGGCGTGGTTGCTTTCACACCTGAGGAATCGTACCAAAGTAGGGCAGATAAAGCGGTCCGAGACCACCCCTTTTTAGCGGTCTCGGACCAGTTGATTTGGTGCACACCAAAGTATCGAGATTGCATTCACACCAATGAAAACGAACCGTACTAAGAACTTTTAGTTCGAATGGGACGCTTGGTGCGCACCAAATGCTGTCAGTGTAAAAGCACCCTTATTGTCTCAGACTGTCCTCCATTGTTCCCTTAACTTCATTTAAAACAACTTTACTTTTTGTTACTGTGTTTTGACACGTGTTTTTTTTGTTCCATACTCCTGTTCATTTTTCTGGTTCACTGTGTCATGAAGGACAGATAAACACTGAATACCACTAGCCCTAACTAGAGAGCTACACTGTTAACTAGAGGCTGTTAGTGATGTAGCTCTGAGCACAGAGAAAGGACTAGCAAAAATGTATAAACAGTGTTAAACCAGTGAGGGGGTAAAATGAATGAATGAAAAAAGTTAGCAGCCAGCATTGCTAGAATTTAACAGTATTTCATGAGGGGTAAGACATTGCTGGTAGCCACTACCCTGGGTCAGAGTGAGCAGTAAAGCAGGTTTTTGGTTCCTTTGTGGCCTTTTCATCTGTCTGCATCTTCTTTCCTATGTCTTGTTTGTCTTAACGAGAAGTGGGAAATTTGGCTTCAGACACAAAGGGCCCTACCACATAATAGTTCCAGCTACAAAAAAAGAGCTGCTTTTAGCTTTATTTAGCTCTAATCTTAATTAACACAACTCTTCAGCAAGGCATAGATGAGTAATAAAATAAAAATTATGATTTAGATACATATTGGTTACTCCATTAAGCCAGCATACCCCCCGTCTCTGGTTGTTACCCTTGAAGTTTCCACACTTCTTCCGTTTTCTAATTAAAGCAGCGCTAAGTAGTTTTCGTTCTCGGTTGCCCTACAGGTTGGAAGCAGAATTGTCTCTCATTCGAGCTACACAGAGATGGCTCGCTTCACCAAACTTACTTAGTGTGGTTATAGCCCATGGAGGGCGGCAAAGCAAATTCAGAAGTGCCTCTCACCCAGTTACAAGTTGATGAACCACTGAAACGATTTTGAAACGTTATTTTACGGTTGAGAAAACTACACAGTGTTGCTTTAATGTTCCTCCTGGCCTTCCGTAGCTCATGGACCGTCTGCGGGACGTCCCCACGCTGCTGCGCCACGCCTTCCGCGAGATGTTCTCGGTGGGCGGGCTCTTCTGGATGTTCCGGCTGCGCATCCTGCTGTGCCTGGTGGGGGCGCTGACGTACCTGGCCTCCCCGCTGGACTTCATCCCCGAGGCGCTCTTCGGCCTGCTGGGCTTCATGGACGACTTCTTCGTCATCTTCCTCCTCTTCATCTACATCTCCATCATGTACCGCGAGGTGGTGACGCAGCGGCTGGGCGGAGGCTGACAACACACACACAAACAAACAAACACACACACACACAAATGAACACACACACACACACAAACTAATACACATGCACACACACACAGACCTATAGATACAGCTGTGATCTGTACAGAGGGCCTGAAGCTATACACACACACACACACACACACACACACACACACACACCCATCCACACGCACACACATGCCGGCACACTCACTCATGTATAAACTCGTTCATACACACTTACACTCATTGAATACATTACTAGGTTGTCACATTTCAGGTCAAAGACCTTGGTGGCTATGTGCGTTGGATCTTCCCAACTGAGAAGGCCTATGTGTGTTTCAACTGTGCGTTTTCAGTGAATTGAATCATCGTCAGGGTCCTAGCTTTGTCTTACGGTTTTGTTTTATTTCTGCAGTGTGTGTGTGTGTGTGTGTGTGTGTGTGTGTGTGTGTGTGTGTGTGTGTGTGTGTGTGTGTGTGTGTGTGTGTGGCATGTATGTTTCATTGCCATCATATTTGGCATCCTCATAGTGAACTGTTCAATGAGAAAGGATCTCTGTTCCTCATGCTGGATCTGTCACATAGGGACAGTCGTTTGTCTTGTGTGTGCCCTTCTGTGGGCAGACATCGCAAATTAAAGCTCTTGAACAGAATGTAGAAGGAAAGGATGAGACTTGTCATCTCAAGTGACCTCAACAATACTTTCTTGAAACTGAGGGCTCTATCAGAAACTGGCCGTAACCGACAATAGCCTTGACCTAAACTAGAACATATCGATTTCAGATCAAGACTTAGAAGTAAATGCAATATGTGTAAGAGTGTGTGTAATCGCTACCCTTTGTGAGCCCTGCTCTAAACTGGAAATTCTGTGTTGTCTGTGAGACTAAAAGGAAACTTAGCACAGGGAAACTAACTGCACTATTCAAGAGCCAGGCCGGTGCACTTGTTCAGATGTCCAGTGTTACAGGACCAGAGAGGGATATCATTGTGACAATTACTCTGTTTTCTATTCTAACAGAATCAGGACTTTGTGTCAATGCCTTCTGTTCGCTTCTGAGTCCAATTACGTTGTTATCTTCAATCATCACATTCAACCTTTATTGGTTTTCTTTGTGTGTCTTCCTTCCTGTCTTCCTTCATTTCTCTTTTTCTCAGTCTTGCTCCACCCTTCTCCTGCTCTGTTTATCTTTCTTCCCTGTCTTTTCTCTTTCTTATAATAATATTAAGGTCTATTGACGTGTAGTGTTATTGGATATTATTTAAATATTTAAGAGATAACAGTTGCCTTGGTCAGTTTCAGTTTCGTTAAGCTACGCTTTGGATGCCCATCCCCCTTTCCCACCCCTCCCCATCCCCTTATCATTGGGTGCCAAACCTCCAGCGCACACTTTCTCAACCCAAACCTAACCCTTTCGCAACCCAAACTTAACCCTTTCGCAACCCAAACCTAACCCTTTCGCAACCCAAACCTAACCCTTTTACAGTGGAGGACAACCTGGCTTCAAAAGCTACAGTCCAAAACCACATACTTGTTCCAACCATTCACTAAATCAGCTGATTCTGATTAGCACAATAGAAGAGTTAACACGTGAAGTCATGTGTGGTACTGGATTGTAGCTTCTGAATCCAGGTTGCCCATCATTGCCCTTTCGCCTCCTCCCTCACACAGTCTCAGGGTGGAACTTACACAAATTATGTAATCCTCTCTACACATCTGATTGAGTGTGCACTTCAGCTGTTTTATCATCACGTCTGTAGTAGGGCAGTCCACCACTCAGTAAAAGCCTATAATTATTGCCAAAAACAGCCGCATCATTTCAACTAATTACTACCAGTGGAACAGGAAATCTTCATTTTTTCCACCCTCTTAGAGTGTTGGGAAGTTTTTTTTTTTTCATTGCAGAGAGGTTCCTCATGCAACATCAAAAGACAACAAACATCTCTGTAACTGGCACCTGGTTTAGTGTCGTCTTAAAGTGTGTTTCTTTCAAAGAAAAATAAATCATTGCACTATTATGAATTTCTTGCATTGACCTAGAATGTAAAATGCGTCGGATACATAATAAATGTTTACAGTATTTCTTTTCTAGAAAAAAAACTATTTAAAAAAACTTTATATGGCTGTTTTCCAGTTTGGAAGCTACAGCAAGATGGGATGGGATGAACATTACAGTGATTGAATTATAGAGTTGGCTAAAATATTCCCATTTACCAAAAATGTAAGCATGTTTATGATCCTCTCCTACAGTAAAGATGGTGGAATCATATTAAATTGTATACAGGGATATGGTCTGGTTTCATCTTTTCACTTAGTCTGTGTTTGCATGGTTGGTTGAATCTGTCTACTTTTATGTGGTGTGTGTGTGTGTGTGTGTATGTGTGTGTGTGTGTGTGTGTGTGTGTGTGTGTCTGTGTCTGTGTCTGTGTCTGTGTGTGTGTGTGACCATGGTGTCTGTCCACTTCTGTTTTCTAACTAACATATAGTGTGTTCCTGTTATTGGCTGTTGCTTAGACTAGTCCCCTTTACTCTCACAAGGCAGTGAGATTAACTAAACATCCCATTAAGTTATTACTGATGCCATCGGCAGGTTAGCTACTTCCTATGAGGTAGTTTCTCTGAGGGAAGTTTAGCTGTGATTGGGTAGCTGTTTGTTATTTTGCACTGTTGGAAGACATCAGAATTAAATTACAGAATAAATTTAATTAAAGACATTTCTGAGCACTTTCATATGGGACATATCTCACAATGAAAATGTAGTTGATCGCGGTAAACCCCTAATTAATCGTCTGTCAAGTTTAAAATTTGGAAGTATTAACTAGCTAAAAGTACTAACTAACAAACCTTAACTAAATGGAATGGAATGTCTCGAGTACTGTTAAATTGCAAGCTCACCAGCAGATGGCAGCAGACGGCTGTCTTCCAAATTTCGGTGTTCCTCCTGGTGTAGATAACAGAAAAGTCTGTCTTAGCTCACGGTCCTGTCTGCCACTAGAGGTCCTCCTAAACTCGCCCATCACCACAGGCCCCCTGCCAACCCCCCCAAACCTGTCCTTGCTAAGGCGGTCACTCTCACATGTATGTACCCTGAACTTGGGTATATGCTGTGCCACATACACTATCACTGAATCTTGGATTTGTCAATCAATGTTCACATTAAGCACTGGCCTTGACACATGTTGGTTGTGATTTATATCTGAGTTAATGTGAATGTAAGGTTTGGGTTCATGAGGAGGTGACTTCTAATGATTGCACAGCGTAGGTGGTTGTTGGTGTCTCCTTCTAGTCAGAAGCAAGCAAGCGAGGAGATGAACTCTTCAAGGCCTTGCTGTTCCAGACCAGAACCGGCCTCAAACAGCAGTGAGTGGAATGGGTGAAGGGAGAAGGCGGAAAAAGAAATTGGAAAATGTCCACAGCTGTCTGATTCCCCCCTCAAACACACACACACACACACACACACAAACACACACACACACACCTCCACTCACCCCCAGCACTACCTTTTCCACGCTCTCCTCCGAGCCGAGCCGAGCCGCCACCACTGGGGGCTGAGTCAGAGGCTCCGCAGTCGAAGTGCATACCTGGCATAGCAGCCCACTGTCTCAGTGGCCAGCTGCCGCTTCTCGCCACAGACGAGAAGACTTAGTCACACGACGCACAAACGCCAACCACAGGAGCCTTTTCTCTCTCTGTTTTTTTTTAATCTTGCTCCTTTTTAAACGGCACGCATTCAGTCCAGCTGCTTTAGCAGCGGTCCCCTCACCGCTTCTTCAAACAGAACAAGCTCAGGCATTCACATGGATTGGAGCGATGGATAGGTCTTTCTTTTTTAAATAAAAAAAAAAGCTCTAAAATGAGCACAGCACCGGCTCAAGAGCGCACTCCTTGCTGAGAGCAACTCTCAGACCAGCCTCTCAGCTTCTGTTCCAGCCCTCATCAGGCAGGCTAAATGTGCCTTCATTAGGGATTAAAATGAGTCGAATGGAGATGGAGGGGCGGGGGGGGGGGGGGCTCATGATGCCTGCCTATTACATTACATTAGCTTGATTAAAAATTTGTACCATTCACAAGGAGGGGTTTCTTTTGTTATTTTTGAATCACAAATTGGAATGGAAATACTCTTCATTTAAATGTATAAATAATTTATTCTTGACCTTGGCTATTTTGTCTGACTTCATGAAAAAGCAAAAAAAAAAAATGCTTAATGCCCCACGAGGACTGTAATGAAGAGGCCTCTCGTTTTTGAAATGTCAGTGATCAGAGGCGCGTTGCGGTTCTGACAAGGGCCTGACATACATTTTCTGCCCTTCTTGCCAAATCGGGACATTCATGTTACTGGAGAGCAGTTTATATGTGCCCCAGGTTATGGTCCAAAGCCAAGACGTTGTGCTGGAATGTGAAGTGACTTGTTCATCTTGTCATTTTTTTCTTCTATTTATTTCTTCTATTTCTTCTTCTTGTAGTTTCCTTTTTTTAACAAAGCAGTTCTTTTGCGTTGTGCCCCGGTAGTGATTTGAAAGAACTCAGTACACTCCTTCAACATGTGTCTGTCAGGGTTTGTGCATTTAAGGCAGAGTGAGTGTGCATGCAAGAGAGAGAGAGGGAGAGAGATAGAGAGAGAGAAGGAGAGAGTCAGAGAGGGAATCGGTGCTTGTGCGACAGAGGGTTTGTCTCTGTGTGTCACTGTGCATGAGTGTGTGTGTGTGTGTGTGTGTGTGTGGGTGCATGCAAGTAAGTGTGTGTCTGCACTCTTGCGGATGACTGGTGAGAGCAAGACTGGTCTGCGCTCTCATCTCTGTGCTTGTCAGCTCTGGCTCTCCTCGCTGTCTCTCTTCTGAGGCCCCCGCACTGCTGCCCTGGCAGCACAGATCGCAGATGAGGCCTGACCGCCGAGTCAGGTCCGTTTTGTCCGGGGGAGAGCCAGTGAGCCCCGACCCCCCACTGCTCTGCCAACTGAGAAGGAAACACACACTCAGAAACACAGACACACACACACACACACAAACATATACACACACACACACACATACACACACATATACTGTACACACACAGGCACGCACACACAGAGGAATCTATTCGGCATCACTGCCACCAAACTAAAACACCTATGCCATCTAAACCGTGGCCCATACAGCACATAGCCAAATAGGTGTGTGCGCCGCGTTGAGTTGAGAAATGAGCTGGTGAAATTTGATGGACAAACATGACAGGAGGACTGCTGGCATCGGTCAAGACCCCGCTGTGTCCTTTAAGGAGCGTAATTGATTTAATGGCAGACATTTTAGTCACAGACATAAAAAAGGTAGAGAGAGAGACTTTTTTCCCAGGGCCCTCTATCCATGGCAGTGCCAGCCTGTAAAATGTGCAATGATTGATGGTTTTGTGCTGGGATCCCTCTTGCTTGAGCATGGATGGCAGTGCCCCCCTTTTTTTGGGCGAGAGAGAGAGAGACAGAGACAGAGATGGAGTGTGTGTATGTGGTTCCACCCAAGTGAAGGCAGTAAAATTCTGCAGTCTGATTCTTCTCACGCCCTGCAGTCCATCTGGCCAGTGCCGAGGCAAAGCGGGGGCCCTCGCCTCTGGTCCGACCTGACAGCAGAGCTCCGTCCGCTCCAAACTCCCACGCAGGGCCCCCGCCCACCCTCTGACAGGAACGGACGAACGGACGGGAGGGCGGGCAGACGCTTGCTTCTGACCACAGCTGCCGACGGTCTGGCCGACCAGCCTTTGGCTCCACGATCAATCGGTGTGGCGTGTTTCCTTTTTTCCATTCACTTAAATGAGGTGTAGCACAATGGCTCACTGTGCGTCTCTCTCTCTCCCTCTCTCTCTCTCCCTCTCTCTCTCTCTCCATCCAAAAAAAAACCTTACGTTGAAATGACACATGTGTGTGTTCATGTAATGCTACAGTCTGGTGGCCAGCACTGGATGGTTTGCCTGCGTCCGGAGCTGCCTTGCGCCAAAGCACGTGAACGCAGACGTGAAGTGGAATACTATTTCTCTGAACCGCACTGATGGTGGAATATTATGGTCTTTCAAGCACATACATTTTTAAGCAAACACATATGTGTGTGTGTGTGTGTGTGTGTGTGTGTGTGTGTTTGTCTGTCTGTCTGTATCTGTGTGTATGCATGTGTATGTACACGTATATTGGTACGCATATATTGCTGGTTTTCTTGCTTTGACTTCTTATTTGACTGGCGTTAGTCGAAATATTGCGTTCCTGACTTGCAGACTTTCTCAGTTGTCATAGCAGCGCTGTGAGACTCGCGCCGCTCCCCACCTGTCAATCATTCCTTGTCAGCCGTTTATTCTGACTGACGCACATCCATGCAGGCCCTTTTGACTGCCTCGCTGTCTTGCATCCAGGGGACCCATCTCTGAAGCGATTATGTGCGTAACAGAAAACTGTGGGTAACACCCAGTATTAATCCATGGAGAAAAACAACTGTTGGAGAGTTGCAGGAGACAACTCCCAGCACTAAGTTGGAGAAGAACTTAAATTTGTGTTTTGGAGAAGTTAATTTGATGTTTTGATTTACTGCTAAACATATCATTTTTAACCCAACTAACTCCTTTGATTCTTTTAAAAAAGAAATTATACAGATTTATGTGTAAATGTTTTGTGTTGTATTGAAAGTGACTGTTTCAATAAGGTATTCAGCACACAGAATTGTTGGTGATGTAAGATTTTAACCAACTAATCTCAACAGAAGAGGATGGACAGGTTGTATGTTTTGTATGCGGTGTGATAACTGTTTATGAATTAACATAAAATTTAATTATGTGCCAGCATACAAGCACGTTTGGAGTCAGCCATTAAAAAGAAGAATAGTTAAACTGAGTTTCATGTTTTCAAAAGAATGAAAGACAAATCTTCCTCTCTGTCTTTCAGCACGACCTTTTCTTTGAGCCTTCCTTTCTTTCTTTCTTTCTTTCTTTCTTTCTTTCTTTCTGTCTGTCTTTTTCTTGACCTCTGACCGATTAGATTTTTTACTTTTATTGTAATTCCCTTTAAGTTCTTCTCGAGTTTCACATTTGACAAGATCTACTTACTCATTTGTAGTTTTTCTACCCCTCTTATGGTCATGTCACATGTCATGAAGAAAGTTCTAAATTTAAAAAACTAAATCGAATTAAAATTCTATGAGGTCATTTTTCCTCCAGAGGAAACAAACATTCCTTCCCAAAAAGCCCTCGTATCCCTCCTTAATTGTGCACTGTCCTTTTGTGTATGTGCAAGTGTGTGTGTGTGTGTGTGTGTGTGCTTGTGGTGATTTGGTGGTGGTGGGAGCAGCCTTGCAATGTTTTTCTTTCCTAAGATCTGTTCTTTTTACTGGTCTAATGAAAGCTTCAGACATGGGAATGATCCCTTAATCTGCGAGAGACATATCCAGCCCTGGATTCATTCGGGCTGTGTTAACATTGCGCTGGAACAAATCCTCACCTGTGTAATTATATCCCTTATCCACACATGCTCTCCCTCTCTCTCTTCCTGGCCAGAATATTAACGAGTGACCTCCCAGCCATGGATCCTTTTTTTTCTTTTTTTGTAACAACGAGATGATGTCACGCCTGGAGCGCTCGCGCTTGTATGTACGTACGTTCGTCCGTGCTCTGTGCGGTTCGGCGAAAGCTGCCCTCCACGGCTGTCAGTGCGATGCGCCCCTAATTTGGAGCAGCCCCCACAGATGTACCTCATCTCCGTAGAAAGCCGTCCCGTCGGCCGGGGTCCCTCCTGCAAACAAACACTTGATGGGAGCCACATGTGTGCGAGCGCGCGTGTGAGGGGGAGAGCACTTGACCCCAGCCCTCTCGCCCCGGACACACACTGCCTATAGCGCATGCAGGGGCCCTGTTGTGCGTCCCATCTTACCTCAGTCAGTCTCCGGGGCCTCTGATCGCTCTTTGGCATCCGCACACAGCAGGCCTTCCATGTTTATGACACATCTGTGCTTGTTAGGGGTTCTGTATCGCAGAAACAATATCCCAGTGTACACAAAAGCAAAACACTAGGTTTTTATTTGATTAAAAGGGTGTTGTTGTAAAAAAAAAACAATAGCTGTAAAGCAAGTTATTAAATTGGAAAAAATGCTTCATTTGTAATTATTTTGTTATATGTGTTTCATTTCGGAGGTCGTTTGAGTGTGCAGCTTAATAGAGAATAACCATGCTTGCCTAAGCACCAGAGAATTGGTCGCACTAATTTACTGCAATTAGGGAGTGCTGCGTGCTACGAGAGAGGTCATGGAAGTTAGTTCCACACAAGTGGTCCAGTCTGCCCAGTGCTCTGGCCTTGTTCAGACATGCCTGCTAGTGATGCTGAGGGGTTGCTGGGATGCTGTGTGTGTGTGTGTGTGTGTGTGTGTGAGAGAGAGAGAGAGAGAGAGAGAGAGAGAGAGAGAGAGAGAGAGAGAGAGAGAGAGAGAGAGAGAGAGAGAGAGAGAGAGAGAGAGAAAGAGAGAGTTCAGGAGTGTGTGTGAGAGTGTGTGTGTGTGTCTCTCTCTCTCTCTCTCTCGTTCTCTCTCTCTCTCTTTCTGTGTGTGTGTGTGTGTGTGTGTGTGTGTGTGTGTGTGTGTGTGTGTGTGTGTGTGTGTGTGTGTGTGTGTGTGTGTGTTCTATATGCCCAATATGTCCAGTTAATTAGAAACCACCCATTGGCACTGCTGCCATGGCTGCCCTTCTCTACCCTGGGCATTGACCCTATTCCCTTCACACTGTCCCCGCCCTCATAACCTCTACCCTGGGCATTGACCCTATTCCCTTCACACTGTCCCCGCCCTCATCACCTCTACCCTGGGCATTGACCCTATTCCCTTCACACTGTCCCCACCCTCATCACCTCTACCCTGGGCATTGACCCTATTCCCTTCACACTGTCCCCGCCCTCATCACCTCTACCCTGGGCATTGACCCTATTCCCTTCACACTGTCCCCACCCTTCTCACCTCTGCCCTGGGCATTGACCCTATTACCCTTCACACTGTCCCCACTCTCATCTGGTCTACTGGGTCTTGACCCCATTACCCTCACACTGTCCCCACCCTCATCACCTCTACCCTGGGCATTGACCCTATTCCCCTCACACTGACCCCACTCTCATCACTTCTACCATGGGCTTTGCCCCTATTCCCTTCACACTGTCCCAACCCTCATCACCTCTACCCTGGGATTTGCCCCCATTACCCTTACACTGTCCCCACTCTCATCTGGTCTACTGGGCCTTGACCCCATTACCCTCACACTGTCCCCACCCTCATCACCTCTACCCTGGGCATTGCCCCTATTCCCCTCACACTGTCGCCACCCTCATGACCTCTACCCTGGGATTTGCCCTCATTACCCTTACACTGGCCTCACCCTCATCACTCATCCACTCTTCTCTCTCCTCCCGCTTTACCTCCTTCACCTCATTCTTCTCCTCACACCATTCCCTCCTCCTCCTCCTCTTTTATCTTCTTTCTTCCTAACTCCCTTCCACTCCTCTAATCTCTGCTGCTCATCTTTACTATTCTCCATTAATTTAGAGGGGTTTAGTCCAGTAGTAGACGTTTGGAAATAGTTAGAGGTGTGGTGGTAAAATCAGAGGTGGGTAAACGTAGGAATTTGGTGATCACAGTGAGGTGGATGCACGGAGCAACACAAGATGACATG
>CM050209.1:22012500-22017500 GCA_027475355.1 Coilia nasus
CACATGTGGATGTGTGTGTGTTTGTGTGCACATATGTGTGTGTGTGTGCTTGTATGTATGCGTGTGCGTTGGTGATGTGTGTGCATGTGTTTGTATGTATGCATGTGTGTTGGGGGTGTGTTTGTGTGTGCGCGCAAGTGGGTGTGTGTGTGTGTGTTGATGTTTGTATATGCATACGTGTTAGTGGTGTGGTGTGTGTGTGTGTGTAGGTATGCATGTGTGTTGGTGGTGTGCATGACGCCCCTATGAAAATGAAAATGAGGAAAGCAGGGCACGCTCAGCAGGTTACTGTCAGCATCTATTCCTCTGAGCCTCGCCTTCACTATGGCAGGCCATACAGGAAATAATTATACTTGTAGTGGTTTTAGTCACAGTGGTGTTGTTGCACATGGATCAGTCTCCACAAAAACCCATTTTGTGCAACAAAGATGTGCAAAAAAGATGTGCAAACTGGTCAGGAAACACATTTTTTGGAGAAGTTACATAAACAAAGGTCTTTTGTGTATGACGTGGATGTCATGATTCCCAAAAAAGACTATGAAATGCATCTCATGAGTCTGCAGATGGCTTTCATCCACAAAATTGATTTCATGATTTACTAAATGTATTTTGTGTACGAAATGTATGTCTTAATTCACAAAGTGGATTTTGTGCTTGATAAAATGCATTTTGTGAGTTACGTAATGCATTTTGTGACTTCCAAAATCCTCATTTCATGCACAAAATGAATTTTGTGATTCGATAGACGCCTTTTGTCCACAAAAGGAAATCACTCTGCATTTTTTGGCACATAAGCATAGATGTCATTCATTTGTCAAAAATACATTTATTTCTTTCATGACAGTAAGAAGTGCATCCAGCCTTATGTTCACGAAAGAAGTCAGCAGTAAATTTCATGCATGTAATGAAAAACCTGTTTTGTGTTTTGGCCAATAAATTACACGCTCTCTTCATCATTTTGTGGACACATTTATTTTTTGAAACCAACTTCTGGATCTGACACTGAGCATGTGGGCCCAACTTCTTTGATTAATCCTGTCAATGCCTGTTCCAAATGGAAAAGATCCCTTGAAAAGATATAGCACATTTTTTTTGCTGAAATGTGAAGGGTGTACTCACTTTTGTGCGATACTGTATGTGTCACACACAATCACAAACATGCTACAGAAAGGAAACTGCCTCTCTCCCTCTCATCAGCCTCAGCCAGTGCCAGAGGTAGCCAACACAGGCAACTGCTTGGGGCCACCTGGGCCCCTACAGGGCCTCTGAGGGATGACAGCCTTTCAACTGCAGTTATGGCAATACAGGTTTTGGTAACACTTTATTTTACAATTCCTTTCTTAGTGTATCTACAGTACATGTAACATTGTACACATTGTACAACCTCTTCCACACACACACACACACACACCAACACCCCACTCCACCACCCCTTTGCCCCTTCAAATCTCCCTCCCCCAGTTTGGTTCAATTTTGCATCGCTAAATTTGTTATCCACCACAACAATGACTTTCAGCTTGATGCGATTTATTCATTCCGAGTTTGGGGAGGTCGATTGCTTATTGACTGGAAACGCGCCCGCCTCTGCACCCAGAGGTCTGTATAGCATATAGAGCTGTATTTGCCTTGTGCACTCCTTAATGGAAAAACACAGTGGCGCCGTCACGAGAGAGAGAGAGAGAGAGAGAGAGAGAGAGAGAGAGAGAGAGAGAGAGAGAGAGAGAGAGAGAGAGAGAGAGAGAGAGAGAGACGCTGGCGGAACAACGTCACAAATTTCTTCCAGTGCGAAGGCGGGCATCGGTTTCAGCCGAAGCCTCTATTCAAATGCGGACTTCCCGTTTCTCGATGCTATCTTATAAATAATGTCGAATCCTGCCTGTGTTATTATTAGTGTCACTGCTCATCCTGTCAGCACAAAACACACACACACACACACACACACACACACACACACACACACACACACACACAACTCACAGAGACACACACATACAGAGAGCTGTGTCATCTGTAAAGAACTGTGAAGAACCAGCGACTGGCCTACATCGGTTGGTGTTTGCCACTTCATTATGCATTGTTAAGAATTTCCTCCCTCGTACACTGTGCCAGATGAATCACTTGATTTGATTGTCGACAGATATAAAAGAGCATCACGTTTCGCTCTCGGAGCCGTGCTGTTTTCATAAACACTTTTTAACACCGCCACATTTGGTCAGTTTTAGAAGCCGGTGGCGGAAAGAAACATTGGAGTACATCAACATGCCAACGACAAGGAAAAAAAAGTGAGGAGGCTTATTATATGATGTTAAATTACCGGCAAAAATGTCACAACTTTTAAAACTATGCTCTTGGCTTTCGGTGTGTGTACCTGAAGCCTGAAGTGAAGGCTCCTTATTTTTGGGAACCTGTCGAGCTCCGTGTGTCTGACGAGAGGCAAATGAGGAGGATTGTCGTAGCGTACAATGAGAGGAAGGGAGGTTGGCATGACATTTGCCCTCCAAAACGGAAGATTTTGCCGGAGCTGGTAAGGTGCTTCCTCCGCAGGTGAGGGGGTGGGGGTGGTAGTGGTAGTGGTGGTGGTAGCAGTGTGTGTGTGTGGACTGCCGCTCAGCACGTATAAATAGCAGCTACCTATCCTTGCAGGCCTCGGTGATCGGCTATGTTTAACTCTGAAGTGTTCAGCCCTGCTCTCAGCTGCCTGTTAGGCAAACTTTTCCTGAGCCCCAGCCAAGGCAGCGCCAGCTTTAAACAATACAGTTGCCACAGCACAAGTCTTAGCAAGTCGCGCTCTTTCTCCCACTGCCTCCCTCTCTCCCTCCCTCTCTCTCCCCCTTCCTCTCTCTCTCTCTCTCTCTTTACCTCCCTCTCTTTCTCCCTCTCTCTCTCTTTCTACCTCCCTCTCTCTGCCTCTCCCTCCCTCGTACCTCTCTCTCTCTCTCTCTTTTTCTCTACCTCCATCTCTCTCCCTCTCTCTCTCTCCCTTCGTCCCTCTCTTTCTCTCTACCTCTCTCTCTCTCTCTCTTTCTCTCTCTCTCCCTCTCTCTCTCTCTCTCTCTCTCCCTCTCTCCCTCCTCACAAGCACACACACATGCTTTCTCCCAACTCTTTCTCCCCCTCTTTGACGGTTACGCACATGCACTCATACGCACAAAGACGGACGCATTACAGTCCGGGCTGAATTGAGAGTGCTCTCTCACTTTTTCCCCACTCACTCCTCCTCCCTCTTTCCCTCCCTCTGTCACCCACTCAACTCCACTCCCTCCCTCCCTCCCTCCCTCCCTACCTACCTCCCTCTCTCTTTCCCTCTTTCTCTCTCTCTCTTTCTCTGTTTCCCCACTCGGTTCTGATACCCCTCCCTCCCTCTCTCTTTCCCTCTCTCTCTCTCTCTCTCTGTGCCCCCACTCAGTTCTGGCAGCCCTCCCTCCCTCCCTTTCTCTTTCCTTCCTTCTTTCTCTCTCTCTCTCTCTTTCACTCTCTCACTTTTTGTTCCCCAACTCAGTTCTGGCACCCTCCCTCCCTCTCCCCTTCTCTCCTCCCTCTTACTCTCTCTCTCCCTCTCTCTCTCTTTCTGTTCCCCCACTCGGTTCTGGCACCCCTCCCTCCCCCACAGGAAGTGTGTCAGCGAGGAGGCTGCTCCATCAGCTTGGCTCTGACGACAGCAGCTGCGCAGCGGCCGCTCTGATTGGCCGGGGCTGTCCGGCGAGTGGGAGACTGATTCATGTTAGGTGGGCAGGAGAGACGCTGAGTCACTCTTACACTCCTGCTGACGAGCCAGCACCACTGCACAGCCCTGCCAAGCCCCCTCTCTCTATTCTTTCTCTCTCTACTCTCCATACACACACACACACACACACACACACTCACACACGCACGCACACTCACACACGCACGCACAGATATACATTCACACACACACACACACACACACATATACACTCTCTCACACACACACACACACACACACACACACACACACACACACACACACACACTCACTCACTCACTCACACACACACACACATGTAGACTCTCTTTCTCTCTCTCACACACACTCTTATAAACTCACGCACACACTTTTAAATCACACACCCTCACACACACACTACTATCTTACAAACACACACCTGCAATTAATTCTCTCTCTCACACACACATTCTCAATTAAGTTGCACACCCTGGCACCCACACTATTAATCCACCACACACCTGGTTGTAATGTTCTCTTTCTCTCTCTCTCTCTCTCTCTCTCCCTCTCTCTCTCTTTCTGTCTCTCTCTCTTGCTCTCTCTCTTGCTCTCTCACTCTCTCTCTTGCTCCAGCTATCTTTATCTCTCACTCTCTTTCTGTCTGTCTGTCTGTCTCTCTCTCTCTATCTTTCTCTCTCTCTGTCTCTTTCACTCTATCGCCGTTTACTCACAGAGACACATGCACGTACATATTTTGATGCATCCCTGCTGATGACCTAGAACTACTGTACGCCCCAGTCAACACCCTTCTAGAGCCATATACACAAAGTGACACATACACTCACCCCACCCACACACCTACTCCTGATTCAACCCTGGCAGCCCAGCACAGCATCTCTTCACACTACCCACACACACACCACCAGGCACACACAAACACACACTCACACACACTTACCTCAAACACATACACATACACACAAGCATACACACACTCTCTCTCTCTCGCACACACAAGCATACACACACACACTCTCTCTCACACACACACACACACACTCGCTTACCTCAAACACATACACAAATACACTCTTTCTCACACACACATACACATAAGCATACATACACACTCTCTCTCGAAAACACACACACACACACACACACACACACACACACACACACACACACACATTCACTTACCTCAAACTCACACACAAGCATACACGCACACTCTCTCTGTCACACACACCCCTCACACACACACACACACACACACACACACATACGCACACAAACTTACCTCAAACACATTGTC
>CM050209.1:22025000-22040000 GCA_027475355.1 Coilia nasus
GATAGAGGTGTTAGCTGATCACTCAATACGGCCGCTGCCGCGTCACAGTCAATCAGGATCTTCTCCGCCACTCTCGGCCGCTTCGTGCCTTATCTCTGTAATCATATGCGACCCCGCCCCCTGCTACTCGTCCATGTCAGTGTGTAAGCCGTCTGGTTGATGCCCATTCACAGAGGCAGATATTAGAGCCAGAGACGTCACCCATATCCGTATGCATGACGGACTCCTCAAGGCCAGCCATCTCGTCTTGGTAATGATAATGGGGATTAGACATGCATGGTTTGCGTCACTGCAGGCAAACTATAAGCCAGTAATGAGATCATTTAAAGGTTCCGAGTATTAACTGTATTGCAAAAGGGTGAGAGCGAGTGGGGGGGGGGGGGGGCTCTACGGGTCATTAATTTGTCGTCCTGGACCAAAGGGCCTGTCAAATAAGCTGAGCTTTGTTTTGAAGTTGATGTGTATTAAGTTTGTTGTTGTCCTGTTTATTTGAAGAAAACAAAACTGTACTGAAGGCATATGTATGCTGATGATTTCAGTATGGTAAATAAGATCGCTTCACTTCAGGTGTATATTTAATGAGACTGAAAGAATGAAATAGTTTAATTTTTAAAATATCTGATAGTAGTCTAGAGTAAATGTATTCAAACGTTTTGTCTCCTTATTGTCTTCAGCTTTTGGAAGTATTCAACACCTCGACAGGATAAAGTGATGAGCAGTGTTGCATCTTTAAAAATAAAATGCAGTTAATCACAAGACATCTTCTCACAAACCCTGTGATGTTGACACATCCAGCACCTTTACATAGACATGTTGGTAGTTGGTGACTGGCTGGAGAGTAGTGTGGACCAATATGCCTACACTCAACTGAAGAAAGTTTCTTAAAGGAACATATATACACTATGTAAAACAAGTCAGAATCAGAATCAGCTTTATTGGCCAAGTATACTTACATATACAAGGAATTTGACTCCGGCAGAAAACAAGTGGGGTACCTTGTAAAGTCACACTTTAATGAAAATGAATTGAACATTTTTAATGAACTATTTTTAAATTAAAAAAAAAAAGCATAATATTGGAGTAGCATATAGGGCAGGCTGATTTGGAGTTAATTCTATGTATGGTGAGGAAACCTTTGCCTGATGATATGAAAGTTCTGACTTTTTTAATCAGACATCATGTTCAACAGTGTAAAAAGGGGGTAGGTCGTTTAAAGATTTACAGGAAAAAAGAACTGATTGCAAGATCAATTCTCTGTTGAAGTGGGAGTCAGTCTAGGAAAGAGACAAGAAATCAGTTTAAATATCTTATTTTTGTTGACGCTCCGGCCAAGATCAAGTGTGTTGATTTCATGGTCAGTGCAACCAAGAGCACATTTTAATCAAACCAAGTGGAGATGAATATGTCCAGCTTTTTATGTGACTCCATATGGGGTTATACAGAAATTATACAGCAATTGACATAAAATGGTTCTCTCAGACACCCCAGGTAGAAGGTAAGGCTTATCAAATTTAGTTTCAATTAAAACAGAAAAAATATATAACTAACTATAAAGATATCCAACAGCTCTGTCTCCAAGTCTCTGAATGGTGCTTGAGATGCGCAGAGCTGAGGAAGATTTGTTTGGTCAACCGTAAGGCTGTACTGAGGTCACAAAGTACAAGAATAGAGACTTCACTGTTGGTTGTCTGAGGTAACTTAACGGTCATTCGCTGCTCTCATCAAATGATTATGGTTAACTCTGAAATGAGACTGCCAAATATCACAGAAAGTTTTCTAGGACAAAAAAGTATATTGAGTAATCTCTGGATGGTTTTGTCCATTTTAATACTTAGTCTTTCATATAATACATATGACTTTCTGGCATGAAGAGTTGGTATAACAAGGGTGTCTGTACTGTAACTGTTTTTGTAATTCACCCCTCATGGCAATGAAAAGTAGGACAAACGGCCGACAGAAAGATCACATCTCACCTTGACCCAAAATTAGCCACAGACTCAGTGGGTGTGAACCTTCTGCTCTCATTACAATGTAAACTATATCGGCCATTTTGGGTCTGTGGATCCTACAGTTGTTAGGCGAAATGTAGCTCTTGCTTTTTTTTTTTAAACCAAAATTGGGCAACAATAAAAAAGAGACAAGGATGATGAAATCAGACTGGAGATAGAATATTGTGCTGGTTCCATTTTGGCTGTCATTACTGTGGAGTAAGGATATGTGGTTATTATGGATGAATATCTGCACTGGGTGAAGGATAATGTTCCCTCCATCCCGGAGTCCACTTTCCAACATTCAACACATTTATTTTCATTAGAAACCAAATACAACATCTTCATTCCTACTTATTTCTTTTCATGGTGGACACGGTTTTCTCATCAAGGCGCAGGAAAACACACATATTGAGAATGTGGGGGTAGTTTATCTTGAAACGCAGTCAAATTGCCAACAACAAAATATCCTTTCAGTCAAACCACAGCAGCCCACAGGCATCTGACCTCCTGATTTATTCTTTCTTAGTCAAAGGTTTTTTTTTTTTACACTCATCTCAATCAATACAACATCAGAGATGAAAGCTTGTTTACATTCGGTGCCCTTTAATGTTTCCAAAATTACATTTTTTTACACTGATAATTGAATAACACACAACATCCCACACACACAACCTCCATGCTTGTGATATTCTCTCTGCAAGCTGCAGTAACGTTTTATTTCACATGGCCCTGACCCACTAAGCTACTGCTTACGAGAAGGCTGACCACTCTCATCAAATGGCATAATGAAATTAGCAGTCCAGTGGGGTACCAGGGCCATTAAGGACACTTCCTGGGAGTTCACAAACAATGCCTCTTTACCCCATGTTAAACCGACAGCGGAGTAGGCTCCAACCATATGCACCATTCCCTTCAGGCCCTGTCATCTCTTAGTGGAAAGAGAGCTAATTATGTTATGGTTTGATCAGTGGAATGGAAGAAATTTAAGACCATATCTATATATGCTGATTTATACATGTGTACATATCCTACGACCCGTAGCCCTTCGTCTGCCATTTAAAAAAAAGCACAGCTAGCCTCCCAAACACAGGAAAGGGCTGTAGCGCTGGGGGCTACACATATGAACTCGCACTGGGCCCACACACACGGTCAGGAAGTTGAAGCTGGGGTTACCTCAATATGGCCTATTGTGGGTCGTAGCGGGATTGAATCGGATGAGACGTTTAATAAGCAGCATTTGATGGATGGGGAAAAGGGAGATAAATACTGTTAACGGCTTTCGCGGGCGTGCAGGAATGTATGTCAAGAATTGCTGTGGGGGATTTGCTCAATCGAAGAAAATGATCAATAGAACTCTGTGGTTAATAGAGTATGAATATATCAGTGGTTATCAGACCTACATTTAAAGAAAAGCAAGGATTTTTAAAAGGCAGACAACAAAAAGGCATATATCAAACTCTTAAAGTTATGGATCAAAAGTGAATTTCCTGGTTTTGGAACGCTGCAAATGTCATGACCCTTGTGGTTATGCAGTCCAAAAGTTCGGGCTGTAGTCTCCTGGCTCGTGGGTGAAGTGTAGTGATGAGCAACATTAATCTCTGTGATGCAACTGCTTCTGAAGTGACACCGGTCTCCCGGGCAACGCTGACATCTGCTCAAACAAGTCAAGAGCCACTCTGGGGTGGCTCTCCGACCCAGCTTTATTTGTATTTACCGGTCCGTTAGTGTACCAGAGAGAATAACACACACACACACACACACACACACACACACACCAGCATCCAAACGGAGCTGTTAAATCACTTAGCAGGGCAACACACACGCACTTCATCTTGTGTCTTAATGTCCCAGTAAGATCACTGGGAAGTTGTGTAAAAAGCACTCTTGAACATGGAAACAAACAGAGACTTAAAGCAAGTGTCTCTGCTCTCCCGCGTGCTTGTGCAATATTGTAGGTGTTGTGCCTCGTGAAGAACTCACAGCATGTGATAATTGAGTTTTAGAGAGCGGCAGAAAAAAAGGGTGAAGGCGTGGGTGTATTTGTGTTTGTGTGTGGAGGGGTGCTTGTGAGTAAGAGTGTGTGTGTGTGTGTGTGTGTGTGTGTGTGTGTGTGTGTGTGTGTGTGTGTGTGTGTGTGCGCGCACACAAGTGACTAAGGATGGGGGTGAAAAGCACTTTTAGAAATTTTGTCCGCACTCTATGTTCTTAGTGTCTCATCATTTAAGAAGGTTACACGTGGAACAAAATATCTGTACATCAACACTGTATTATCAGATATTTGTGATAGGTCATCGACACACTGTTTCCAAACATCAATATTTTTTATTAAAAACATGAAGGTGTTCTCAACAGACGCCTCCAGCAACCTGATTTAGCAGATTCGTTGTCATGATTCCTTGGGTTGTGCTTATGAAATGAATAAAAGGAAATTGCAGTGATAAAGAAGCCCACTGGCAGATAATGTCAGACAGTAAAAATATTTCATGCACTGAAAAATATGCAATTCTCCCCTTTTGCCTCTTTAAGGTTGTTTTTTTTCCTGCACAGATATTGTGAAGTGTCAGAGAGTGTATGGTAATATAGCAATAAAATAATTTATAATCCTACAGTATAAAGAAGCACATCAAAATAAATGACTTAAATTCATAATACTTACGAGCTGTCTGACAGCAGGTTGGATATATTCAGACAAGAGAATTACATGTGTACTGCATCATTTTCACATGACATGATGTTTTATGAAGGTCAGCAAGCAGGGGAGTGTTGACTATTGGTTGAGTCTTTAAAACAAAAAACCCTTTCCCTGTATTTTTTCGCTTTCTTTTTTTTGCATTCTCCACATGATGTAAATTGTTTCAGACATGTTGCCCTTAGTACTGATGTTGGTTTGCAAAACAATTCAAACACTTCTGGTTTTATATTACCTTATGCAATTTGCCTACGCTTCCACTTGTCCAAATAAAGAACGTTTTTTTTGTTTTTCGTCAGCAAACCATGCGCTAATGACACAATACTTTCACACTTGTCATACCCTCTGAGAACACTCGTCGCCCGAAGTGGTGTCCTGGGCACGACTGGATAGGGATTAGCACCAAGTTTATGTTTATGAACTATATTCAGAGAGAAATAAATGATGTGTGTGACTAGATCATTGTATATAGTAGTGTGAGCAGCAGACAAAGACGTGATTGATTGTCATGTAACTCTTTCCAGTCTGCGTCTAAAAACCCTAAATATATGAAGTAGGGTACAACAAATGGGCCATGTCAGGAATTGCAGACAGCAGGACATCTGAGGTAACTTTAGGCAAACTTGGAGGCAGTCGCCCCTCTGAAAAACTGAGACAGAGAGAGAGAAGGAGAGAGAGAGAGAGTAAGAGAGCAAGAAAGAGAGAAATAAAGAAAACTAAAGTCCCCAGGATCTAAAATAGACACGCATGTAGAGCCCCATCAGGGTGGGGGTCAGGAGAACAGGGGTCGCGCATCGCTCACAGCACGCGTTTCTGCTTGCCTGGAAAGTTAGCAGGGAGCCGGGAGATGATGAGGGCCTCGTCAAAATAAATAAAATAAAAAGAAGGAGAAGACTAAAAATGAGCACATGGCACAGAAATTCAGAGCAGCTGACATAAGGTGGTTTAAGGCATGACTGTAATCCGACATGAACTTAAAGTGGGGCAACTGTGGTCTAGTGGTTAGGGAGTTGGTCTTGCAATCAGAAGGTTGCTGGTTCGAATCCCACCCTACCCATGGTTGAGATGCCCTTGAGCAAGGCATCTAACCCTCACACTGCTCCAGGGACTGTAACTGAAACCCTGTAAATATCTGTAAGTCGCTCTGGATAAGAGCGTCAGCTAAGTGTAATGTAATGTATGACCCTACTATGCACCACACACACATGCGCTGTACTCCATCTTTCTTCCTTTTCACATTGTCATTTACGTACGTTATGTAAGAGCACGTCTTTAATTTCGATGTTTGCATTGATGATGGTCTGGCTCGGACCAAAAACGTTTTGCACTTCACTGGGTAGCACTTTTTCGATTTTTTTTTTTTTCCTGAATTAAAAAGTATTTACATTTGTCTCGGCAGCAGTAGTGCGAGTTCTTTGTGGACTGTACACTCTCAGGAGCACACGTTTTATTGGCACACACTGATAGCTATTATTAGGGAGCAGTTCTTTGGACAGCAGCTGATACAGTTTTCTAGGATGAACTTTTGCTCGAGTACACAGAAAGATATAAAAGCACAACAGCACACAACACAGAACAAATAAAACACAGATAAAACCAGGCAATCATTTTTATTTGCAGAGAAAGAACACACGATTACGAGCCATACTTTGGTATTGCCGGGGCTTTCACAAGAAACAGTCCTTGGAAAATGTTACAATCATCCAATCAATGTGATAGGATTTAACAGGCTGTGTCGTGTGTGTGTGTGTGTGTGTGTGTGTGTGTGTGTGTGTGTGTGTGTGTGTTTGTGTGTGTGTGTGTGTGTGTGTGTGTTTTGCATTCTGCTGTAGTCATGGGTGCAAGTGATGGGTGTACTCCAACCTTCCTGGCTAGCACTCGGAAATCTGACAACAGCTTTATAACATGCCCTGACAGGACTGGGCCTGTAGTGCAAACACGGGAAACCACAAAAAAATGAGTGTTAAAATTTCAGGTTTAAACATTCGGGAGTTGATTTGAACTCCCAAAAGTGTAGTTTGAACATTTTCAGATTTTCCAGACATGGGTTTATTGTATATTTTTTAAGTGTTAATTTAACTCTGGAGACTGTGGTGCTATATAAACCCTCAACTCTGTGGGTGTCAATTCAGCACTGGTCTTTTTGCTGTGAATGACACTATGAACAGAAGGCCTTAATGCTGGTGATCTAAAATGCTTCTCCTCACTCCTCACAAGATTGCTTTATTCCCATTAATGTTATATTGTACTCCCAGGAAAAAAAAGAAAGGTATTTCAAACTTCATAAATGTTGTGATAAAATATTTGTATATATAGTTTAGCAGTCATGCTGTTCAAATTATAATTTGTAACCTATCGTAATAAATATTTATTCATCAATAGTGTCATTTCAAACATCAAATGAAATGCATTCCTACATTGTCCCCCTTGAACTGCTCCTTCTTTTGAGAAATAAGGATTACAGAATTCTGAAATTATTTACTATGCATTAGACATCAACAACTTTACATACACAATCATGTTATAAATACCATGCAAGAAAGGTTCTAATAACCTTACCATGTCAATCTGTGGGTCAAGACTGAAAAAAGAAAGAAAGAAAGAAAGAAAGAAAGAAAGAAAGAAAGAAAGAAAGAAAGAAAGAAAGAAAGAAAGAAAGAAAGAAAGAAAGAAAGAAAAGAAAAGATTTATTTACATGAAATATAGCAACAGAATAGCTACAAAGATAACTTATCCATTATAAGTGTATGTGAATGTGACTGTATAATATTATTGATTATAACCCATTGCAAAATGAATGTAGTTATAAACATGTACAGCAGTAGCTTTAGCTGTAATCCTTATTTAAGCAACTGCACTTTATTTATTATTTACAATAACTTAGCTTAGGATTTGTCTTGTCTTGTGCACTTGCACTTTACTGTTGTTGTTGTTGTTGTCTATGTAAACGCATAGGATAGTGAGAAACGTAATTTCGATTCCTTTGTATGTCAAGTACATGTGAAGAAATTGACAAATAAAACTGACTTTGACTTTGACTTTGAGCTTTTATAACGTACTATTTATGAATAAGCTGAATATTTTTTGACAAATGTATTCATTTTACATAAGCTAGCATGTTATTTCTGCTTCACCCAAGCTACAGCCGCACAGACACACACTTTTGCTGTTCACAAAAATTCAGTGATTGGCAATCTGCATTCAGAGGCCACTATCCAGTACCACATATTTCAAATTACCCGCTTCTACCTGTGCAATTATTACAGGTGATTTCACTAATTAACCCTTCTACCTGGCTGAAGAATTGTGCTACTTAGATTCAGCTGAATTTGTGAATTGCTGGAACAAACATGTGGCGCTGGATTGCAGCTTCTAACGCTTATCACTGCAAAAATCTCACTACTGTAATTTAAGTAAAAGGTTCCTCTTCCACCTGAGAATCCAAGCCAGAACTGAAGACAGGGTAGTGCGTGCCAAAATAAGTAAGCGCTGAGTGTACACGGCAAAATAAAATGAGCATAAAGTATCGCAACAAAACAGTCGCATCGCATGGAAGAATATATATTTAGCCCACATATTGTGTAATTTGATGAGAGCTTTCGTTGGATTAAAAAAAAAAAAAAAAAAACGATAAGACTACACCGGAATTGGTGATTCTTGTTTATACCGCTTTTTGCGAAATCTGTAAGTGAGTCAGATAAAGTGAGAGTGAGAAGAAAGAAAAGAGATGAAGAAAAAAGATTGTAAGGTGAGAGGGGGAAAAGAGCAGTGTTGCCAAGAAACCAGAAAGCTCTGACCTTTAAGTCAGCAGGGCCTCTTTCATTTCCAGGCATGGATTGTGGACTCACACACACACACACATGCACACACATACATAGAGCTGTCAGAGAAGGCTGATTGTGAACACAGACATATACCGGTATACACAAACACAAAATGTCATACACACTGTCTCACACACTGTTTCATACACACATACACACACCGGTACAGACACAGAGCTGTCAGAGCAGGCTTGGATTTTGGACGTTGGATTGTGTGGCTGGCTGTGATGACACTCTTCTTAATGGTGGGGATCTTGCTGAGCCCTCTTCTCCTAACAAGTTGCACTGGGGCGCACACACACACATGCATGCACAAATACACAGGCAGATACACACACACACACACACACGCATGCATACATGCATAAATACGCAAGCACACACACACACACACACACATACAAATACACACACACACACACACACTCTGAAATACACATGCAGACATATGCACAGGCACACACAGATGTCACACCAGCATAGCATCAGAAAGGTGACGAACCTCAACCCACCCACCTACGTATCACTTGCAGCTCAAGGCCACCAGCGGCGTCTGTTGTGCTGAGCTGTGGGCGAGGAGTGGTGCAGGGCAGCCAGGCCAGATCTCTGCTTCCCTCAGCTCTTACACACCACACCACACAGGCTATCGATCCCTTTGTCACAGCTCATTTCAAGTCTCTGTACTGGGGTCTGATACACTCGCCTGGTAAGCCAGCCCCTCGTACTTCATTTCATTTTGTACAGATGTTCTGGCAGTGCTGTATTGAGAAACGATTTCTTCCTGGAGGTGTGGACTCTGATGAAGTTTAAAACAAGTGGCTTTGCCTTTACCCAACTGCTAGCATCTGGTCATGAGTCGTGACATATGCAATTAGCTTGCCTATGCACTACAATTCAAATGTAGCACACAAGGTCGACGTCATCGCTCACAAACACTCCCTCTGTTCGCTGATTTGCCAGGCAAAACTCTGCCTAAGACAGCAATGTTAACGGAAGCACTGCCAGACCCTCTGTACAAAATGAAATGAAGTACAAGGGGCTGGTTTACCATGCTACTGATATACCATGGGGACAGGGGGACAACAGTATCAACTGTTACAACAGCTGCACTCTCCTATATATGTCAGCAATTAAAATCATTGACTTTACAGAGCACAGAGGTAAAATCACTGAGATGTACATACTGTATGTCGCATGAAGCAGATTCGTAACACAGATGATTCAGCACTTCACACCTGTTAGACATGGTTGATCCTCCTTTTTCAATAGTTGCCAATACCAGACATCCCAACTTCCACAAGCTCAGTTCCGGGAGATGTCTCCCAAACCCCCCCCAATTCCGGGCATCCGGGAGCCACTATCGATATGCGGGACACTCCCGGAACTTCTGGGAGACTTGGGATGCCTGCAATACTTGGAGCACATTGTTGATGGTGCCCCCAGAAAGGTTAATGAGCTTAGTGAAGCCCTTGCCAGCACTGGGAAACCGCCTATAGCAAGATTCTGAAGAGAATTTAAGAAGAACAGGATTGGGTGAAAAGTGCAAAGTCAACTGTGGTGGGTGACTCCCCTCTTACAAAAACAAGGGTTTCTTTGTATTAAAATGAAAAATATTCTTTCTATACTGTTGAAGGGCTGTTTTTGTTTTGTTTTTTAACTTAATTTATTCTTGCCATATGGCCATCCCACACACTCACACACGGTTGAGAGCTGCAGAAAGCCCTGGTCTCTCTCTCTCTCTCTGTCTTTCTTTAGTAAGAACTTTCCAGAAACTTTTTTTATTTCCATCTTCCCTAGAGAGGAGGGAAAGAGTGACTTTTTACCAAGCACCCACATTAGCGAGGTAACAGAGGACGTGGCGACTTACCGACCTCTTGTTCCTGGCACGAGCGGGAGAGGCCTCCTTGAGCCGTGCAGCGGTGACAGCTCCTCAGGACAGGAGGACGAAACGAGACGAGACGAGAGCGTGTTCATTTTCCAGCCGCGAACAAGTCAGATTGGTCACAGCGAACGTGCACTGACATCCCTCGGCCTGCACCTGTCCGTCCTCTCCGGCCGCACCCACACACACACACGCGCACACGCGCACACACACACGCGCGCGCACACCCAGGCCGGAACATGATTCTTCATGACTGCCAGCGCCTTATGTAACCCCGCATCTCCCTCACTCTCTCTCATACACATACACATACACACACACACACACACACACACATACACACACACACACCAAGGCAGACATGGAAAGCCTGAAACAATTGAAAGGTAGGTCAGTGCAGCAAAGAGAACAATTTGTAGTAGTTCAGAAATGTATATGTGAAGAAGAAGGAGAAGAAGAAGAAATGGAAAGTGAATTAAGGGGAAAGCAAAAATAGTAAAAGACGAAGGAAAGGGTCTTATTTGACATTTCAGGGTCTACATAAGCACACATTAAAAACAGTGTTCTTTGTATGGTGTAGCCTATATGTTGTAAAAATGTTGTATCAGCGTTTGCAGGATTGCACAGCATAAGTTAGGCTACCAGGGGCGGCAGAGGACGAGCTGAGACCACACTTCACCGATGCAAATGTAAATAACTGATGTCATTCAAAAATAAACAGCACAGGCAATGTTTCCCTATACCACACTCTCCTGTTGTTCCTCGTAGAACAGTCACCAGCTGACTCTCCACACCCGAGTAACTCTCCACCCAAGAGCTGTGAGCTATCTCTGTTCGCACAATACGGTGCCAGTCGGGCTGAGTCACCGGGCCATCAGCTAATAGAGATCTTATTCTATTACCAACAATGATGTCATCAGCTGTAGCCAGCTCACCTTTCTCCAGAGGCTGCACTGTGTGAGCAGGCAGGCACCAGACAGACGTAGCCCAGTCACTGCCGCTGTAGCATACACAGTCATGGCACTCGCAGAGGACTCCTGCTCTAGTTACAGTGGAGATATCCCCCCGTCACCCATGCAAGCGCTGGTAGGGAGGACCGCCGTTCTGTAGGCTACTACCAGGTGTGCTGGTTTACAAGAAACGGCATTTTAGACTTGCTGGAAGTGAGGTCGACCACATCAGCAAGCACAACTGCGAACTTAGCAACCACAACAACCTACACACTTCTGCTGTATTTACGGGCCAGACCAGTGGGGTTTTCGTCGAAGGTGTAGGGGGTAGCAGGAGAGCTGTGTGCTGAAAGATTCAGAAGCCTACGCTTTACAGTCCTTTTGCCACTTGCAGTATGTAATATTAACAAATCGTCATTTCTTGGACTCAACAAAAAGTCGAGGTATAAAAATAAACTGTATGCTATTATCATTGTTGTATAGGCTACAATTACTTACACTGAAAATAAAATAGTGCCTGGTGTCCAAACAAAGTGACTCGAAATAGGCTACCACGCACTTAGTTTCACAATCTGCATTTGAATTTCTGGATGATTAATTTCTTAAAGAAAGTGGTTTCAAGAGCGTCTGGCTTATGCATGCTTGACGCACAGATGGATCAAACGGATGCCTTTCTCACTCCCTTATTCATTAAGTTCTCGCCACTGCAACAAACATTAGTTAGAGAAGATGCACATAATTGTTGGCACCACTGAGCGAAAAGTGTTCATTCCCATCGAAAAGGCTTATTCAAATTGTTGAACAGATCATGTTGACCCTGTGTAGATGCAGATGTACATGCAGAATTGACATGACGGTAGAATTAGCTAATGAGATCAGTTACCGCATTAGGCAAGCTGATGCTGATTGCTCTGCTGTGTTTTAATTGGATTTGGTCCATTCTGGCACATTCCAGTGGTGGTGGATAGTAGACAGAGCCATCACGGGGTTTCCGTTAGCCTCAGGCCATGGGAATGCTGAACGACCAAGCATCAGTCACATATGATGACATATGTATCTATCCTCCTATGAATTAGCATTGCGGCTTAATAATGCTCGTTTTCACACGTAAACACATGGAGATCAGGCCTAACTTCTTCTTAGCTGTTGGTTCTGTGACAGAAATAGGGTAATGTAAGGCATACAGAAATTTTAATAAATGTGATTTGACAAGAAGTGTAGGCTACTCTGATTGTTTTTCCTAATAAACAGAGGATCCTAATTTCATTGCCAACAGCTGTAACATATGAAAGTTTGTTAAATGTTGCCTAAAGCAAGTTTAATAACTTGGCAAAATCATTTGTCTAATTACATAACGTGAATATAATTCTTAGTTCAAACATGGGTTGGTTAGTGCAGAGATGAGGGAATTTGATGTGTGAAAGTAACACAATTTGCTTAAATCTACTAGGCATTAACTCAATGTCAAACAAAGCCTTCCTCTCTCATAAACTGGACCTTTGAATTTTATGAATCTGAATTTTATTAAGGTATGGTCAAATAAGAGTGGTTGCCTGATAAATAACTACTTCACTGCTGCCCCTCGAATTATTAAAAACATTCATGCTTGATCACGCTGGGACTTTTGTCAGTTACCACCGCAAACATAGATGCCCTCTCCTCTTCTATACTGAACACTTCATGATAAGAGAATCGTGTTTGCTGTGCTCAGTTTCCTGTGAAATGAGTGTCCATTGAGTAAATTTCAAAACAGTAACATAGCAATTCATTTACATCGATGAACTTGTATTATGCCTACCTCCACAGGTTTTTTAGAAGATGTACACCATAATTGAAACATCTCATTGCTGTAGTGTAAGCACATTGCTCGCAAAACCG
The DNA here is from genome assembly GCA_027475355.1 of Coilia nasus. Lineage (NCBI taxonomy): Eukaryota > Metazoa > Chordata > Actinopteri > Clupeiformes > Engraulidae > Coilia > Coilia nasus. The sequence goes on from CM050209.1 coordinate 22,038,215, forward strand.
TAGGTCAGGCAGACCTGATTAAAAGCACTTAAACAGCATTTATATGCTGCCCACGACTGCAGACGACCTAGAGCCAGCTTGTATTTCCTGTGAATGCCAGAGCAGAGCAGAGCAGAGCAGCCTGTCACGTGCGTCTGAGGGCCACGGTGTGCATGGCGCCTCAGCACACACCAGAGTAGCGCGGTGACAACAGGAGCAGACAGAACCCGCTAGGCCAGCACACCGCTCCAGGCCGCACTCTCTTCCTGTCTCTGACACACACACACACACACACACTCACACACACTCACACACATGCATGCACACACACACGCACTCACACACATGCATGCACACACACACATGCAAGCATGCACGTACACAAACACACACGCACGTGCGCGTGCACACACACACACACACACACACACACACGCACACATTTGCTTTACTATGCTGCTTCCTTATAGGGTTAAATGGTTAACCACTACCCCCCCTCCAAACATCCACCTCCTAGCCTCCTGCTCTCCCCCTCCCTTTCCTTACCCCTCCCCCCTGCTCTCTTGCCCCCTTGTTCCCTCTCTCTTCTCCCCCTTTTACCCCCACACCCACAACTAATCCTGCCCCCTCCTGCCTCTCCACTCCCACTCTCTGCACATCTATTACCCCCACACCCACGACCCTACCGCTCCATCCTACCCCTCCATTCCATCTATCTGCCACTCTTGTACCCCCCACACCCAAAACCCGACCTCCCCTCCTGCCCCCTCCTGCCTCTCCACTCCCTCTCTCTGCCCCTCCTTTACCCCCACACCCACGACCCTACCGCCCCCCTCCTGCCCCACCTTCCCCCTCCTGCCCCCTGCTGCCCCCCTCCTACACTCTCCTGCCCCCTCCTACCCCCTCCTGCCCCTTGCTGCCCCTTCCTACCCCCTCCTGCCCCCGGCCTGCCGTCTCCTTGACTCAGCCTGGCTGTGCGAGCGGCGGTGCCTGCCTGCTGTTGACAGTGAGTGACAGCGCGCGCCACGCTGGCAGCCGTCACACCTGGGCGCCTAAATGCTGCATGACGTTCCGTGGCAAACAGAATCGGCATGTCCCTCGCACCTCCGCCCGACACGCTAGTTATCCCTTCCCTGCGCCGCACACACCACCCCTGGCTAGACCCTGAGACGGCACGGAGGCCTCCGGTGCAGACCTTTGTGTGTGTGAGTGTGTCGGTGTGTGTGTCTGTGTGTATGTGGGTCTGTATGTTTTTTTTTCCTTCAATGTAAATACACACACTCATACAGTGTGCACGCTCTCTCTCTCTCCCTCTCTCCCTCTCTCTCTCTGTCTCTCTCTCTCTCTCTCGCGCACATAGACACACCCTCCCTCACACATACAGTTGTCCAAAACTTTATTGCAAATGTTTTAGAGTGGTCAAATGTGTTTTTTTTTCCTCTGTCCACACACATCCATGCAAACACACACACACACACACACACACACACACACACACACACACACACACACACACACACACAGCACATACACACATACACACACACACAGCACAGTGCACAGAGACACAAACACCTACACGAAAAACAACATGAAAAATGACATTGTAAACAGAGATGAGTCCGCATGGATTCTGCTGTTGATGTTTTGGGGAGGCTTTGCGCTCGCCGTCTCGCTGTGCGTCAGGGAGGCGAGGGGTTTGCATAAATGTTTGACATTCTCCAGCCCTGCGCTGACGGTCCAGCGCGTTTTAAGACAGTATCCCCTCTGTGTGTGTTTGCTGGTTAGCAGATGTTGCATTGTTTGT
>CM050209.1:22042500-22070000 GCA_027475355.1 Coilia nasus
TGTGTGTGTGTGTGTGTGTGTCGGGAGGCTATGGCTTTTCGAAAATAGGATACTTAAATCAGACGACGCAACAGCAGAACTTGTGATTTTCCATTTTCTTTCCTTGCCTGTTGGTGGGCTCTGATTTGTAAATTGATCTTTTTTGCATTTCCAGCTAAGTGTAGGGGGGGGAATCTACTACAAGAACACACTCATAACTTGTGGGAAGCCGTGGTTTCAGCTACACCATAGATGAAACACAAACTCATTGATGAAGTTGTCCACCCCGGGGGCTAACTTCTGAGCTACAGCACATGACCTAAAACAGCACGTGTGTGTGGGGGGGGGCGCGAGGACTTGTTTTTTTTCCTGAAGCCCAAATCTTTTGAAGTGTGTCATCTCACTTAGCTGATATGACTCAGTGTTATTCACCTATGAGCCACAACCAGACAGCGTCGAACATGCTGTCCCTCGTCATCATATTACAAGTGCGTGTACGTACGCGCACAGCCGCCGTGAGTGAAAACGTGAAGACGGCCTGAAGAACAAACCCCGGCTCTTCTCACTCTCCCCCACTACCCTGTCTCCGCACAAATGAGTCGTATGTATGCCGTTCTATTTTTACACTGCGAGCGGCGGAGGGACTTGACGCGGTTGTGTAAAATGTGTCGGAACCCGTCAACAATGAGCCAGCCGGGGATAACGCGGCGGAGGTTAGTTACGCACGCCGCCGAGATGGAAGCCCCGATTTAGAAACACGCCGTCGACTAATTCACCAGCCAAGAGTGGCGTGAGGCCTCGAAGGACACCCTGGAGACAGCTTCATCGCCATAGTTACAGAGGTGGAGATGGAGATTTGGTGTGGAGGGTTGGGGGGGGGGGGGTAGGAGAGAGATAAACCCAAGTGGGGTTGGCTTCTAATCTGGAAGAGGTGCTCCCATGCTGAGAAGGCAAGACCAGACAAGTTCTGATTCAAAGGGCCAGTGATTTCACACTCACTTCACATGTTCTGATAGGAGCAAGGGTTGATCACATGCGATGGAAAATCACAGACATCGATCAGTAGCTGACTTATGAGGCATCCAGCACGCTCCCAGACAGTGTGTGCAAGAATGACAGTACCGGGAACTCTGTATCAAAAGGGAAATCAAAACATGTTTTTTTCATCCGATCCTTTTTGTTCAGGGATTGCTTTATTATATAATTGCAGAAGGATGAGAGAGTTTGGGGGTTTGAAGTGTTTGTCTTTGCATGGGTAATTTTAGCTAGTTTCACTGCCTTGGCAGAGAGAGAGAGGCAGTGGAAGAGAGAGCAACAGAGGCAGAGAGAGCTACAGAGAGAGAGAGAGCTAGAGAGAGAGAGCTAGAGAGAGAGAGCTAGAGAGAGAGAGCTAGAGAGAGAGAGCTAGCAAGAGAGAGCTAGCAAGAGAGAGAGAGATCTCAGTCATTCTGAGAGTCTAGGCCCTGAGTGTAAATTCTTTCACATCTCCTAGACCTGGCAGACGGGCAGAAGGCAAAACAGGGTAGTCTGAACAGCAGCGTCTGAAAGACGCAGACAGCAGATTCAGTGATTCGGGTCTTCTCCCGGCGGTTTGCCTTCCTAGGAAATAATCCTCCTCTAGAATTTAGGTTGAGAATACAAGGGGAAGGATTAGGCCTTTAGATTAACACTCTTGGGAGACGACGATGTCTATTAATAGCGACTGAACCACTCCACCGTCTCCATCCATACAGTACATCTAGAGACCGACTGGTAGCTGTTTGTCCCCTTTCGCCCACACACCTACCACCAGTGTGGGAACACAGGGAGACGGGGAGAAGAGCCGTTTGGTTTGTTGCACTTTGATCCATCAAAAAAGCAGTGGAGAGAGAGAGAGAGAGAGAGAGAGAGAGAGACACAGAGAGAGAGGAATAGAAAAAGAGAGTGAAAGATAGAGAGGGGGAAAGAAAGAAGTGAAAAAAACACACACTTTTATATGGGCTCCCTCTCTTCCCTTGGGCGAAACACTGCCAGGAGATTTGGGTTATGAAAGAAGGAGCTTAAGCAGGAACTTTAAGGGGTGCGCCTGTTCTGGTGCCATACTCAGTGGGTGCTCTAATTCAGGGGTGGAACAAATCAAGTGGCCCCGGATCCATCCAACCATTAAAGATTTTGAAAAAGGTTGCCAAGAGCAGCAATGGAACAAAAAAACACAGCCTTAATCTGCTCATTTTTTTCACATATTTTCATTACGAACAACAAATTTCTTCTAAAAAAAGCAGGTCCTCCCCCAAACTTTGACTCTTTCTGTTGAATTCGGTCACAGGTGGCAACGGTTAGTTAATGCTGCCTGTCACCGTTAAACTCTGTTCCATCCCACAGTCTACAAACACGTGAAATGTCCAGGACCACATCCGTGGGTCCCTTAAAGTCGCCATGATCTTTAGGTAAACAAGACTCGGTTTATCTTGGCAAACACCTACAGCATGTCATGTAAGCTGCTTAATATTTTACTGCTTTTTGAGAAACCAAGTTTCCCATCGGCATTATACAAGAAGCGTCAGTGTGGGTATGACTTCAAAAGAGTGAAAAGGCCCTTCATGGCAGCATCTGTTGGAAATAAATCAATTTCTTGAAAACCAATTACAGTTAAGATATGGTTTTAAGAGATTAGGAGATGATACCATATTTTTTCCTCTTCCTTTTATGACTCCAGACAAATTAAGAGAAGGCTTTTGCTGTGGTAATGGGCCAGGCCTATCACGTCTACTGACAAATTAAATGATTATTTTTTTCCTTAATCTTGTGGCTGCCTTCCCAGTCTCTTTGCTCTCGTTCTCCGCTTTCTCAGCTGGCCTTAAGGGCCGTTCACATCTAGAACAATAACTATAAAGATAATTATAACTATAAGTTTATAAGTAAAAATCGTTTTAACTTATTCACTTTAGTGAATTGTGCCGTTCATATATCAACTTTAACGACAATGACAAGCTGAATGATATCATTGGGATCATTCAGAGTGATTTTATGAACTATAAAAGCACTGCCAGCCAAACAGAATTCATAAGAATTCACAGGGCATCATGTTCTATTAGCTGTGAAATCACGACTAGAATGTTGCCGTTAAAATGTCGTTCTTTAGTGTGGACGCCCATATCTTTGTAGTTATAGTTGTCATTATAGGTATAGTTCTTGGTGTGAACGGACCTTTAGATGGATGCCCTCACTCACAACCACCCCCACCACCCCACCCGACCCCCCACCTCCACCCTCCTCCACCTCAGCTCCAACCTCCTCCTGAGCAGGGCTCTGCTGAAGGCTTCCTCCTCCGACACGCATATTTTCCTTCGCCACCAACGCTGAAGAAAGGCCTGAGCCAAAACATGTCCAGCCGACATCGGATGCCAGAGTCTATTTTTATTTTACTTTGTGAAAGTACAGGTGTTTTTTTTCAGTTGCTGTTCCTGGCCCGACTCTCACTGTTTTGCTTGCTTGCCTGTAGCTCAGGCCTCGGGTCCTGCACAGCGCCTGGAGACAATGCTTGTCATTAGCGATGTTGTTCAAGTGAAGTGTTTTTGCATTCAGTTGATGGGGGGATGGGTGGTCTGTCACACAGAAAAGTGGAAGTTTCCTCGCTAGCCAGCATGTGAGTGGAACCTCATTCAAGTGCAAAAGAGGTACTCAGACTAATTCACATGCGTTTAATCACAAATGCATTTCATTACTCTCCCTTTTCACAGAACAGCACTTACAGAGAACCGAGAGTACATCCAACGCTTAGACAAACTAAACATCCAGAAAGGGACACTAGAGTGACTAGAGAACTAGAGTGTTAGTCTGTATTCTTGTATCCCTTTTCCTACCAAACAGTAAGCCCTTTTTTGGCTTTTTGTATGGCAAATCTGGTACCTGATAAAAAGTCCCCTGTAAGTTTTGGTAGGCTTAACTGCCATCACCATTCAGGTTTTTTAGCTGTGCTGAGGCTTCTCTGATAGTGGCAAACAAAGTAAGTCACAGTCAAACAAAATATACTTACTCTCACAAGAACCAACTTATTTCTACCATTATTTCTAAAAAGTGCCTTTAGACTATTAACCCCTACAGAATAAAGTGTTAATTATCTAAAAAATCCCTGCTAAATTAATAATATTAATGCATCGACATATTGATAATTGTCAATAAGTTGAATTTCAGTTCAGAGTCTTGTAAGGAAAATATATTTTTGCAACGCAAGCACAAAAAACAGGGGGAAAGGTGCATTCCAGGAGAAAAACAAGCTGACTGATTGTAAATCGGGGGGAAGTGAGGTGGTGAAGCCGTGGGGGCCTTTGCTGCTTCATTAGCTATGCTCACACGCTCACCTGAAGGGTGGGGGGTGGGGGAGGGGGGCAGTGCCCCCAGGACCCACGTCAGGTTGCCATGTCAACAGCCCATCTGATGTGAGCAAGCCCGTGGGCACGCGGAGACAAAAATTCAAGTGACAGAGCAGGTCTGTTCGCAGGTCTGTAAGCAGGTCAGTCTGCATGGCATCGTGGAGGGTAGGGGGGATAACTGAGATTAAAAACTTTAAATTATACAGTGACTTTCTGCCCTCTTGTTTTTTTTTGTTTTGTTTTTTTAAGTAAGCTTATATAGTTTTCTTACCTCAATTTTTCAACTGTTTTTCTGATTATTGTGTGAACTGTGTATAACATGGTCCCATATTACCATGTCTGCTGTACACATTTAAGGACTTAAGGACAAGAAAGTGTTTGGAAATATTACATGTGACACTGATCCTATTAGGTTGAAGTGTGGTTAAGTAAGCATGTAAGCATGTGTTAAGTGTTTTTTTTTTTTTTTTCTATCTCAAACTTTACATAAAATGTTATTGTACATACATTTAAAAAATATTCTGGCAATATTCTAACACTTTATTTTGATAGTTCCCCCCTCCCACATGAAAATGCTTTGCAAATGGTTTGTTGAAATTCAGTTTCATTTTGTTGTTGTTGTTTTTGTTTACTGATTATCACCTTAATCAAACCCAACCCCTAACCTTAACTTTAACAAGACACAGAGTTTCAGCAGATGGTTTATCAATAGTCTCAGCATCTTGAGATAATCTATACAACCATCTATTATACAAAGTAGGCTTATATTGTTTTCTTACCTCAAGTTTTAAATATTTTTTTCAGATTATTGTGTGAACTGTGTATAACATGGTCCCATGTTAACATGTCTGCTGTACACATTTAAGGACTTGGTCAAGAAATTATTTAAAGATATTAAACCTTACAGTACACTGATCCTATTGGTCCTTATCTCAAACTTTCCATAAACTGTACATGGATTCTGCAAATATTCTGGTAACATTTTATTCTGATTGTCCCCCCTAACCTTAATCATAACAAGACACACACTTTCAAACTTTCAATTTTTCTTTTTTTAGGCCTATAGTTTCATCATTTCTAGACAATCCATTTATAGGACTGTCCAAATAAAGTGTGACAAAAATTCTTAACCCAGGTGGAATTTCTGTGAAAGCTCCAGTATAATCCTGTGCCTGTTGAAGGGGACTGTTTAGCCTGCTCGTGTCTGTCTCTGCCAGTGACAGCAACAAGTCAGTCAGTCACCACTCAGTCTCCATCATCCATCTGAATGGTGCTGAGAAATCCCTTCACTTTAACCTTAGTCACCCTGTCTTGGCACCTCAACAGGCACAGACACGCTGGCTGAGGTTCCCCCGTGAAGAAAACAAAAAAGAACAGGGAAAAAAAATAATATGAGCATTCGCCGTGCAGTGAAAGGCAGCCAAACAACCCTCTTCTGGTGAGCGGATTTCATTCCTAGCGGTGATTCAGTCACACCCACGGAGCACCAGTGTCCCTAGCCCAGCGATGCAGCTGGTAGCAGAGTCTTCTTCACAAACACCGAGCGTGTACCATCGAGGTGTAATCGGTTGGTGGTTTGTTTGTGCAGCGCTCTGCATCTAATTATCAAGTGTAAAAGAAATTTCCCAGCATGGCCACTGCTATACAAACGAAGTTATGTTGAATGTGAATGCTTTTAGAAGGAAAATACTTTTTGCTGGTATCTAGATACCTGCAAAAGGGAAGTTTAATGATGGGTTTGGCAACAGGCTAGTGTCTATCTTAAATAAATGTATTTTTTGCTGTTTTTGTTGCTCTATGTCTTGTGCAAAAAAAATCTATATCCTTTAAGAAAACTTGTTACAGTTTCTTTTACAAGTACTTCAGAAATCACATAGCAATAAGACACTATCAACTGAGAAAAGAAAACATGTCTGCAGTCTATCTGTTCCACACTATTTTCTTTGTCTCCCATCCAGATGACTTTGTCATTTTACTATCAGAGGGCTGTTTGGTCTTGTGCTGCATGCCTGCATTTTCTCCATAGACACCCTGATTCACCAGCATGTTTACCCTATAGACATTTCGGAAGGCCACGATGTGACTTTCCACATAACTTCAAGTCCTGTCAGATGGAGGATTCGCACAGGGCAAAGAGTTTTGAAAGGCAGAAGTGACAGAGCCCCCCCAACACCCCCCACCACCCTCACACCCACACCCACACCCACCCCCCTCCTCTTACATAACCGCTTCCATATGCGCCGTGCGCGCGCACGCTTGCTTCAGTACAGTATAACGTCATGTGTTCCAGTGTAACACATGTGAGGGATTAACTCCTGGCCCACTCGCTGCCAGCTGATCCAGCGAGCCGAGTGGAGCAGAGCCCAGCCGAGGAGAGGAGAGGAGAGGAGAGGAGAGGAGAGGAGAGGAGAGGAGAGGAGAGGAGAGGAGAGGAGAGGGGCGATGCATGTACGTACAAGCCTGAACTGCGCAGTCGAGATAAAGGTCACTCCCAGCATGGCCCCCCTGAACCCAGCTTGGCTAAGTCTCTTATTAATAATGGGATGACGGATACAATAGCTGGATAGAAAAAGGTAACTGAATAAAAAGCTTAAATAAGCCTCCTCAATGATGGATGACACTTTTCAGGAACTTTGTGAGGGGCAATTCTTTTACTTCTTGAGAAAATTGTATGGAAATGTTTTTTTTTACATTTCCATAACATCTGTCCTTGTCAAAAAAAAAACAGCAATGAATCTTGTTGAAGAAAAAAAGAACAGTAGTTGGTGAGGCGATATGACAGAGTGTGGTTGAATGCTCTTTTCCCATAAGTGTGTAGGCATTTAGTTAGCGCTAAGCGCCGTAATATCGAGGGCTTGACATCAGGAGATGCTTCATGGCGGAAAAGAAATAAACATAATTGCTCATCATTAGTCACCAGGTACACAGAAGAAGCATAACAGGAGGACAGTGAGAGAGACGAGAGGGGAAGAGAGAGACGGTAAAAAGAAGAGAAAGTAGAAGAACGGGGTGGGGGGGGGGGCAGGAAGAGGAACAGAGAGAGAGAGAACAGGGGGAGAGGAAGAGAGGGGAGAGAGGTAAAGAGAGAGAGAGAGAGAGAGAGAGAGAGAGAGAGAGGAGAAATAAGGGGAAGAGATGGTGTAGAGTTAGAGAGAGGGGGGACAGAGGGGGTAGAGTTAGAGAGAGAGAGCGAGAGGCGAGAGAAAGAGAGAGAGGGGAGGAAGAGAGGGGGTCGAGTTAGAGAGAGAGAGGGGAGGAAGGGGGGAGTTAAAGTGAGAGAGAGGGGAGGAAGAGGTTCTGTGGGGATTTGGAGTCTTTAGAGGTTTCTGATGAGGGCTTAATATTCAACAGGCAGCATCCTGTCACTTAAAAGAGTTTGGGCTGCAGAAAAAGAGAGATGAAATGGTTTGGCTGATGAGTGTTAGTGGGAATGAGAAAATGAAATGTGTGGATGTGGGTTTGCTTCTGTGGTTATATACATTTGTATGGAAGAGTGTGTGTGTGTGTGTGTGTGTGTGTGTGTGTGTGTGTGTGTGTGTGTGTGTGTGTGTGTGTGTGTGTGTGTGTGTGTGTGTGTGTGCGCGTGTGTGTGTGTGTGTGTTTGCAGGGGTGTGTGTGTGAGAGAGAGAGAGAGAGAGAGAGAGAGAGAGAGAGAGAGAGAGAGACCTTAGCTGGCCTTTTCTACAGTAGTCATTATAGATAGATAGATAGATAGATAGATAGATAGATTGTATTATATTGTATGAGATTTGTATTATATTGATAAATTATATTGTGAAATTTTAAAATGTATAAACAAATTACAAATTATATTGTTATACTTATTGATATATTTATAAATAATCCTTTTTTTAAAGTTCTTGTTTTACAGTCCATAATATATTGCATGAATCAGTTCAATATTTACATATTACTCTCAGTGAAAATAAAGGGAATAAATAAACTACTCAATGATGGTATTCTTCTACTACCATTTTCACTGAGTTTTTGACAGGCTCTATTGTTTATCTGAACCACTGTGGCTTTAATTAATAATTTATTTACCAGCAATATGTCCTATGAGAGTTGTATAAATGATGATAAAAAAAGCCACATTACCTTATTCTGTGCTTGTTTTTTTAATAAATCTATATAAAAGTCTCCCTAGTCACAGGTTCTAATTAGTCACCCAGCTGAACAAATGGGCTTTCACATGTGTGAGAGTATGAGCCGTGAGTGACTAATACACACAGCGTCTAAGCAGAAATGTTACCGCCGTAATACTTAGACCCTGCCATCGGCTTCTTATGAGTCCCCGATCTAGAGTATCATGGCCAAAAATAAATGAAGGAAAAATTAAATAAAGAAAGAGTAAATGAAAAACAACTCCTGCGTACCTCTTAAATGAAGCCAGAATATTGTCCTCCTCTTATTCTCTGGCCAAATGAGCACGCTTTAATAGAGTTATGTAACTTTATAAGAATTTTGTCATTTCATAAAGCCCACCAGCCCACGGTGACTGTGCCTATGGCAACCAGGAAAACAGCACACAACATCATCTTGATCTCGCCTGTAATGATTGGAATGGTTGGGATGAAACAGAATCAATCCAATTAGGAGGTTTCTCTAACTCTCGCGGAGCTCTCCAGGCTTGAAGAAAAACACAGTGATTGTCTTTTCATTCTCGAATTCGTCTTTTCATGGCAGAATTGTTGTTTTTTTTTTTTTTTTTTTTTTTTTTGGTAAAGCGCATGAAGTTTAGGAATGCTCTCATTTTCTTTTGCTCTGGCTGAAGCAACACACTCTCTACAACTGGTCTGGATCAAACTCTCAGCAAAAGCCCTTAAAAGACAAGAGATTCCTGTCAGGAAGGCATGTCATGAAGCAATTAGTTAGCACACTTAAAAAAAACCTCCTGCATAATGCCAGGTTGCACACCTGCCAATGATAATAGGACGAAACACAACCCCCTAGTCCTATAGTAACACCTGCAACACGCACAGGGGTTACATCACAGGCCTCGGGGTTACGCTGGAAATATTACAGTCGCACCTGTAGGAGGACATGAGAGGACAGGATCAGCATGTGTTGGGAAAACAGAGAAAGAAACAACGCCAGCGTTGATGCTGACTGAAGACCTGATGGCAGGAACAGGCCGTGAAATAGCAGGGGCAGCATGTTGAGTCGGGTGTGTGATTAAACACGACAGAAATGTAACAATAAAACAGGTGATTAGAAGTTGATGGATGGATAGCTCAGCGTGTGTCAGAGAGCCCAGCTTCCGTGCGTGTGGGTGTATGTGTGTGTGTGTGTGTGTGTGTGTGTGTGTGTGTGTGTGTTTATATGTGTTTATATGTGTGTTTGTGTGTGTCACAAAAGACCAGTCAAGTGCCTTTTCTGAACACACAGAAAGACAGAGAAAGAGAGGTAGACAGGGAGTAAAATACTCTCACATTCTCAGTCACCCCAAGAGATGGCAAGCAGACTGTGAAATGGCATGTTTTTCTTTTTGTCAACACACACTGTCTCTCACACAGCATGTCTTTATAGAATGTCACCAATGCCACCAAAACGCCACCATCATGTCGGTATTAAACATGTATTAACCATCCAAAAACACCTCACTGTGCCAAGGCTAGATAGCCCACACAAAGCATTGTGGGAAACAGATATTTTCACCACTGATCCCAAACCCCAAATAGAAAAAAACAATGAACCCATATTTTGGACTGTCTGTTAGGACCTCTCTAGTAACATAACTGCTTTTGACAGACACCTCCATAGGGACATGCTCACAGTGTGAATAGAGCTGAATGCAAAAAAAAACAATGAACCCATATTTTGGACTGTCTGTTAGGACCTCTCTAGTAACAAAACTGCTTTTGACAGACACCTCCATAGGGACATGCTCACAGTGTGAATAGAGCTGAATGCAAAATGGAGAGGTACACCGCAAGCAAATGTTTTTCACAGAAAATCATTGTGTACTTCTTTCTCCTTGTAAAGTGCACTTAGGGGATATATCAAAATATTTGACAGAGCACAGAGAGCAACCCAGCAGAAAATAGGAATATAAGATTTTTTGTCTTCTTCCACAGAGGGGCCCTCATGTGTCACACACAAACACACACAGATCAAAGTGTTGAGTTTGCCATGTGCTGAAAAAGATCACTGATATTACAGTAAAGTAGATGAAAATAGTGTATATGTGTGCACTAAGTAATTACCTGTGATGGGATGTATATGTTCTGCACAGGTGTCTATGGGCATGTGTGTGTGTGTGTGTGTGTGTGTGTGTGTGTGTGTGTCAGTGTCAGCGAGTGTATTTGTAGGTACGTGTTCGTGTGTGTGTGTGTGTGTGGGTGTCAGTGAGTGTATTTGTGGACGTGTGTGTGTGGGTGTGCGTGTGGGTGTGTGTATGCGTCAGTGAGTGTATCTGTGTGTGTGTGTGTGTGCGCGCGTGTGTATGTGTGTGTGGGTGTGGGTGTGTGTATGTGTGTGTGTGGGTGTGGGTGTGTGTGTGTTTGTGGGTGTGTGGGTGTGTGTGTGTGCCAGTGAGTGTATTTGTGTGTGCGTGAGTGTTTGTGTGGGTAAAGCAGGCGGGAGGGTTGTGGTGTTTCACACCTTGAGCGGGGAGTGTGTGTTTTGGACGAGACTCATGGGATCGTTGTCAGGTTCATGTGTAAGTGTGTGTGTGTGTGTGTGTGTGTGTGTGTGCGTGTGTGAGCACCACGCTGGCTCTAATGAGCAGATATGGACATTATGAAGACGGCGTGACTCACCCCTCTCTCTGGGGGAGGGACACCTGAGTCATCAGAAATCACTATCACTGCCAATGATCAGCACTCTCAGCCAGCAGCTCCTCTGACACCGGCGTAAACATACACACACTCCTAAACACCCCGCACACAAGCACAAACCATAAATATACACATACACACACGCACACACACATGCACACACGCACACACACATACACATGTATACACACACGCACACGCACATGCACGCACACACATACACGCACACACCCTCACACACATACACATGTATACGTACATACGCACACACACACGCACACACACATACACATGTATACACACATGCACACACACATGCACACACACACATACACGCACACACCCTCACACACATACACATGTATACGCACATCCACACACACATACACGCACACACCCTCACACACACACATATGCACGTACACACATGCACACATGCACACACACACCCTCACACACACACCACACCACACACACTGGACTCTGGCAGAGCTTTGGGCTCTGCTGAAAACATTTGGGTATTGTCAAGAAATGACAGCAAGGCAGTCAATGTGTGTGTGTGTGTGTGTGTGAGATGGTGTCTATGTGTGAGAGTGTGTCTGTGTCTGAGCGGGTGCTTGTGTGTGTATGTGAGAGAGAGACAGAAGGAGGGAGCAAAGAATTGAGTGAGTGAGTAAGAGAGAGAAAGTGAGTGTGAGAGAGAGAGTGAGTGAGTGAGAGAGAGGGAGACAAAAAGTGAGTGAGTGAGTGAGTGAGTGAGTGAGTGAGTGAGTGAGTGAGTGAGTGAGTGAGTGAGTGAGTGAGACAGTGAGTGAGTGAGTGAGTGAGTGAGTGAGTGAGTGAGTGAGTGAGTGAGTGAGTGACACAGTGAATGACACAGTGAGTGAGTGAATGAGTGAGCAAGTGAGTGAGTGAGAGAGTGAGTGAATGAGTGAGTGAGTGAACAAGTGAGTGAGTGAGTGACAGATATACTTTAGTGTGTTTAATGACCCTACGAGAAAATGAATCAACTGACCAAATTAATCTCATGACTAAAGGCTGTGATGAGGGACCTAGCACTTGACCAAACAAACACATACACAAACACACACATACACAGACACACAATGAGAGAGAGCAAGAGACTTACTCGCACACATACAATCAGAGCAGAACGCTGTTCTCTAAAAGCAGCAATGGCTGTGTTTATTCTCCTATAAAATCAATAGTATTAGGCCGTGCCAAGCACAGCATTTGCAAGACATGCCCTTCCCAGAAGGACATCACCATGGCAGCACTTCCCAAAACAAAAAACACAGCTGAGAACTTTCAGTGTGCTCCCTATGTGTGTGTGTGTGTGTGTGTGTGTGTGTGTGTGTGTGTGTGTGTGTGTGAGGGAGCGAGAGAGAGAAAGGAGAGAGCATGAATGATATCATATGTGTGTGCGCTGCTTTAAACCTATGGCGGTCAATACAGCTGTGTGTGTGTGTGTGTGCGTGTGTTTGTGTGTGTGCGCGTGTGTGTACGTGTGTCCGTGTGTGTGTATATATGCTTTAAACCTATGGCGGTCATTAGAGTGTCTGGCACAAGCAATACGGCTGCGTGTGTGTGTGTGTGTATATATATGTGTGTATGTGCGCACGCGTGAGTGCGTGTGCGTGTGCGCGTGTGCGTGTGCGTGTGTGTGTGTGTGTGTGTGTGTTCTTATTGAACAACAGAGCAGTGTACTCTGGGGAAAGCGAGTTAATCAGAAATGATGAAAGCCAGTGGAAAAAAGCAAAAGCCACTGACAGACACAGCACAAGCTGCACATAATACAGATGACTACTTTTTTAAATACTACTACACTACTAATGAAATAGCATCAAACACGCGTTTTTAAAATACTACTACACTACTAATGAAATAGCATCAAACATGCGTTTTTAAAATAATACTACACTACTAATGAAATAGCATCAAACACGCGTTTTTTAAATACTACTACACTACTAATGAAATAGCATCAAACACGCGTTTGCACGCACACACACACTCTCTCTCTCTCTCTCTCGCTCTTTCACACACACACTCTCTCTCTCTCCCTCTCTCTCTCGCTCTCTCTCTCTCTCTGTCTTTCACACACACACACACTCTCTCTCGCTCTCTCTCTCTCTCCTTCTCTCTCTTTCACACACACACGCACACACTCTCTCTCTCTCACTCTTTCACACACACACTCTCTCTCTCTGTCTCTCGCCCTCTCTCTCTCTCTCTCTCTTTTACACAAACACACACAGACGCATATGCATACGTATACATTGGCACACTCACAAACAAAAATAAATACAGACTCTCTTTTCACAGAGATACGAACGTCCAGAAACACAAAACTGGAATTAAATGAACTCAGCCCCCCCACCCCCCCACCCCTCACAAAAACCCATCCACTAGCCAGGCTTCAGTGCTTATTTGTTTTATGTGAAAGGATGCCAGGCCATCTACTTATCATTAGATGCCTAAATAGATTTAGTCAGATAAATAACCTGTGGGGACTTACTTAAAAATTCTTGGTTCCACAGCTGAAATTACACGGAGTATTAAGCACTGGTCTGTTAAAGATGCCAGAAGCCCTGTGCCACACACACACACACACGGAAGCATACAGACCCAGACAAACACAGACATACACACAAACATAGACACACACACACACACACGTGCACACAGGTCCCCAGGGTTGAATATTGGTGGTGGGTTATTGGATGGCCCCGAGCCCACTCATGTCTTATGACATTGCGTTGACTTCAAAAAACGTATTTTCTTCTGACCCATTTTATGCTGTTTGTTCTCTCTCTCTCTCTTTCTCTCTCTCTCTCTCTCTCTCTGTCTCTCTCTCTCTCTCTGTCTCTCTCTCTCTTTCTCTCTCTCTCTTTTTCTTTCTCTCTCTCTCTATCTCACTGTCTCTCTCTCTTTCTTTCTCTCCCTCCCGCTCTCTCTCTTGGTCTCTCTCTCTCTCTCTTTCTTTCTCTCTCTCTCTCTCTCTCGGTCTCTCTCTCTCGGTCTCTCTCTCTCTCTCTCTCTCTCTCTCTCTCCGTCTCTTCCCTCATGCCCCATGGACAGGGCTGTAATATGGGAAATGAGTCCACCACTCTGCCCTCAGTGATGGCCAAGAGGATGTCCTCACAGCCCCCCCACCCCACCCCCCATCCATCCTCAACCCACCCCCACCACCCCCCATGCTATCCAGAGAGGTGCCTTCATTAGCTTTGCTAAGTAATTATAGATGCTATCACACATACTCGTACCAGTAAATTCCCCAACTCCAGAATTTAGACTAGTGACATGAAGAAGTGACTGTGGAATAGAAGAAATGTGGGTAGCACTTTATAATAACTACCTCCATATAATCACTTAATTCACATTTCTTAGCTCTTAACACTTTGTTCCTCATTTGGTAACAATTGCTTTTATGCTATTTTTCATCAGTACATTATTTATGAACATATCTACAAATGTTAAAGGAGACAGAGAAGGTGATAGGTGAAATGTGACAGACAGAAAGGCAGCAGGCTGAGAGATAGACAGCAGATAGCATATAGACAAACAGTCAGACATACAGACAGATATCCAACTGACATCCACACAAATGTGTGTCAGTATATTTATAGATGATTTACTGACGAGAAATAGTGCAAAAAACAATATTTACCAAATGATGAACAACGTGTTAAATTACAGTTAACAAATGCAAAACAAATGCTCATTAGGAAGTAGTTATTCTAAAGTGCTACTGAAGTGTGCGATGAAGAGGGTGTTGGTGGCTGCTCGTGTTGGTGCTGGTGGTGATGAAGATCATAATGCGATGCTGCATAAAGAAAAGTGGTAATGCATTTAACATCTGTTGTCTCAATTGAAAGCCACTCGGTAGACAAAAGTTCAGCACTGTGTTCACAATCATTTTTTTTTCTAAGCAGAGCCCTCTTCTCGACCCATCTCTCCATCTCCAAAAGGCAGCGTCGCACCACACCGCTTATGAATAATGAATTATGTTACACCACACGGCCACCGTGCCAATATCAATATAACACTCGCCCTGGTGGAGAAGCTTCACACTCAGCCAGCATAGCCAAAGCAAGTCTTGCTATCGTCCATTTAATCTGCCGCGCATGCCAAAACAGACACCAGGACATGGGCGAACATACTTTTGAGGGGAATGAGTTGAAACAACACGGGGGACATTTTTAGACGGATTCTCGGTTGCACTAAAAATGAAGTATGGGTTTGATGCCTGATTGAACGTGACAAGCTGAGCTCAGTGGCAATGCCTCGGAGAAGCAGGAACAGAGAATTACGGCAGGGAATGAGAATAACAGAGTGAAGCTATCTGATGTGGCACACATACGCACACACACACACATGCACAGACAGAAACGCACACGCACACTTGCACATGACACTCACTCACTCTCTCTCTCTCTCTCTCTCACACACACACACACACACACACACACACACACACACACACACACACACACACACACCCGCACAAACACTCAGCCAATGATGCCTTATCCAGGCCAGACCTGCTGCTGTAAGTTAGGAACAGTCTCTTACCTGAGCAGGTGTTTCAGTTGCCCTCAATGAGCCCTCATCATCACAACAAGAACCTTAAAGAACCCTAAAAACACTTCTGGAAACAGAACAGAAACAGACCAAAAAAAGCCTCTACCCCTAGACCACTCTCATGTGGCTGGAAGACTCTGTGAACCACTGCACGCCCCCACCCTCATCCTTAAACACTTAAATCTCCTTCAGCACCCTGCATGCTTTGCCCCTGATCCCCCAGAAAGAAGCCCCCACAATGAAGCCGAGTTCAGACCTCTGTCTGGAGATCTCCCCCCCACCCAACCCCCCACCGATGCTGCCAATGCTGCTGTCGCTGCAGCAGGCGAGACTCGGCAGGCGTACGTACGAGGCAGCCGGGCCGAGAGGAGAGGAGAGGAGAGGAGAGAGAGGGAGAGCTGAGAGCAAGAGAGAGAACGAGGAGACACAGGATCCCGTTGCTGGCGCTGGAATGGAGAGAGTCCATGGCATCATGTCTTATTTATTGGTGTAAAAATGACTAAGGTGAGTTGGGCTGGTGAATCAGCAGGTGTGAGGGAGAGAATGCTTTCAGAGCCATCTGCGGAGGCTTCTCTCTCTCGCTCACTCTCTCTCCCTCCCTCTGTCTCTCTCTCTCTACCTCTCTCTTTCTCTCTCTCTCCCTCTCTCTTTTCTCTTTCTCGAGTGGGAGCACACTCACTAGTCATTACAAGCAGAGGTGTACTGTGGGGGCCCTTCACCTATTCGCCGGCAGAAATGCATGCAGGCCTTCTCATCGCGTCTCCAGGGCTGGTGAGTGTGTGTGTGTGTTTGTGTGTGTGTACGTGTTTGTGTGTGTGTGTATATTTTTTAACAATTACTCAGTGGAGAGGCATGATTCATCGCACTACTCGCTGTGAGAGAAGTGACTGTGTGTGTGTGTGTGTGTGTGTGTGTGTTCGTGTTCATGTTTGTGAGTGTGTGAAGAGTAGGAGAGTTGAATAATAGACTGTAATAGATGTTGCGTACGATGTCGGTTATGTACTTGCTTCTTCTCCCTCCTTCGTTCTTTTCTTCCGCTCGCCTTCCATTTCTTTGTCTTTCTCTCTTACACATTATAACCCCCCCTACACACACACACACACACACAGACACCCCACCCCCATTGCACGTGTGTAAGAAGCCCACAGACAGTTTGCACAGCGGAGAAGATGACAGGCTTTACTCCGTAGGCCTGCTGTAACGATCGCCAGTACACATATACCTTTTTTATCCCAACACCCACCACCAGGGTGACCCCTGAACCTGTTGCTGTGCAACCATACAGTAACAACACACTCTAACTTACAGTGTTCTGCATGTGAGGTACAGTAGGTGAACATAAAAGCGCATTAAGCTAGAAGAAGCCTGCCTCAAAACCTACATATATCACACTTTTTTCCCGGTTAAGTGAATGTTCTATGTATGCAGATGTGTACAATATGTTTTGTAATGTGCATTATTGCTTAATTTCATTGTATAGGCAACTGCTCAATGACAATAAACGTCTTGAAGTCATGTGTATGCTGCTAGACACCTTTATTTTCGTTCGGGATCAATAAAGTAACTCTACTCTACTCTACTTAACACTCATAGGACATGGTGAGAAGTTAAATATAATACAGCCTGGGTGAATACAACAAAATATTATAGGGGAATCAACTCAAATGCTCAGTCGGGGTACTTAGGATTTGACGAGGTACTTAGAATTTGGCTTTGATACACGTTCATATTGAGTGGTGGTCATGTGCTGCTCTGTTAGTCCTGTCTTCACTGTAGAGCTGTGGTAAGTCTGTGGTGTGGTTCCTCAATGTTGGTAGCAGTTTGAGGCAGTGTTGTGATCCCATTAGGGTGTCCTCCATTAGGGTGGCTTAAGTCCGGAGAACCTGCTTGTTGGTCACTGATGACCTCTAAGGTTTTGAGGAGATGGTGGCAGTTTTGGACATATGTTTTTTCCCAGCCCTACATGGGCAGCTGTGGCCTACTGGTTAGGGCTACAACCTTGACTCTAAAGAGCTGAGGGTTCAATCCCTGACTGGAGCATGGCTGAAGTGCCATTGAGCAAGGCACATAACCCCACACTGCTCTGGGTTAGTGTGTGCTTCAGTGTAATTCAGTAATCCAGGAATTGGGATAAATGCAGAGAACCAATTTCCCTAAAGGGACCAATGATAAGTAAAATAAGCTTACATAAATAAAAATGTTGTCTCTCCAGCTTTAGCATAATAGCTGTTCGATTGCAGGGGCTGCTCTTACCACTGTACACAGCTTATCATAGGCCCGTGCTGTGTGCATCCTCGTTGTCTGGCCTGGTGCCACAAGCTGCAGCATCCATGCAGACTCGTCGTCTGACTCTTTTCCCCTCTGTCTGACCTTTGTGAGCGCAGAGTGCACACCCTGTTGAACAACAGGGAGCAGCATGGACTTAGTCATTGGGATCAGAGTTCCTGCGCGGCGTGACAGCAGACGTTGTGCCTGTGAGGGAAGGCCATCGGCGTGGGGTGTTGCGCAGGTTGAGGAGGGACGCCTGGAATTCGGTCCCACCACGAGCGCATTTTTTTCTATTATATGTTTGGTAGAGTGTAGATTTCACACTCTGCCAAGCTATCGGACTGAGGATAGTTGGGGCTGTTGGTAATACGCAAAAAGTCCCACGAGAGTGCAAACTCTGAGAATTCTCTGCTGGTCAGTGTTCGAGCATTATCAGCCATGAGTTGCAGCGGAATGGCATGATGATAAATCTCTGCAACAACAGTCTACTGTCATTTGTGAGCTCATCTCTCATGGCGTAGTAGGGCGTTAACACTTGTGAGAGGTTTTTGGGAGGAAGCTGGCCAGTCATTTGAGATGATGCCGGTAAGGCACTTGCATGTGGAGTCATTTGAGTATCTGTCTCCTGTCTGAGTTCCTCCATCCATCTGGAGGGTAGCACCAACCATGACCTTGTACTCGTCAGTGTCATCAGCAGGATTTGTGGAGGGAAGATGTGACCTTGAGAGTGTGTCTGCCACATAAAGCCTACCATTGGAGTTTCAGCATCATTATTATTACATTATTATTACATTACACTTACCTGACGCTCTTATCCAGAGCGATTTACAGATATTTACAGGGTTTCAGTTACAGTCCCTGAAGCAGTGTGGGGTTAGATGCCTTGCTCAAGGGCATCTCAACCATGGGTATGGCAGGATTCGAACTGGCAAGACCAACTCCCTAACCACTAGGCCACAGCTGCCCAGCATCATTCCCAGCAAGCAGGCAGAGGCTGTATAAAGCGGTTGCTTGACTATGGTGGTAAGATGGTCCTCCATATATGAAGTCAAGAAACTTCTGGCAAATGAAAACTAGGGCCAAGAGCTTTTTTTTCGATCTGTGCGTAACGAGACTTTGTATCGTTGGTGGCTCTAGAGGCAAAAGCCACCTGCTTGTTGTGCTGAAGACAGTCCACCCCCAGGCTGTGCTGGGATGCATCGGCTCACAACACATCAAAGTACTGCAACACCAGTGGGGCCATCAGTGTTGTGCCCTTTAGAAGGTGGCCTCATGGTGCTCGAGCCAGCACCAATCAGTGTCTTGATGGAGGAGTCCAAGTAATGGTGCTGTGAGTTTACCATAGTTTTGTATAAACTTGTATAGATAGTTGGTCATACCCTGAAACAGTTGTAGCCCTAGTTTATCCTGTGCTGTGGGGCATCAGACGAACAGCCTTGGTCTTTTTCAGGGTCGGGTTTCACACCCTAGCTTGTGAGGAGGTGTCCCACATAGGGGACTTAAGGCAGAGGGTATATAAGCCCTCCGTAATTGGGGGGTGCTACCTTTTACATTGTACATTATTTACATTAATATGTCGGTAACCCCCACTCCTGCTATTTTTGTCTGTTTGGGGGGTATTGGGGGGTCTTGATCAAGGGGTACCATACCCCCATTATCCCCTTCAATTCAGACTATCTCAGGTACCCAGAAGCAGTATTTATCATAATTGAGGTTGATGCCAATGGCACGCATTCTGTCCATGATCTTGTGGAGGCGTGCCTCATGCTCCTCTACAGATCTTCCCCTGACCAAGACATCGTCTAGAACAATCTCACAGGGGAGCCCTGCAAAAAGCTGCTCCATGCAACGTTGGAGCACTTCGCTCCCTGTGGAGATGCCATAGGGCTTGCGGAGGAAGTGGTAGCGGCCAGCTGGAGTGATGAATGTGGTGTCTGGATGATTCCTCATCAAGAGGGACCTGCCAGAACCTGCATTTTGCATCCAGCACGCTGAACACTCGTGCTTCTGGCATATCTGCGATGACCTGCTCCACCATGGTGGTGAGGTCTAAACAGAGCTTTGTTCAGGTGTACAGGGTCTATGCATAACCTGTCTTTACCATCCTTCTTGCTCGGTGTCACTACGTTTGAAACCCAGTCAGTGGCCTCCACTACAGGTGTGATGACCCCTAGCTTGGTCAGCCTCTCAAGCTCAATTATGATAAGTTATGACTTTCTCTTTCATAGCCAGTGGCACTCACCTGGGAGCATATGGCAGGGTGTACGGTTTCGTTGATCCACATGTGGCAACTTGCCGAAAGCATTTTTGTCAAACAGGTCTTTATACTTAGATAGTTCTGGAGCCCCTTGTTGAATGTTGTGGACATCAGAACCAATGCTGACTAGACCCAGTTTCATGCTTTCTGAAAGGACCGCCGCAGTTTGAACAGAGAACTTCCGATAATGCACACACCTCTCCCTCTTTTTTCAATCCTTTGTTACCTCATTCTGAATGTTCATGCGGCATGCATAGTTCGATAGCAGAGGACAGTGTGAGGTCTTTCTGTTTGAGATGTTATGACGGTAATGTGTCACTGCAGATGCCACAGAACAAATCACTCTGTAACTAGAAAAGCACTCAGAGAGCCCAGACCTCCACCAGAGCAGCTCAGATCACCACCAAAATCTAATCACTTTTAAGTTCCCCCATTTTCGACCTACCCTGAAAATTTCATCAAAATCCATCCATATCTTTTTGAGTTATGTTGCTAACTAACAAACAAATTAACAAACAAACAAACGATGCTGGCAGAGGTAATAAGTTAATCTGTCAGATTTCCAAAGTTACATTTCTTAGCAAACAGCCTTAAGGTGAATGCTGCAAGTGGAATGGTGCAAGTGTTAAAAATTATGTCAGTCCATTAATCAGGTTTTTCAGCTGTAAATGGCATCAAATTTCACTACCAGTACCTCCAGGACCTTTTTGTGCTCATCATCTGTGAACATAAAAGTCTCGTGCTTGTCCGGGACATTCGGGCCGGCCAGGTTTAGGAGGTTGTACAGGTCGTACACCTGGACCTTCTTTGTGCTGGCCGAGAGGCCCGGCATACAATGGACTCGCCATTCCTTTTAAAACTTAATCCAATGTTCTGCTTTTTAAGTTTTCATCAAAGATAAGTGAGTCGGAGTCCTTGCGCCATTGTGACACCGTGAAGACGTATGTAAAAAACGCACAGAGGTCTGTAGGTGTGCTCTAAAGTCAAAGTCAAAGTCAAAGTGTACTTTATTGTCAATTCACTATGTAACAGAAATTACACAGAGGACTGAAATTGCGTTTCACCAGACACCAAATGTGCAATTTGAACTAGAAACACACACGCACGACACACACACACACACACACACACACAGACACACATCCACACACACACACACGTGAAGTGTGCACAGACATCCACAATAAATAGACATAAGACATTCAGATAAACATATACGCTTCCAACAAGAAGGAAAGTTCGAGGTAGCTCTTCTTGGTTGCTGGTGTAGGTGAAAAGGGAAAAAGTGAAATGTGCAATATGTAAGGTGCAATAAGTGAAGGTGCAGTTGGTAAAGTGCAAGTGTAAAAGCAGCATGGACATCAGTGTGTGGATGTCAGTAACATTGCTCTAACATGTGCCAGTAGACATATACCTTTTTTATCCCACCACCCATCACCAGGGTGACCCCTGAACCTGTTGCTGTGCAACCATACAGTAACAACACACTCTACACCCCCCATCCCCTCTGTTTTTGTTTCGTTCTCCCAAACCTTTATGTCCCTCTCTCTCTTACTCATGCTGTCTCACCCACATCAATGCCCTCTCTTTCCCATTTTCCTCCCATTACTTTTTCCCAAACCACCAAACATTTGCCTTAAGACGGGGTTATGAAAAGATGTTGTGAATTGAAACAGGTTGTGCTGGTAATCTGTGCGTGGGTGTGTGTTTGTATATGTGTGTGTTTTGTGTGTGTGTGTGTGTGTGAGAGAGAGAGAGAGAGAAACAGAGAGAGAGAAACAGAGAGAGAGACAGAGACAGAGAGACAGAAAGAGAGAGTGTTTTCGTGTTTTCGTGCGTACGTGTGTGTGTACACGACCACACAATATGAGCTTAAAAAGAAGTGACTGTTTACAAATATTAATCACTACATCATTCACACCATGTACTGTCATTAGGATCACTAGCTACAACTATCCAAATGACACTTTTTTAAGTGTTCAGTCATTTTGGCTCGACCACAGAGCTCCACTCCAAGTCAGTTTGACACTCCCCCATCAATATGACCCATTTTAACTGGAAAACTTGCATTTGACCTGATGAGGCTGTGAGCTATGACTAATAACAACACCACCAAAGACAGAATGTGAAGGCCCAGCCTCGGCCATGTTCTAGGCCCCAATCACTATGTCACCTACCGCCCTCGGACCAAAAACAGTCACCGCCTGAAAATTCATGAGGGTCCAATGACTCAGAAATAACCACAAATCTGCTCGCCAAAATGCTTCCACTTTACGGACCAGTCTGTTTCATCCCTACTGCCTCCTCTCAAAAAAAAAGAAGAAATGTGCCTTTGACCTGCGACAACGCACTTAGCCTCTCGACCATGTGAATTATGCAACAGGACATGTGAGTTGCGCCAGCTGGAGCCGATCCACGAGAGGGAACCAGGCCGTGGTGCCTGGGTGTCACCTCACTCGGCCAGGGGTGCGAGAGTCACAGCCCCCCCCCCCCCCCCCCCCCCCATCCTCCCGGAGGAACGACTGACCAGCCAGCCGTCACATCACATACACAAAATAAAAGCGGCAGATTCGTTTGACGCCAGAACGTGTCGGACTTGGCTGAGCGTATAGATCTGTGATTCTAAAAGTGAAACTGCGAGCGGATTTCGCAGCTCAGGCTCGACTGACGTCGGGGCAAGCGGCGGTGGCGGTGGTGGAGGTGGCACCTTCCTGGGGTGAACTGGAAGGCTGCGTGCCTGTCCTTGCCTGTCTGATAGCTCGGTGTGAGCGTATGAGAAGGCAAGTGACGCACAAAACCCGCCTAGGCCTACTGGCGCTTTTGCCGTAAAAAAAAAAAAAAAAAAAACAGAAAACTTGCAGCTTTTTTTTTGTAAGAGAGGGGAAGAAAAAAATTGAATCTGTTCTCACTGAGCGCTTCCAATCAACAGCTAAAGTGGGTGCCATTGCAGCTTCGTTGCCACCAGTCGCAGGATATGGGCACACACGTCTTCTCAGACAGTGCAAGATGTCTGCAACCGGCAACCGGCAATGCGACGCAACAGGCCCACAGAGACTCAGTGGGGTTTTTTGGCAATGTGTACGGTCTACTCACAGTTCTGAGCCATTTAAGTTGAGGTGGATCGGGGGGTGGGAGGGGAGGGGATGGGGGAGGGGGAGGGGGAGGGGGGAGGGGGAGAGGGCTCTCCACCTACAGACCAGCCATTGTTTTGCTGGGTCCAGCATGTTTTGCTTGGTCCAGAAGCTTACAACTAATGTAAAAGATGAGTCAAAATTGCATCCGCGTCATAGGCCATCAGTGAGTAGTTTTGGTTACTCACTAAAGAATCCAAGTGGTTATGAATGGGGGTGGGATTCGGGGGCAAATGCTGAATCTAAGTTGGCCTGCGTCATGTAACATATTGCCACTGGCTAAGCAGTTGCACCGGGTCTGGTTGCCTGTGACTGTGAAAAGGATGCCTCAGTTCTCTGTGGAAGCTTTTTATTTCTGTCGAAGCCTCCTCGTTTGTTCTCTTCTGCTCAGCCCCTGTAGTGCATTGTTTAGTCATAATGGCCGACGACATTTAGAATCATTTCACTTGTCGTTTAAATGCTATCACTGAAAGGGACAGTCGTACGTAATCTTTGTACATAATCTTTGCTGACATGATAAAGCTGTCACAATGCCAGCAAGAATGGCAGCAAACAACAACCCATCCCAACAAGACCTCAGTCCTCATTTGGGTGTAGTGATTTGTTTCCCTTTTTTGTACGCCCAGCCAAAATATTTATCTCCTCGAAAGCATTTGTCTCATTTTCCCTGAGCCGCATGATCTCATCTCAAAAACATGACTGACTCTTAAGGCCTTACAGTGACAGACAGAGAGAGAGATAGAGAGAGAGAGAGAGAGAGGGACAGACAGAGAGAGAGAGCGAGAGAGCATATCTGCCAAGTAAGGGCTTTTGAATGCAAGCCCTATGCCTCCTTGGCTGTCGTAGCATCTGACTATAGTATTATTAAGCTGTAAGATAGCCCCAGAGAGCCTAATTGGATGCCGAGCCTCATTTGCTGTTTAAGTGAACATTGACACAAGGAGTCATTAAATTATTGCCTCCAAACCATCGCACTAGAAAGTGCCGGAAAAAAAAGACTAACCGAACGTGATGTTTTGCGGTGGCTCACTTGAGCAGTAATTTCACACATCCGATCATTTAAGACTCATCCATCTACTCATATCATCAGGAATATTCATCATGTCTGATTAACACATTTCTAGACAGTAATCTGAAAGTCCTCCATACGTTCCACATGTTTGCAAGTGATACATATGTGATATATGTTGTACATAGCGAGGTCTGTGTAGCAGTTGTCGTGGCCAAGTGTTTTAAGCAAGGTCTGTGCATAGAGTATACTGTACATGTGGCATGTTACAAACAGCATGATTCACGTTCATATGTTGCACACATGCATGCTGCATGTTACTCATATGATACGCACAACATGTTGTCATGTTCGTACGTCCCATGCCGCAGGTTTTTACCTTCTCTAAACGCCTGCTGACAGCCGTGACCTCCTCCCGCGCCCTCATTGGCCGACCTGAGCCGATAATGAACCTGTGGGCCAGGATTTTCACACCGTGGGCGGGTAAGATGGCGAGGGGGAGTAGGGAGTGGGGAGTGGTGTGTGTGTGTGTGTGGGGGGGGGTGGGGGGTTGTCATGCTGAGGAGGAGATTATAATATTCATAGACAGAGGCTGCTCCAGTGTGGTGCTGGGCAGAGCGCATATGGAGGCAGATGGAGTGACGCTGAGAACAGAGAACAGGCTCTTCCACCCCGACCAACAGCAGTTGCGTGCAGAGACCAATCCAGCCTGCCTTGTCTTCATCACAGAGAGAGGAGGATATGGAAAGAGAAAGAGAGAGAGAGAGAGAGAGAGAGAAGAGAGAGAGAGAGAGAGAGAGAGAGAGAGAGAGAGAGAGAGAGAGAGAGAGAGAGAGATGAAAGGAGAGAAACAGGAATTGTAGCAGATAAAGGGAGGGAAACAGAGAGAGAGCGAGCGAGAGAGAGAGAGCGAGAGAGAGAGAGAAAGAGAGAGAGAGAGATGGAGGGAGGAAAACGGAGGAACTTTAGTGGATAAAGGGAGGAAAACGGAGAGGGAGAGAGACATGGAAAGCCGGGAGGTGAGGAGGCAAAAAACGAAGACAGATAGAGAACAGGAGTGGAAGAGGCAGGGAGAAACAGAGGAGGGGGGAGAGAGAGAGAGCAAGGGAACGATTAAATAAGACAGAAAATGCAACTGAAACATTTCCTTGCGGGATGCCAATTTAAAAACTGCAAACGGTTAATCGTACCTCTGCGAAAGCAAAAGGAGGGGGCGGGGGGCACAGAAGAAGAAGGGGGGAGGGGGATTACACGCGTGCGCGGGAGTACTTGCGTACACACTGATACTCACACACGTCGCGCAGGCAGGACGTTGCTAAGCGATGAAAATAAAAATGAATACTTCAGCAATTACGGCATGACAACTTCTAATGACTTCAGTGCCGGCAGAAATGGAACTGTCTGTAAGGGGGTAGTGCACTTTCTCTCTAACCCCCTCTCCCTTACTTACATTCTCTCTCCCTCACTCCATCTCTCTCTGCCTCACACACACACAAACGTTCGTTTCCCCATTTTCTTTCTCAGTCTGGATACTTGTTTTCAAGCAGCTTCTTGAAGGCTATCAGCCTGAGATGCTGAACAAATAAATCAGTTGAATCTGTACGCCGCATTATGACCTACTAAACGTGTCAGGGTGATCAACAGGCACATGCATAAATCGTCTGAACACCTCAAAGTGATAATCTCAAATCTTATGACGCTGTGAGACTGAGAAATGATCTCTACTGCGTCGTAAGTTGCATGTAGCGAGGGGATAACCAAGGGATAAACAACGTGCGTCTTTTTTTGCGTCATAAGATGTTGATCCTCATTCTGATCCAAGACACAAGTCAGTCAGCGACCCGGCTGCAATGTTTCCCACAAGGTCCGCAAAATCACACGAGAGGCCACAGACGTGGAGCAGAGGGCCGTGAGGAGTTTGTGGAGGAGGGAGTTTTTAAGCCGATGATCAGGCTGTCAAGTTCCATTTTTATAGCCGCGGTTTTCACTACAAAAAAAGAGACAGGATTTAGTTACCTCAGATGTTTTACATGGCAAAGATTAGAACCATCTCTAAATTCGGGGATATGGCATAGCTACTTCAAAATATGTAATTAACTGCTTAAACACCTGCTGCAGATTCCCCCCTTGAAATATTATGTTACTAATCCAGCAAAATATAATTTCATTGACATTATTAATATTTTCCAACATGATTATACTAAGACCTGTATTTCACCATGACATATAATTAGCATCAATTTCTGTAATACTGCTAAACTACTGGAGGAAATATTTAAATACATTGTATAGGCATATAGCAACATGACAAACATGACATTTTTTAGATATCTTTTAAGGCAGTGCCTTTCTAAAAATGCAACACAGGTCATCCTAAGTCAATGAGGGTACACACCCAAAACCTACAGACCACAGGATGAAAGGAGGCTATATCCATGACATTTCTTTACAACTGCAAATATTTACAGCATATGAAGCAACTATACATCTGATTTTGACCAGATGACAACCAGTTATTTATTTTTTACCTAAGGGTTTTTTTGTCTTTCAGCTAGTGAAAAACCTGATCAAAAGTGCATAGACTAATAGCTGGAAATGACCAAGGCAAAGGTGGCCAACAGCCCAGGCACAGGATGCCTGTGCAAATAAAATGAACACGATAGTGACTCGCCAATGAACAAAGACTGTTTAATAGAGAGGGGAAGGAAAGAGTTGTTTTGATTGGAGGTTGTTCTAAGCCCAACGGAAGCTTAACTTTAACACCAGATGATAACAGAAATCCCCCCTAGGCACTGTGTGTATGTGTGTGTGTGTGTGTGTGTGTGTGTGTGTGTGTGTGTGTGTGTGTGTGTGTGTGAGTGTATATGTGTGTGTGTGTGTGTGTGCATGTCTGTCTTTGTGTGCTTTAAGGGGGGTGTCATTTTCTGGTATTAAAATAAGTAGCTGCCTATTGTATGTCTTCAGAGTCTGATCAGTGGCACGGGGGTTGGCCGGTCGGCTGCTGTCGAAGGAGGCAGTCAGAGGGGTCACGCAGCTAGTGAACATAATTAGTGGGTTTGTGCCGAGTGTTTGTTGGGTGAGGTAGTGGCATGACGCACTCTGCCCCAGTTCGGCGGGACATGGGCCCGTGCCCCTGGTACT
>CM050209.1:22075000-22100000 GCA_027475355.1 Coilia nasus
GAACGTGATTCACCCAACCTGGCCCACTTCCACCTCACATTATCGGCTGCTGCCAGACACCTGTGACGATGTGTGGATGCACGAGCAAGGGTGTGTGTGTGTGTTAGAGAGAGAGAGATGGAGAGAGAGAGAGAGAGAGAGAGAGAGAGAGAGAGAGAGATAGAAAGAGTGTGCGTGTGGATTTGGGTGAACGAGTGCGCCGTATGTGCCAACAGAGCAAATTATGCTGGAGTTAGGCGTTGGAATTAGGAGTTTGGAGGAGCCCACGTCATTGGGGTGTCCTCTTCAAATAGGATGTACAATATGGGCAAAAATGACTGATTTCAGCTTAATCTCTTCTGCAGGGGATTTGGTGAGTTTTTTTCATCAGATCTGATTGTTGGTTAACTCCCCATGAGATACAATAGATAAAATATATTGATATAGATTTAGCCTGACCTCGACTGTTTATGGACAACATTGAGTTTAAATGGCTTGTGTTGATTTTTAACAAACATACAGCAAATCAATGGCTGCTGACCTCTGCTCAATAGGGTTCACTGAATACAACATAAACACAAACCTAAATGTCTTGGCCTGTATTTGACCTCTTAAACACTACGAGCCAAGCAGATATTCTTCCACAAATGTTTATTAGAACAGTTAGCCATTTTCCAAAGGTCACACTCAGCCGCAAGGCCAGTTAGCGGCCTCTGAGGAAGCACTTATGTGTGGAGAGGCTTTTCAGATTGACAGCAAAAGAGCAGCAGCTAGCATGTGTAGCGTAGCGTAGCGTAGTGTAGCATACAGCGCGGCCTCGCTAATCCCTGTCGCCACGGCTGCAGGTGGCCGTGTCGGTGTGAGTCACCGGCTGACAACCGGGTCATCGCTTTGTTGCCGTCCCCATCTCCTGAGGTGTCCCAGTGTCAGTCAGTAATATGCGTGAGTCACAGCATCACAGGGTGCTGTGGTGTGGTGTGGTGTCGGTGGTGGTGGGGGTGGTGGCAGGGGGGGTGGGGGTGAGGGTTTTCTGGAGACAGGCCACAGCGACTCATTGTGATAGCTTATTTTCTGGGCTAGAGGTGGCAAATGGAGTGGAGGTGGCGAAGGGACGAAGGACTAAAAACTGCAATCCCCCTCCCACCATAATAATAATATTAATAATCATCAACACCATTATTATGATTATGATTATGATGATGATGATGGTGATGATGATGATAATTATTATTATTATTATTATTATTATTATTATTATTATTATTATTATTATTATTATCATTATTATTATTATTATTATTATTATTATTATTATTATTATTATTATTATTCAACAGCAGCAACAAGAACAATAATAATAACAAAATTATCATTTTATGAGTATGTTAATTAAGTCACCTTGTTAGAAGTGAGCATAGCTTCATGTTTGCAGAACACAAGCCACACATCACCTTGGCCTTTCCCCCTACTGTCCCCGATTGCTCACTAGGGAGGTCTGTTTGTGTGTAAAAAGCTGACTGATCTCTTGGATGCTGAAATCCCCCCTATGAAATAACTCTCTGTGGATGACAGTGGAGCGATGCAGGTGTCTGCACTTTAGTGAGCTCATTTTGTGTTTCAGGACTTTTGTGTTGCTGGTGGGAGTCAGAATTATGTGAAACTGCAAACAGTATGGTAATCTGAAGCAATATCAGTCACAAACAGAAAACCATTCAACCTTTTCATCACCTGTCACCTTTCATTTCACCAGAATTATATGTGGCAGTTGCACTTCTTTAAATGTACCCAAGGCTTTGTCTGCTTTTTAGAAAACCATTTGGAATATAAGATAAATATTGAGTATCACAGTATGTATCTTTCATATTTTGAATAGTTTGCTAATGTTTGTGCTAATGTTTTAAATTTAGCTTAATTAATGAATGACGGTGCATAGGTTCTTTAGTGCTTTTCTTTCTTCAGCCTTTTATTGAATTATATTTTTCTTCATTATATTTTTGGAACATAGAACAATGACTGTAAATTATCCCACATATTAATGAAAATCATCTCACATCAGCTAGAAAATACAAGAGTGCATCTAACATATAGCTTTCCAATGGAAATTCTTATGCCATGAAAAATAATTTTGTCCTCAGATAATTTTTGGCAATCGTTTGTATTCTTTTGTGGTTCTCTTGGAATATTCTCAGTGTAACTTGTGCCAGTAGAAACATTTATTAAAAAAGTGTGTTTTTTGTGGTACACCAGCATGTTAATGTCTAAATGAACGATGTCAGAAAGAGCCGTTGTTGAAACACACACGCACACACATTTACACACACAGACACACACACACACACAAATACACACACACACACACACACACACACACACACACACACACACACACATACACATTTGCAGCACATCAATGAACAGACTAATGGGTAACTATGGGGGTTTTGGTACAGGTTATGATTAATATTATGATGATTAACATCTCCAGCTCTAAACACTAGCTGTTAAAGGGGGAAATTATTACTCTGTCATCAAAATAACTCTTCTTTTTCAGCTGAGACCAAATCACCACCAAAAAGTGATTAGTACATGTCCCAAATGTGGTGAAATTCATTTCTGAATAGCCCTGCTGTGCATTCAGCCTCACAATGTGTAGGGTGAGTGTGCCTGAAAGAGAATCAAAACCTGAAAGACTAATTTACAGTAACAGGGCGGAGATGAAGCTGGCACTCTTTGCTGCTGCTAATCAACAGATTAATTTTGCCATTGTAACACAAGGAAGCAAACGATTTCATCAAGCGTGTGTGTGTGTGTACTGTATATGACAACAGAATTAATACACACAGTTTATAAATGCACATAATTTACTCACTTTTCCAATGCTTCAGTCAAACCCTCAAACCCCTTTTTGCAGCAAACACACAACCACTCAAAGAGAAGCGTGTGCTCACATAGACACACACACACACACACACACATATACACATATGCACTCGCACACAGACACACACACATACACACGCGCACACACACAGACACACACATACACACGAACACGCACACGCACACATGCACACAGACACACACACACACACACACGCACACACACACACACATACACACACACATACACACAGACACACACATACACACGCGCACACACAGACACACACAGCCACACACTCACACACACACAGCCACCAACACAGCCACTCACACATTATGTACCTTCTCACAGCAGGTAGCGCCCACAGAGCTGGCTGCATGTCACCAGGCCTGTAACGAGCTGTGTGTGATGACTGCTCTGATCCTCGGAGCACACAGCCCAATAGGCCCTGCCTATGGAATAACCCAGCCAGCAGTGACTGCACATAAAATTGTACCACGTCTGACATGCTAATTACGGCTTGGGCTCAGGCTCTGTGTAGCCATTCATATGGGGGCCATATTTCCATAACTCGCCATCGATAGAAAAAAGAAGAAGTGGAGAAACTCTTGCCGCTCGACTGGGACGTGAAAGAAGCCTGCCGTGAAGAGGTCCCCCCCGTTTGAAATCATGACAGGCGCTTTTTTATGACTATAAAAATTTTGACTATATGTATAATTGCCGGTAATGAGAACGTTAACAAATGTCTTGAGAGTCCAATCGGTGTTGTACCAGCACAAAATCAAAAGAAAAAAAGAAAAAAAAAACTACTCCCTGATGTTCACATTAAAATGCAGCCATATATTTCATCCCTCAGGACATATTGGCATTTGCGGAGGAGGGTGTATTGGTGCCTATGGAATATTCTCAGTGCAACTCGTGCCAATAGAAACATTTATTAAAGAAGCTTTGACTACAGCCTTGTTTATGAACACACAGCTGTTCAGCCAAGGCACTAAAGCCTGAACATTTCAGACTGTTAACATTAAGGTTAGACTAACATCTGCGCTTGGCATTATGTAATATTATGAAGTGAAGTGTCTGGAAAAAAGAGGCCGAGAAAAAAAAAAAAAAACACTTTGACATGTCTTCATGATGACATGTTCTGGAAAGTTGTGAGCCCGTATCCACCCCCTTCACAGCAGCCTAGCGGAGATG
Source organism: Coilia nasus (assembly GCA_027475355.1). NCBI lineage: Eukaryota > Metazoa > Chordata > Actinopteri > Clupeiformes > Engraulidae > Coilia > Coilia nasus. Next base: position 22,079,061 of record CM050209.1, read on the forward strand.
GAAAACGTGCCGCTCCCATCGTCTGAAGCGCGCTCACACCTCCTCCTACACCCCCACCCCACCCCACCCTCCATCCCACCCTATCCCACCCCACCCAACCCCTGTGCATTGAGCATACTTATAGAGCAGGGCCCAGGAGACTTCTGGGTAATAAAGAAACGACTCGGATGACGTCGGCGTTTACGCCTGAGTGACTGGCTCGACCACTGAAACCGACGCTCCCGACGTCACGAGCGTTAAGTGCAGAGCTTGACACCCGCCCACTGCTGCCGTCCGATGACGGCCGATGACGAGCGGTGTCTACCGCTTTGGATGCAGAGGCCTCGGGCGTGACACAACTGAAGCGCCTCAGCGCCTGACCTCCACTCCTGTGTCATCCAGGCCCGCTCCCATCCGCCACAACAGACACGACACACCGCCCATTTCACACGTCTGCGGCAGTCAAAAACCAGAGACATATGCATGTGTGGAAAACCAGCCATGGGTCACACACACATGGTTGCGTCACACATTAGCTATGGCCACATATGTACATCAGTGACATATGTACGCCAAGCATACACACATATTCCGTCACAGCAAACACAATGCACTGACCTACTTCAATCTATCTTCTGCATCAAAACACATTTCCCATAATCGGAATTCATATATTCTTGAAAGACTCCTCAATATAAATAATTCTACTTTAGCAAGCATTGTATAAAAACAATATCTCATACACACACACACACATAAACACACACACACACACACACACACACATGCGCGCATGCACACACACACACACACACACACACACACACATACACACACACACACACACACAATACCATAATCACACAATACACCCCCCATGAAAAACTTAAATGAGTTTTGGGCTCCCCAGCACTTCTGTAAACCAATCCAATGCTAATCTCCCTTCTCTCTCAGCCCCCTCTCTCTTTTCCCCCTCATGCAGTCTCTTTCCCTTTCAGTCTTTCTATTTGGTCACATTTGCTCTCTCACTCTGTCTCGCTCTAATTCTCTCTCTCTCTCTCTCTGTCTCTCTCTCCCCATAGTACTCTCTCTCATACTCTCTCTCTCATTCTCTCATACTCTTTCTCTGTGTCTCTCATACTCTCTCTCTTTCTCTTTCTCTCTCTTCTCTCTCTCTCTCTCTCTCTCTCTCTCTCTCTCTCTCTCTCTCTCTCTCTCTCTCTCTCTCTCTCCCCGTAGTGGGAGTAGCTTTAAAGGAATCTCTCTCACACAGTCCAGCAGAGGAAGCCTTCAGTCAGTGGGCAGCATTTACTGCTCTTTCAATGCTCAAAAACAAATGTAGGAGTATACAGTAGCTGAAAGATCTCAAGCTCCTTCTGTCCTCCTGTGTGTGTGTGTGTGTGTGTGTGTGTGTGTGTGTGTGTGTGTGTGTGTGTGTGTGTGTGTGTGTGTGTGTGTGTTGTGTGTGTGTGTGTGTGTGTGTGTGTGTTTCTGTGTCTGTTTGTCTGTGTTTTGCAGAGTGAATGTGTATGTGAGTCAGTGTGTGAGCAAGCATCTATGCATGTCTGTGTGTGGGTGTGTGTGTGTGTGTGTATGTGTGTGTGTGTGTATGTGTGTGTGGGTGTGTGTGTGTATGTGTGTGTGTTGCAGACAGAGTTTACGTGAGTCAGTGTGTGAACAGGCGCATGTGTGTGTGTGTGTGTGTGTGTGTGTGTGTGTGTGTGTGTGTTACAAAGTGAATGTGTGTGAGTCAGTGTGTGAGCAGGCGTCTCGGTGCGTCTCGCTGTTGACGTACAAGCATCCATCCCTCGGTTCTCACAGGAGCCTTCACACTCTCAAGAATAGACAGGGATAGCAGGGAACTGCGCCCTCAGTTTGTTTTGACTGCCTTGTTTTGACACACACACACATACACACACGCACACACACACACACACACACGCACGCACACACACACACTCCTTTGTATCAATCGTCTGTCAGGTGTTTTAATTCAGGTTAATTGGTCACTGCACACTGACAACAGGCTACCAACATCGCATTAGAGATTTCTAGACTAGACCACACACAGAAGCGCACACCCAGAAGAACGTCAGATTGAAAATGAGCGTAATTAGCCCTCCCAATGTGTCAAGGGTCACCCTTCATTGCTTTGATGGATGCCCTGGTTGGCATATTAGTTGCCTGTTTGTCAGGCTCCAAATAGCATGTTTTAATGTCGGCTAAGCAATTGGTCCTGGGCTGCGCTGCCAGGCCTGCAGCATGCAGTGGCACTGCTCTCTTCTAGCCTCTGGAATAAACACGCTTTTATCCCGACACCACTCCTTTGTCAAAACATAAATACATGCGATAGGCTTCAATGTTTTTTTTTTTTTAGTGAAGACAAAATAGAGAGAGAGGGGTTTTTTTTGGCAGAAAGGGGGAAAAAGATGTTTCTGAAACAAACAAAATTAAAGGAATAGCTTAAAAAGGAGTTTAAATTTTTATGTTTACAGGCTACATTTCTGTTGTTTTTTTTTTTTTTTTTCACAGTCTCAAAAATGCACTTCAGTCTGAGGAGGCCTTCATGGTCCTCTTCAAGCAAGAGTAATTGTGAACCAGTGTTCTAGAACACTGTGACAACTTCCTGTTTAAGGTGTGAATAATACAGCGAATTCCTTATGAGTCAAGTGGCAACAGCGCCATGTACAGCGATGTCACAACTCCTCTCGTATGGCTCACAGCCGTTTCCATACAGCCGAGCTCTCTCCTTTCCCCCGCGCGCCAATAGTCTATTATGTGGGTCAGCTGCTCCGTAAAAATGGAAGATCTGAAGAAAGGAAGAAAGAGAGTGAGTGAAAAAAATGACCTTTCACTAAATTATGAGAAATCTGCACATACAGAACAGATATTTATAGCCAATAGCGCAGCTCAGTATGCAATTAAGTTATGGCTGCTCCAGTGACCCCATGCCTTCTCCAGTGATGCCCAGAACTCAGCAGCCGTGGATCACATCCGATCAGATCACACACACACACAGGCGTGCACACACACATACACATACACACACAGACACACACACACACACACACACACACATACACATACACATACACATACACATACACACACACACACCTCCTCTATCCAATCCCCTCCCTCTCCAACCCCTTATGAACCCCAACTCCTTGTAACAGCAAAGATGTTGTGGGCCAGCCAGCGAGACTGCAGAATAAATAAAATAGATATACATGTACTGTATGTGTACATGCTTTTCCCCTTAGGACAAGGAGCTAGCCGGGCTGCACAACGCAGTCAGCTCCGCTCCGCTTATATCAATTAGGCAGAAGTACTCCTGGGAGTCTGGAGGCACGGGCCATTAGCTTTAAGAGGGGTATGATGTGTCGGGTTTGACAGTTAAGATTAGAGAGTGCTGGATTTCAATTGTGATCTTTTAACACTGTGGGGTTTACTTTCTCTTGCGTTTCTAATTCTAAGAGGTGATGAAAGTGTCCTTTAACATTTCCATTTAGTACATTTAATGGATTGCATCTGTGAAATGTCAAATTCATTGTTTTTTTTTTTACTTACAAAGACTTTTTTGTTTGCTCGTTTTTTTTGCCTAAAGAGTCAGAATAGCTTCATGTATGTTTTGTCTAAATTATTTGCTATATAGCCTTCCTCTACATGTAAATCCTTCACACTTCTGTCAATTAAAATGGTCATTTTCTCTTATACCAAAAAAAGAACACTGATATGAAACGCTGATACGAAATTCTTACCAACATCAAAACATAGCATGCCCAGTTTACACAACATGGAGAAACACAGTCTGAAATTGATCACCCTGGCTTCTGTTTTATTTAACCTACTTAGCCATGACTGTGTGCTGAGCCCCCAAGGATTTAACATTTCCAGCTGTCAGAATGAATTAACCATCACAAATACAACTTAAATCTCGAGCAGTTTCTCTGAGGTGACTCATAGACGGCTACACATTTTTTTTTTTTTTTTTCTTTCTTGTTTTTTTTTGGGGGGGGGGGGGGGTGGATGTGGAGGATAAAAGTTTGATTGTTTTGAATTTTGGGAGGGGAGGGGTGTTACCGGTGTGGAGTCTGCTGCTCACCGGGAGGGTGGGGGATGAGTGGGGAATGAGTGGATGGGTGAGGAGGGGGAGGGTGGAGGGGAGGTTAACAGCGGTAGCGGGTGGTCCCGATGGTGGGGGGACTCCAGACGTGTGTGTCTGGGGTGACAGCACCTTCCCCCCACCTTTCCCCCATGTCCACACAGACGTGATGAGGAGCACTGCAGCTCTGCTCTGGTTTAGTCAGCTTGCAACTTTCAGTTTCCCTTTGTCTGCAACTGGTGGCGTCCCTCGCACAACACACTGCTGAAGGGAGACAACAGGTGTAATGGGAGCAGTAGACATGACGGGGTGGTACATGTGTAAGTGTATTTGAATGTGTGTGTGTGTGTGTGTGTGTGTGTGTGTGTGCGCGTGCGTATGGGTGTGTGTGCAGGCTATGAGTGTATAAGCTGTTAGGCGCACACACTATTAAGTGCGCTGTTCATCTAGCGTACGTATGTTTCTGTCTGTGTGTTTGTGTGTGGGCAAACATTTGTAAGAACCTCATTCACTGGCCAAGAACTCTGAAAGTACCAGTAACAAACCAGATGACTGGGTGTCTGAGAGAAAGCGAGAGAGTGTGCGTGTGTGTGCAAGAGCACCCACCCATAGGTGCTGTTTATTTTGCAGTGGGTTTTACACCTTTGCAATGATGCAGCTGTTACTAAACCCATATAGAACACAACGTTGCTCTATCAAAGTTTGGTATAATTGACGTGCCACGAACACAATTCTCTAAATCAATTATTTATTTCTGCCCGAAGAGAAGTCCACAGTTTCCTATCCAGTAAATCCTCCTCACCACTGAGGTTTCAGTGTTGTCAATGGTTGCCAGGGTACAGATGATAAAGAGATGCTGACTAGCGGTGTGAGCATGTGTGACATATACCTCATGTCGTGACAACGGGCTTCGGCTCTGCTCTTTCGGTGCTCATGTTTTTCGGCAGGCAGGAGCACAACTAAGAGAAAGGGGTTTGTCATGAGGCCTGAGAAAACCACCGTTCCACTGTTCGTTTTACCTGCGTAATTACACTTCGGTTAGGCTTGTGGGTTTATCGGAAAGCCTCACGCCATAATCTGTTTCTTATGAGGCCGGGGACGAGTGGAAAACCCTTCAGGACCCCTTTGGAGCTCCGCATCTCTACTGAAAGCTCACATCTATACTTCTTCATTGTAAAAAAAAAATATATATTGTGTTCGGAAAAGGAAAGCATTTTGTTAGTCACGCGGTCAGTGCAGACAAACTTTGCCTTTCCCGGCAGTCTATAACTCCCAGGTCATTAAGAGCGGTGTTGTGGTGTGACTTCAGAGATAGGCAGGGAAAACAGATGTGGCAGGACCTCAGATAAACATCCCAGTTGTTTGGTTGCTGCCCTCGCTGGAGTGTTTGATGAGGGAGAGCCTAATTAAAGGCCATGGTGTAGTAACTGACTGTAATAGAGGGGCATTGGGACTAGCTGTGGGATTTTTGTGGGAATGCTGAGCTATGTCTAGCTTATTCCATTGTGTCTAGGTAAGTGGTAAAATATGTGTTTATTGGTGTGTGTGTGTGTGTGTGTGTGTGTGTGTGACTGCATGTGTGTGTGTGTGTGTGTGTGTGTGTGTGTGTGTGTGTGTGTGTGTGTGTGTGTGTGTGTGTGTGTGTGTGTGTGAGAGTGTCTGTGTCTTTCTCAAAGCCACACTCAAATTACATGCATAACAAACAGCCTAAAATGTCAAGATTAGAGTGTTGGTCATAACTAGAAGCCATAGCTATCCAAGTTAATTTAACAATTTATTGTTGTTGATTTCTCAACATGATGACTATTCTGTCCAATTATGGACAAGGGAACATACGTCCCAGGAAAATCTCGGCATTTTACTTTTGAACAAGGTGTATGCCAGTCTCAGAAAGGTAAAACAAAAACCTCTTGAAAAAGCATTAACACTTCTTTATTTAGGAGTGTCATTATTAATACGTTAAGTGTGCTTTTTAAAATATCCCATTATTGCTATTGATTAACTGTAAGCAACACCACCAATTAACAGTAAGCGATACTTGCATGGGAGATGACACTACAAAGGCTGGGCATGCCTGAGCCTCGATCAGCCCAAACGGGCAGAACCAGACAGATGACACCGCAGTGAAAGACTAGCCCAGAAAAGGGAGTGACCGGGGCTTGGAAAAACCATAGCAACAGGCAACGTGAGATGTTGGAAGTAATTACCATTCGCCACTCTTGGTGCAAAAGAACACAGAGGCGGCCGAGGTGCTGCCAAGCCTCTTAAAGAGATTTGTGATTGACATTTTGGCTCCTGAAAAGTCAGCTCTCCAGCAAAGGCGCCACAGCCAGGTACAGAAAAAACAGGACGATTCATGAACACTGCACTTCTTAACAAGACCTGGCTTTTCACAAACAGGGGTCTAGACTCAAAGAATTTAAGGACCATTTAGTATTCAACTGAGCTTTTTTTCTTTTTTTGTTTGTTTGTTTTTGTTTTGTTTTTTTTTTGAGCCATGTGGTTATCAGAATCAGAATTAGAATTCGATTTTCTTGGCCAAGTTTACGTACATACACAAGAAATTTGACCCTGACAGATGTTGTCTAGAGGCTGTCTAGTCTACAGTACATTCAATATTTAGACATGTAATGTATCTATAGACAAAAGTGGTGTGCTGAAGGAATTGAAAGGACAACAATTTCCAAGTCACATAATATACATAACAGCCAATACAAACATGATGTACAATATAAACATAATATACATAGTGTATATACATAATGTACAAAGTCGGTATAATATACAATCATTTGCAAAATGTCACCAAATATGTCTACACTAGGATTTTCAGCTGTGTCTGCCCAGGAACATAGCATATACCGTGTAGGAAATGTAAATGTATCAGTTTATTGCCTGACTCGTACAAACCCGACAAGGAACAATTCATGGGAGGACTTCTGAACGTCTGAATGTGTCTTCCATCCAGGGTTTCTGTGGCAACCCAAATGGTATACGAGGTGACTCATTTAGGAGCTGAGTTGTCCCACCAAACGTGGCAGAAGGACTCAAAGGTTTTTCGCCCCCTGCACTCTGTCTTTCTCACCAGGGTTCATCTGTAATTCATCAATATTCAGTGTGTGCCGGGTCTCTCAGGATTATTTCTCCTTTTTTGCAGTTATAAGACACATCCAGACACATGCCTTTGGGACAAACAAATCCAACTGGTTTCTGGCTTAGGTTTTAAATTAGCAAGTAATTGCTAGTAATGACAGTGTAATCCTTTTAATGTTTGATAAAATTACATAAAGGCAGCACAGAATAAACAACTGTTTATCATGTGGAGTCATGGGTCCAGTATGTAGTATACAGATGTTTGCGTATAAAGAGCAACACATAAGTGTGCTACTTGATAACGAGCCTGTTGGTGGTAAGAGCTGTCTTATGGCTCACTGAAAATAACAGACGCTACCAGACCTTGCCTTGAAAAGCATTTGGCAGGAGAGCTAAGGCAAAGTGAGCACAGATAGAAGATTATACTCCCTCTGGAGAATTGTAACTATTTTTGTTTGTTTTTCTAAATCTGCATCAGATTCCACTTCAGAAAAGCAAACTGTGCGCAACAAGTTGCCATCAAGAAAGGCACACACAGACAAATACACACACACACACAGACAAATACACACACACACACACACACACACACACACACACCACATTTAAAAAAAACATACAGTAGCAGTAGCAAAATATAAATACCAACTGTAATTCACTAGACTACAACAGTATTTCCTCTTAGTGAAAGTGATGTCCCACAAATAAATCATAGAACATGTATATAACATATAGAACATGTATATAACATATAAAACATGTATATAACATACAGAACATGTATATAATAAATCATAGAACATGTATATAACATAAAGAACATGTATATAATAAATCATAGAACATGTATATAACATAAAGAACCTGTATATAATAAATCATAGAACATGTATATAACATATAGAACATGTATATAACATGTAGAACATGTATATAAGATATAGAACATGTATATAACAAATCATAGAACATATAGAACATGTATATAACATATAGAACATGTATATAACATATAGAACATGTATATAACATGTAGAACATGTATATAACATATAGAACATGTATATAATAAATCATAGAACATGTATATAACATATAGAACACGCATGGGAAAGCTTTGGCTACTGTCCTACAAAAACTGTACTCACCTCAAAAATGTTGTCAGGTCAATAGCAGTGTTTAACCTCAGGTTACAATCAGAAACAGATCATAACACAAGAAAGTGACTAATGTGAGTGGTACAAACGAAAGTCTCTGTTTGACATGAAGGGGCTTTTTTATTTGAACACTGGCTGATGAATGTTTATTTTCAAATTATAGTACACTACCATTCCAAAACAGCATACCATCAAAAAGGTAATATTATTATTATTATTATTATTATTATTATTATTATTATTATTAATTAATTAACCTCATGTCAAATGTAACAGAGATATATTGTATAAGGTCCCTGATCCCTGCCTCATGGACAAAAATATTGTATATTTAATAAGCATATCGTTTTGGCCTTTTGTGCCTTTATTTGATAGGACAGTAAAGATCAGACAGCAAATGAGTCTCAGAGAGAAAATGGGGTAGGGTTGGGAAATGAGCCAGGCTAGATTCAAACTGTGGTCCCATTTGCCCCCTGGTTCCCCATGGTACAGGTGCTGTAACCGATGCACCACAGCACCCCGCCAACACAAAAAACAACCTTTGCTTGCTTTGCCTCCCAACTGTGTTCAGCTTCTGCTGTATATGTATGTCTCTGGAAACATCACTCCCTCAGTGGACATCAAGGATGCTGTGCCGTAATCACCGCAGACAGGGTCCAGATGGAAGATGGTGAGCTGTGGTCTGGTAGACTCTGGGGCTGAAGGGGGGACAGCAAGGGCTGGACACTGAGGTCAGTGGCTTGGGGAAAGAGACTGGACCCTTAGGGGAAGGTATGGGGGTATGAGAGGGTAGGGGCTGGAGGAAAACAGCTAGGAGCGGAGACAGAAAGACCACAGGCTGTGGTTGGATGGCTAATGGCTGGAGACCTGGAGATGGAGGGAAGAAGTTTGTGTCTGGATGGTTGCGGTGTGTGTGTGTGTGTGTGTGTGTGTGTGTGTGTGTGTGTGTGTGTGTGTGTGTGTGTGTGTGTGTGTGTGTGTATGTGTGTGTGTGTATGTGTGTGTCCTTACATGTGTGTATGCGTGTGTGTTTGGGGGGGGGGGGTTGGGGGGTTTGGAGAGAGCTTGGGGACTGTGTGAGGTTATTGGTTGGTCATCTGTAGAAGGTTTGGAAGATGATTGGATGACAGGAGAAGAAGAATCTAGAGAAGGGTGGACTAATGATGGTTAGTGGAGAGTACATACACACAAAAAAAAACACTTGAAGCTGAAGATCTGGGTGGAGGCTGGAAACTGTCCGCCAGTCCTCGCGGTGAAGCGGATGGCAGGCAGCGCTGCTGTAATCAGTCGGCTCAGCCCAGCCCAGCCCAGCCCAGCTCGACCCGGCTTGGCCCAGCCCAGCCCAGCCCAGCCTAGCCCAGCCCACCCCGACCGGGCCCTGCTCCATTCCCCCGAGGCACTGGCACGAGCCCAGGCTCTCCTCTACGCAAATAAATGTTTATTCTGCGCTCTCAGACACTACCTCATGGGCCTGTTTGTTCAAAGGCACTTGTCCTGAATTCAGTAATTTATTCCACTAATATCTGTAGCTACCCAACCGCTAAATAAACAAACTCTCGTCTCTTGTGGAAGGGGGTGGCGGGTGGGGGTTGGTCTTCCTGTTTCTATTATTATTTATGTTGTTTCGCTGGACGTGGAAGAAAGGTGTCGAGAGTGCTATGAAGTTTTTTTACTCTAGCACTTTTTTTTTCCAACAGCTAGAACTAGCCTGTCCTCCTGGCTAGTCCTAGCTGTCCGTCAAAACAAGTCGGCTACCAAAGACCGCCACAAGTGACACATCTGACAAAACAGAAAGTAATTACTTAACACCTGATGAGATAATTATGTGAACACAGACCAAAGCCTTTCCCCCTGGTCAGGTGCAGTAGCAGAACTGCACAGACTCTCTTAAGTGTACCAGTGAAGGAAAAGAAAAAAAAAAACTTATGGACCTCTTCAAAGTAAAGCCGTCCCTTTTTTTTGACTGGCATGGGTATGGTCTGTATTTGCCAGTGTGATGTTCCTGAACTACTGCAATAGCTGCTTTGAAAATCCGCCACAGCGGTATTATAATGTTTGACAATAGAGTTATGTGAGAGAGTTGTTTTTAACCTCCCCTTGTGCTTGCTCCTTGGCTCCTGCTGTTTGGCTTCTGGATATGCAGCAGAGGAGGAGAGAAAGGAGAGGAGAGAGAGAAGAGGAGAGGAGTGGAGAGGAGAGGAGAGGAGAGGAGAGGAGAGGAGAGGAGGACAGAGGAGAGGAGGACAGAGGAGAGAGAGGAGAGGAGAGGAGAAGAGAAAGGAAAGGAGAGAGAGGAGAGGAGAGGAGAGGAGAGGAGAGGAGAGGAGAGGAGAGGAGAGGAGAGGAGAGGAGAGGAGAGGAGAGGAGAGGAGAGGAGAGGAGAGGAGAGAGAGGATAGGAGAGGAGAGAGAGGAGAGGAGAGGAGAGAGAGAAGAGGAGTGGAGAGGAGAGGAGAGCAGAGGAGAGAAGAGGACAGAGGAGAGAGAGGAGAGGAGAGGAGAGGAGAGGAGAGGAGAGGAGAGGAGAGGAGAGGACAGAGGAGAGAGAGGAGAGGAGAGGGGAGAGATGAGAGAAGAGGAGACAGAGGATAGGAGAGGAGAGGAGAGGAGAGGAGAGGACACAGAGGAGAGGAGAGGAGAGGAGAGGAGAGGACACAGAGGAGAGGAGAGGAGAGGAGAGGAGAGGACACAGAGGAGAGGAGAGGAGAGGGGAGAGAGGAGAGGAGAGGAGAGGACACAGAGGAGAGGAGAGGAGAGGAGAGGAGAGGAGAGGAGAGGAGAGGAGAGGAGAGGAGAGGAGAGGAGAGGAGAGGAGAGGAGAGGACACAGAGGAGAGGAGAGGAGAGGAGAGGAGAGGTGTCTCAGCTCTCTCTCTCACACACAAGCAGCTCCTGGCTGAGCAGAAAGGAGCCCTGCTAATGGACAGCGCGCTGCTCATCACAATGGCAGCCTGCATTTAGCTATCAGTGGAGAGCACGGGGAGTCAAACATAAAATAGAGGAACTGCTAATTGATCATTCATGGTGACATTAACCGGCCGCATATGCCTTTCTTATGATGGCCTCAATGTGGTTGTAACAACCCCCTGATTTCCTGAAAAATATGAGACGAAAGATGAGAAAAAGATGTTTTGCAGATTTATTCTGCGAGCAGTCATTTTTATGTGGTCAATAGCAGCATATATATATATATATATATAGTGTTCTCTCAGACCTCATCAGGAATTCAAATGTAAGGATGCAGACTGTGGGATTATTTCTATCAGCTTTATTGCAAAGTTGTTACATGGGAAATATACAAACTTCAGTTGGCCTTTAAAATACCATGCAAAAATCTATACCAAATTGCCCTATTTCTGAGTAGACAGACTTAATTGGGCATGGTAACTTAATTCAATACTTCAATAAAAAAAAAAAAAATCTTAAAAAAAAAAAACCAACACAGTTTTCAAATTTAATCTTTTTCTATTTCAAATCAACAGATTTTATTACAGAAGCACCAAAACGTGCATGGCACACAAACTAGATGCGAGCTCTTGGCTGTGAACTGCTTTTGGCTCAAACAAACACACACTAATATCAGCTTGATTTAGCATTTCTGTGCGCAAAAAGAGGTCAGAGAAGGGTCTTGTTTTTTTATCGTTCTTTTTTTGGGAGGTGGGGAGGTGGGGAGGTGAGTGGGGGAGGGGTGTGTCTCTGCTCTTGATTTCCACTACCTGCCTCTGCTTTGTGTGTGTAGAGACTCAGTTGATTCTTTAAGGCTGCTCGTCTCAGCGAAAAAAGAGCGAAACAGAGGTGAGCTGGTAAACGAAGAAACGCTTCGCAGCTCGATCATCCGAAGACAGAAAACACCTGAGGCATCTTGATTGACCTTGAAGGAATTAAAGACACACAAGTCATAAACACACACACACACACACACACACACGGACACACACACGCAAACACAAATTAGCATTATAAATTCAACCATGTGTTTGGGGGGGGGGGGGGTGCAGTGGTCGTGGTGGTGGCAGGGGCTTTGGGCCAGAGTAGTGGTGGTTGGTGGGTGGGTGGTTGGGTGAGGTGGAGGTTGTTTGGGCAGTGGGGTGAGTGAGGGGCTGTGGGGTGTGTGTGGGGTGTGTGTGTGGGGGGGTGGAATAATAACCTGGAGCAAATCACCTTCAGAGCAGCTAACTAATGCGGACTGGAGAAGAGCGAGGGGAGAGAGCGGACTCTTGTGTGCCCGCTTGCCGGCCCAGAGCAGAGGGCATGTGTGTTGTTGCTGTCGGCGTTGACACTGTCCTCAACCCTCAGTACGTATATTAGGCCCTCACTGCCGCGCGCACACAGCCTCTTCCTGACAGTTCCTACAGGGATGAGAGTTCAGCTGCACAAAATACAGAACACAGTTTCTCTCTGTCTCTCTCTTGCTCTCTCTCTCACTCACTTTCTCTCTTTCTCTTTCTCTCTCTCTCTCTCTCTCTCTCTCTCTCACTCTCTCACATATGTGCACACACACACAAATAGGCCTGCTAACACACCATACACACACACACTCAGACATACACACACGGATACGAACACACACACACACACACACACACACACACACACACACACACACACACACACACACTTTTTTTTTTAATCATATGTAAAGAGAAATATGTCTCATATACAAATTCTAACAAAAAATCTATTGCCATTTGCCTTCTGCTTATGTTTATCACTGTAAGAAGCTGAGGAATTTGAAATACATCAGAATGCACATGTATAGAAGAAAGTGTGTTTATTTCTGTGTGTTTGAACATGGTGATGTGTAGTGCCTCTTGTTTAATCTACAGCATAATAGTGAAAGTGACCATTGTTGTAACCAAGAAGTGTTATTTTGTCTGGTTATTAAGAATTGCCTATATAGGCATTACATTTGGTTTTGTGTTGTTTTTTGCTTTGTTTTGTTTTTTGTTTTTTTTAGCCTCACGTGTTGAGAATTCTGGCTTGAAGTAGTTTGACATGATACTGTTAGAAGAGCAGCAGAAGTTCTTTTTAAAACTGTTGCCTACTGCTGGCCTAACTGTGTTTAAGATGGAAGAGGAGACAGTGACAGATACATTTAAATGAAGGCAATTGTGGGTAGTCTTGTCAATTCACTTTATGGGTATTTCAAAATTAAATGATTCAATCTCTATGAAAGCTTTACAGTGACATCACGTTTCATTTTCTTCCACATGCTATAAACGCGCTTAAAACGTTATTACGTTATCTTTATGATCCACGCGGTGCTTGCGTGATTCACGACACGACGTGTAGGCTATATTCTTCTATGTGCTTTCGGTTTCACACTTGTACCGATGAAGACCGGGGCGTCGCACGAGGGCACTAGCAACCAAGAAAGTTTCTAGGGTTGCTTACATGCCGGTGTTTTGTAAAGCAACAACGCAATTTACAATAACATAGTGCGTGTCGGCTGCCGGCCTGCAAATGACCAATAAAATAAATCCTTTTAGTGAAGCGGAGGAGGCGTCAGAGAATGTGTGACACCGATGTAGACTAGTTTCAGGAACTGGAGAGAAGGGCGTGTGTTATTAGTAATCAGCCAAGCAGAAAGTCCCACAGTTGAACTGTCAGCGAACGACATAGCAGGCAGACGAGGGAAGCAAGTGAGGTGAACGGACGCGTTTTTGCCTCAGTCTGAGCGTAGATGTTCATATATAAAGACTACACATCACCAGCAAAGGACACGGGATTTTAACACTGCCATAGGTAGGCTATAGCTTTAAGACTATTCTGCCACTGCTTATATACGGGATTTTACACACCTTGGCTGTATAGATGCTACAGTAGACTGTACCTCATATTTCAAGAGATCATTCGTGGACGCCGAGCCGGCTCGTTCAGTGCGTGGGTAATGTAACTGCCCGTATTTTATGTCACAATTCAGCGGTCTGACTAATCAGACATCGAGGACCACTGAGTCACTGGATTTTTTCATTGGAAGGTTATTTCTCAAGCACTGGTGATAGAAACTATTTATCGTAGTAGACTGCCTGGGTTTTCCTGTCACGTAGCCTTAACGGATTCGGAACGGGGCTGTTAATTCCTTGTAAGTTATTTACATACTTTGAAATATACTGATTTTATATAGCATAAGTCACTTATCGAATGACTCGTGGTTTTATAGACGATGCTGGATGAAATGACTGGTGCGTATGCGGTCGTGTTTTAGATCAACAACCGGTGAAGACGCGGGGAATATATGAAATAATTGAAGAGTCTAACTTTTACAATTGCTTGTCGGCTTATATTTTATGGCATTCTCTCATGTTGACCGTCAGTGTGGTAAAGCCTGTGTGGGTTGCCGTTTACAGTAACCGATGATAATATCTGGGAAGTCCGATTTTCGTGTTTGTCAGAAATGCTATAAATTAACGTAAAAGCAGGGTGGTGATAAATTCGGAGGCGCTCAAGGTCGGGTAGAGTATAAGCTACATTCTGTGATTTACAGTGAATTATTATGGCTTTCAATTGTATGTCGTTTTAAAGTTGGAACACAACAACGCTTTTTTTCCAACACTAAATCTGACTTACAGTAATAGTGAAGCTGAACTGATGTAACCATGCTGTGTTATGTACCAATCATAATGCGTGTCTGTGTGTGTATGTTTTTTTTTTTTACAGGCATCTGAGATCAAGACCCTCCCCCCTAAAACTTTGTTGTCAATAACTCGTGGCGCTCACACACAATGTACATGCGGAACAACTACAGCCTCTGATACCTGCTAATCAGATTATGAGGATTTGCCATTACTGTGTCAATGACGGGTAAAATGGAAACACCCTTCTATCACGATGACACACCAAATGTGCCAAATTTTGGGCAGATGCCAGAGTACGAACGGTATCAAACCCACAAGATGATGAGCAAGAAGAACATGGCGGCCCATCATTTCCCAGGCGCTGTGGGAAGCTCCTCGGGTCTGAAGCTGCTACAGGGACAGCCGGGCAGCAACGGCAACCTCAACCCAAGCAACCTAGGGATTAACAGCAGCGGAAACAGCGCCCTCATGTCGCACCAAGACATGAACCTTCTCAAACTCTCCTCGCCTGATCTGGAGCAGCTCATCATCCACTCCAACCAGGGGCTGGTGACGACGAGCCCCGCTCCCAACTCGTCGGGCAACCCCTTTATGTACCGCAACCAGGCCACCAACGAGCAGGAGGGCTTCGCTGACGGCTTCGTCAAGGCCCTGGCCGAGCTGCACAAGCAGAACCAGCTGGTGGGGGCGCCCATGTCTCCGTCGTCCTCCATCCAGGGCTCCTACCAGAGGAACCTCATGGCCGGCGCGGACATGCCCATCTACACCAACCTGAGCAGCTACAACCCCAACGCCCTGACCGTCTCGTCCTCGTACCACGGCGGCCAGATGCCCTACACGTCGGTGGGGCACGGAGGAGGAGGCCCCAGCGGGCACAGCGGGCAGGCCCCGGGCCACCACCACCACCACCACCACCACCACCCGCACAGCCGCGGCATGGACGCGCCGCAGACGGTGCCCGAGGTGCCCCACCCGCCGGGCGCCGACCCCGCCAGCTCACCGCCGTCGCTCTCGCCCATCGACCTGGAGACGCAGGAGCGCATCAAGGCCGAGCGCAAGAAGCTGCGCAACCGCATCGCCGCCTCCAAGTGCCGGCGGCGGAAGCTGGAGCGCATCTCGCGGCTGGAGGAGAAGGTGAAGGTGCTGAAGACGCAGAACTCTGACCTGGCCTCCACCGCCAGCATCCTGCGCGAGCAGGTGGCCCAGCTCAAACAGAAAGTCATGAATCATGTCACCAATGGCTGCCAGATAGCAGTCAGTTCTGCCAGCATGGCTGAAAGCAGGGAGAGCACCAGCTGCTGAAAAACAATGGAGACAAGGTTTCTGGTTCGTTCCCTCTCACTCTCTCACTCACTCACTTACTCGCTTACTCTCTCTCTCTCTCTGTCGCTGTCACTCTACATGTCAGGCTCTCTCTTTCTCTTTTCTCTCAGTTTTATTCTGCTGTCGCCGTTTGAGTCACTGCTGTGGAGAAATGACAGTGTAAACAGTGATTAGTTATGGTAACTAAGGTGAGACGCTCGAGAGGTGCGAGAGAGGGGAAGCCCCTCCTGATGCCGTCGCCTCACTCAGATGATAGGGAGAGAGAGAGAGACAGACGGAGAGAGAGAGGTAGAGAATTGAGAGGGAGAGAGAGGCAGACAGAGAAAAAAAGAGAGAAAAGGAGGGAGGGAGGGAGAGAGGGAGGGACAGAGACCCTCTGAAGAACATTTCAGGACACTTGACTCCTGGCAAGAGCATCATTGGCAACAGGAAACACTTCTTTGGAAAGGCAGGAGCACTGCAGGAATGCCATCTGAATGAGATGGTATGGTTCAAAGGGAAATGCCCTATACAACACACACACACACACACACACACACACACACCTCTGAGATAAGAGTGAGGACTGTGCTTTATTGTATGGCACTTTGCACTCGTTCAGGTTAGCTGGAGCCACAGGAGCATCGCAGAGAGGTTGGCCCACGTTCCCTTTAGCAGCCCTGAGGATTACGGTTGCCTGCCACACACACACACACACACACACACACACCGACAGCCCAGCCTGCATCTCGGAGTGACGCGGTTTATTCAAACACGGTGGATTCACAGTGGGGACATGAAGAGTTGACTCAGAGAGGGGATTCCTCGCACACACACACTCATAAAAATATAAAAAAACAACTGGCCCCCTTAGGACCCTTGGGAGACCCTTTTACCCCCAGCTTACTCTCCGCATCCCTGTGGAGGGGAGCGATGGGAGGGGGATATGCCTGTTATTATTTTTTGTTTGTTTGTTTCAAATCCAAGTTTTGTTTCATATTCTTATCTTTTTTTTTGGTCAGCTATACAATTGATTGGGTAAACGTGTGCTTAATTACATTTGAAATGATATGCACTAGAGTTGTGAGGTCGACTTTACGACATTTCAAAGCGACCAGCAGTAGAGTAAATAAAGCTTGTGTGGGAAAAGTAAAAAAAGAAAAGGAGACTCTGCACTTACAGTTCAAGACTTTGCAAAACGGAAGCTATTAAAACTTGGTCACAGTGTACCCACATTAACTGAGTTAGTTGGCTGTGTTGTGGTGTAGTTATCAGTGCAGATTCCTCTACTTTTGTCTAAGTCCTCAAGTCTCAAGAACCCAGTGGAGCATATTGTTAGTATGTTCGTTTGTTTTACTATTGTGCAATTTGTGAATAATGACAAAAAAAAAACATGACTTTTTTTTTACGACAAAAAGTCAAACTTTCAACTTTTTAAATGTGTATTAAATAACTCATTGTTTATGATTCAAAATGTTTATTTTGAGATTTAGAGTAGTTTTGAAATGAGAGAGAGAGAGAGAGAGCATATTTAAACAAAAAAATACCTATGTACGGCCTGGACTTTATAACTGAGCAACACCAGAGCACTATCGATGGTACTTTTGACTGCTTTTGGTTGAGCCTGAGCAACATTGAATCTGCATTCCGAGACAAAGACCTTTTGCACTGTATTTCCTCATCTTCAAAGATACACCTTTAATAACACGTTAATACCATGCTTTTTACCACAACAGCATGTATTAACTTCAAGCAACAGCAACAGTGTTGGACTGCCACTTAAAGCCACACCGGTTTCTTTTTTATTTAAGTTTTTGTCTTGTTTTTGTTTTGTGCTGAGAGGACAAAATGCTGAGATACAGAAAGGGAGAATATTATTTTACACAAATGTCATTTTTGGGTTACAACAAGAAAGCCAGTCTGAAAAAGAGAAAAGGGCTTTTCAAGTTATAGTATTTTTTTCTTTGATTTGTTTTTGTTTTGCATTGTTTGGTTTTTGTAAGATTTTTTCAGAAGCAATTTATTTATGCAAAAAATTATCTATACTATTTATGTTGTTTATGTAAAGGAACTGTACAGGTGGAAATACCAGTGTCTTATTGGCACTGTTTTTGGACTTATATTGCACATAAATCATAACATTAAATGATTTCTGATATTTATCTCAAATCTCTCACATGAAATGTATACAAGTGTATACAACCTACTCCTTCTGAAAACTACTTGGTATTTTTTGTGGATTCATAAAAAAATAAAACTCAAGATTGTCTTTATGAAACTTAAATCAGATTATCCATCTTCATATCTTTGGCAGTGTGTCAGTTCAAACGTTGGCTACCTTGCTATAACATGACAAACAGTGCGTATCAGTCAAACTTTGTGCAAAGACAGAGCGTGCTTTTTCAGATTACTGTTGGCTTCAATAATTATAAAAAAAAGTCTTTACATGACATTTTTGTGCACTGAATTGCTACCTATGCCTTTCACATATAATACAGAGATGTAGATCAACTGTTTATATATATATATATATATATATATATATATATATATATATATATATATATATATATATATATATATATATATATATATATATATATATATATAGTCTTATCAATCTGGAGTGATTTCATGAAAATTGAAAATTGTTATAGTACTTTCAAACTTTCAAGTGTCAAGGAAATATTTATTTTTAAAAACTTGAAAAAGGCTTTTAAATGCCAAAAGCTGTTATATTTTTGTACAATATTTTTCTTTTTTTGATCCTGAAGTTTTCATTTTTTGAGACACAAAGCTGCATAAGTAAGCTCCAGTGTGCTGTGTTTGCTCTAGACTACACTATTTATTGCATCGCACCAGAGGGCTGCCATTGCTATTGTCAGCATAAGTGTGCTTTCAGCAGATTTTTGTTGCATTTGGGTCCCCCACCCCAAATAACCCCTAAGTGAAAGACGATTGACTACAACCTTAAACCTCATTGCTACACCTCTGAGGTTTCACAGTATTGTAGTGTGTATTATTCTTTTTTTTTTTACCACACACGTGCATACTGTACATACATTTCTCTCTCCTGAGGAGTTTTTTTTTAATTCTGTGTTGTGGTTGTGTTGGTATGGTATAATTTATTTAAAGTTCTGGAGTGGGTCTGGTTAGAATAAAGCCATGCACGGAAGGACTATATGACTTATTCTTCAGTGGAGTCCCTGGGTTGGTACTGGACAACGAGGAGTGGAGTCACTGCCATGTGATGTCTCAGAAAATCTCTTGCGTGTCTGCCTGTGTGTGTTTTAGGAGAGATGGGGAGCAGGGTTTCCTGAGACTGCATTATTATTTTTATTTTTTTTTAAAAGAAGCTAAGCTAATCTTGAAGCAGATGAGACAGGTGTGACAACAAGGTCTGTTTTCTTAGCACATTGATCTGAGCATACTAAGAATGCACAAAAAGGATAGCACAGGATAGGTAGTTGGAACAGGATAGCCATTTCATTCCAAAGACATTCCCAGGAGTGGAAGAAAATGATAATGACATTACAGAATATTGTTTACTTTGTGATAACAATAACAAAAAGTGTCTGGCTATTGTGATGTGCTCCACGAAGACCAATGGACTTTTTGGACCATTTCAAGGAAAAGTCAATGTGTGAAATGACTGACCTGCGATTTGAATACATTTAAGCAGTCCAGCAGTCTTGACTAAAGGGCGACTTGCCTTGCTTTTTTATTGTTTTGTTTCTAAATAAGATGACATATTGGGGAAAATGCACATTGTCTATTTGATTTATTAAAAATAAAAGTGACAGGTTCCTGAACCAAGTAACCCTCTGCTTGTGTCATTGGAACGATATCTGCCTACATTTACGCAAACACTGACAAAATGTAGTATGCTCAATTTTCACATTTGTGTATTAAAAAGCACAGTCCATGCTTTCCTGTGTATTACCTTGAGGTATCAGTGATATATGATACATTTGATTTACTATTCATGTCTCACTCGAAAACAGTCTCTACACAAAGCTGTACAAAGCTGCCACAAAAATATAATAATATTTGTTGCACAGCTTAAAATGATGTAAATATTGTCCTTTACAAAGCCATAGGTTTCTGTGCCTAATACATTGTCTGAGAACCTCTGAGTTCAACCATTTAACTCTGTGGTTTAAAAGATTGACATCAGCTGACTATACACACCCTGCCTGCAGTTATCAGAGACCACCTCCTCTGGAAGAAGGCAGCTGCTAGACGCTACACGCTCCCTGAAGGTTAGCAGGGAGGAGGCTCTCAGTCACAGACAGCAAAAGTGTGAATGGCACGTCAAACATGTTCATCATTTCGGCTCTCTGTTTGACTCTCTGTCAGTCTCCCTGGGCGTTTCACTGGAAAAGGGCCCCGCTACCAGACAAGCCCAGGGCCGCGCAGAGCGAAGTGAAACTGCCAGGAGAGGGAGGGAGGGAGGCAGGCAGGCAGGCGTGCATGTGGTCCTCCTCCCCGGCCAGAGATTGCTCAAGACACTGAACAGATGTGGAGCCTATTCCTGAGGGGAGAACGAATGCTTTGCACTAACAAGACATGAAGACTGAGGCGTTCACTCAATCATGACGCCAACCTTGAGTGGAGCCTTGGGTTTTTATTTACTTAGTGCTTTTTTGTTGTGTTGAGAGTATTATAGCAAGAATACTTATATATATACACAATATATATATACACACACTGTACACATATACCATA
>CM050209.1:22105000-22122500 GCA_027475355.1 Coilia nasus
CTCTTACATGGTGTGCCCCCTATTAGTGGGATGTCCTCAGGGATATTAGAGTAGATAAGGTCCTCAGCAGTGTGTGTGTGTGTGTGTGTGTGTGTGTGTGTGTGTGTGTTTGTGTGTGTGCGCGTGTGTGTGAGAGAAAGAGAGAGACAGAGAAAGAGAGAGGCTGTCTGTGTGTGTGTGTGTGTGTGTGTGTGTGTGTGTGTGCGTGTGTGTGTGTGTGTGTGTGTGTGTGTGTATGTATGTGTGTGTGTGTGTCTATGTGTGTTTGCCTATACACTCCTCAGCTCCCCGCAGAGGGACCACGACGCCCTTGACCCGCAACCGCTGGTTCTGATTAGGAGGAAATGTGTCTCTTACAGCCCCTGGGCCTTTGGGCCAGCTCTAGTTTCAGACTCTGCTTTTCCTCCCCGCGTCCCCTCTGTTGACACTGCCGTCCGCGATTATTTTACGCTGGGCTCACATGACCTGACCCCCGTGGCCTCACAGGTGAAGTGAAAGGTGGAATGGATCTCAGCCCCACTGCGACCAGGTCAAAGGGCCAAGTGCAGGTCTCCTGGCCTGGTGCAACGTCAATCACATGGGAATTACTGTGTGGGGGATAAGGGGTTAACACCTAACCACTCTAGCATCATTTGTGGAACTTGTGGTTGCTTGTCACACAGCCAGAAGAGCCGCCTAGCCACCCATCATGGACTCTTTACATTTAAACAATAACGAATAACCTGAAACACCCACAGCTAATATCTAAACCTAGTAGTAAGAACATTACCACAATAACTGACGTGGCAGTAATATCAATCAATTGTGCTTTGAACAGAAAACTCTCAGGTACCTGGTGAATGTCTTCATTAAACATAGCCATGACCATCATGCCTCATCGAAAAAAGAGACAGAGTCACTGACATCCAGCTCAGTGTTGCAAAAGATCCATTTCCATGTACTGTAGGGGAAACACTGGCTGAACATAAACTTCAATTTCGCATGAAATGACATCAGTGCCAGAAGCTCAGAAGTCCCCTCCACTTAACACAGAAGCAGGCAGGCCAGACCAGGTCAAAGCATAGCTCATCCACAGCAGTGTAAAATAAAAAGTCCCCCATGCCACCCCCTCTCCCGTTCTGTCTTTCTTAGTAATGCCATTGTGTTTACGTTTAATGCTTTTCCTTCCTGTTCCTTCCTGTCCTGGTCCTACAGACGGAAACGTGGTGTGGGTAGATACGGTACATGTGGACAGGTAGGCTGAGGTGTACAAGCATTAAGCGTTAGTCGTTAAGACCACACAATAATGCAGCATAACACTTTATTTTACGGTTCCTTTTTTTTAGTGTATGTAAATATATATGCAATACTAGAAAAGCACTCAGAGAGTGCAGACCTCCGCCAGGGCAGCTCAGATCACCACCAAAATCTAATCCCTTTTAAGTTAGCCCAATTTTGACCTACCCTGAAAATGTAATCAAAATCCATCCATAACTTTTTGAGTTATGTTGCTAACTAACAAACAAACAAACTAACAAACAAACACAGATGATTACATAATTTCCACTTGTGGAGGTAATTATGTACTTACACTGTACATACCCAACATTAACCCTAACCCTAACCCTATGCTAAAGTATAAATACATAATTTGTGATGTTGTTACACTGTACTTGATGATGTAGATAGATGCACTTGTAACAGGAACAGTGCAAACGAATGCAGATCCATTCCTATATGCTTGGCGTAGAATCACATCAGTGCCATGAAATTTAAAAATAAACATGAAACAGTGAAATACCAGTTTTACTGCCAAACCTTTCAGCCGCAACTTCACTTTGATCTGTGTCTTGCATATATTGTTTCACATATACATGCAATTACACTGTCAGCTACACGTGTTTCTTTTTAGGGTAACCATTGTCCAAAACAGCAAACACATTGATTTTAAGCAATTCCTCTGTCCATTTATAGAGACTAGCTTGCCCTTATACTTCAGTCTGAATGATGGTGTTAATTTTACTGACCGCTCAGTCTTTTGTCTGTTCTGATGATATGCTTACATTGGAATGATGCTCATTTGTGGCAGGGCAAAGCACACAGTGAAAAATTGGGTTTCTGTAAAAATGTGCATCACGGAATAATCTAGAAATAAGAGGAGATGCATGCACACAAAAAACTGAAGCAGTACAATTTGCAAAATACAAACATCGTGTCACTGCCAAAAGCTTTGGCCACAACTGACTGTACACAATTTCTTCTGTTCCTTTGGCGCTCTGCGGATCAATCTTGCTGTTCATAAAAAAAATAAGCATCAACATATTTGTATTACACTTGCTCTGACACTTAGCCAGGGAAATTAGTCTATCAGCAGACACTTCAAACAGGCTCAAATGCTGCAGAGTGAAGCAGTTGACACAACACACAACTGACACCTTTCATTGTGAAATAACAAAACTGGAACCAGGTTTGCGCACAGAAAAAGTGAAGATCACAACCCAGCCTTGAGAACTGTGATGTGATGATGTTGGTGTCACTGCTACCTAAAAGTGAAAACGTGACTGACCACACCAGAGAGCTGTGGGGGATGTGCGCTGCTGCTGGGGACAGGACCACACCCTTTTTGTCAGTTGATTTGGGCTACACAACAGGCGTGAGAAAGAACACAAAGCTCTTCTGCTGTGACAATAAGGAGCGGATGAGTTCTGGAGGTACAGTATCTGTGCAGCTGAACAAGAAGGACAGCTGCCTGCGCTGTGAGGCGCTGACTAAGTAGCTCTAATCTATGATCTAATCCGATTGGTCGTGCTGAAAAGTATTATCAAACGCATCCCCGTGCAGGAAATGATAGGATAAATCAAGGTCGTGTCTACTCTCCTGTCCGCATGACCCTGATTTATTTACTATCACTCGACAGCAGAGATAAGTTACTGCATCTATGAATCGAGACATGATGTTCTTCACACTTATAACTACCTGACATATGAGACATCTGTAGAAACAAGACAGAGAACAAGAGCCCAAATGTTCGCCTATCTATTAATATGTGCTGGAGGAATGATCAAAGACTACTTTTTTTCTCAATAAGTTGTTTAACCAGTAACTTGTTAAACCTGAAAAACCTGTATGATTAAAACATATTCACGAGTAATCCCACAAATCTCCCAAACGTTGGCCTTCATTGTGAAAGAAGTTCAGCTATTAGCTATCCTTAAAGCAACACTAAGTAGTTTTTTCAACTTTAAAATAATGTTTCCAAAATTGTTTCAGTCAAGTTGCTTTATCAACTTGTAAGTGGATGAAAGGCAGTTATGAATTCACTTTGCCAGCCTCCATGGCCTATAACCGCACTAAGTAAGTTTGGAGAAGCAGGCCGTCTCCCTGTAGTTTGAATGAGAGACAATTCTGCTTCCAACCTGTGGGGTGACTGAAAACGAAAACTACTTAGTGCTGCTTTAAGTAATCCAATTTAAATAAATGATTTTTAATAGGATACTCCAACGCATGGCACACCTTGGCATTTATTTATTTTTTCTTCCAGACAAAGGTGAAGCAGGGCGTGCCCTCCTCGTCTCACCCCCGGGCCTTCCAAAGGGCCTTAATCTAGCACATGGGTGACATGGGCGCCTCCCCACCCCACTGATAATGGCTCAATAGCACACGCCCGCAGCCAAAACGGGCTCCTGTCATGCGGAGCGTGTGGGTTTCCTCCTGTATGAACTCTTATTAATTGTTTGTTTTTGGTGTGTGTGCCTCATCTCGACAGCAGCACACAAATATGCCCCAGGGAGAAACACTGTGGCAACTCACCCACCACGGAGCTGTTAATACGTACAGTACGTGTCCACCCACAGTGATTTTACATGCAGCATACTGTAAAAGCATTACAGTTGGAAAGTTAGAGATGCAATCCACAATTCAAGCTGACACTTCAGCTAGAAATTATAAGGCAAACAAACGACACCACTCCCTTCCTGAAGCATGTTGATTGGCTAAAACTGTGTATTCCTCAATCCAAGCTGGGACTGTGAAGGAGCATCAGTGTTTATGAGCACTGAACGGGCAGGTAGTGAACGGACAGGTAGTGGACTGTCAGGAACAACTTGCTGAACTTGACACAAAAAAGCGCCTTGGACCAGATTTATGGAGTCACTTTTATGGTGAGTCACTTCTATGTTCCAGCGCTGACTTCTGCAGTGAAACTAAAAGCAAAAGCATTCACAAGTTGTGTGTGATAACTTCTGTAATCACTGCCCCGTCCTCATGGTGTACCTGACATCTGTTTCACATTGCGTGCAGATCTTCCATCCGCATCGAGCGCATTTCCTCAAACGTGAATAACAACATACTTCTATCATAACTGGTTCCCTGTATCAATTACCATTATTACTCCTGTCATGTTTATTTTCCCACAGACACATTAGGTTCCCATGGCTTTGTGTATTTGATAGTTTAGCTTTATTTTCTTTCTCTCCCTTTCTGTATGTCTGTGTGTGTGTGTGTATGTGTATGAGTGTGATGATGATGATTTTTTTAAATTAAAATTATATCATCCTGAACTTGAACCAGTTATGGTTTTGGGTCCAAGGTCTTAACCCTGTCTCTAACTCTCCATCAGTTTATAATTCATTTCCTCAAGATCAGGCACAAAGCACAGGTCACTTTGAAGCCAAGGGACCCATGTATGTAAGGTTTAAGTCTTTGCCACAAAGTGCTTTGAAATGCAAGTGCTCTGTGTCTGCAAGTTCAATTACCCTTCCATATTTATTTTTACAGAATTGATTAAATTACGGCTTTAGAAATTATCTCATATTTTAAAAGCGACAGTTTTGCTTTCATGACGTGCGCCCTGGTTTTAATGCTAGCTTAGCCCCTGTATCAGATTTATCCAAATATTTTCTTGGTTTCCATGGGTAACCCTAAGTTGACAGAGAGCACTACTCCAACATGTGCTCAGGCAACAGCTAGGGGGACGGTCAATCTTATCAAATATCCTGAGTATTTCACAGACATTTATAAAAACCATATAAAGCCAGTCACCATGAAGGCTCTGTGCTTCCCTGTGTAAATATTATCACATGCCATTAGAAAACTGAAATGACAAAAAGCTTTTAAATGGAAGAGGTGAAATTTCTAGATTTCCATTTTAATCATACATTGTTTATTTTAACAAATGTCTACTGAATACGTTTAAACGTTATATAACAGCAGCTAAATCAGTCACTACATTCTTTAACACCCTGTGGGCAGACTGTAATTTTTTGTGATGTTAGGCACGTACAGTGCCAAGCTATTTACTCAAGCCTCTGATACAGTCGGCAGCGCCGTGCTAGTGACTTGTTGGCATGGCACACTGTTGTTCCAGAATGTCGCCCCAAACCCCACACACTGCCTGTGACATCACTGCGCGATTATTTGGCAGCCGCGCCAATGCCTGTGTAGTGTGTAATGGAATAAGAGGTCCTTGTGCTGGCCACAGCGAGCAAAAACACATCTGAAAGCTGTTATCAGCTCCTATGACATCAGCTTCCCTTGGCCACGACTGCTCTGAGCTCATTGCCTCAGCCCCACACTCTCTGCGCAAGCAAGCAAGCGACTGGCTGGGCGCGTTCTCTGGGCCACACAACACACACACACACACACACACACACAGGCTTACATACTCACACACACACGACACACACACACACACCACCCCCCACCCTGACCACCACCACCAGCACCACCACCACTTCACCCCCTTAGCCTTGTGTCTGTGCCCAGCAATGCCTTCAGTGCCAGGGGGTTCCAGGCCTGTGCCGAGCGCCTTGGGAAAATTCCTGCCAAGGCACACCTCTGCTCCGCGGGCTGGGGGGCTGTGGCTGTAGTTACCGAGAGTAGCTGTTCTGGCTCCTTATACCGCACCTCTTTCCCCTCCGTCCAACGTTGCCGTGATGTTTTTACTTTTTATTTTTTGAGTCTTATGCTCTCAACATCAATCTCGGTCATCGAGCACGGTCCAGAATGCCATGAGGAAGAAGAAACATTACATAGACAAGACATCAGGAAGATGAATGATTTTCCAAAACAAAATGGTGGAAACAAAGACTTCCACCGCTGGCCATTACTCATTCAATTCCTAATATATCAGCCAGACAGGGAGTCATCAAGCAAAGTGGAACTGTTTACATGGGAAAAAATGGCCAAATGAAGGGGTGGTGTGCACTAGAAATCCAAAAATTTCAGGGTTGTTTTCTCGCCTGTTCCCCATCAGGGCTGGAGCTACATTTAATCATTGCCCTTTCTCACCACGCTCCAAAAAACAGGTGACTTTTGGCTCTGCCTTGGCATTAGCCGTTGCCATGAACACAAAAACAAGACACAATTCTCTTGACCAGAACACAGAAGCCTCAGACAAAACTCATTGACCAAGTGGCTATTTTACAACAGAGAAGGTCTGTGCTGGAATGAAGGCCACACTCGCTTTTTCCATCCCACAGTCCCCACCTCAGAGAGAGGTGCAGTCACATCATTGAGGGTTTTTTTTTTTTTTTTTTTTTTTTGGTTGGCCTTGCATGGAAAGACAGCAAAATTACGACCTTAAGAAAACCAGAGGTCCTTCACACCGTATACTCTTTATACCATGATTGCCACTCATTGTGGCAAACAAGAACAGACATACCAGCAGGGCTGGATAAAAGCAGCAATTATCAGTCTAGTTCCTCATCCTTCTGGGCAAAAAAAAAGAGGAATGTGCAATACTTGCTACACCTGTCCAGTCAAAATAGTGTCTGGAGTAGGCTCATCACTGAGGACGGAAAAAGCAAGGGATATTTTTTGCCTCAGGTTTTGCGTTCCTGTACAAATAAACTTTAGAAAAAAAAGGTATTTTATTTTAGTTCGAAAAGTGTTTGCCTGGATGCTCGTGGGGTGTTGTGGCTAATCAAATTAAGTGGGCTTTAAGATCCTTGCCAGCCTTCAAATGCGGCGCAAACTCGCCGGCGGCCCCCGCTGCACAAAATAGGCATGACTGTGTAGGAAATGCTCATTACGGCATATTCTTGTGCGTCTGGATTTGTGGAATGCAAATGAACTGGTGTCTTACAAATAGCAAATGGAAAGAGGCTGCAGCCAGGAAGCCGAGTCGGTAGAGGCAGAGAGCTGGGTAAAAGAAGTGTGCATCTCCTCCCGGCTCCTTCCTTCCTTACTTGTAATGTAGATATATTCTCACTTCTGCTGCTGTGCATGAGAGCTGAGCTTCTGGGTACATTGTGTGTGTGTGTGTGTGTGTGTGTGTGTGTGTGTGTGTGTGTGTGTGTGTGTGTGTGTGTGTGTGTGTGTGTATGTGTGTGTGTGTGTGTGTGTGTGTGTGTTTATCTGTGTGTGCGTGCATGTGTGTGTATAAACAAACAATCACGATTAATTAGGCTTGTAAGGAAAATCTTGACTAAATATCTTGTTACATGAAAGAACAGAACAACTACACCTTAACACAACTAAACTGTCCTATCCAATAGGGTCTTCATGAAGGTAGTGTATAAACAGTAATTAAGAGAGTACACAGTGCTTTGTTCTTTTTGTAATTACAAAAATTGTAACAATCTTGCGATGTGTTTGTCCTCTTGCTTTAGAACAGCCAGACCTTAAATAATAAAAAATATTTTATTACATTAAACATTCATGTCTACTCCAACCTGGCTTTTGTTATTTTCGTACGGCCTCCTCATGTGCTTTGTCAACATGGCCAGGAACATTTGAATTAAAAAAAAAAGAAATCTGAACACATGGAAAGTTTTAAAACAAAACAAACACAATTTGTTATTTGGCCAACCCAATACTTTCTGACTCAAATAAATAATAACCATAGTTTTGTTTTCTATGTCTCTCTCAACAATAAGAGGCACCATGGAGACCATACAGAGAACTCTTACCATACATGAAAAAATACAACTTTGTTATTTCCTGTTGCGTGTACATCACAAATGTAAATTATTCACAGTGCATACATGCGACACTCCTTCACAAAAGCGTTCAGAAAAGTTACTTCAAGTTCAGCAATGATGCACGCATCACACAACACATTTCTGGAGTGACACCTCAAACGGTGCTTCTCAGATGAATGGGCACATGCCTCGTAGAGGTGTTTTCGCGTGTAAACACAACAGCCACATGTCGGTTTGTGAATGAACAGTTCCCCTTTATCTCCACTGACATCTGTACACGCTTACCAATGACTAGACCTGACAGACAGCAGCCGTCCCTGTGCCACAACAGGGCCGGATCCGTTCCGAGCTCAGCTGCTATCTGATGTCTGCTATCAGGTAAGGTTGTCTCTCCGCTCTGCTCTGCTGTGCTAAGCAACTCAGTTGTTCAGCACAGTCATATGAAGCTCTGGGACTTGAACAAGATAGGGGGAAATGGTGGAATAAAAAACAGGGTTGATAGATGAATGTGTGTTTAACTACGACACAAGCAAGAGAGTGAGTCTTCAACTGCAAAAAAAAAAAAACAACCAACATCATGAATCAGGTACAGATGTTCAGGAAAGTGCAGGAGAAGATAAGTGTGTCAGAGCGAAGGACAGCCATAATTGCTGCTATTTCAAATCAGCTGTGGAGCGTCAGTCACAAAGCTTCCTGGCAAGTCCGAGTCAGATGTTGAGCAAAGCAGGAAAGATATTGCCGGAGCTTGTGTGATTGACGCAGGCGATGTAGCAAGTCATTCAGAACAGGAAAAATGCCACAGCTTTTGTGCTTTTCTCAATTCCTGTTGTGCAAGATTATAGGCTGGAAGACGATCACGGATTCCCCGTAGCTCAGCCCTCACCTCCGGGAAAGCGAGGACAGAAGAAAGGGTATACTCTGAGCGCGCTCAAGGGTAAGACTAGAAGTAGCTCAGCGAGTTGAGTATCTCTGTATAGCCAATACAAACCTGCTTGTTTAAAACAGCCACTCACACAAAGGTACACTGGATGTACTCATGTACTCACCCCACCCTCATTGCCCACTGACACATGCACATTTGTCAGTGTGTATATATATATATATATATATATATATATATATATATATATATATATATATATATATATACTGTATATATACCATATATACTAACATCCCACACACACACAAGAATACTTCCCCTTATTTAACAAACACATAAACACACACAGACATAAGTGCACACCCACACGCACACTCACACAAGTCCCTCTCCTCCCAATGAGACACACACACACACACACACTTACACACACACACGACATAAGACCCTCTCCTCCCAGAAACAATCACACATGCGAGTGTGCGCAGGCGCCCCTCACCTCCCAATGAGACAATCACACACACACACACACACACACACAGACCTTGTTTAGTTGATGCGACTGTCACCAAACAGGGAAATTCTCAAGCAAAATATAATGTACAAACACATAAATAAGATGTTCTGGAATTTCTCAAAGACAAACACATGGGATAGGTCCCATGAAAATGCTGTTGTTACTATGTTGCAAGACTGGTTGCAAGCTATAACAGGAAAAATAACACCTCTACATTGACCCAAGGTGCTAGCTACGCCATCATGAGTAATTATTAGACAGTGACAAAGCCGTGTGACTTTGTGAGATGTAGGTAATTCCTGGTGTAGGTGGAATTTACAGTAATTATATGTCAACAGAGAAATGCAAATGACCATGAGATAAGCTACCCTGGAATAGCTTTAGTAAGAGGGTAATCCTTCCCTTCGAGTAGCATAATTGGTAAATTGCAAAGACTGTGAGCAGTTTAGTAGGTTATTTACATTAGGCTATTTTTTAAGTGTCAAAAGTAATCCACTTCCTTCTTGTGTCATCACTCGCACTTGTAACATTTTTTCTAAATTAAGTCAAGCTTGCTGGCAAAGACTCTGTGGTTTTATTTTATTTTTAAAACACAGTTACAGTACATAAAACACAAACTAATCTTGGGTAACTCTACACACATGCCTTCAGCAAAAAAAGTAGAGTGGATAAAAACAACTTGGGAAACAAATGTAACAAACAAATGTTGGCAAACAAAAAATAACTATGTTACGAAAGTAATGACCAAAGTTTACCATTGCTCATCCAATTGAATTACGGGGTCTGTGCTCATACGGGTGGCTAGTGATCCTGACATGTAACCCACTAACACATATATCACACCTTTATGCTATGTCATACTGACCCTCTGTGGCTAAATGCTGAAATGCAGTGTCCAAACAGCCTACGTCTAATTCCAACACACAATGTTCAGCTCTTTAAAGCTTTTCAGCTATGCTACCTTCTCTTTATTAACAATAACAGGCATCATAGTTTTTGAAAATAAGCACGTGTGTATTGCACAATAAGCACATTGCTACTGCAGTAGCAATAATATGAGTTTCATCAACTGCAGTTTTCGTTTCACGTGACAGAAATATCAGAACATTTCACTACTCAGTAATTATGATGTAGCCTATCCTCGCAAACATGTTTTTTGTTTGTTTTTCAAACTAAGTTGGTCAGGGAAATATCATTTATAGACTGATCGCGATTAGCCTACCTTCTTAAATTGTCAGCTTGCCAGCGAAGAAAACTCGACAAGGCCTTCTTATGCCATCTCCTGTACTGAAATCTCACACCGTATTTCCTGTTTTATGATTCCTGTTCAGACATGTGAACTCTAGGTAAACAAGACCTGCAAGGCCTTTTACAGTAGCAAACCCAATTCCACGTGCTTTCCCACACAGTCTGCTATGCACTTAGCCTACACTATTCTTCAATAAGATTCATTTTTAGACACCCTGCTACTACTTTACAACTGAGTTTGGCGACATTCTTATCACTTATTGTACGGCAAGACAAGGTGAAAGTAACTGATAAAAGTGCGACACAGGAACTTTCAGTTCAGCTTAATTTATTTTTATTTACATCCGACAGCATGTCACGTTAGAAAACCCTTAACCTGCACATGCCAATCGAGGCGCAGGAAGATTATCATGTGACTTCAATCGAAGCCGTTTCAGCCATCTTGGATACTGGATTGCACCTCTTCACTGGAGGACAAGTAAATAAATGTGAGATAGGAAAACGATATCGTTGCATAAGGTTGTCATCATCGGTGGCACCGTGATTGGAAAAATGGTTCAGTCTTGTTCAGCGTACGGATGTAAAAATAGATACCACAAAGACAAAAATATATCTTTCCACAAGTAAGTCCAACTCATGGTCACTTGCTGATGTCTGGCTAATTTGTTGCTCCTGCTAACAGTTGCTGTGATCTTTCCATCTACATCCTTATATTGCAAGTTATGAGGTCAGCTTAACTTTTGAGTGTGTCTCAGAGTAGACTATATGTGACGGATGTCTTGATGTTTGCGATGTCTTAAGTTCCTTAAAATATGTTGATATCTTTTGGTGTAGTGTGCATGCACAACGGACATGTATGTTTGTCTGTCTTCTATATTCTAGGCGATAGTAGGTAAATCATTCTGTCATTTAGGTCGAGATTTCCTAATTAAATCTGTTTTCTGGGTTTGTTCATGTGGCTGGCCATCACTTATGGACGTTTAGTTTTCTCTATCACGGAAGATGTTAAAGTTCTCAAAAGATTACTGAACGAACTGATTTAATGGCTTGGCTGCTCGATTTAAATGGCTTTGAGATCATGTCTGGTATGGAGATAAAACCAAACTCAGTTTTTTTTCTCGCAGACCTTCAGTTCTGTTTTCTCTTTGTCTTAAACCCTGATCATGCTTAGATTTCCCCTCGCAAGGCCAGATGTTTGCGGAAAATGGGTTGCTGCAATGAGGAGGCACAACTTCAAACCTACAAAATACAGCAACATCTGCTCCCAGCACTTCACCAAAGACTGCTTCAAACGCGAGTGCAACAACCGTGTGCTGAAAGAGAATGCGGTACCTTCCCTCTTCAGCTTCAGTAAACTCCAGGTTAAGGTAACGTCTATGTGATGATCACTACAACTCACCACTTACAATTAAACCCTACAGCCACTACAATTAGTTTGTGCCAAGTGTAATTTCCTAAATCTGCCTTGAAAAAACATGTTTGGTCCTTAACCAGGTCAGATTCACTAAATCAGGGATAGTTCTGTTCTGAGGCCAGATGCAGTGCAGATTTGCGCAAGAGGAAAGGATGTGAGACAGCAGAATCCTGAATTCAATTATTTCCTGAGAAAACAGAACTCCTTGTTGGAAGGACCTTCAAGGTACTGCTGCTTACAATCTTCTCTGTCTTCCCTCCGCAGTCGGAGTCTGTGCAGCAGACCCACCCTACAGAGGTGGAGTACACCCTGTCCCCCCCTCCCTTGCCAGAGACAGAGGAGGTGAAACCTGCCGTCCCCCAGCCCCCTCCCTGTGACCCCGGTGGCACATCGCCAGGACACCCGGGACTGTTGTCCGCCGCAGCAGCAGCAGCAGCAGCATCGGCTGCGGAGAGCAGCCAAGAGGAAGACGAGGTGGCGGCGGAGGCGGAGAGCCCAGCGAGCCCGGCGAGCCTGCAGCCCAGCGCGTCGGTGTCGTGCGACCACAACTACACGGTGGAGGACTCGCTCCAGCAGAAGCGGCGCATCGAGCAGCTGGAGGAGCAGGTGGAGCGGCTGCAGAAGAAGCTGAAGACGTCGCAGCAGCGGTGCCGGCGGCAGGAGCGGCAGCTGCAGAGGCTGAAGGCCGTGGGAGACCTCCAGAAGCAGGTGAAGGACCTGGCCCTGGGCGGGGAGAGCTACGTCATCCTGCCCAAAGAACTCTACGACGTGCTGAAGGGAATCGAGGCCACGGACCGCCTGTGAGGTGGACGGAGAAAAAGCCACCTGACGAAATCTGTACACACACACCCATACACGCTCTAGAGACACACTCACAAAGACACACACCTGCCAGCCAACCACACACGCATCTCTATCTTTCACTCACTCTGAAAGGAAAGACGGCAATGTTCTTTGCACAACTGTCTTGTTGAGTGAGCAAGACAAACAATGATGTGGTCAGTCAGTGTGTTTTTTTTTTCTTCAGTTTTCCTGATTCTTATTTTTCCATGTGGTATAGGTTTATTTGCTCTCTGGTCAGTCCAAAACTACTCAACTTAACAAAAAAAAAAAAAGCCAGCAATGGAACAAAACGAGGCCAGACGTGAAGCAGCAATAGCGAGTGATTGAGGCATCATTGGTTTAGGTGGTTTTAGGTTCAGTTACTCCTCTTTTCTCCTCTCCTCTCCTTTACATGCACAAAATGCAGAACGGATCCAAACCCTTTCTTCAGTGCACCTAGATGTACATATGCTGCACTATGCATCTCCCATCGGTGCAGTCCAGTTGGGTGAAGGAAGGATCCCTTTATTAGAGGAAAACCTCTTCATGTGAGGAAACGAACTCGTAAAGGGTTTGGTGTTGGTATTAAATAGGCTAGTACAGTTACGTGTACATGGCGCACGTTCTGAGTGTCTAATGGAATTTGTGTAATTTTTCCATCAGGCGCAGGCTGGCCTGTACTTCTGAAGCTCGTTTGAGAAGGCGTCTGTCTCCCTTACCAGAGTGGCTGTGAGGTTGCGGGTTCGAGACTGGGTCTGGACTGTGTAGGACGTCCTTGGGTAAAGTGGTGCCGTGAATCCGGTTGGAAGTGAGGTGTAGGAGATTGGCTATAACAGATGCCAGCTAGCACAGCATTAGAACAGTAGTAAACCTCTCTCCAGACAACCTAAAACGATAGCTAAAGGCTCAGTTTTTAGCTCACTTGGTAGCATGTCTCTCTCCTAGTTGCTGTAAGGTCTAGGGTTGGAGACTGCGACTGGACTGTGCAGAAACGCCTCGGTTACATATGCATGTGCAAAATTAAACTACTAAAGTTCCAAATTCCCCAAAAATTCTCAGCGATGTTTCTGGAATGACACAGTGAGAAACATTGGTTGAAATCTTTTCCGTAAGGCCTGGCATAGTTTTGGAATCATCCTGGATACTGTGCATGTTCCCAGTTTGTAGCTCTGGGCTGGGAGCTTTAAGAAGTGAAGAACTGCAAGCGTCTCGTCTACAAAAAGCCCCAACATGCGCTTAAGATTACAGTCAAACAACTACGCCTAGGTTTTGTAACGAGCACTGTGCACAGCATATTGCCCATGCGTCGCTGTTTGCTGAAGTATACCATTGACCTTAATATAGCCAGATCAGCCAATGTAGGGACATCAGACCATGACATAGATTAGAGATGTCTGATTACTTTTGCTGCAAAAGACATAACCTACATTTCAACATATCAGCTTTCAAAGGTCTTTGTTCTTTGTTTGTCATAAGCTGCTGTCAGTTTTTATTTTTACAACTTTTTTTTAGAGTTGCTGCCTGTGGAATATTATGGAAGAGTTATTCTTGACTTTTTTGCTGAGATTTTGTTGCCAGGCCCTTGGTCAAAACCTGGAAAATTTTGCTAAAGTGCTCGTATGTGAAGAGGACTGGTGAAACTCCAAAAATAATCAAGGTTAGCAAGTGGGCGCCCAAATCTCTGGAGTTTTTTTTTTTTAATTCCATCTTGTGAGAACATGTTTCTCCTCAGAAGAATTCCAGCTGTGCACCTCTATTGTAACTCGTCAGCTCTGAGAAATGCCTGGACTCTAAATTGCCTGAAAGCAAGCACTTTTGAACCACGTTCAGGACTCGGGCACTGCGTGAATCCCCATCTGTGGTGCCTTGTCGCCAGGGGTGCTGGTAAGGGGGGGGGGGAGTAGATGGATTCATTGGGCCCAGAGCTTTACAGGGGACCACAGAGGACTATGATGTTTTTGGGGTTAGGCCCGAAACTATTTTCTTTCAGGGGGCCCACAGTTTCTTGCAGCGCCCCTTCGTGTTGCAGTCGCTGGCTGTTCTTTTACTGGCACTTTGGTGTAAGCCCTGCTAGCGGCTAGGGCGAAACGAAACTGACCTCTTTACTTGAAAAATATCACTTTACATCAAATATTGTGGAATATTAACATTAAGGAAATCTACTGCCAACAGCTTTTCTGTTCACTTTTGTATGTCACTTCATCCGTCTTCGCTGCTGTAGTCTAACACCTTCCACTTGATGGTGATTGGTCAGACAGCAGTTAGCCAGGATGGTTTTTCAAACAGTATGAAACTTAAATACTTAACACGTCTGTGTTAAGGAGAAAAGATATTGGGCATGTTTGAAATGACTGGCTGGCTGAGTGGCTGGCTTAAAGCAATACATTCTGCACTTGAAATAGTGACTTTTTTGGACAATCTCGTCTGAATGTCACCGTACCACATGGGTGGCTACAGTGTGGTACGTTCAAAGATGGTAGATATGCCAAGCTACATCACGATGAGCCACTTCCTGGAACTGTGATCGCACAGGGGCTGGACACAAACCCCCCTTTATGCAGTTTCATCTAGCCAGTCATTTCAAATAAGCCCATTGTTTTTACATCTTTCGGAAGAAAGTGACTTGACTTTACCTGACACACCACTGTTCATTTTTCTCCTTTAAGTAGTACTTTGCTGACCTTTTGGAAAACTTGAAGGCTGTCCTCTCAAAGTGTCAGTGGCAGTCAAATGCCTGTAGCTGTCATGAGGCGTCATACCTTGTCATGACAGTTAATAATCAATCAGAGATGCATTGAATGAGAAAAGCAGCAATGCTGTACTATCGGAGCTGCTAAACAACATTTTACCAAAAAGCTATTTGACTGGCATGTCTTTTGACACGTCATATGATGGTTTAAAAGTAATAATGTATTTCACATGACACTTTAGAAAAATCATGTTTTAAAAATGATACTGTTATCTTTTTTTAATACTGGTTGTATAATATTGTCAGTGTGAGATTGGCAGAGTAGTTATACAACAATACGAAATAGACAATTTGACATACAGCATTACCTGTTTAATCCAGCTAGTCAATAATTTGTGAAGAGGTCTGCAATGTTAATATAGATGCTATTATGCACATTCATCAGGTTATGGAAATGTGACTGATATAGTAGACAGTGTAATGTTTATATAACTGGAAAACTTGATCTGAGAGCTATTTGAATGTGACTCATTTTGTTAAGGGCTTTGTTTTCGGAGACATCTTTCGTCGTTGTGTACATTATTTATTGTTCCTTATGATTACTCCCCTTCTCTTCAGCTGACCAACAAAAGCCATATTTACAAACAAAACGCACTTAAACATGAACCTTTGGCAAAAAAAAAGGATTTTTGTCTTTGTGAAAACGTAGTTGCCTTACACTATGCCCGTGCAATCGTTGAGCATACAGATTGATCGCTTTCCCTGGTGTATTTAAACCAGTAACACTCTACAATCTGCTCTGCCCCTCCACTGAATGCAGGTCCGCAAACACTCGGTGTTGGATAGATTGTCAATCAATTTTTGTAACCACTGTTTTCCCCAAAGCCATCAGTATTGTAAAGAGCTACTAAGGAAATGTAATAGATTTGTCCAGGCCAAATAGTAGCAAACGGTGACAGAAATCTGGACACTCATTCAGTTATGAAAGTGGTCACTGAATTAAATATTGAGGTATATACATGTAAATGATTGACTTGAACCCACTTCTACTTTGAGGGGTACAGGAAAATAACCCTGTATTGCGACAAATGCCATCTTCTCATGTTTCTAGGCTTTGATACTTCAAATGTTAGTTACAGTAAAAGTGCCCTCCGTACTTTAATATGAATGTTGTATATTTGGATGCAGATTGGTTGATGTCACAAATAAACAAACATCTGTCTCCACAGGATAAGACTTTTTTCGTTATTGTTGTGATACTCAGGTAGTGCCACAAGATGGCGACGTGGCCAATCGAATCAAGTTTGACAAAATACATGACGCATAGGTTAATTTAACTCAGATACTGTTTAAAAGTCCATTCATTGTGTTTTGGCTATGTGTTTACATTGTGTAGTTGGTGTTGTTATTGCATTTGCTGGAAAGACAGGCTATGTATCGTTTACTCTCCAAATCCTATTTCTCACATCTGATTGGAGCCATACACTGAGTGGCGGAAGTGTCCTCATTGGCTGCTGTGATGTGATTTGTTCGGTCCCTCGAACACTCGCAGATAGATGGTAAGCGGGAGTCGAAAGGATTGGGATACAATTCTGTATGGGACAAGGACTCGTGGATACTGTAGTGAACTAAGGTAAGGATTTCAGTCGTCCTGTAAATCGGTTTCACTCCCCGTGTCCATGAATTATTTTTAAGAATGACGAAAGAGCGCATACTGCTCATCAAAACATTTAAGTAGGACATTGTTTGTAATTTAACGAACAACTTACCTCTTGCGCGTTGACCTTCTACTTGCTACTTTCTGGTGTCGTCATGCTCAGGTTCTTAATAGGAGAGTTTTGATGTAGTGCTTTGTATATAAACAAAATAGGTCCTCTCACGTGTTTATAATGTTTTGCTGGAAAGTGAACTTATAGCTTTAGAAATAGACTCTTTTAGCGAATGCGTAGTCGCGTTTGTAAGCAGGACATACGCAACCTGGTAAACCTGCCCCGCTTCGCACTGTCAGTGAAAGTGTGTTATGTGC
>CM050209.1:22127500-22137500 GCA_027475355.1 Coilia nasus
TGGAGGAGTCCTCGTCACAGGATGTCGACTCAGCGGTCGTTTGTCTCAGTCAGTCAACATGAGCCACCTGCATGGGCTGCTGCTGCTGCTGAACTCTCTGAGGCCAAAGTTGTGTGTGAACAAGGGATGCAATGCAGGATTCGCACCAGCCAAATGTTAGTATATCATGAAACCTGTTGGTAGGTTTCAGACACAAAATAATAATATACTATTGAGGGTAAGGCTGCTCGATTATGGAAAAAATCTGAATCACAATTATTTGGACCAAAACTGAAATCACGATTATTCAAACGATTATTTTGTTTTCCTCAGTAACATGCTTCATTTTTTGAAAATGTATTCAAAAACATTCCTGTACCTTCGGATTTTCTCTAATACCTTTCTTCGTAAACATTAGTAAGTCTCCTTTGATGTTTAATGTACAATCAGTAGAAATGTCTAATGTATACATCTAATGTACAGTACAAACAGTAGAAAATAATTAGGACAAAAACATTGTTGCCCTCGATTTTATTTGTTTTTAGATCGTTTGGCCCTGAAATCGTTATCAGGATTAGAATTCGATTAATTGAGCAGCCCTAATTGAGGGCTGGTGAATTTTACTATTTATTTGTCAGTTGCAGGTAGCGGTTCACATTTTGGAAAGTTAATTCCACCCTCCTCCTTGGTGTGAATGTGGCCTTGTTTTTCAGGCCATGGTGGGCAGGCGTAAACAGCACACCCTCCCTCTTGCTGTTGTGATCTTCCGTAAGTGGCGTAAAATCGCAGCGGCCGGTCTCGCTTCCACCAGCCGGTCATGAGTCTAGCCGCTGACGCAATCGCAAGCGATATGACCCCAGTCTTTCATCCGTGTGGTTTTGAATGGAAAACCAACAT
Source organism: Coilia nasus (assembly GCA_027475355.1). Classification (NCBI taxonomy): domain Eukaryota; kingdom Metazoa; phylum Chordata; class Actinopteri; order Clupeiformes; family Engraulidae; genus Coilia; species Coilia nasus. The sequence goes on from CM050209.1 coordinate 22,128,377, forward strand.
CGCCGGTGACTCAGCCTGCGTCTCTGTGCCAGGGCACACAAAACTAATGCAAATCTGTGTAATACGCTTATTTTAATAGGTGTGGGCACGATCGTGTGATAAGCTTAGTGTGACGTACTGTATGCTGACACAGCCTTTCAGAAATGCCTTGCCACGCAGGGTAAGGATTGGTCACCAATCTCGATGAAAAAGCACATTGTGTATTTTAACTGATATGAGGAGAGAACAACTAATCTTGTGTGAATTTCTCGATGCTTTGGATTTCATGGGAGCGTAGGACCAGCACCAGCTTAAGGCCTCTTAAGGCCTCCCTTTCCCACGTCATGGGCTTTGCTTAATGCTCAAAAGGGCATCTCCAGATTCAGCAGAAATAAACCTAGGATTGGTCCAGGATATTCTTGGCTCAGGTGTGGACTGATCCTACAAAAAGCTCATGTTTTGACTGTGTCATGGGAGTAAGGCTGTTCACAGGAATATTTATATATCATAATCGCTTTTGGAGGGTGTGTGTGTGCGTGTGCGTGTGTGTGTGTGTGTGTGTGTGTGTGTGTAAGTTTGCGCCTTACGCTGGCCAAACGTCTGCTTCTATATGCGGGGCTGTTCAAAGCACATTCCTAAGGAACACGTGACATCGCTGGTGTGTGTGTGTGTGTATTTGCACTTTGTTCCCACCTTTGCAGCCGGCTGATGTCACAGTATAAAGCAACCCCCCCCACTCCCCTCGAGACCACCCGAGCTGTCTGATGGCCCTAGGCCCCCAGCTCAGGAATTTTTATAGCCTTTCTTCACAGCCATTTGGATTCATTCTCTGACCTTTTTCATACCAGGCTGGGTAATGGGCAGACATTTCTTGTAGTATAGGGCCTCTTGAAATGAACTGCCTGGAAGTTTATAAAGGTTAAAAGTAGCAGGGCGGCGCACCTAAGATCTGTGTCTGTCAGGTCACCATAGCAACAAATCACTCAGCTTGTGCTCTGTAACCTTTAGTCGTAACGTTCCAACTGTAATGTAACCAAGGAGAGCGACTTAGGTTGTAACCTTTAGTCGTAACATTCCAATTGTACAGTAATGTCACCAAGGAGAGTGACTTAGGTTAATGGTCGTTAAAAAACAAGTTTGAATTAATGTTCATGACAGTTGTCATCGTAGAGTCTGTGTACCCTGGCCTAGCTCTCCAGTAGAGGTGCTGGGTGTGTATGTCAGACACATGAGGCTGCTGATGGAATATTGCATCCAGCCGAATGGAGAGTAATTAGCATTGACGTTAATCAGTGATTATTGGTTTGTTCATTCTACTCCCTTAATAGGGCCAGTCCCCTGTGGCTCTGGCTGTATCAGAGTCTGTTTGAACTTGTCTGATCTACCCTGGCTCACCCCTTAATTAAACTAATTACTCTGGGTGACTGGGTTCAACTAAGACTTGAAAAAAAAACAGTCATTACTGAACAAATATTTTAAGAAAACATGCAGGTTGGGGCTTATTGGATATATTACGTAATAATGTTGATTATTGCTGCAGTCATCCTTTTTATGTTCTACTCATTCTGCTGGCATTGCCAATCACTGAGCACTCAGTGTGTTTGTGGTTTGGTTGGTTGCATACTCATGCTATGTTATTATGTCATTATGGTATTACTATGTTAAATCAATCGAAATGTTTACCCTCTCTCCTAATGAGACTACCCAAGCTGCAACAGTTGCTCTGGTCAACGGCCACTGAGGGAGTTTGGTTGTGTTTATTACACAGTAGTAATAAGATAAAGAGGCCCAGGACTGTTCGTTGTCAGTACATAAGGAGTAGATAAAAGTCAACGTGGTTTTCCTGTCCAAACTATCGCTGGACTGAAGACCCATTGATGTTAGTGCCTGTGACAGACCTGAGCCCAGGGCCAAAGCTGGAACTTGTCCATAGATGATTAACTGGTTCCCTGACCCTGGAGCCCTCTGGCACAATTCCCAGTCTGAAACCGGGCCATGGCCACACCTGTGTTGGTCAACAGAGGATCAGCAAGCTGAAGGCCTATCACACACGTGCCCCTTCATTTCCTGCACAGCAGCCTAACTTACATTTAGGGTGCTTTCACACTGACAGCATTTGGTGCGCACCAAACGTCCCATTCGAACCAAAAGTTCTTAGTTCGGTTCGTTTTCGTTGGTGTGAATGCAATCTCGGTACTTTGGTGCGCACCAAATCAACCGGTCCAAGACCGCTAAAAAGGGGTGGTCTCGGACCGCTTTATCTGTCCTACTTTGGTACAGTTCCTCAGGTGTGAAAGCAACCAAGCCAAATTGGACAGAACAGTAGAGTTTAGTGCATGATTATTATCGAAAGTGGCACGTTTTAGTCTGGTTCCGGTGGCGATGGTCTTCGCGGACTATTTTGGTTAGTTTAGAACTATGCATATGTGAAAGCAAACCGTACCCACGTCTGTTTGCTACATTGTAACATTTTTGCTCACTAGTGCGTACCAAAACAATCGAACTATAGGTCTGAGAGCGCCCTTAATACTCACCAAGGTCCTGTTTGAAGCATATGGTTTTCCGGCAAACCAGGGTTCACTTAGAAGAGGTAGTTAACCTTAGCCAGGCTATAAGCCTGCATATGCACTTATTTTCTCCCTACAGTGGTAATCTGAGTTTCCTTCAATTGACATTGTTGTTTACTACATTTGAATTGTAGTGCGTAGACAGGCTTATAGCCAGGCTAATTGCATACGTCACAACCAGACATTACTGATTAGGTAAAGGCAGATCCAATCATTTTAAACTTCATCAGAGTCTACACCTCCAGGAAGAAAACATTTTTTAACACAGGACAGCCAGACGCTCTACAGAAAATGCAGTGCTGGTTTACCAGTCAAAGTAAACCTACCAGAACAGCTGCATTCTCCTCGCAAAACAATATTTCCCAAATTCCAAATGATCAAAGGCTATGTGGAGAAATGTAAATAATGTGTGTTTTTGGTGTGGTGTAGACATAAACATTTTATATATTTCATGGCCATCCTACTTGTCCTGCATTCTGTCTCAACACGTGCAACCCGTACCCGTGGGAATACAGCCGTGGAGCATGTGGACATAGCATGGACCACGGATGCAGAAAGTGCCTCTCGACTGGGGTTATAAATGTTTCATGGAAACGCTCTACCTCTGCCACTCCCACTAGTGTGGGAGAAACTTAAAAATGGAGCACGTTTCCTTGTTGGGAGCTGAAAGCATAATGGCTATGTAAAAGATCGCTGCGTATGAGTCACTGAATACCTGTCATTAAGGCAGTGTGTTGCAGGCACATAAAACAGATGAATAAAAACATAAGCACACACCCATCTTGGTTTGAAGAACACATCTTCCTGAATGTTTCAGGTTAGTGTGTCAAATTATTCCACTAATTACTGCACTTACATGTTGTATATCGAGTATAGCGTCTGTAGGTACTAAAATTGTGCAAAATTTTTAATGAAAGTTGTAAATCTTTGCTAGACAGACCTTCACTTTGTAAGACACACCTGTAAAACACACCTGTGCTATTATCGAAGCTCGTTCCTATCAGGTGCTTCAATCTTAGATCTTATCAGGTGCGGGACATGAACGACCTGTTAGGCCACATTACTGCCTTTTGCAGCCATCGTCTAAAGTCACCGAAAGCACACATTCCTTCACTCTGACTGAATGACCCATCCTGTGGTACAATGACCATCTGTCAGTGATGCCATGAGCCCACAGTAAAAGTCATCAGGACAGGCGGCATTCTACAATGGAAAGTTGACGTTCACTGGAGTCCCGTCACAACAAATCACAACGAGATAATTCACGTTAACACACGTCATTGAAAGGGCTGGCTAACACCCCCACACTCAAATGTCACATCCCAGACTGTAAAGCTGTTCATTAGCGTAAAAGTGTTCTGTGATGCTATCAGGGTAAAGACGGTATCCTAGACTTATGACAATGATGGGAGGAGTCCTCAGAAACAAACATTTCTTGTTGCTCAAAGATTGTATTGTTTGAGAACTAATAACTGATGGCTCTGATATCAGGCATCCCCACCAAAGCAAAGCCTTGAAGGTTGGGGTAGAGTTTAAGAGAAGGGCTAGGATTCATTTGACCAGGATAGTGCAGATCAGATGTCCACTAATTGATTGTATACCAGACTGCATGTGCAGTAAATTTGATACATTTGCCTGGACGTTTCCTTCCTGGTCATAGTCATGAGAAACCTGTGAACCCTGTGAATGTGTGCTGTGCTTGATGAAATGTGCCTGTTATGTTCATTCCGACCTTGGGGATGTGTAATGCCACTGTTGTTTACATATTTGTGAAATCCTCCTTATGTTTTCAGTAGACTGGATAAGGTCTACCCTTGCCACAGAACCTTCTCACCTTCCGGCTTGGTTGTTCAGCAAACAGCTTTTAACACATGCATGTGCTATTCTGTTGTGATGAGAGTGAGCTTTGCCAAAGGCCAGCATGGAAATATATTTTGTTCACAGCACTGTACTTACCCACTGTCAGGTTTGTGTCATATTGCATAAGCTATTCAAAGACTTTCAGCTGTGGGCTAGTTGTGTGAAGGTCTCATCGTGAAGATACAGAGCTTGTGTTTACGTGAGAGGAGTGGGTAGGCCCAGCTATTGATACCTGTGTTTAATGGCACGTCTATCTCTTTCAGCCCACCCCCACTCCAAACCCAAGACACAGTTCCTTTGACTGAACAAAGCCTGAAGGCGGAGGCATGTTGTGGGGGCTTGCAGGGCATGTTAGGCAGTGTAAATCTCTGGCTGCCGGGGTAGTTAAATTGTCAAAGGACACAAGGGAATACGTGGAGTTGCCACAGGGCTGCAGTCTTCCTGTCATTCGTCTTGCGCCCACCGGCAAGCTGAGCTGAGTGTAAACATTACCCTGCCGCTGGTGTGAATCCTCCTTGGCTTGGCTAGGGAGAGCCTGAGAAAGTGGAGCTGTGCCACTTTAGCCCTCTCCACTCTCCACGTCTCTCTCTCCTCGATGCGGAGAGAGGAGCGACTCGAGGGGCCTCTTTATTAAAAAGCGCTTAGGGGCTTAGCTCTCGAACAAAGAGGACCAAGAGGGGAGCCTGGCTGCATTTCCGATATGTTTGGTGTGTGTGGCATGATCCTTCGCTGAAAAGAGAGAGAAAAAGTCAGGTGCTTACCAAGAAGGAAGTGTCCTCAGAATCCCCCCCCCCCCCAACCACCCCGGAACATATTAACACTTGTCTGTTTGCCCTGCCATACACAAGCATTGAGCAGGAAAAGAAGCAATACAAAAGGTGTCCAACTACTCAGGGGAATTACTCAAGCTCTAAGGTCTGCCTGGAAGTCTGGCAAGTCCCCAGGGATTTTATCTTTTGCTGTCTTTGCTTGCTTTTGGTTTTACTTTACTCTATGAACTCTGTTTAGCATGTTTCATTTGTTAATTGCAAAATGCCCTTGCTTCAAGTGTCATGCATGATGTCCAGTGTAGTAGCTATCCTTACATAATCCCACTAAGCACTGGTAGTTGAACCCGATATCATGTGTCTAACAAGTTGACAAAGGATTGGAAGAAATCCACTCAGATTTAACAAAAACAGATATGCCATATATTTCAACACAGTCGTTTTTGGCCAAAAAACATGGATTTGACATGGCAATAAGCTGCAAACGATCAAATTCCCAGATGCCCTTTAAAAAGCTGCCTTGTTTTAAAAGAGGTAATTTACTAAATTGAGTTAAAGGACAGGTATTGGTGATCCCGTTACTTACTAAGTGAAAGCTTTGTGTCAGCTCTCTCCCTCTCTCAGCTCTCTCATTTATCACGGAGGGTCTAGACTGACAGGGGTAGCAGAGCCGAGGGGGCGAGAGGGCGGGAGGAACCACAGGCAGAGGTACTGTAATTACCCTAATCGCCATGGGAACATCTGGTGCCTCCCGGGTTTGTCCGTATGCCTCTGCTGGCTCTCGGGAAGCGTCTGCTCCCAGCTAGCGTCCCTCTTCACACTGTTAACCACAACTTGTTCAGATTTACATAAAAGACATCTGTCTCTCATTCTCTCAAGTTTTTTCTTTACTTTTTTTATTCACGGGTCACAATAATTGTGCACCATTGTGTAGTGTTTTGGGGTGGGAGTTTTTTTTGTCATGCCCACTTCTAAGTTGTTGTTGTTTATTTTACAGGTGTTACTTTTCAGGTTTTGATGTTGGCTTGAGGTAAAAGCCTGACTTTAAAGTATGTTTGTGTGTGTGTGTTTGTGTGTATATGTTTCTACGTGAGCTGCAGTTATACTGTATATATGTGTGTGCGCCGTGGTGTGAAACGTGTGCGAGTGTGAATGGAGCACTGACAGATGGTTGGGTAGCGTTAGTAGCCTGACATCACCCCTGAGTTATCCATTGTGCTGAGGCCCAGGCAAGTGGCAACAGGATCCCACGTTCACTGATATCCATCAGTTGAAAGCCTAGCGCTGCATAAAGTGCATGCCTGTACGCTGCTGCTTTGTCACTTGGCAGGGATTTTTTAATACAGACACATATACAAATACACACACACACACACACACTTAATACATACTTAAACATACAGACATACACACATACACACACACACACACACAATGTGAAGAGAAAGTGCACATCCGAACACCTTTGCACATGCGTTCTCACTCACTCAGGCTTTCATCTGTGCTGTCTGGGAGACTGAAACGCATTCCTCCTGCTCTGTGTGATGCCCTGCCATGCAACACCATCTGAAAGCTTCCAATTGTAAATTGAGAACATCCCAGCTCAGCATGGAAATGTACAGGTTCTAGTGTGTGTGTGTGTGTATGTGTGTGTGTGTGTGTGTGTGTGTGTGTGTGTGTGTGTGTACACGCATGGTTAGAATATGACCATTTATGAGCTCCAGTGAAAATATTGAATGTCAAAAACAAGAAACCTTTCCTTTCCAGCGCTGCTGTTACAGGTTTTTGTTTTTGTTTCTGTAAAAAAAGTCCCTTCCTTCCCCCTCTGGCTATCCCCTACAGCTTCCTGTAACGCTGCCCTACCCAATCAGCCAGATATAAAGATGCCTCTTGCTGAGGCGTGCCTCCACCTGCCTGTGCTCTGCTTCTCCTCCTCTCACATATCCCTCCTTTCTCTCTCTCCTCCGCCCACAGATCATGCCCTGACGCTGACCTCCGCGATCTGACAAACTGGTAAAGGAAAACGCCTGTTGCCTTTTTCTATCACTACCACAAACTACCACCTGATTTCCCCCACCACCACCATCCTTCCGTCCCCTGGCTATCGGCAGCCCAGCGCTACTATTGGCTCCACAGTCTCCACCGAGGGGTGCTCTTCTCTTCCGAAGTCGGCCGAGAAACCCCCGACGCCGACCCCGACGCTAGCGAAGCCGTTCCCACTGCGGCCGTCCTCGTGCCTGCTGCTCCTGCCCTCGCCGCTCTCCTCCGCGCCCTTGCCCTGCCCCCTGCTCCCCGCCGACCTGCCCGCCAGCATGTCCATCGCCCTCAAGCAGGTCTTCAACAAGGACAAGACCTTCCGGCCCAAGCGCAAGTTCGAGCCGGGCACGCAGCGCTTCGAGCTGCACAAGCGGGCGCAGGCGTCGCTCAACTCGGGCGTGGACCTGCGCGCCGCCGTCCAGCTGCCGCACGGCGAGGACCTCAACGACTGGGTGGCCGTGCACGTGGTGGACTTCTTCAACCGCATCAACCTCATCTACGGCACCGTGTGCGAGTTCTGCACGGAGAAGAGCTGCCCGGTGATGTCGGGTGGCCCGCGCTACGAGTACCGCTGGCAGGACGAGCACAAGTACAAGCGGCCCACCCCGCTGCCCGCGCCCACCTACATGAACCTGCTCATGGACTGGATCGAGATGCAGATCAACAACGAGGACATCTTCCCCACCAGCGTAGGTGAGTCACTCACAACCCTTTAAGGTCTACAGGTACAGAGAGAGACCTGGTACACTTAGGGGTCCCTTGACCTGTTGTTGGGGCAGCTGTGGCCTATTGGTTAGGGAGTTGGTCTTGGATCGGAGGGTCACAGGTTCGAATCCTGTACCAGTAGGAAGAATATGAGCGGGGGAGTAAATAACTAACGCTCTCCTGCACCCTCCTCCATGGCTGAAGTGCCCTTAAGCAAGACATCTAACCCCACATTGCTCCAGGGACTGTACCCTGTACCTACAATAACTGTAACTTGCTCTGGATAAGAGCGTCAGCTAAATGTAATGTGTTGCTTTTATTTGTCTTTGGCAAGTGCTCTTGTGCTCTTTCAGGTGGTTTCAACCCTATCTTCAAGTTAGTTGGTCATGGTGTTGTGATTAGCTGGTGGTCAGCGATCAGGGGTTGCCAATAGAGGCGGACATCCCGGATTGAGGAAGTAAAATTCCTGCCACATATTTGTTCCAGCCAATTCACTGAACCAGCTGATCATAGGTAGATGAGCTAATTAGTGAAGTCACCTGTGTCGTGAGCACAGGCAGAAGAAATGTATGGCAGGACTTCTACTTTCCCAATCCAGTTTGTCCGCCCCTGGTTGCAAAAGTAGCACCAGTTGGTTGTGAGTTCAATCCCAGGCCACCATTTTGCCACCATTTTGCCCTTGAGCAAGGCATGTGACCCCAAGTTGCTCCAAAGGATCTGCCCCTGCAATTAGCTCACTGTAGGTCACTCTTGAGAAGCGTGTCTGTTTTTGGACATGTAATGTAATGCGAAGGGGGTATAGAACACTAAACAGTTCCTTGACCTGATACACTTGGTTGCTGTTATGTTACAAGTGTGGTTCACTTTCAGGTTGTAGTCAGAAGACCCTGAGGTGCTGACCCCATTCTGGAAACACCGGTGCTCCCCTCACAAATCAGTGTTTGTTAACAATGGCGTCCTTTGTAGCATCAGTAAAACAATTGGTTGTCTTAACCATTGTACAATTATGGGTTTAAGTAGCAGGAATCTCTTGTTGCAAGATGTGCTAGGGCCTGTCAGGTTTGGCCTCTCTTCCCTCTCTTTGATGGTGCTTTCATTTTTGACATATGTATCTTGACAGTTTATTTTTCTCCTCCATATCACAGCCTGAAGGTCCAACACTTTTCCTGTTTCAAAATGCAATTCGCCAAAATACCATTCATCTGTGTT
>CM050209.1:22140000-22150000 GCA_027475355.1 Coilia nasus
CTGGATAGCAGACCTGGTATTGAAATGGACACACACACACACACACACACACACACACACACTGAACACACACATTCAGTTTAGACACCAACAAACCGTAGAAGGTAGCATCTCAAAGTACGGCCGAACGAATGGGAGAACTGATGTCATGTCTCTGGCAGGCAGACAGACAGACAGACAGACAGACAGACAGACAGACAGGCGGTTGTGCGAGATTAGGAGATGTCTGATGGAGATGACGCTATCGCCGTGAAGATGGGAGTTTGTTATGTGACACTCCTGGTTCCAGACCTCTCTCTCTTTCCCTCTCTCTCTCTGTCACTCCTGAACCCACCCAGCCAGCTCACCCATCAAAGGGATGCGGGTGAGAGATAGCATCCTGCCTCCCATTCACTTCTCAGGTGCCACATTGTGTTAAAGAGTCAAAGCAACCATCAATTGCTATTCACAACACTCTGAGGTAACTTTTTAAACAATCTGTGTGTGTGTGTGTGTGTGTGTGTGTGTGTGTGTGTGTGTGTGTGTGTGTGTGTGTGTGTGTGTGTGTGTGTGTGGGTGAAGGATCACAGACTAACTGTAATGATAGTATATGACTGGTGCATGACTGGGGTCTACTAGGCTCAGCATTGACTCTCTCTCTAACTATCTCCAACTACTTGTGTGTGTGCGTGCGTGCGTGTGTGTGTGTGTGTGTGTATGTTGTGTGCAGCCCAATCACACAGTGAGTGTCCTCCACATACCTCTGTGTTTCTGTGAAATGGTGTTTGAATCCCAAAAGGGTGTGTGTGCGTTCGTGCATGCGTGTGTGTGCGTGTGTGTGTGTCTTTGTGAGGTGGAATATGTCAGTGTTTGCACTTGAGTGTGTTTATTATTCATTTTGGGGTGTAATAGGAGCCCATGTACGCTAACCCTCTAGATGTTCTGAGTAGGTTATGCAACAGAGGGCCACATTACAGATGGAGGGGGGGGGGGGGGGGGGAGAGTGGAGCAGTGTGTGTCTGTGTCTGAAGAGTGTGGGGGGGGGGGGGGGGTGCGGTGTGTGACGGTGATGGTGATGATTCCGACTGCTGGAGATGATTTGGTTCTACCTCAGCTGGAGAACACTGCTTTGCTCATGCCCTCTTTCTCTCTCTCTCTCTCTCTCTCTCTCTCTCTCTCTCTCTCTCTCTCTCTCTCTCTCACTACCTCTCTCTCTCTCTCTCTCTTCCTGTTTGTTTTTCTCTTCTCGCTCTGTCTGTCTGTGTCTCTTTCTCTCTCTCTCTCTCTGTTTCTCTGCCTCTCTCCCTCTTTTTCTCTCTCTCTCTCTCTCTCTGTTTGTCTCTCTCTCTCACTCCCTCTCTCTCTATGTCTCTCTCTCTCTTCCTGTGTGTCTTTCTCCTCTTGCTCTGTCTGTCTGTTTGTCTCTCTCTCTCTCTGTTTCTCTCCTTCTCTTTCTCTCTCTCTTTTTCTCTCTGTCTGCACGTTTTACAGTTCAGGCAAAGCACTGTATGCCTGGGTCTTTGCTTCCACTAAGAGGATTTCAGGAGGGCTTTCTGAAACACACACACACACACAAACACACAAACAAACACACACACACACACGCGCGCGCGCACACACATGCCCACACACACACAGACACACACACACAGACAGTGCACACACACTCATGCTTACTCTAATCCTGGTCTTTGTGCTTGGACAAAAGGATGATATTAATGGCCAGAGGTTGATGATCAAGCCATTGTGTAGCCATTGTCTCTCTTTATGGCATAAATAAATATAATAATAATTAGAGGCGGGCCGTTATCGGCGTTAACGTGCTGCGTTAACGCGAGACTCTTATCGCGCGATAAAAAAAATATCGCCGTTAATCTATTCTCAAAGTTGGGTTGGGAGCTGGGTCTATACTACACAAACTATGATGACTTTCACCAAAGATCTTAGATTCTACAAAGATAAGCCAACATAATACGTTACTATGGGACCAAAATGCCAGCAAATTCCTATTTCGAACTCTTAGAAAATAATTTAGTGTGTCTGTAAAGCGAGCTAGCAAGCTAACGAACTAGCTCTAGCTCATTCAAGTGAATAGTAGTAACTATAACAACATCATGTGCTAAACGCTAACAGCGACTGGACTCACCTTGAATTTAATACATTGCTGTAGCCCTATAACTTTATATTACTTTGTCTGCTTACACTATAACCAGTAACAGTATCTAGGTGGGTGTTAGTGACAGCTTTCAATTCAAAACATTACGTTAGCGTAGTTCGCTAGCGTTAGCGCGCTAACAACCACCTAGTAAGTGATTGCTGCCTGGCCTGAAATAAAGCTAATTTTCTCAAAATCCAAACAGTAACAACTTACACTATTAGGCTTGAAATTATTACAAATAGTTGCAGATTGTGACACATGATTCCAAAAAACCCTTACCAACTCCAGAAAAACGTAATGACCAATTTATTAGTTAAACTCCACATGTGTCCCATTCATTTCAGTGAAATGAACATAGAATCTGCTCTGCACTGCATAAAGGGGGATTCCCCCCTCCCCCTTGCGAAAATAGAACACGGAAGCAAACTGCTCCCTTCCTCAACACTTTCTGCTTTTACCTTGATATTTTAGCGCGGATGTACTGTATACCCTACCTCTATATTTTAGTGCGGATGTATACTTAGCCGAATTGCACTGAAGGGGACTCCTGCCACAACTGTCCCATGCGAGAGACTTTTTTCTTTAGCAGGCCATATTGTGCAGAAAAGGAGATCTACTTTGCCACCAGAAAATGTGAACAAGCTGGTCTGCCTAAGTGACTGGTGGAAGAAGGAGAAATAGAGCTTGGACTGATTGACACAAAGCTACTGACTGTAAACAGTTAATCACAACTTCTTATGTAGGCTTACAGTTCAAAATCCATGTTTCATGTTTCATTCAGTTCATGTTTAACTAAATATACAGTTAGTAAACACAAGTACATTTTATTGAACATGATTTATTTTCATCACCAAGTATCAAAGTAGAACAGCTTTTTCAAGCAGTTAGTGATGCATTTTGGAAACAGGAGATGAGCCCCTGGTCTACTGTGCCACCTGGCTTAAGAAACCCGTTCTCAAAGACTTACTTCTAGTCATTATTTAGGTAGCACACATATTCTGAATGCCTTCGGCAGAATTCAAATGAGCCATTTTAATCTAGATTAATCTAGATTAATTTTATGATTAATCTAGATTAATCTAGATTAAAAAAATTAATCTATGCCCACCACTAATAATAATAAAATATTCCACCACAGGCCTGGGTTGTCATTAGAACGGGTAGCTGCTTCACCAGTGATGCTTGCAGCTTTCCCAAGCCCACTGTAAGTCTATGGGGTCATGTGTTCTCTACTCCAGGGGTTTTCAAAGTGGGGGCCGCGGCCCCCTGGGGGGCCGTGAGGGGGCGCTAAGGGGGCCGCGGCAAGTTGGACGGAAAAGTAGCAAACCGAAATAAATACTTGAATAAATAAAACTAAAAAATATTCCCATTTGTTAAAAGTTGCATTATAATAATCTACCGGATATCTTAACATTACTACTATTACCGTTATTATTTTTATTAGCCATCATCTTTCTAATTGGCTGGTATAGAACACATCCGGGTGATCACGTACACACTTTTCATCTCAGGGGGGCCTTACCCGGAATCTACTGGTCTATGGGGGGCCTTGTCATGGTAAAGTTTGGGAACCCCTGCTCTACTCTACTGTTCTCTACTGTACCTTACTGTGTTCCACTGTACAGACTCTGGCTGCTGTGAGCTCTCCAAGTCAGCTGTGCCTCGAAGCAGGCGGGTGTGTGAGTCACCACAGGCCCTCCAGGGGTGCTAGGCGAAGATGTCAACAAATAAATACTGCTAGGTTGCCATGCTGTTACTCATAACGTCCACTTACTGTATCCCCCCCAAAGGACATAACATTTGAAGATGCCCACCACAGAAAACGGTGTAACAGATACCATTATGTTTCTGTATAGGTATGCACTATGCACCATATTTGTGTATGTGTTGCTTATTAACCAGCCTGTGGTAGGTAGTTGTAGGGTTGTTTTATATATTTAAATGCTGGATGCTTAATGTTTATCGTTGTTGTATTTTTTTTCTATAACGCTCTCCTTGTGTGTCCTACTTCTTGCTAGTTCTTGGTTCTCAAACACTGAGTGGGGTTGTCATGGATACCCAGCATGCCGTGGTCCAGATGTTTCCCTCCAGGTGCTGGAGCCCATGTCAACATACACCACCACACCCCACCCACACACACACACACACACACACACACACACCTACACACCTCGACCGTCTGTGAACCACAACATGAAGTCATCACCCCACTTTCACTCACTCTGCCTCCCAGTCCAGTAAACTTTGCAGTCCTCCTCCTTCTGCCTTTAGAATGTCATAGCTTATCTCATCTTGTCTTTCAGTGGCTTGTCAAGGGGGTTTTCCATATTATGATGTGGTATGTGTTCTTGATAAGTTCAAGGGGAAAAGGGAGTTAAAGAATTAAAAAACAACATTCCTCTGATCTTGTGGGTCTTGAGGGAAACTGCTCTTGAAGCGTTTTTCTGTATACATTTTTTTATTTGAAAGAATGTACTTCTTTATCATACGGTTCATCACTTGTTCAGGAGAGAACCCATCTGTCTGGCTCAGAGACGGAGGAGTGTTAATGTGAGTGTTTACTGATGCTCATAATGCTGGCCATTCTTCAAAGAAGCCCTCTCTTGAAGAAAGACAAGAATTTACGCGAGCAAGGAAATGCCCGTTCTTAGACCCAGAGCAAAGGATGTTCCTTTTGCCAGGATGTGACTTCCTGTGTCATGACACATGGAGGGTCATTTGACCTCTGACCTCATTAGACGTCTGCTTAGCCCCAGAGGTATCTGCTGAAGAGCTTTACCATCATCAGTCACGGGACGGGGGAAAGAGGAGAGTCATTCAAAAGTCGTAACTCAACTTGTGGCAATTTGTTTTTTAAAGTATATTTTTTGGCAATAGAACTGTTTGGTGGAGGGCTGCTTGTGTCCCTTCAGAGCAACTGGTGCTCCTGGAAGGGAACATAGTCAATAGTGGGAAAAAAGGACAAAAAAAATCCAAATCCAGGCATTGTTTTGATTCATAGGAATTCATCCAAATGGCCTTTATTTGATAGGACAGTGCAGAGATGACAGGAGATGAAGGGAGATAGAGATGGGGTAGGGTTGGGAATGACCCAGGCCGGATTCGACCCTAAGGCCCCAACTCGTGGCATTTTGGTGCACAAATGACATGAGGAATAAAGCTTATAAAGAGATCCTCATCGTTTAAAAAGTCTCTTACTGTTTTGCTGTTACCCTGTGATTGCAGTCTATACACAACCCCCCCCAAAAACCCCTTAAACAGCTCAGGAAAGTCTGTGTTGTGTTTGGAGTCTCACGAAGGCATGTCTTGAAATGTCTACCTTCGCTCTCCCTGGAATAACATGTATTTAAGGGACCTGACCTCATTACGCTGAGCAAGTCAGCTTTTCCCCTTGCCTAGCAACAGCGGTTTATGGTGGGTTACGTGTATCCAGGAAGCGTGGCTCAAAATGTCTCCAAGAGGTTTTGGGCTGGTTCGAAAAAGAGGTTTGAAAATGGACAAATTGACTGCTTGACAAGATCATCAGCCTAGCATGTTGCTGTATGACAAAAATAAGGATTTTGATTTGGCATTTCTACAATTCTTCTGCTTGATTTTTGAAGTGTTTTGTATTACTCTATTATGTCTTAATTTTGTATGTGAGGTCTTTCTAGCGCCTGCAGAGAAAATAGGTTTACCACTCTTTCTGCTCATAGAGGTGCTGGGCTATAAAAACTGGTATGTTGCTAACTCTAACTAAACTGGGTGGTCCGGACTTCATAAGAGCTACATTTGTTTATTTTATTTTAACAGCCATCCTGTCCAATTAACCTGTGTTTGTCGAGGTCCCTTTAGTCATTTTTACCATCTTCTCTCACCAACTGGTTTTCCTCCTGGTCATCCATTTGAAAAGAAACCTCTCTTTCTCATTCTTTCTCTCTCCCTCCCTTTCTCTCTCTGCCTCTCTGTCTCTCTCTCACTCACTCTCTTCCCCTCTCTCTCTCCCTCTGTCCCTAAAAGACCAAAAAATGAAAAACGTTCCCACATCCTCTGTTCCCTCTGCCACGCTGTGACATGCTGATAATTCGGGCCTCGTTTCCCAAGCAGCCATCCATGCTCTCATTTTGCAAGGGCCAAGGCCAGTCATTAGCCTGGCCTCAAGTCAGGCTCGCCAGGCCCAGCAAGGCCAGGCCAGCGCATAAGCCCCTAGTCAGCAGCAGCGGAGCTCCAGCAGCTCTCTCCAGCCCTGAGCTCAGCTTTGCCCTCACTCGCTCCCAGCTCACTGGCTCCCTTGCTGAAGAAAAACAAGGCCAAGTCACTGTGAGGACTATGCAGCTATGGGAACAAGAAGAGAGCAAGTAGAAACATAACCCATAGCTTCCTGTTTGCCTTTGTGAATAGTTGGTGTGTGTGTCTTGTGTGTGTGTGTGTGTGTGTGTCTGTGTGCGCGCGCGTGTACATGTGTGCATGTGTGTGTGTGTGTGTGTGCAGATGGGCTAATTGCCTCTACTCATTAGTGTTTTGTTTATTGAAAGGAAAGCTTTGTGATGAGAGGAACTGGTGCTGTTTGAAAGTACATCTGAAGCATTTTAGGAATATTTCAGAGAGGCTTGCTGGATGAATATTGTAAGTTTACCACTCTATAAAAACCATAGGCAGTTACACTTCATTTTACTGTCCCTGTTACATCAACTCCTGTATGTACAGTGTAACAACGTGTGTAAAAATATATGACATTATATACTTACACTGTACCATAGATTTTAGGGTTAGGGTCAGTGTTGGGTATGCACAGTGTAAGTACATAATATTACGTGTTGTTATATGTAGATACACTAAAAGAGGAACCCTAGAATAAAGGGTGACCCCACATACTAACAAGAGCTATATATAGCACCTGCCTCTCAACAGTCAACCTCTGTGTGGTGTTCATCTCCGTGTATGTTGGTGGCTTGTCATGGCCTCCTCTTTTGTTTGTATCCTAACCCCTTACCCCCATCACCTACTCCACCCTTGCCCTTCATCAGACAACCATCCCCCTAACTGTAGTCTACACACTTCACTCCCCCCTCTCCATAAACAGTACAGACTGAAAAAAACTGCATTTTCTCTGCAGGTCTTACTTTACCCAGTGTCTCTATGCATGTGACAAATGAATATCCTTGTACCCTTGTATCTGTTCATCAGGTTGCAGATGAGGGACAGTTGCACCGTGTGTGTGTGTGTGTGTGTTTGTGTGTGTGTGGGTGTGGGTGTGTGGTGATTTGGGATGGGAGGGGAGAGGCTGCTCCATGGGTGGTCTCTTGCTGAATTCTCATTTCCAGTGTTCCCTCAGGGCATCTACAGCAGCACTTTATTTAGGTTCCTGCAGTCCTGTGTAACGTATGCTAATGTGGAGGCAGTGAAAAAAACTACAGAGCTTCCTCAAATCAGAACCCTCTAGAACAAAGACACTTTTTGCAACGTTATAACGTTAACATTCTCACTCCATATTCTACACCTTATTTAATTATCCATAGCTTGGTATTGTAAAAGTACATATTGTTTTATACCGTTTTACATTCTTGCTTGTATATATTGCTGTAAATCTGAACCTATATTTTATTTCTACCTAGCTATTCATATCTATTTCTATTCTTATTCTTATATACTGCTTCTTTTTATGCTTCTGCGGGCTGTTCCAATCAACATTTCACTACACTTTGTAAAGTATACTTTCTACTCCAGTCCTGACGTTCTACTGCCTGACATGCGTGTGTGGAGGGCGTGGGTCGTACGTACAGGTGAAAAGGTCACCCAGATTGATTGGATTGTGAGGGCGTCTTTGCACTCAGCTGATTGTGCTCCCAGCAGCAATCCCAGCATGCAGTTGGGCCTCCTGTCCCTGCAGCCATTCCAGCACTGGCTCACCTCTCTCGCTCGCCATCTGGTAACACTGCGCCTGCCAAGAAGGAGAGGGATCCATCTCTTTCTGTACCTCTCTTCTTCCCTATCTCTCTCTTCGTCCCCCTCTTTCTCTCTCTTCTTCCTCTATATATATATCTCCTTTCTCTCTTCTTTCTGTCTCACTTTTTTCTCTGTGTATTTATCTGTATATCTCTTTATATATCTCTCTTTTCTCTATATCTTTCTCTTCTCCCTCTCTCTATCTATTTTTGTCTCTTTCTCTCTCCCTCTCTATACCTTTCTCTCCCTCTCCCTGTCTCTCTTTCTCCCGCTCTCTTCCTCTCACTCTATCACTCTCTCTATCTCTTTAATTCAAGATATTGGCCAATAGTTGGTCATGTTTATTTCTTGAAATGTTTTACTTATGCATGTTTTACTCATGCACGTGCCATAATGACTCCACATCCAATCATTCATGGGAGCTGCTAGTGTTGAGTAGTGACAGATTGATCTCTTACAGCTGCGTGTTTTTGCGTTTTTTTATTTTTTATTAATTTTTTATTTTTGCACACACCCGATCACTTTGTAGACGGCGTGCGCGCTGTAATTTAGCATAGCGCCTTGCTACTGCTTTGGCTGACTCACACGGGTCTCACTCATTCACTCGCTCTCTGCCTGGCACCCGTCACTGTTTACTACCCAGAGAATGAAGCTCTTCTCCTGGGAAGGGGGCGCTGCTCTCGTCCCCCTGTCGGCGCGTTGGAGGAGGAGGAGACGGAGACGGATTGATTCCCCACCTCAGACAGACAGGCGGCAGGCTGCTGCTACTGTACCAGCCACAGACAGGGCAATCCCCACGGCCCTCTGGATCACGTAATCTCTGTTCACTCTGGGGCCAGGATTAAGCAGAACAGAAGCATCCTGCCAGGGTGTTTTTGCCAGGCATAGATCAGCTACCATAAATATTTTGATATCAGATGTCCCAGCATCAGTCAGTGAAGTGTAGTTATGCAGTAGTGAAAGACCTTTGTTTTTTTGCTTTCACTTAAAGGATCGGAGAATGTGTAGCGGTGGATAGAACTAGGCCTTGATGCCTTTCTTGTGTGAAATTAAAAAAAGCAACATGGACACCGGCCTAATCCAAGATTGGAGAGGAAACCAGATGACATAATGAGACCATACATAGCTGCAGGCTTTTACTATCTGTACTCTAGATGCCCCCTGACCCATATCTCTAGATAGGACACATACACACATACACATATAGTGCATAGTGCACATACACAAACATACACACACACACAAACCCACACACACAGACACACACACATATGCATTTACACACACACACACAAATGCATTTACACATACACACACACACACACACACACACACACACACACACACACACACACACACATGTAGTGTGCATGCACATGTATATATATGTACCAGCACACATGGGGCAAGTGAAAAAAAGAAAGAAAGACAATGGAGAGAGAGAATAGATAGAGAGAATTGGGAGAGGGGGAGTTCTGTCTTATTTGGGTCAGTGTTGGTCTTTGGGCTGAATGACTTATATGTAGGTGCTGCTGAGTTTGTAGGACGGTGGCCTAAGTGCCATCCAGGGCCTGTCTCCCGCCACTCTCCAGTGTCTGCCCACACACACCCACATGCCCTGTAGGTAGCAGCCTCACTGCTCCATCAGGATAATGAGACACTGGATCTGCTGTCTCTCTCTCTCTCTCACACACACACACACACACACACTCTGTCACACAGTCAGGCATATGCACACACACAGCTCTTGTACAGACACATTTGCATGCACATCTTTCTCTCTTTCTCTCTGTCCACCTTACTTATAAGTTAACACATTTAACCACACTCATGTACTCACTCACGCATACACAGATACAATCTCACTCTCTCTGTCTCACACACACACAGACAAATGATATCACACTTGTTGCATCATCTGTACCCGCCCTCCACTGC
>CM050209.1:22155000-22190000 GCA_027475355.1 Coilia nasus
ACACATACTGTGTATTTACACACACACACACACTCACACACACACACTCACACACACACGCACACACACTGTGCCTCTCTTCCTCTCGAATAAGCAGCATAATTCTGATTCATTAATTCCGATGGAGTTCTTGGGCACAGAATATGGGAATTGTGCGTAGTCGCAACAGATGCAGCGTAGATCCACACGTTCCTCCTCGCAGACCAAACACGCACATTCCCCTCTCCCACATGTCACGTTCAGTGTGCTCTGACTGCACATGTCGTATTCATAGCAAAAATATTTGTCACAAGGCCATTTGTGGAATGCCATCAGATTTTTTTTTATCTCTCTTTTTATTATTATTCACTGCAACATAATCTTTCATCACTTTATTCATTTAATTGACTCTGTACTTTGATGTTGATTTGGTAATAGTTTTAGAGTACGGTGGAAGTCCCTATTGTCACTATACAAAGTACAGTGAGATGCCATTGGAATAGAATAGAACAGAATAGAATAGAATAGAATAGAATAGAATAGAATAGAATAGAATAGAGTACAGCAATATATACAATATATATACAATATATACAAATAAGTAAATGTACAATGAATATATAATAATATAAGCCTAAAGACAAATTTACAGTATCAAGATGTAGATAAATAAATAAGGTGCAGAGTTTTAGTTGCCTTAGCAGCAGTTGATATAATGTTGTAATTACACTGTGTCTGGTTTTGTGTGTCATACCATCTATCTCGACTAGGTCTCCTCTGTGAAGGAGACTGAGACCTAAATGGAGCTTGACCTGCTTAAATGGAGGCGTAAGTGAATGAGAGTGCAGCTCAGCACAGCACAGCACAAGCTGACACCAAAGCTCATGGACATTCAGGAGAGAGAGACAGGAAGACAGAAAGAGAGAGAGAGGCACAGGAAGAGAGAAATAGAGAGAGAGATAGACAGGAAGAAAGAAAAAGAGAGAGAGAAACATCTTCCTTTTTTCCCATATGCACATTTGCAGTTGGCAGTGGGCATAGAGCAAGAGGGCATCCTGGTTTCCTGTGGGCAGCCGAAGGTGTCTGTTAAAACACCCTGGCACTGGTCCAGGAACAGTAGGCGCGCTGGTCAGAGTCAGCACGCACACTTCCATACTGGTCACAGTGAATGTGTGTTTTTTTTTTTGTTTTTTGTTTTTTGTTTGTTTTTTTAACTGATCTGAGGTCAGTGCTGTGATAATCAGGAAGCCAGTGAGGTCACTAAAGTCCACGGTGGTGAGTCAGGCATTAGTAACACTACCCTTCACCCTGTCGACACAATGGGGTTGGGGTTAGTGGTCTCTCTAGTCCATCTGTAGGATCATCAATGCCGAACCTATAATTGGAATATGAAATATGCATCAGGTGTTTTAAATCACTTGTAAACTTACTCTATGAATATCTTTGTGGTAATTAATGATGATTCACAGATCTTAGAATTCTCTGAGTTTGTTGTTAGTTGTCTTGTCAGAGAAGGCCCGGTCCATCCACCCACAGCAGGGTGGTAAGTGCTGACTTGTTTTGTTGTAAAACCAAAGCCTACAGTAGTTAACATGCTCACTTTGGGGTCTCTGTTTGTGGATATAATCTCAGTGGAGTTGTTTGGGTGGGAGAGAGGGAGGGTCACAGATATGTTCTGTCTGGGATTACCTTGTTATCATTTCAGTCAGTCAGTCTGCACCCTTTCTTTCTTTCTTTCTTTCTTTCTTTCTTTCTTTCTTGCTTTCTTTCTTTCTTGCTTTCTTTCTTTCTTGCTTTCTTGCTTTCTTGCGTTCTTTCTTGCTTTCTTCTTCTCTCTTTCCCTGTCCCTCATGTAAGAGAACAGAACAGACTACACCTTCATGCTTTGTCCTCCATCCTCCCACCACCCCCCTCCCCCCTCCCTTGTTTATCAGCCTGTCGTCTGCTCCAGGAGAGCGGGGGCTTAGCGCAGATACATGATGGCTGGTGCAGGGATACAGATCTAGGCTACCGATAGTCCACGCCTCCCTGCCTGCCTGCCTGCCTGCCTGCCTGCCATCCTGCAGCATCCTGACAGAGACACTTGGCTCTCATTTTCAGTGCCACTGCTGTTGCCTAATTTGGAACTGGTTCTGCTTGTTTTGACTGAAAATTGGCAGGTGTTAGTGCCAAAAGGCTGGCACTGGCAAGGCTTCCTGAAGTTGCTGGTCCCAAAGTCGGAACCACAATGTCACAGTGCTCGGTTCTGAAACCTGTGGAAATGCGTGCCGGTGCTGGCCCCATTGCTTGACCAGAACTAGCTCCACATTAGCACTGGCACCGGCACTAGAACAGTCCTGATGGGGAAGAGGTATTTGAGTGAAAATGTCACTTCAACAACCCCTCCTCTCGGTTGATCCGTACCCCTCATTCTTCTGTGTCCTCTACACCCCCCTTTCTTCCTTCGCTCTACTTCCTCCATCACTCTGTGTCCTTGCCCATGTCCTACTTTCTCATCCTTCTTCCTCCATCCCCCCATCTGCCCTCCTTTTTTCCTATTTATCTTTCTCTCTCTCTTACCCTTCCCTTGTTCCTTCGTTCCCCAGGATTCCCCTTCCCCAAGAACTTCGTCCAGATCTGTTTGTTTCACTCTCTCTTACCCGGCTCTCGTTTCCTTTTTTCCCCCAGGAATCCCCTTCCCCAAGAACTTCATCCAGATCTGTAAGAAGATCCTGTGCCGGCTGTTCCGCGTCTTCGTGCACGTCTACATCCACCACTTCGACCGCATCATCCTGATGGGCGCCGAGGCACACGTCAACACCTGCTACAAGCACTTCTACTACTTTTGCACCGAACTCAACCTCATAGACCGCAAGGAGCTCGAGCCACTGGTGAGGGTCCCTGCTGTGTGTGTGTGTGTGTGTGTGTGTGTGTGTGTGTGTGTGTGTGTGTGTGTGTGTGCACATAATATGCATGCATGTGTGTTCTTTTTTGTGTTTGTTTTCGTGTGTGTGTGTGTGTGTGTGTGTGTGTGTGTGTGTGTGTGTGTGTGTGTGTGTGTGTGTGTGTGTTGGTATACATGTGTGCACATATATGCATGCATGTCTGTCTGTCCATGTCATTTGTGAGTAATTCAGAGAAATTACATACTGTACCACACCCTTCACACCCAAGGTGACTCACAGGCTTAAATCCCCCGACAGAGTGACATCAGCTCCTACAATGTGGACAGCACGAAGTCCTCTTTGTGTCCGTCTGTCAGGACTGTCTTACTGGATGATAATGACTCACCTGTGCTGTCACCTGCCACTTCACTACACATAAGATAGTATGCAGACAGACCATGGTAGTTCATTTAACATTCCTTCTATACCATGGCTTGGTCAAAGTAGTTAAGTCTCTATTGAGACATTTGCCAATTAACTTTTGGTATTAGCACACCCAAGAAGTATTCTCAGGTTTTGACTGTATTACACTTCAACTCATTATATTCATTTTGAACTTCACAAAGGTTTACATCAAGAAAAACGATGCAATTCATTGGTCAAGTGCAAGCCTACTGTTGAGCTCCGACCTGCTCTTTCCGCCTGTTTCTCTCTTTCTCTCTCTGTCTCTCTCTCTCTCTCTCTTTCTCCCTCTCTCTCTCTCTCTCTCTCTCTCTCTCCATCTCTAGCTCTGTGTAAGCCCCTTCTGAACACCAGGGCTGAGAGCAGATTAAGAGCTCAGGGTCCGCACCAACATCTGGCTCCACCTGCCACCTGACCCCCGACCCCTTTAGCCTCACGTGCAGTCACGAGCGCTCCAGCCACTCTTTGACCTCACGCACATGGCCACCGGGCAGGCCCATCCCCTTTAGCCTCACATGCAAGTCACCAGCGCTCCAGCCACTCTTTGACCTCACGCACATGGCCACCGGGCAGGCCCATCCCCTTTAGCCTCACGTGCAAGTCACGAGCGCTCCAGCCACTCTTTGACCTCACGCACATGGCCACCGGGCAGGCCCATCCCCTTTAGCCTCACATGCAAGTCACGAGCGCTCCAGCTACTCTTTGACCTCACGCATATGGCCACCGGACAGGTCCATCCTGACCCCAGCCCCATGAGCTGTCATCGAGATACAGTACAGTGTAAGCTTAGGGTGACCAAACGTCCTGTTGTCCCAGGACATGTGCTGTTTTCACGTCCTGTCCGGGCCATTCTGAAAACGTCCTGGTTTTCATAGTTTT
The DNA here is from genome assembly GCA_027475355.1 of Coilia nasus. Taxonomy (NCBI): domain Eukaryota; kingdom Metazoa; phylum Chordata; class Actinopteri; order Clupeiformes; family Engraulidae; genus Coilia; species Coilia nasus. The sequence goes on from CM050209.1 coordinate 22,159,185, forward strand.
TCCTTTCATTTGTATTACGCATGTATCCTGAAACAAGATAACATAATTATTAAGGGAAGGCTGGTCCTGGTTTTTGTCCTGGCTTTGCGGTAATGAAAAGATTGGTCACTCTGCATAAGCTCCTCTGCTCAGCGTAGAGCTATTTTAGAAGCACAAACAGAAACATGCAGTTCTCACACTGCGCTGGCTGGCCACCCCACGTCAAGACGCTGAGATGCTGTTTGACTGGTCAACATTGAGTCATCTGCCACCTTCTGTTCGCCCAGCGACGGATCTGGACGAGAGCACACAGGGAATAAGTGTTTGGAATCGCCGAAAATGTTGTGATTTTATGTGGCTAACAGACAGTCAGATGGACAGTGGGAACAATGGCTCTGTTTATACTCCGCCATCAACGCAAGAGATCGCCATGATGAGGCTTAGGGCTCATTCACACCAAACACTCTGTGTATACAGCGCGTGTCCGTTTTCTGTCTGTATTCGTTTAGAATGCATGTTAACAAATTAGACTATTAATATTGCATGCGTGATCTTAGAGTATTCAAACGTGCTGTACACGCTTAAGTCGGTGTGAATGAACCCTTAGAACAGAGCAGCTATACGACCATGTTGGTCGTATAGGGAGAGATAAAGAAAGAAATAACGAGCACAGTTAGAGTTAGGCAAGATATATTTATGCATACAGTAGGCCTATGCCTCCAGGTCTGATACAGTGATCCAGATAGATGCAGTGATTGATCATTTAGTCAAATGATGTGGTCGAGGGACACAGTGGTGGCTGCCTGGTTGGGAAATTGGCCCCATTTGTACCGATGACAGCACTAACCACGGGACATCCTGCAGCTGAGTGGAGTGCATCATGAGCGCATGGCAGACATCATTATCAGCCTCATCAGTAGCACAGGAAGACAGAGGGAGCCCATCAGACCTAATGAGGATAAGTGCAGCCTACTCTCAACAGCACTGCTTTAGCAGAGAGAGAGGGGAAGAGAGAGAGATAAGGAGACAGAGAGAGGAGAGATAGAGAGAGAGAGGGAGAATTAGAAAGAGATAGAGAGAAAATGATGAGAGATAGCGAAAGGGAGGGGGAGAAAGAGAGGGAGAGAGAGAAAGAGGCATAGAGAGGGGGAGGAATAGACAGACATAAAGGAAGAAGAAAGAGACAGAGAGAGAAAAGGCAAAGAGAGAGAGAATGGGATTTTTATGACTTATTTCGAAACACCGTCTTGGGACAGTTCCCCATAATGCTGAGTTTATGGCCTTTCACAGGAAACAGGAAGTGATTAATTTAAAGTGGTGACCAAGGTAATGATGTCACTGTTAAAATGTGAAAGTTGGGAAGTTTACGGTATGTGTGGAGGCATCAGCAAGGGTGGGGTGTGGGTGGTGTTTCATTTTGTGCGTATAAAAAGTAGTCAGTCTTTCTGTCTTCCTCTCTCTTTTCTGCCCTCTATTTCCTCATTTCCTCTTGCCTCCTTTCTCAGACTTGTTCTTTTTATCCAAATTCACATTACAGCGTGTGTGCATGTGTGTGTGTTTGTGTGTGTGCTTGTTCCTGTTACAAAAAGGCCTCTGTGTATGTGTGCAACAAATGTGTGTGTGTGTGTGTGTGGTTACGTCTCTGTCTTGTCTATCTGTCTGCGACCTTGACTCTGGAGTCGTAAGCGTGTGAGCCCGTGGCCAGTGATGAGCTCTGCTGGCTGCCACCCAGCCCTCAACGCCACTAACCTCCACACCTGAGCCGCCCAACCCTCCGCACCACTGAGCTCCACACCTGAGCCACGCAACCTTCCACGCCACTGCGCCCCACACCTGAGCTGTGAACATGACCTACTGACTGTCTGCTACGGCTCCTCCGCTAATGGAAAAATCATCCACCGTCATCAACCTCATTCTTATTCAGAGCTATTTATAAACGAGCTAGATGAGCTCCGTTGCCACCAGTGAACTCCGCTTTTGTGATGCCTCACGCTCAAAATACATGCAAGCGGGCGAAGCGGAACGTTCCATTCTTTTCAGTTGGGAGGCGGCAGGTGGTGACGTAGATCAGCGAGGCGGGCGAAAAAGTTGAGCTCTGCTGAACTTTATGCAAATGAGGAGCGGCGTTTGCCAAGCGGTAACCAATGCCATCATTTCAAATGACTTTTCAGTTGGAAGGCGGCAAGTGGAGAGATAAACATTTAAAAATGGACGTACATAAAATTTGAAACAGTGCCGTGGTTAACATTATATTGACATACCAGAAGCAAAAAAATCATTACTATTCAGAATTCTTTAGCCTTTTGAACTTCATATCTCTTCAACTGACGTTCGGTACACGCCCACTCAAAGCGGAGCAAGCGGAGAGAAAGCGGTACATTTCGCTTGCATGTATTTTGGGCGTCAGTGTCCTCAGAGAGAGAGAGAGAGAGAGAGAGAGAGAGAGAGAGAGAGAGAGAGAGAGAGAGAGAGAGAAGGCTGGGCAATTGGCAATGCCCTTATCCATGACAGCGTGAGGTGTATGGCCTCATAGGCTTGGGTTAAATACCATCTAATAGATTAGATGCCAGCGATGCCCAAACACTATTAGAAAAATAACCATGAGGTGCAATCTTCTATAGAAGTGAAGTGAAGGGTAAACGTTTGTATTTAAACAAAAAACTTTTGAAATTACAAAGCAGAAAAAAATTGCTTATTCATGTTTGATAATGCTTACCACCTTTTTTCTTAACTGCTGAACACATAGTTTACCTTCCTCTCTCTTTTTACCATTTCTAAACATATGAGAAGGAAATATCATAGAGCACATATTTGGTAGATAGCACATGTTGGTAAGCAGCTGTGGCCTAGTGGTTAGAGAGTTGGCCTTGGGATCAGAGGGTCACAAGTTCAAATCCCGTGCCAGTAGGAGGGATGGCGGTGGGGGAGTAAACAACCAGTGCTCTCCTGTACATATTTGGTAATTATGCCTAAAGTGCCCTTGAGCAAGGCATGTAACCCCACATTGCTCCAGGGACTGTAACTGAAACCCTGTACCTTAATAACTGTAAGTTGCTCTGGATAAGAGCATCAGCTAAGTGTAACGTTATTTAATGTAATTGTTGCACACCAGAGCGAAAGGCTCAAGAAATCACGAGGAGTAATAATGAAAGTGGAAAGGTCCTTGGGATCCTTTTTAGTAATGAAGAGCCCCAGTGGGGCTATGGTGGAGTTTAAAAACACATATTCACACACACGTGCATGCACGCACCCACACACACACAAATTCATAGAAGACTATCTCTTTCCGTTCAAAAGTAAAAGGTTTCTGTCTGCCCTAATGACTTGTCTACGCTAATTGCCCATCCACACCACCACCTGTTTCAGCTAAAGAGACAGTGAGCCAGTCTAGTGCATCTCACTGGTTAATTATTGATGAGCGGTACTCTGATCCAGCCACATGCGTGGAAGCTGGTTTCCACGAAAGGAAGGTTGGTTACAGGAAGGCGGGAGGACCAGCATGGTGTGATGACCATATACAGTAGGACTTGTGGTGGACAAGAGCAGCCACCAGAGGGTCCCCCCCTCGACGAAGGACACCCAGCAGTGTCCTATGCTGGACACTATGCTGGACACTGCTGGGTCTGACACTGTGTCTGCTTATTATATACAGTGCAGTTGTACATACCAAATAATTTATAATCATTTTTAGACAAAACGCACCCAAGGTACTTGTGCACCTACTGTAGGAAGGGTACCTTTGGGAGAAGAGATTTAAGCCTTCCTTCCACCCTTTTCAGCTCTTCTAGCTGGTGTGTGTGTGTGTGTGTGTGTGTGTGTGTGTGTGTGTGTGTGTGTGTGTGTGTGTGTGTGTGTGTGTGTGTGCACCCGCGCATGGGTGTGTGTGTGTGTGTGTGTGGGTAGGGGAAGGAGCAAATTGACATTTTCCTGAACTGTTTTGCAGCGAGCACTTATGTTGTGATGTGTAGCTGTGTACAGTGTGTGTGTGTGTGTGTGTGTGTGTGTGTGTGTGTGTGTGTGTGTCTGTGTGTCTGTGTGTCTGTGTGTGTCTGTCTGTGCTTGACCCAGCTCTGAGGACACAGAGCGTGAGTGAGCGTTGGGCGAACCCCGTGTGGCAAAACACATCTGGTCACCACCTTTACATGAAGTGTCTACACAGAGCCTTACCTTCTTCTCTTTCACACACACACACACACACACACACACACACACACACACACACACACACACACACACACACACACACACACACATGCACACATTCTCAACCACACAGGAATACAGAGTAGACATGCATCCCATACTCTCACACTCACAAGAGCACACACATACACACACCAGCACATAGACACACACACGTATACACACACACACTCACACACATACAGATACACAAAGGCATATATACACACACATACAAACACACCCACAGACACACACAAGCGTACACACACACAAAAAACTCTTTCTCACACCCTTTTCTCACCACACGCGTATACAGATATCCACAGTGTGCTGAGCACAGGCCCCAAACAGGCCTCTGCTGAGCTCTGAGCCCACTGGTGCATGAGGTGTGTGTGGCCCCTAGAGGAAAAGGGCCCCTAACTCCACACTGCACTGCCTCATCAGCACATTGCCTAAGTACAGGTTACAGCACATTAGATGGAGACTGCAGTGCCCCCCCATCTGATTCCCCTGTTTACAAGGCCATGCGGATCATTTCAGGACATGCTTGAAAAGTATCACAAGCTCAACACCTTTGATTTAGGCTGTCGTATTGAGATATCCCTGTCCAAAGTGCTGCGCATATATGTAATGCTTTTTGTGCTGAATGTTTTTTCCTCTCTCTTATTTTCTTTTTGTCTTTTTTTTCCTTTCTTTCCTTTTATTTTGTTGCCCTTCTTTTTTGTCAGGCAAGCATTCTGTGTAACATATATATATATATATCTATATCTTTCTCTTTTTGTCTTTCTTCCTCTTCCTCTAATTTGCAGAAAAATATTACCTGATATTGAGGTTTCACTGGTAAAAGCCAGGCATTAAAATGCATTTTCTGCACAATGTTTTTTTTAGGCAAACATTTTTTGTAACGTCAGTATTTGGTCTCCCTCTTTCTTTCACTTGCAGAAAGAGATGACCTCACGCATGTGTCATTGAGCTCCAGTGGCGCCTGCCACCCCTTGAGACTACGGAAACTTTGGAACCCCACCCTGTTCACGGGAGGTTGCCACGGAGACCATAGAGGGATCACCAGCAGCAGCAGCGGCGGCAGCAGAACTGACTCTAAACCTTGGTGACATCATCAAGGCTCTCAAGGCCAGGAAGAAAACCTGCTGCCAGGGTTGAAACCATAATAAGCCCTTTAAACCCACCCACAACACCCACCCCTGACAGAAACACACGCACACACACCTTACCCCACTCTCCCAGCCTGGCCATGGAGAGAACAGACTAACGTTTACGCAAATAAGGAAAAACTGCACCACCTACTGGTGAAGTCTGCACACTAGCGTGCTGTAAGGATACTCTCCACAAGATGGCGATCTTGTTTAAACTATACTTATAGTTCTATGAATTTGTCTTGAATCAGGGTAGAGGTAGAGGAGAGTCTGTCTGCCCGTTTCTGGTTCCTCTGATACTGAATTTGTTTTGATTTTGCTACATCTTCAGTATCTGTAACACAATTTTATTTTGGTCCAATTTTGCTTTGTCTCTTAATTCCAAATATTATTGCAATGATGTTGTGGACTTAATAGTTGAAAGAAAAAAAAACAAAATGTTCATCCTACTTGTTTTTACAAATATTTTAGTACTTCTACATGTGTATAATTTTCCTGAGGTTTTTGGAGTGGAGACTGCCAAATTAAATTATCAACATAATTTTTTTAAAAGTCGCCTGTACACTGGTAAGGGTTTTAACTAACTGACCTTTAACAGGCAGGATGTCTGTACCTGCAGTGACTTTCATTAATCCTACTTTTATCACTAAAACAAAGAACATTTGACACAATGTTCACTTCCTGAGGTAACCAGCATTTGCAGTGCAGTGGTATGGTACTGGACAGGAGAAGCTGAAGCATTGCAATAGATTCACAAGTTTTTTTTTTTTTTTGGGGGGGGTCTCTTTTGGTCACTAAGTGATTCTTAGTAGCATACGTACGACAACATGTACAGAAATGTTTGAGTTGTCAGCCTCTGCTCAGATCTTTTCTATGTGGTGAACTGAATTGTATATTTTTTTGTTGTGTTGCTGCTTGTCACATCAAGTCAGGTGTGATTTATCTCAGACACAGTTCTGTCGATACTTCAGTACGAATTTTCTGGACATGACCTGTTGTTTCATCAGGGCCCCACACACACACACAAACTGTCTCAGCCTCTGCAAGCTAACCTATGCGTGTAGCATTCCTGGAATGGACTATAATTAACAACACTGACAATTATGATTACTCTTTTTCCAGTGTTTGTTTTCTAAAAAAAATGCAGTTTGAAACACCTGTCTCTTCATACGTCAATCTTTTTCTTGTAAACTAAAGATGTTGATGATTCTATGTAAAGTGCATAATTGAAGCAATAAAGAGTGTATTTTGATTCAGCATGTTTGCACAGAGTTTGTGTAAAATTCGCTAACTAGAAAAGCCCTCAGAGAGCGCAGATCTCTGCCAAGGCAGCTCAGATCAACACCAAAATCTAATCACTTTTAAGTTAGCCCATTTTTGACCTACCCTGAAAATGTTGTCGAAATCCATCCAGAACTTTCTGTGTTATGATATTAACAAGCAAACAAACAAACAAACAAACGGACAGACAAACAAACAAACCAACACCAGCAAAAAAATAACCTTCTTGGCAGAGGTAAAAAAAGATATATGGAGGTGAAACTGGGTGCCCAGTGTGTACTTGAACGTAACACTAGGTGGTGCACCTGACCAAGCCAACAAGTCTCTCTCACACACACATACATAAACACACACACACACACACACACACACACACACACACACACAGATACACAAACACACATACAGCCATAAGCTCCTTAGAAGGTCCACTCTTCATGATTAAGAAAGGGCTAGAGAGTACATGATACCCAAATGTCCAAAAAGATCAGCCTACTTGTAATCCCTTTGGAGTGTACTTAATTCCTCTCTGAGATGAGGATTAGACTCAGTGTTTACCCTCAAATGCCACTACGTAACAGCAAGAGTGTATTGTAACTCAGGTAATCTCAGATTTCAGCCCTTTCAGGTTTATATATAAAGACTGCTCATCTCTAGCTGTCCCTTGAAACAATAGCTGGACACCACCATCCTCTTTGCTCAGCAAAGACACTGCGACTGGTCCAGGGACCTTCAGTGGGCCTCTGAATCTACCTGTGTCCATCTTCAGATGACATAGTGACCTAGTGGCAGTCCATACTCAGCAACCACTAACCCTACGATTGCAGGCTTAGCAACTGCATTTGGGTTGTGGGCAGAAAAACAGGAAGGACAGTAGTACGTTTCACCCTCTGCTCCACATAATGCAGCTTACAGCGCTCTAATCGACCGGCTGGTGCACTGATCGCCCTCTTGTGGCCGTGGCATCATGGGAGAGAAGGTGTCGGGGCCGCCGGTGTGCGTGCAGATTATGTCGGTGTTGGCACTGGTGTGCTTCGGCCTGTACTGCATCGTCAAGGGCATCTCCTTCGGCTTCTTCAACTGGTGGTACATCCTGGGCTTCGCCTGCATCGTTGCCACGGCGCTGGCATCCTTCCGCATCTACGAGGTGTGCATCTTCATGGCGCGCCAGGAGCTGGCCGAAGCGGAGCCCTGCGGTCAGGTGCCTTTAGTGTGAGGGCTTTGCTTTACACTCCACAGCAAAGATTCTAGAGCTCTACGCATTCCACTCTTGAATCTTTGGACCACAGTCTAACCCTAACCCTAACCCTAGAGGGTAAGTACGGTTCTAACTCTAAGCCTAACCCTGGGGCTTCACTTTCAATGGGATTCTGGCCTGAACTCCAAACCTGTAGGGCTTTCCGCCTTAGGAGACTAGCCCTCATCCGGTTTTACGCTCTACAGGAGTCTGGTCCTAAACCTCACCCTAGGACTTTCTCTTGAGGGATTACTAACCCCTAACCTTCAGACTTTCTCTTTGGACCGAAGTCTGGGATCATAGAAGGATATCACTGGAAAGCAAAATTTAAATTCTTGGTTGCCTCTCTTTATTGCCTCTCTTTTATTGTTTTGCAAATGAAAATGTGATGTGTTCACAGCTGCGATCAGTTTCACTTATAATGAAAACCAACAGAAGACTGTGCATCATGTCTTGGATATGTCTACAAGAAGGTGAGCTAACAGCAAGAGAATGATTGTTTCTCAAAAGGAAAAAGAAAGAAACAAACTCTCTCGTGAACAGAAGTGAACAGAACATTCTGAAGCTACAGACTCCTGGTTGACAATAATATGTATGGTTAAGTGGTTTAACCAAAAGTGATAGTTCAACACTGCATACGCTGAAAGGAACTTAATGATGACAGACTGTACAAGGAACAAGATCCGGCCCAGTCATTTGGTTTGATCAATTCATGTTAGTGAGTCTGGCCGGTTCTGTGAAAAGAATGAGGCCAAGACATCATGTACATCCAGAGTTTGTCCATCAGAATTAGCATCCATTTGTAACTCTCACCAGAGAGAAACTTTTTATCGCATTTCTGGTCTTGTTGCTATGTGTCAGTAAGGCATTATTCTATTCTACAATCCTATTTGTGCTCAGTGCAATATAACCAACTGGGATCTGTGCTTCTCTGGGAGGCATTATCAAGGCTTAGTCCAGTGGATAAGTAGAGTGTAGAATTATTCTCAAATGTGGTGTCCCAAGGCATTAGCTTTATTGAACAAGTCCATCAGTAATCAACAATAGCAAATGACTTTAACTTAATTGAAGTGGTATGTTCTGAATTTCTCAACTATGTAAGGACCAAAAAGAACTATGACTAATCAATCACTGTATAGACTATAGACTATGTAAGAGCACATCAGTCTTATGACATGTTCTACAGTTACAAGAGTGTGAAAATGGATTAAAGTGTGGTATTTCGAAAGTTAAATAAAGCAAAAAAAAAAAAAAAAACACCACTTAAGGTCTCTTTCGAAATACCATTTCAGCCTCATAACCCAAAGGAGCACTTGTTACGTGGAGCGTATTAAATGAATTTCCATGCTCCCAGATGTGTACAGATCTGTTGGGTGGTTCACGTTGATGATAACTGAGGTCTTCACTGCGTAAGTGAAGGAAACGGCTCCAATGACATTAGTCAGTCCAGTCACAGTTCATTTTCTCGACTGTTTGAGGGGATGTGGTTTACGTATAAGGGGTAAAAAAAAAACCTCTGCAGCTGTTAGAGATGAAATGTGAAGGGGAAAGCAAATCACATGAAGAGGAGGAACCATGAGCACCACACTTCCTAAAGGGCCAGACACACTTTTTATCCATTTGCTGTAAACAACTCCACACCAGGTGAGAAATCTCTAAAGATCTCTCAGGCGGTGAAAATCTATACGTTGGGCAGTTCGTTGGGGACCGTACTGTACTACTGGGGCTTCACGATGCAGAGGGTGGAGTTGTGCTTGTGAGTCTTCTCGACAATACAGTGACTTAGTGTGTAGGTTACCAGTCAGCATGCTGTACTGTATAAGGCAGCTTAAAGTGAGTACCTACAGAAAAAAATAAATAAATGAGGGAATGTGGTCCTCGTCAGGTTCTGGAAGTTCTGGTTTGGTCCCAGGTCTCGTTAACGCTGTGGAGAAGCTGATGATGCTTTATTCCACAGCTGGCATTTCGGCCCCTGCATGTCGTACATCAGCATCACCCCTCCTGAGCTCAGGCAGGATGTTCACCTCACCACAGTCTGCTATGAGACCCAGCGGATGGTAGATGGATATCAACCTACACAGCGTTGCTCTCTCTTTAATTTCCTTTCTCTCTGTCTCTGTCTCTCTCATACACACATTCTCTGTCTCACTCCCTCTACCCTCCCTTTCTCTTTCTGTCTCTTTCTCTCTCACACACACTTTCTTTCTCTCTCTGTCTGTCTCACTCTCCCCCTCTCTCAATCACTTTCTCTTTTTCTTTTTCTCTCTCTTTCTCTCTCTCTCTCTGGTCTCTCAACTCTCAACAACAGGAATCCACAGACCATATCCTCTCCTGGGCCACTGGTCATGACACAGCCTGATAGATATCTAATGTTGTGTAAATTACATTAGTGATTTGGGATGCAGGGATCAGACCAAATGGATGAGTTGAGATATTGCAGCTGGGGAAAAGAGGTATTTGCTGCGGCTATGATTTTCTCTGAGCTAAGATGCTATGTAAAGGTCCGAGACTTACATATTCATCTTAATACTTTACTACAGTAACAAACTGTACAGTGTTGACTGACTGAAAGTAATATGTGAATGTGATATGATGGACTTTTACTGGCTGCCTTTGCATTTCCATCATTAAACTTTCAGATGACTTAACCATGCCATGACAAAACTTTATTTTTTATAATAACTTTACTTTTAAAATAAACTGAAAAGCGCAACACTGCTACTTTCACAGACAAACCTTTTTATTATTCAAAAGCTGATGTTTCGGTCAGTCAGACTCTAATGATGGTCCAACTACCCGAAATGTCTGGTTTGTGTGTGAAAGTAGCAGTGTTGAACTTTTCAATTAATTTCAGTTATATGTAGATTGAAATAGCTGTACTGCAGTATAACCCATTAAGGTGTGCAGGACCTCTCCAGCCTTTGTGAACATTAACTTTACTGCCTGAGGAATGAAATCACAGCACTTGAAAAAAAAACACAGATTTTATTGGTGTCTTAAAGAACGTTGTGGAAACTTTGGCTAATCATTTATAACAAACATGGTTATTTACAGTTGACCTCGGGTCTGTCTGAACAGATAGAAAAAATCCAGCTGTGTTTATGAGCACTCTTCGACTCCAAACAAATCCATCAAAGCAATTTACAATGGCTGACATTCATATAAAAAAGACCTGTTGGATATAGTATCCCAATAACATTTCATAATATTTCAAACATGAGTACACAATGTGTGCAAAATTGTCGTCCATCCATCCCATTTCAAAAGGATCGATTAAACCTTGTTTTCACTGTGTTACATATCCAGCGTTAAGTGAAGTAACAGGTACAGGATACATGTCCAATGTAACTGCATAAAGATATTCCTTCTTTTCATGATATAGCACAATAAGATCATCCAGCTTCTTCTGCAGAGCAGTCAATGCCCGCGTAGGTGAACTTCTCATACAGTGTGGTGTTCACGTACGTCTAACAGGGAACATAAAACAACCACAGGAGAGTGAAGAAAGTCAGGCAAGAAAGTCAAGCAAGTAAGCTTCATTTGTTACCACAAATCTGATGACTGCAATTTCTTTCAAGCAATAAAACTATGATTAGACTTCGAATTTCCAGTACAAAGCACAATTTTTTTTGTTTCTTGATGTTAAAGTGTCGAAAGATTTATGTGAACTCAGACACCCAATAGCAACACTCCAGTTTGGCAATAGCTTTGGCCTGCCTGTCAGTGTGAATTAGGTCAGAACTGTGATTTAAAAAAAAAGGCTGTACAGTATGTTTTACCTTCCTTTCTTCCAGCATCCGATTGAGAGAGACCAATATTTGGGTGAAGGACGGTCTCTCGTAGGGTTTCTCTCTCCAGCATTGCCGCATAAGGTCATACCTGCAACACAGGATAAGATCAGCTGACAGGGTCTGTGGGGATACAGAATGAACCAATACACTGGCTACTGTAAAAAGAACACTCCTGTCAACACTTTATTTTAACAGTTTCTTCAGTGTATCTAAATGTAACAACATTTAATATTATGAACTTACACTGTACATACCTAACTCTAACCCTAGTCCTAATCCTAACCTTAACTTGTTGGTACAGTGTACAGTGTAAGTACATAATGTTACATATAGTTACACACTTTGTCACACTGTACTTTATAATGTATATACACTGTAACAGGGACCATAAAATAAAGTCTAACCACACTCTTGAATAGTTTGTCACTAAACACTTTAGAAAAAGCTGTTCATCAGGCCCTTCTGTCATACTTACACCTCATCGTCACAGTTGAGAGGCTTCTCCAAACGGTAGCTCTGTGGCAGCTTCTCATAGAGCTCAGCACAGGTCATCCCACAATATGGCGTCCCACCTTATAAACACACACACATGTACAAATACAAAATATCACTTGACTGGAAAGGCTTCTACTGCCTAGAAACTAAGAGTAATGGCTGTGTTTTCACCTTCCACCAAACAGTTGATTAAGCAAATTGGATGCTATTGATAGTTAATGAGAGGAATGAGAGGGGCTTGCTAGCAAAGAGTTCACAACACAATCAGCATTTGTGGGGGTGGCTTCCACAAGCCAGTTAAAACACAGCCACACTATTAGTCAGTGAGAGCTGTGCATTTTGGATGATACTCCAACACTTAATCAGGAACTGTGGCAAAAGTATGACGAGTGAGTTCTGGATACAAACCCAGACTAACAATCTCCCAGAGAAGAACTCCATAGGACCACCTGTTGGAAGAAGCACCAAAATCAACATAGTTCCACTTACTAGAAATAAACATGTTTAAACGTCTAATATACATTCTGTCTGGGCTTACTCAAATTAAAAATCATAATTTAGTGTTCAGAAACATACAACAATGAATATCAACATATTTATATATACTGGTGGTTGGATGAACAACAAAAGTCAAGACTTCAACACTCACACATCACTGTTAGTTGTGTAGACACTATAGTTGAGAGACTCGATGGCCATCCATCGCACGGGTAATCTGCCCTATGTGGGGAGAGCACACACACACAGCAGTGCAGTGATCAGAATACTGAGCTCAGGAGAAAATATAACTTGGCGAGATGCACCATATATTTACCCAGAGGTGGATATAATCTGGCTTTAGAAACACAAAACCCCTGCCGTGCATTTGTTCCATCTACTTACTACTCCAGTTGATTCTAATGAGCACAGCTCCTCAGCCAAGTAGCCAACTGAGCCAGCTGTGGTGGACTCAAATGGCATGCTTATATGCATTGCTTTGATAGAGATTCACTTTACATAGAATAACGTCATGTTGACGTGTTGACAATCACTGCATTGTGGTTGAATTGCATTGTTTTGCTTGTGTTGAAAAGTTGGAAATCGTTCATCTTTGGATGCATCAGTCAGATTACAATCCAAAGAGGTTCCCCTTCAGGCATATGGAGATTCTATTATGTCAGATTAACCTACCATTATACAGGAATAGCTATATGAATCCAATAACAGTAAAATCTGCTGTTTTGAGTATAGACGTAAAACAATTACATTAAAGGAAAACTTCGGTGTAAAATTAAAATTGGCATGGTAAAATATCATACCGAGTTGGTATGTTTGCTGAGGAGCAAAACTGCGCTGCTGAGGAGCAAAACAACAGCTCGAAGAACCTCCACACTACATTGGTAGTATAACAAGACCCTGGCATTCAAAACAAGGGAATGGGAACTTTGTAAGTGTACACATTGTTTATTAAAAAAACAGTTCTTACAGACAGTACCTGGCAATAGTTTCTCATCGCCGCCATGAGGAAAGTCCATACAAGCCGATTGACCAACACGAACCAGCAGGAAGAATAGGAGAGGTAGTACAAGTAAGGGGTAACATCCGACTAAGCGTGCATTATGTAAGAGGTAACATCCAACGAGGCGTGCATTATACAGTTTTAAGTCAACGAGGTGGAGCCTAAGAACTTCCCGACGCGAAGTTTGCTTTAAGTTCATGGAAATTGAACTCCACATTGCTATTAATTGTGACGTTTGATAGAGACGGTTACAGTAGGTACGTACATTCTATTGGTTATTGATATGGAACGGTGCTGAAGTTTTAAACTTTTTTGCCAGAACTACTTTCAAAGCGTGCATGATATACAATTTTACTGCATGCCTAGCAACCAATCAGAAAGCAGCACCACGTTCCAGAGGGTCATAATCGACTTGTATAGACTTTCCTCATGGCGGCGACAATGAACTACTTCAAGCTACTGTCTGTTAGAACTATTTTCTTAATGAACGTTGAGCACTAGCTAAGGGCAAAACAGTAAAAAATAGTGAAGTTCTAAATGCAAAAGGCTACCACAATTTTGCTCCTCAGCAAACATACCAACTCGGTATGATGTTTTAACATGCCAATTTTCATTTCACACCAAAGTTTTACTTTAAATGACTCTTACTTTATGAAGGCAGGTGTTTTTCTCTGATTTTTTTTATCCTGACGTCCTTACCATCGTCTTTTTCACATACACCTCCTGGCCCCTGGACAGCCCGAAGTCTGCAATCTTTGCCACAAAGTTCTCCCCAACGAGAATGTTTCTGGCAGCCAGGTCTCTGTGAATGAACTGATGACAACCATGTTATTGGTCTCATTTCTCATGGTCAGAGTGATACACTGCCCTGGCTCTCCCTCACACCACCAACACACTCAAATGAAAATATATATCCTGGAAACCAGGGCCATGCTGGGACCAAACAAGATGTTTCCTCAAATAAAAATATTGCTGTTGTACTGCAAATCAGAGCCATACTGAAAGCAAACAACATGTCTCCTCAACCTGCATACTGGTCTGCAGTTTAAAAATTTGAACAAGTGTAATGTTTAGACTAGCTGAGAGTTCAGGAAGTTTTCTGATAGATTTCTTATCTATTCCAGAAAGCAGGTGTAGTCACTTACCTGGGTATGATAAATCTGAGCAAGTGTTAAAGGAGAACTTCGGTGTAAAATGAAAATTGGCATGTTAAAACATCATACCGAGTTGGTATGTGTACTGAGGAGCAAAATTGATTTAGCCTGTTGCATTCAGAGTTTAACTATTTTTTATCATTTGTTCCAGAAGGCTAACAATGGAAGTGGTAGGTGCCCTCAGACGAAGCATGACGACTACGCTATTTTTAAACCATTACAACAGCTCGAAGGAACTCCACACTCCATCGGTAGTACAACACAGGTCCTGACATTTAAAACGAGGCACTGAGAACTTTGTAAGTGTACACAATATTTATTAATAAAATAGTTTTGACAGGCAGTACCTTGCTGTAGTTTCTCGTCGCCGCCATGATAAAAGTCCGCACAAGTCAATTGAGGAACACGAACCAGCAGGAAGAATAGGAGAAGAGGTAGTAAAAGGTCGACTTGTTTGGACTTTCATCATGGCGGTGACGAGAAACTACAGCAAGGTACTGCCTGTCAAAACTATTTTATTAATAAATGTTGTGTACACTTACAAAGTTCTCAGTGCCTCATTTTTAATGTCAGGACCTGTGTTGTACTACCGACGGAGTGTGGAGTTTCTTCGAGCTGTTTTAATGGTTTAAAAATAGCGTAGTCGTCATGCTTCGTCTGAGGGCACCTACCACTTCCATTGTTAGCCTTCAGGGACAAACGATAAAAAATAATTAAACTCTGAATGCAACAGGCTAAATCAATTTTGCTCCTCAGTACACATACCAACTCGGTATGATGTTTTAACATGCCAATTTTCATTTTACACCGAAGTTCTCCTTTAAACTCCTTAAAAGGAGAACTCTGTCTCTGTTTTGCTGGGAAAATGAAGCCAGATGACTCCTCTTTTGGAGTTTGGTTTATGACTCACTCTGAGTTACCATATCTGGGTTAGTCACTAAACCACCTACTTGAAATGTCTATGCAGACTATATGTTTTTTTTTCACGGGGTATATTGCAGGCTTGCTCTTAATGGTCTCTAGAATGACCCCTGGCAGCAAGTTTGCCCTTTTTTACAGTCTCACACTAGCCTGGTAAACCAGCCCCTTGTACTTCATTTCATTTTGTACAGAGGGTCTGGAACAGACACCATCAGAAACGTTTGTTGGAGGTGTGGACTCTGCTGAAGTTTAAAAAAAGTGCCTCTGCCTTTACCCAATCGCTAACGCCTGGTCGTAACGTATGCAATTAGCCTACCTACGCACTACAATTCAAATGTAGCACACAAGGTCAACGTCACGGCTAACGAACACATCCTCTGTTCGCTGATTGGATCGGTCTTGCTGGGACTTGCTAAATGACCCTCAAGAGATTCCGGTCCAGACCCTCTGTACAAAATGAAATGAAGTACGAGGGGCGGGTTTACCAGGCTAGTCTCACACATGAGGTCTGACTCATTTTCATTTCATTTAATGTTTATTTAACCAGTAAATGTCCCTTTGAGACTAAGCGTCTCTTCTGCTGCCAGAGGGTCCTGGTCAAAATGGCAGCAAACAAATAGTTTCAGACAATAGACAAGTTTTGACATAAAATATAGTCACCTATAACACACTAACACAGACTCACCTGTTTCTGGCTCAGGTAGTCCATGCCCCTCGCCACGTCGGCAGCGAAGTGCAGGAGCTGCTGAGAGGAGAGCGTGGAGGCGGTGCTGTGGGCGATGGCGAACGCGGGGTCCGTCTCCAGAACTCGGCTCTTCCGCAGGAAGTCCAGCAGGTTGCCGTGCGGCGCGTACTCGATGGCCAAGTACAGATAGCCTGCACAGGAGAGGACACGCTTGACAATCAGCCGAGACCGCATATATATAAACCCATAGCTATGTCACAGCTCACGTGACGTCATTCGCACTCCCACCTTGCACCTGCGTGTGTGGGGGGACTGGATGAGAGACGTTTCAACAAACCCCCCAGCTGTGATTTCAGATCAATCTGGGGGTCGTTTACAAAACCCTTCACTGTATATCTCCTACATGGTAAATGTGGAGTGTTGACCTCTGTACATTTTATGTCATGGCTGAGGTGGTATGTTAAAAGGCTCAAGTGGGGTCATGTGGCGTTTGTGAGGTGGGGCAGTAAGTGGAGTTTACCCTAGTGTTTTGTTAAAAGGCACCCTAGTGTTTTGTTAAAAGGCGTAGTGTATCGTGTGTGAGTGGGGGAGTAAGTGGAGTGTACCCTAGTGTTGTGTTAACAGGCCCAGGTGTGGGTCATGTAGTGTGTGTGAGTAGGGGAGTTTGAGGCGAGGTTACCCTAGTGCTGTGTTAACAGACCCAGGTGGGTTTCTGTAGTGTGTGTGAGTGGGGGAGTATAAGGGGAGGTTATGGGGTGGTGTGGCGTGTGTGAGTGGGGGAGTGTGAGGGGAGGTTATGGGGTGGTGTAGTGTGTTAGTAAGGGAGTGTGAGGGGAGGTTACCCTAGTGCTGTGTTATCAGGCCCAGGTTGGGTCGTGTAGCTTGTGTGAGTGGGGGAGTGTGAGGGGAGGTTATGGGGTTGTGTAGCGTGTGTGAGTGGGCGAGTGTGAGGGGAGGTTACCCCGGTGCTCGCAGGCCCCCAGCAGATTGATGATGTTGGGATGGTGGCCAAGCTTGCACAGCACCTCCAGCTCGCCCGCAAAGTCCCTGTGGTCATCTTTGGAGGCATACTCTGAGGGAATGACACACACACACACACACACACACACACACAAACACACACACAGAAATACATTCACATGTACATCGGCACACACACACAACACAGACATGCAGATCCACAAACACAGAACACATACACAAGGACAGACTCACACACACACACACACACACACACACACACACACACACACACACAACCACAACCACAACCACACACACACACACAAACACACCAACTTCATGAACATGCAATCCTTTTTACAAATTTTAACATAAAAAAGGCCTGACACTTTTAATCACCACTTACTCATATATACATCTACATTTATCAAAGACTCCTTCTAGTAGTCTAAGGGATTCCAACTTCCAGCTCGGAGCCAAAGGCCAAGCTATTGCAATTCCACAAGATTAATCACTTTTCCCTCTCTATAGGGTAAACAACAGTACATATAGCACTATAGTTTTTGCCAAAGCCCAATACAAACAGTAACCTAGTTGCTGCTACTAGTGTCTGACATCCTATATTTTACCTTTCATCCTTTTGATGGCAGCGTCCATTCTCAGGCCGTCCTTCTTGATGCTGGCTTTCAGCACCTGGCCAAAGTTGCCCTCGCCGATGATGTCCTGGAACTTGATGTCGTTCCACTCCAGGGTGGGGTATGCCACGTGCTGGGGCGTGTTCATGGACTTCTTGGGCATGTTCAGGGACCCCGAGCTGAACTGCACCACTGGCTCCTCTCTCTATGGGGAATAAGAGGGGGGAAACAGAGTTTATATTGAGCCAGAGTGCTCCGCAGCTCAGCTCCCCTCTCCTCACCTCAGCAATACAGCCGGCCAGAGCTGAGCTCCCTCTGCTACACTATTTGTAGTAATACAATATAGTGAGATATTGACCACTGTGAGTAAAGAAGGGCTCCCCCTCCTTATAAAAGCCAATTTAACCACTGGGGGTAGGAGTAGGGATTTTAAACGGGATAGAGACGCCAACAACACAAATGTGTAATGGATGTTTAAAAAAAACATTTGTTATGTTGAAGCATACTTATTAATATTTTCATTGCAGGCTTCATTATTATGAAATTATTATTATTATTACATGAAAGTCATGTAATATTATGATTGTAAAATGTCTGCATCTGTTCTGTTTCTTTTTTTTGCCATGTTAGTGTGTGTGTGTGTGTGTGTGTGTGTGTGTGTGTGTGTGTGTGTGTGTGTGTGTGTGTGTGTGTGTATGTGTTTGTGGGTGTGACCCACCACAATATTCTGGAAGGCCTGCACCATCCTCCTCTGGAAGGTGGCGCGCTTCAGCTGCAGCACGATGCAGAAGGCGATGAGGATGGTGATGCAGGTCATGCCCGCCGAGCCCAGGATGGCGAAGAACAGCATGTTGCCCTCGCTGCTCAACCTGTGCAGCCCTGCACCATACAGATACCATATACAGTATGTCACAAAAGTGAGTACACCCTTTACATTTCAGCATAAAATAGGCCATATCTTTTCAAGGAACAATACTACACAAATGAAACTTCAATATGTTTTTCAGTAGTCAGTGTGCAGCTTGTGTAGCAGTATTAATTTACTGTTCTCTGAAAACAACAGGCATTTTTCTGTACATAGCAGGCCACAAAAGTGAGTACACCCCACAGTGAACATGTCCAAACTGTGTCAAAATCGTTATTTTTTTGAGTGAGCACCATTGTTATCTACCACGGCCTTAATATGAAATTCACTAGAGCTGCACAGGTTGTTTTTGTGATCCCTTTCTATTCCTCCATTATGGCATTATAGACCATATATTTCCATAGATGCAGATGGAAAATAGCCTAATGCTAAATCTGGTGCGATGCATCAAATGTTTTACATTAATGCTTTGATTGCACACTGTCTCGACTCAATGACCAAAATCTTAACTGAAACAAACATCACACCAGTCAGCCTTTTTAAAAACTGTGAACTGACTTGTGAAATAGACTACAGTCATCATCATTTCCAGTAAAATGTTACTTCTTGTGTCATGTTTTAAACATTTCAATTAGTCTGCTCGAGACCCACTGATTATTTTATAAACATGTGGTAATGAGTGACTGTGTAACAGTGCCAGTGTTGTAGTTGGGTCACTAAACAGCATGTCCGAGTGGACTCATAAGTCCCCAGTGTTTAAACTACAGACACGTGCATGTCATTAAAGAAAAATTGTAGTGAAGTCAAAGTCAAAGAGTCTGACACAAATGACAGCTGCCATGGATGCACACTCTATCAAACGTATCCGTAGCTGTGAGTAGTATGAAGATGTATGTCCAACACTATAAAAAAGTTTTTAAAAAAAAAGGTCTAATTGGAACATTTAGGAAATAGCCGGCAATCCAATTATCATGGCTTATTACAACAATTTACGAGTCCAAACGCTGTTAATCACGCATTCAAGCCTAAGTCACCAATGCTCAAGTCCAGGACCAGTCATGGGTCCTTAAATTTAGGGCAAGAGTCACACTTGAGTCCTGGATTCAAATACTACAGTTTGCAGCACTACTATTTGTCAGAGAAGTGGCATAGACACAGTGCTATATATTATGCTACAGAGACTTGGCATTGACACAGTGTTATCTTGGGTTCAGGTCCCACCAGAGCCACATGTTTTTTTCTGAGCAGCTGTATCCTAACAGTTTGGGACTTGGTCTTGGGTTTGGCTCTGAGGGTCACAGGTTCAAATCCTGCACCAGTAGGAAAAATGAGGGTAGACTGTCACCGTACCTAATTCACGTAAGTCGCTCTGGATAAGGGTGTGATGTAAATACAATGTAAATCTTTTTATGTCTGTGAAGATTCTCATTCTTCTCAGAACTGAAGAAGCCTTTTGGATGAAAGGTGAAACGTCTTCAAGCTCCAAAAAGAAGTCCAGTTGCTTACAACTTAGCTCTTTTGACAGTAATGTAAATGTATTGTGTTATGGCACAGAGATGTGGTATTAAAGGAAAACTTTGGTGTGAAATGAAAATTGGCATGTTAAAACATCATACAGCCATACAAGTCGAGTGACAAACACGAACCAGCGGGAAGAATAGGAGGAGAGGTAGTCTAATCGACTTGTATGGACTTTCCTCATGACGGCGACGAGAAACTCTGTACTGTCTATAAGAACTGTTTTCTTGATAGCGGAATCTTTATGCTTTCTCTGGGCCCTTAGCACTAGCATTGTTAGCCCTCTGGGCCAAAAATAAAGTTCTAAATGCAACAGGCTATACCACAACTTTGCTCCTCAGCAAACATATCAACTCAGTATGATGTTTTAACATGCCAATTTTCCTTTTACTCCAAAGCTATCCTTTAATAGAGTTTGGGCTGACTCACTGGCGCTCTCCTGCTGGGTGAGGGTCCTGACGCGGACCTGCGGCCTCTCCTGGCTGTCGCCCACGTTGTTGGTGGCCCACAGCTCCACCTGGTAGGGCGTGTCCTGCAGCAGCCCCCTCAGCTGGAAGTGCATGGCCAGCTGGTCCTGCGGCACGGCGATCTCCACCAGCTGCCTCAGGTCCTCCTCCTCGCGCTGGTACAGGATGGTCACCTTGGAGATGGAGTTGCCCTCGGCCAGGGACCACGTGATGGTGGCGGAGGTGTCGGTCACGTTGCAGGAGAGGACGTTGAAGGGCGCCGAGGGCAGTTCTGGGGTACAGATGGCAGTTAAGAGAAGATAACATAAGATAATACTTTATTGCCACACGACAGAGTTGGCAGTAATTGTTGTTAAGGTAGCTTAGTCCAAGGAGAAAGATAAATAAATAAATAAATAAATAAATAAATAAATACAAAGTAGATCGTTCAGATCAGTTTAGCAGTGTTCAGGTCACCTCACACACAGAACAAAACAAAAACACATGCACCAAAACGCAATACACATTAGATACACTACAACATTAGATGTCCTTAAGCACGATAGTGACTCTGCTTCTCATGCTACAATTGACAGACATGCAAGATATTTAAACTGAAGGACTGTCTTGGTCTGGAAATCTTTTCCCCTTCTGACATTGCTCCGCTTACAATTAACACCATTTCTGTACTACATGTAAACCCAAGGGCCTGAACCACAACAAGCGAGCCTAAAATCAAATGATCCCCTGATTGTCTGATTAACTCTGATACAGTGAGGCAACAATGAGGCAACATATAGTATGTCTGCAGACTTTGCCAAAAAAACAAAACAAAAAACAAAAAGAACATGGGTAAAAAAAACAAAACAAAAGACTCCATTTCCCATCAGTCTCCACTCCCTCATAGCTCAGACTGTACCGTTGCTGAGGGTCCATGCTGACACGACTGCTCTGTACAGGCCCACGGAGTGGCGGCACTGGGCGTCTGAGCTGCCCGAGCTGGAGGTGAGCCACAGACGGCACTCGTACTTGTGCCTGGGCTTCAGGTCCCTGAGCGGCAGGCCCGTGGAGTTGGCGGTCAGGCGGTAGGTCTGGAGGTTGCTGTGGTCAGAGCTCTGCAGGCACTCCACCTGGTAGATCCAGTCCTCTTTGGTGGAGTGCTCCAGCAGCTCCCAGGACAGGTCCAGACCCGTCTGACTCCTCGGGACCAGTTTGATGCCAGCGGGGTAGGAGCACTCTACAACAAAGACAGACAGGGGATGAAGGCTGGAATAGAGAGTGATGTATTACTGTAAGTGTGTGAGTGTGCATGTGTGCGTGTGTGTGTGTGTGTGTGTGTGTGCGTGTGTGTAAGTGTGTGTGTGTGTGTGTAAGTGTGTGTGTGTATGTGTGTGTGGGTGTGTGTGTGTGTGTGTGTGTGTATGTGTGTAAGTGTGTGTGTGTGTGTATGTGTGTGTGTGTGTGTGTGCGTGTGTGTAAGTGTGTGTGTGTGTGTATGTGTGTGTGTGTGCGTGTGTGTAAGTGTGTGTGTGTGTGTATGTGTGTGTGTGTGCGTGTGTGTAAGTGTGTGTGTGTGTGTATGTGTGTGTGTGTGTGTGTATGCGCGGCTGGGTCTATGTCTGTGTCTGTGCACATGCTTGTATTCATGACTGTGTCTAAGAGTTTGGTTTTATATGTTACAGTACACGTGTGTTTATATGTGTGTGTATGCATGGGTGTGTGTGTGTGTATGTGTGTGCGTGTGTATATATTTATTTAAAAACACAGCACATGCCTTACCCAGTATCTGTGTGAAGAAGCTGGCCTCAGGCCCCGGGTAGCCGCTGCCACCTGGTCCGCTCCGAGCGAGCTGCACAAACGTGGTGTACTCCGTCATGGGTGTGAGGTTGTCCAGCTTCACCTGGGATCCTACCACTGTCACACATTAGACAGACAGATACTGTCCAACAGACTGTCTCCATTTAACCAGTATTTTAAACAGGGGAACCAATAGGGGGAAAGTTACGATTTAAAGGGCACAGCATTGACAGAGGGCCTTTTGAGGACACGATAATCTTTTATTATAATTATAATTATTATTGTTATTATTATTATTATGCAAAACTGTACCATTTGTTAACTCCTTTAATCAATCTACTACAGATCTTTTTTCCGTACACATGTGCTGCTAATGACAATTCATATATTCATCAATATGTGATGCACTTAAAAGTCCCTGTGTAACACAATCTTTTGAGATGATAAACATCTTACATATTTGTTATTATTATTATTATTATTATTATGCAAAAACTGTACCATTTGTTAACTCCTTTAATCAATCCACTACAGATCTTTTTTCCGTACACATGTGCTGCTAATGACAATTAATATATTCATCAATATGTGATGCACTTAAAAGTCCCTGTGTAACACAATCTTTTGAGATGATAAACATCTTACATATTTGTTATTATTATTATTATTATGCAAAAACTGTACCATTTGTTAACTCTTTTAATCAATCCACTACAGATCTTTTTTCCGTACACATGTGCTGCTAATGACAATTCATATATTCATCAATATGTGATGCACTTAAAAGTCCCTGTGTAACACAATCTTTTGAGATGATAAACATCTTACATATTTGTCAAGACCCAGATGTCAGTTTTTACTTTGCATATGGCATGATATGTGACACGTGACTCTTTTTAACAGGGAACAAAGGGGCAGTCATGTCTGCACCCCTACCAAAATGAAAACAGTTGGAAGGTCTCGGGGATAACCTTGGGTGCAATGAAGACATGCGAAGATATGCAAAGCAAGCAGTCTTTAGAAGAACAGAAAGCTCCCTGGAAGCAATTATTCTTTTCCTAAAATACACCAAGGCCTCTTTTCCGGAGGGTGACCTCAGTGTAATTGTTCTTTTGCGCTGGTAATAACTTTCAGGGCTGAGTATCATAAAAAAAATCATCCTCTGAAAATGTTGAGCTCATCACATAACTATTTCTGTCCACGAGTTTTAATATAATGTGCAGTGGAAAACAAATCATAAATTGAGCAACGGCCAGGAACAGTTAGCTAACCTTTGAACATTGACCTTCTCTTCAGCTGCAGGATGTAAACAGAGCTCTCTCCTACTTATGAGTGAGTGTATATACACATATGATAGGACTAAAAGACAGGATAAGACAAAAAATGCTAATGCTCTCCCAATAAGAGGTACTATATGTTACAATAAGGCTTGCTGTCAGGAAGGCTTGAATCTCTTCTGCCAAAAGTACCCTTCCTAAGTACACGAGTATCCTGCACTAGACTGGCTACGTATGTGTCGCCACCTACCTTCTACCATCTGCCATGATGAGGTGTTGACCTGCTTGTAGGCCACCTTCACGGAGGTCAAGGGCCCGTCCCCTGAGAAGGGCTCCTTGTTCACCTGGATGACGAGGTGGTAGGGCCCACTGCCGTTCAGGAAGGGGGGGTTCTGGGGCTGAGGGGGAACTTTAAGAACAGACGGACGTCCAAGTGAAACTCTAACCTCAACTCGCATCCCTGTAGTGTGTTGCATTAGGTCTCAAACATAAACAAAAAACACTTTCTGAACCAGTGGGATCGTCAGAGCTGCACAAAAGTAAACATAAGATTTGTGATAGTCGGGTTTCATCAGGCCCCACACTGGGAGAATGAGTCTTGAAGGCATGATGAAAACAGACATATTTACCCTGTCAAACTACATGATAGAGATGAACTGACAAGCAGATTTATATCTCACTATAGAGTAAAAGTGCAGTGCGGTTGGACATCGGGGGGAATCTGTGAGGTGCAGGGGTGGAGGGAATTGTTCGGTATGTTAGAGCAGTAACTGAATCCCTTGTGAGAAAACAAACAGCGTGTGGCTCTAAGTACATTCAAACATGCCAATAAAAATGCACTGCATACACTTGAAGTAAACAGCAATGTCATGAGGGCCATGAGATGTCATGCTGGCCTCCCACAGGTCGAGGAATGTCATGGTAATAAAATAATACAATCCAAATCCAAACAGGGGATGTGTTTCCCAAACGCATAGTAGCTAACTTGTTAGCTATGCACTTGTTAGCTACCACCGTTGTTGATACTACCAAAGTAGTGTCCCCAAAGGCTAGCGTGTATTTACCAAAGCCTACTATGGTAGTACTATGGTAGAAGTAGAGTAGAGTTATTTTATTCATCCCGAAGGAAATTAAGGTGTCCAGTAGCATACACATAATACACATTGCAGAAACAGATCAAACATATTGCACACATCTGCATTCATACAGCACGGAAAGTAACTTCCGTAGTACTACGGTAGTAAAATGCTAACCTAGGAAGTTGTATGGGAAACACATCCCAGATTATTTCAAAGGAGATCCTCATCTAACCTTTGACGGTGACCAGGAAGTCTTTCTCGGCCTGGTCGACTGTGGTGTTCACCTGGCACCTCCAGCGCCCAGCGTCTGACACCGTGATCTTATCCACTCTGAACATAGAGGTGGTCTGATCACTCACTGTCTCCGTGTCCAGCGCCTGGAAACCACATCAAAACATTAACAAAAAGGGTTAGGTCTGGACCGGAGAGCAGTTTCTGATTGCCTGACTCAAATATGCAAAATTATGCTGACACCGAAATTGGGGTTTACTATAATTCAAACATGGTAACAAAGGGATTTCAAATTTTAATGCTAAGTCAAGCCTTCTTCGATGCGGCCCCACACATCTAAAATGACATCTGCTGCTGTGAGCTCTGTTGTTTTAAACTCTCATAAATATGCATCATCCTGCGATTTAAGCTGACTGGGGTATATCCTGTGCTTTCCGCTCACGTACGTGCACAGGTGTCCTATCTGGCTTGAGCAGGACGATCTCCCCATGCAGGGGTGCCGGACGACCCCTTGCTGAACAGTTGACCATATAGATGATGCCAGCATTCAGCTCCACATCCCTCAGGTGGCTGAGTACAGGAGGCTTGTCTGGGGGAGGAATATGGACAACAGAGCTGGTGAACAGACCTCCTGGTGGGGTATTTCCAGAAAGCAGGTCCAAGTCACTTACCTGGCTATGTTTACTCAAGAAGAGGTAAACAAGTGGTAATAGAGGGGTTGTTTGGCTTTATTACCCTTGTAAAGCAATGATATGAGGGCTCTGCTCTTAGGAGATTTACCACTAACTTTGACTTAACTTCTCTGGGTTAGTCAGTAAACCACATGCTTGGAATACTCCCAAAATGTATGGTTGACAGAGAGAGAGAGAGAGAGAGAGACATGTGGCCCTGAAAAGAGAGAAGGCGTGTAAGGGAGGTTCTCCTACCATCAGTCTCGCAGCGGGAACCGTGTCTCCCTGGACACACGCAGCCACGGTAACGATCGCACTTCCCCTTTCCACCGCACCTGCACCTCAGCTTACAGCCGGCGCCGTAGTAACCTGGTGGACAGGCTGCACACACACCAATGCTATCTGTCAGACAGGCATTCACATCTGCAGAGTAACATCAATAACACATACATACTGTATACACACACGCACGCACACACACACACATCTCTATTTCTTTGCATGCAAAATTAAGACATAAATATAGGTATAGTAACAGTAATAGATGCATTTTCTGTGTAAACATGATCTGAATATGTAATTCCACCACTCATAATTGAACAGCAGCACTGCCAATCTTATTGATAAACACAGTATTTTCTTCTCTGAATGTGACAGCTTCCAATTATAGATACTGTACATGGGCACACACACACACACACACATAGAGAGAGAGAGAGAGAGACGTGCACGCACACACACGCACACACACACACACACACACACGCACGCAAACAAATAAAAAGAAACACACAGTATGTATATGTGCATGTTGCTGTCACCTTCTCTGCAGGTGAGGCCCTTCCAGCCACTAGCACAGGAGCATCCGTAGGGGTCCCGCAGGCAGAACACCATAGACTGGCAGTCGCCGTTCAGGCACCTCTCCTTACACGTCCGCCCAAATCGGCCCTCACCACACACTGTACGGTGGAGAGAATTACACAATCTGTCTCGTGTTTCACCTTCTCAACATCCAAAACAGACACAGATCCAATGTGATAAAGTGTGGCCACTATAAACTATTCATGTTACTATTCTTTTAACACAGGTTTGTGTGTTTTACAAGGGCGACTGAAAAGAGAACTGTAAAAAAATCATCACTCATTTCAGAAACATAATCAGAGATGTCAAGACCAACTGAGATTTAGTACCTATTTCACAGTTGGAGCCCTTGAACCCTGGAGGACAGAGACACTCGCCCGTTTCATCGTGGCACACGCCTCCGTTGGCACAGTCTGGGCAGCTGCGGGAACAGTCCGGCCCCCACATCTGCGCTCTGCATTCTGGGATTGCACCGGAGCATCAAAGCATCAGAAGGCAAACATGTGAGCAACTCCCAGCGGTCAGACATCTGAGATAGCTGGCATCGGCAGAGCCTGACTATGGCCAGGATCCTGGAGTTTCAGCTGGACCGACAGGGAGTGGGGAGGAATTGACTTTCTCCACCCAAGATAGAGTAAATAGATATTTTGGACAAAGAAACTACCCATTACTGTAAACCACATCTGAACATTATCTCTCCTGTGGGCCGCAGGAACACTAAGCCATGAGCAAGAAAGCAATGAGATACTGTCATGACCTCACAGAATCTAGTTTTCCAGCCCAAACCATTCGTTAAGCATTTATCAGCTAGCCGCAGGGTATTAATCTGAGTTTATTCAAGGCCACTGTGTGCCTGGACAGTGTAAACGCTGATGGTATATGATTGCATATAAATAAATTTAACTTCGTTACTTCTTTATTACACCACACCAGGGATCGTCTGCCAGGACACTTTCACCTAAATCTTCCAAGAGCGATACATTACTCTGCAAAGCATTAGAATACAACCTGATACTGAAGCATTTGTGATATACGCCCCAACTTAAATAACAGCACCGGCAGATGTTATCATCATCCTTTCCCATACAAAATACTATAGGGCAGTGGTTCCCAAACTTCCACGTATTCCCTGAATCCCCAATGCACCACACACAATTTCCTATTAATATTTTCTCACAATTATTGCTGCAAAAACAAAACGTGAACACATATTAAATGGTGCATGTAATGGCAATAGGGTTTTATCTAGAGTCTAAGACCTTTTTGGCCATATAGTCTGTACCTGAACTGAACTATATCTTTATGCTAGGGAGAGCTGAGAACCCATTCATAAATTTATTTTACGTACCCCCTAGAACTGATCCAAGCACGTAACCGTGTACAGTATGTTTGTATGTGTGACAGAATACTCTCAGATCACGCGTGCAGTATGAATAGTCTAATTTGTTAACATGCATTCTAAATGAGTACAGACAAAAAACAGGCACGGCTGTATACGGAGAGTGTTTGGTGTGAATGATCTCTCAGGGGTAGCTATATCTCAGCTTGACAACCACTGCCACAGGTTAACAGATGATGACACCTGGCAACAGAGTGAGATGGAAAACTGAAGTGAACACTAACTTCTTACTATCAGCCTGGTGATCCCGACAGACATGTTTAAATCCCCGATGTATCTGGCCGTGTAGAGTCCAGCATCTTCTACACTCACCGACCTGATTGGGTACTGGAGTGTGTCGGAGATTTCATGCTTGGGCAAGGAGTGCAGAAATGTCCCTGGAACATTCACACAGCTTGTTTATTCACACAATTACAGATTACAAAGGCTTCGACAAATCTAAGACTGGTGCACTAAATACTTCGGACAAATAATTACATCAAACAAATTAACACCTTAATTAACATTGGTTTCACAATTCTCATCAAATGAAAGTGAAAGTCAGTCCCCAAATATAATCAAAGAACACATGGTTTGACTGTCATCACTTTCAAGCCTAAGATGATCTGACTTATGTACTAAATACTTTGAACAAATAATTATGTCAAACAAAATAAGCCCTTGTTTAGCATTGATTACCCAATTCATATAACAAATATAATCAAGGAACAATCTGGTTTCCCTGCCATCACTTTCAAGTGTGAGACGATCTGGTTCCCTGAAATAACTTAAATGCATTTTATTCTCAGCAGTTCCTACCATTTTTATAAATGAGTGGATCCATCTGTTTCACTTTCTTCCTGATATAAGATATGTTGATATACTCTCCAATGCTGGCTGTGACTGTTAGTGACTCTGGAAGGAAAGCAGCTGTAAACCAGAATACAAAAAAAAAGACTTCAATTCACTTTACACACCAAGAGTAAGATCTGAACAATCAAAACATCGCCTCGCACTTACTTAAGGAAGACGATTGGGGTGGAACACAACCAAACAAACGAATTGGAACATTTGCAGGGGTTTTACCCATCCAGGAAGGCCTAAGCAAACAAACTCTTTTGACAGGAAGTCAAAGCCCATTGAAGTTCAACGTCCGCGTCTACCCACCCTCCCCAGCATCTGTTTGTGTTAATTATGGGACACCAGGCAGGGGAGGACTCCCCCCTTGGACTAAGCATAACAACTTACGCCCGCCAAAAATTGACCGCTTGTCAGAAATCATTTCTTGTGCTTTCATCACCGCCATGTCGAAAGAAGGGAGGACCATGTCCACTCCCTGGGTAAGTATAGTGTCATGTTGTTGCTTCAGAGACCTCCAGTGGCTTCAAAGCATCTCGCTTTCTTCACCCCAACATCGGGTAGCGTATGGAGACTTAAATATCAACAACTTCCGTTTTTTTCTAGGCCTTTACACTGGGTCTGTTATTTGTTCTTCTATAGTGTAACAGATGCCAGCTAGCACAGCTCGGCGTAAAACGTTGATTAAGCTAATAGCCCAGTTTTTAGCTTTTAACTCACTTGGTAGCACGTCTGCCTCCCATACCGAAGTTGCCGTGAGGTTGCGAGTTGGAGACTGGGTCTGGACTCCGCAGGAAGACCTCGGTTACAATAGCTTTGGATACAACCACTCTGTACCAGAAGTGGACAAACTGGGCTGAGAAAGTAAAAGTCCTGCTATGTATTCCTTCTGCCTCTGCTCTTGCTACATGTGATTCCACTAATCAACTCATCTACCTGGCTAAAGATTTGTGCAGTAGCACTTTATAGTAACTACTTTCTTCCTAAACATTTGTTTTGCATTTGGTAACTCTTACTTAACACTTTGTTTTGCTTTGATACTATTACTCATCAGTAAATAATAATATTACTCATCAGTAAATAATTTATAAATATACTGACGCACATGTCTGGATGTCAGTGGGCTATCTGACTTTGTCTTTATGCTATCCGCTATCTATAGCTCCTTTCACACTGCACGACACGGGATGGCGACACGGTACGACACGCTAATTTAACCCGGGACCGCAGTGTGAAAGCACGGCGTGTCTTTGACCCCTCTTCTGAAAAGGTGGGTTGAAGAGGCATCTTTCTATCTCTCTCGTCTAGGCTATCTCTCAGCCTGCTGCCTTTCTGTCTGTCTATCATCTTCTCTGATTGCTTTAACATTTGTAGATATGTTTATAAATGATTTACCAATGACAAATAGTGTAAAGACAGTGGTTAGAACATGATGAACAAAGTGTTAAGAGTTAACAAATACATAATAAATGCTTATTAGGAAGCAGTTATTATAAAGTGCTACCAGTTGGTAGCCTGGTAAACCCGCCCCTCGTACTTCATTTCATTTTGTACACAGTGTCTGGAGCGGAGGCCGTGAGAAACGATTTCTTCCTGGAGCTGTGGACTCTACTGAAGTTTAAAACAAGCGGCTCTGCCTTTACCCAATCGCTAACATCTGGTCGTATGCAATTAGCCTACCTACGCACCACAATTCAAATGTAGCACACAAAGTCAACGTCATGGCTCACGAACACACCCTCTGTTCAGTGATTGGCTATGAGTTGCTCGGTCCTCTTGCATGAACTTTAACAGCCTCCAGTCCAGACCCTCTGTACAAAATGAAATGAAGTACGAGGGGCAGGACTTTTACTGTAG
>CM050209.1:22192500-22285000 GCA_027475355.1 Coilia nasus
CATGTGTGTGTGTTCACACACGTGTGTGTGTGTGTGTGTGCGCGCTCATGCCCACCCCAGAGTCGGCGCGATACAAAACACACCGCACACACACAGTGCTGATCTCTTCCATATGCCTGCACAGCCCAATCTGTCACACACGTCGGGCTTCAAACGCCACTGTACCTGCACCGAAAACGATATCATCTCACATCTCCCTTATGGCCTCTCGCCCCCCTGCTGATCTCCGTAACGCAAACAGATGCCAACCACCATTTCTTGGAGATGGATGAGGTGGGCCTTCCCAGAAAGATTCGGTCGAAGTCACATCGAAGGTGTCGGTGCAGTATGAATACGTTAAGCGTTTTGTTTTTCATGTGTAAAACTAAGAGCACATGCCCGCGTGTGCAACATATTGATCCGCTTAGAGAGAGGGCGGCTGACGGGCCCGTTTGGCATCAGTGACAGCAATTACGTGCAGGTGTGCACAAGCTCGGTGGGATAAATCGGAGTTTGATCATCAACACACTCCTGGTGTGTGTGGGAGGGAGGGTGGGGAATGATGGGTGGCCTACCAACTCGATAGCTGGAGAGTCACAAGGGAAACAACATCCTTCCGTCAAAGGTTGACAATGTGCAGGATGGGACACATTTTTAATGCTAGTATCTTGGATTATTAAAATGACATATGGTACCAAATACATCTATTATTGTACATACGTAATATACAGGAGTACAACATATTATCTAAGATTTTTCTATTTCTTACAAGAAAGATATATTCTTAATAGGTGTTGGTGGCACTCATTATGCTGTGGACTCCAAAAGAAATTGCATACTAGTTCTACTACTTCTGTTGTGTAGCGGCACAGCTCATGCCAATGCATCGGTTCGGTCCTGTTACCGGGCAACACAACACACAGCCTCCCAAACACTGAGAGTGAGGTAAGATGCTTGCGTGAGGTTCTGAGTTGTGATGCTTCTCAGCAATCTCCTTTGAGCGTGTCAGCACCTTGGAACCGCTGGCACACACACTGACTGACACACACACACACAGACACACACATACACAAACATACCTACAGTAACAACACAATCAGTCACATGCCCCATCATTATGGCCCACCCTGTATATGTGGCACAGTAAACTTACTGTGGATGCCATTTTGCCCATATACTGCACCCAGTGTAAAGACATATTAACAGGCAATCACATTCACACACACCATTAGACTCAGGACTGATTATTTGTCAGTACACCATATTACAAGTTTGCAATGTACTGAAATGGAGCTTTCCTGGTGCCTGTCCCTGGTGTGCTAAAAGACACTATATTTTTATGTAGAGTAGAGTAGTAGAGTAACTTTATTGATCCCGAAGGAAATTACCAGTCCAGTAGCATACACATAATACACATTGCAAAAAACATATCAAGCCTATTGCACACGTCTGCATAATACAACATAATACAACATGTAGGCTAACTACACTAAACTTTGTTTATACTCAAAACCTTATATACACTGCAATACACCGCCTGTCCTATTAAAACCTCTCTGTCCAAGATAATGGTGAGCCAGTCAGGAGACTGCCTTTGCCCAAGGAGATACAGCCTTGGCCAACATTAACAACAAACACATGCATTCTGATTAGGAAGATTCTAGAACCTGAATCCAGTGTGGATATAAAAAAAGCTCCCTTCACTTTTCACTCTGAATATTCCTGTCATACTTCTGATTGCTTCCTTGGCCATCTTCTTTTAATATACTTCAGCTTTTAGGCAAAAAACACAAATCCATTCGTTACAGTCAGTTCCATGCTATATTAATCTTGCCCCACAACAATTTCTTTAGCCTGCAGGTTTTGCAATATTTGTGATGGTGTTGTGTTCCGCACGATTGAGATCACACGTGTAACTCAGCCCCTTTCATTGTTATAAAATACCAAGCTGTATTTACCTTTAGTGCTCTTTTTTAATCAGACACAATGAGCAGTTTGATGGCAACAGGTGATTAGTGCTAAAAAGGCCAGGGGGAAGCCTCACCCAAGTATTGTTGTAATGAGAATAGTTCAGAACAAAACTCAATGAGGGGTGGTGTTCTAATATGAATGCCAAAACACTGCACACTAAGAACACTATAAATATTACAGCATTTAATGTTCTATTTATAGATGACAGGTCAGATTGGAGGAACATTCATGGTACCTTATGTGCATGGTATGTTCATAGTACGTTTAAGTATATGTGTTGTAAGTAACAGCATATAAAATCTCTGGACTCTGTTAAGCATAGTTGTTATTACACAATTGAAGTGAACTGGGGGTGAATAAACAAAATGAGATACACAACGTCAAAAAAAAGAAAGAAAAAAGGAATAAAAGAAAGGCGAGGCAGAGCATGTGTGTGGCTCGTGCTGCGATTTATGTGACAGCAGCCCTGGGAATTATTCAATTTACACATGCGAACATTTAACATGCTTGCAAAGTTCAATCCAAGAGATGTCAAAGAGTCGAGAGACAGATGTCTGTGGCCAACGCAGAGAGAAACAGCATTCCTGGAGGAGTTTACGGAGTAACGCTGAATTGTCTTGGTCTAGTGCTTGGACGCAGATTAATTGTATCGTGCAATTCTATGGCTTCCAAATAAAGACGGCATCTTAAATAAACATGTGGTGCAAGAAAATTTCTGGCACTGTTCAAGGACCAGAACGTTTTTCCTCTCTGCTTAGACAGTAATCTTAAAGAAAGCAAAACAGCTATGTCATTTAGGGTCAGATCATGCTTACTAAGCCCAGGGGTACAGTGCAAATTTAAACCCTGCTCGAGATGTGGCCATTTTTTAAACAAATAACGTCCCAGAATGTGACCCCTGCAGACGTGTATAAACACAGTTGACCGTTCTCTGAGTGTACACACAACAAAGCCCGTTTCTGACTGTGCTCGAGCACGAAGCCTTGCCAGATCGTAATACACTCACGTCGAGATCAAACTTAGCCAACATTTGTCAGCCGCAGGTGGTCAAGCTCAATGTCTGTCTCTGCAGATGCTCAAAACTCTTGGCAACCCAAGAGCATATTTCATTCTCAACAGACGGCACACCCTTGCATGGGTGACAGGAGTCACGCTTATCTTGACGAAAAAGCAACACTGGGTGGAAAAAAAGTTTTAAAGGCATTTCCTAGACTCCCTTTTGTTAGTGGCTTGGCGGTAGATTGCTGCCGTGAACTTGCTAGGCCTACTAGGTCATAAATTACATTGGGGTTAATTGGGTCGGGTGGCGGGGTTGGAAATTGGGCTCGATCCAAACCCTCGTCCGAAAGCCAGTCGAACAGCAACGTCAAGATGACAAATCGCACCTCTCTCTTATCTGCGAAAGTTAGTAGTTAAGCCCCTCGCTTATGATATAGTGTTGCCACAACACGGGGCTGAAAATCTCAGTTGCTTTTTTGTTGTTTTTTGTAGCTGACCGCAAGCACAGCGGCTGGATCACGTAGAAGGGAACATTTTATGTGTTTTGTGTGTTGATGCAAAAGCTGCAAAGGCTTGTGTGGCCTTTCATGGTTAACTGGACTAAAAGGCATCAAAAGTTGGGAGACCCAGAGAGGCTGAGAGATTAAACTCATCCATTAACGTGACAGAGAGAATGTGTTGACCTTCCGAAATCTCTTACATGGGATGGGGGGAATGCGCTGAGCCAATCATCAGCAACATGCATGAATTTATGGACTCCATCATCCAGAAGTGCAGTTAAAATACCTTTGACCTTTGACACATGATGTAATATGAAAAATGATGACTTCGCAAAAGACACGGCTGCTTTTGATATACAAATCATTCATAATTGAGTTAGCAGCTGGCTACACAACCAATCAAATATATGGGGTCCACTTACTTGCTCCAGTCACTACTTCTGGGATTAATCATTCCAGAACCGTTTTAAATTGTGCTGAAGCAAAGCCAAAGCTGCCCACTTCAGTTTTACACACACACACCCTTAATTACACTGTTATTACAATAGTGAATGCTATCGGCCCCGATCTGTTGATGAACAGAGATTAGTTAATGACTCTTTATATGCTGACGAGTAGGATTGTCCTCTAATCTATCGGCCATCTTAAACAGTCCCGAGTTGCTCTTTTCTTCCAGTAAACCAGGCCATCCTTTGTATTGTTTGTACAAGTTGATTAAAAGAGGCAACAGACTGCAGCTATTTTTTATTTTGTCGATGAGGGAGCTCGGAGTTGGCAGCAGAGAAAGGGGTGTGGGTCCATGAACCGATTTGTGTGGAGAGAGAACGAGAGAGAGAACGAGAGAGAGAACGAGAGAGACAGTTAGCGAGCGAGAGGGCATGTGGGTGTAGGTGTGTGTGTGTGTGTGTGTGTGTGTGTGTGTGTGTGTGTGAGTGTTTTTAGTTGGAGAGGAAACCATTTGCCATTGCACAGTGCTTGCTTGCCTGACACGATTATTTAATTAATTCCAGTGTGTTAAGTGTCTGGAGCCACTGGTACATAAAGCTCCCTCGGCTCTCCCTTGTTTTCAGCCAGTGGCCATATGGTTTTCATATTAATGCAGATGGTTTATCCCTTCCATTTCTTCACTGCAACATACTCCTCTATTCCTTCTCCTGCCCTTGATAGACACATCAGACTTCATCAATGCCTAGCCCTAGCTGAAGCTCATAAACGAGTGTTCAAGGGCCAAGCGACAGAGTCATTCCGTGGAGCCACAGAGTTGATTAATGAACGCAGAGATTAATGAACGCGGAGTTTAAAGACCCCACAAATAACAAGACCATGCATAAAACCATTCCCTCATTTGCAGGATTATTAAAAAATATATATATACTGTCGTGGCTTATGCCCCAGAACACACTTCACACTCGGAGGCCCATAACCGTGGTGCTGCATGGAGCCCAAGGAACCTAGCTGTGTGAACTCGACTCTGACAAAGCCTGCAAGCATTTACGCACTGACCTTCGAATCGAACAGCGAGAGACAGAAATGGCACATCATCATTATGGGAGCAGATGCAATTACAGATAAAGGAAAAGAGCCATGTGCGAGCCGTCAGAAAGACGTTTTTCATACGTTCCCAACGCCTGCTTGTTCAATCCATCCCCGCTCCCCAGTTCAGTTTTTCACCTGGAACTTTACTGTGGAATAATGAATGCTCGCCTCACACACACCCACCCACGCACGCACGCACACACACACACGGACACACACACACACACACACACACAGACCTCTCTGCAGGGGCAGCTATAAGCACTTTGTTACCAGCACTCTGGAGTATATCACAGTAAATCCCTCTTCCAAGCGGGCCGCACTCTTTCCTACTCCCTCCTAAA
Source organism: Coilia nasus (assembly GCA_027475355.1). NCBI lineage: Eukaryota > Metazoa > Chordata > Actinopteri > Clupeiformes > Engraulidae > Coilia > Coilia nasus. The sequence goes on from CM050209.1 coordinate 22,197,830, forward strand.
TACATGGCCATCTCCAGCCCTGCAGGCCAGCTACAGCTACAGCTTCAGCTTCGGCTCAGCCCTAATGCAGTGTGAGGGATTGTGCCCGAGGCTGCCAAGCCAGGAGATTTTACACACGACGTGTCTCCATGTGTACTGTGTGTTACACTTTATTTTACTGTCCCTATTACAGTGTACTGTACATCAATTAGGTACAGTGCAACACAGTGTGTAACAATATGTAACATTATGTACTTACACCAGTACCATAGGATTAGGGTTAGGGTTAGTGTTAGGTATGTACAGTGTAAGTACATAACATTACATTGTTGTTGTTACAGTATATGTAACTACACCAAAAAAGGAACATTAAAAGAAAGAGTTACCACACTGTAAAAAGTGAAACTTAGAACCAACTTAAATTACAACAAATTAAGTGAACATGCTGCACGGATCATTTTAATGTTTGTTTAACTTAAGAATACCATATAAGTTATAAATATTCTTGGCATTAAACCAATGCCACAAATACCCAGGCAGCCCTTTGCCTTGATTTGAGTCAAAGTAGCAGTTTTTTCAGTGGGTTTGAGTGACTGTTTGAAAGACAGTTTATGTAGAAATGCCTTCAGGTTACAACAACCGACCGACACAGCGGGCTGAATATCTAAGCCCTGTTGACTCCTGTGAGTTGAGCTACATATTTGCTGAGTGTTTTGTGAGCTGTCATAGTGATGCCGTGTTTTGCCAGTGGCGCCGGGGGACAAGCGGTCTCCGTTACTTGGGCGCGCCTGTTTTGGTGGGGTTCTGAGAACTTCCTTCAGAGCACATCAACCCAGCACAACAGCAGCGCCAAGATGGCTGGGGTATCTGTGATTCACTCTGAATGTCGTTAGGTAATAAGTACGATGGCACTGACAGTGACTATTAATACAACCATTACTAAACATTATTAACACTACCAAATTACCTGTCCTGACTGATTATGCACCGAGGCTAACTGACTAAAACTATGAAAAAAATACAGTTCATTATTTCATTTGTTAAGACACACGCACACGCACACACACACACACACACACACACACAAACTCACACCTAACATTTAAATTTTGTGTACTCCAGAAATTCAGTTGCTAAGAAATTATACATGGCTTTTCAACTGGGGACATATTTAATCCCAAATAACATTACTTTTGGCAGAGAAGGCAGGCCAAGAACAAAGACAAGGAATTTAAAGTATGTTAGTGGTTAGTCCTACTGAGGCTAAAAGGATGCTAAAACATTCAATGGAACTATTTCCCAACAGAACTCCACATGATGCTAATCTGACATTTGGAGGGCATCGGAGTTTAAGGCTCCTTGCTGTGCCTAGCACAGTCTAACACTCTACTGAAATTTACTGCCACATGCAGTCTACCCTCCCAGAACATAAAAACATTAGACACCCTGTCAAAAAGAATCATATTATAAATAAATACATCTTAAAAGGGAGTGCCATCACTAAATCCATACATTCAAAGACTTCCAATGTTTCAAAGGTGTTTCATAGCTTCTGAACTTTTCTATCAACATTCTGTTGAGGAGAAAATGTATCTGACTGTAGTCAAAATCAAAGTGTACTTTATTGTCAATTCACTACGTAACAGGCATTACACAGAGGACTGAAATTGCGTTTCACCAGACACCAAATGTGCAATTTAAACTAGAAACACGTGCACACACACACGCACAAACACACAGCTACACTCATGGACATGAAGTGTACACAGACATCAACAAAACATGCCTTTTTTTACAACTACACAGTTCATAATACAACCTAAAATACCACGTATACCATTTATGGCCTATAGTATGTCTTTTTGAAGTTCACTTCTTCTCAACTTATATGCTACTCTAATTGATCAGTCAGAAACTCAAAACCATAATCTGATTATACTGTTGTGTGTATAATGACCATCTGTAATCAATAACTCCAAAATGGACAACCATGCTTCCACGCGACAAGGACAAAAGACCAGCAATCTCACCTGAGTATATCCAGCAGAGCAGACACAGGGCGAGGGAGGAGAGCTGACGCATGATCCCCCGGCCACAGGCCTGGGTCTGGGCACGGGAGAGGAGGCGAAGCTGGCGGTACATCCACAGAGAGGGGCTACTGCACTGGGCTACAGCTCAAGTCAGGGACCAAAACCCCCAGAAAGGGTGTCAGAAAAGCCCCTCCACACACATCTCGGTGCTCGGCACAATCTGAAACACTGAACTCTCTCCCTCCCTTTCTCTCCCTCCCTCCCTCCCTCTCTCTCTCTGCCTTCCTCTCTTGCTGTCGCTCTCTCCGCCTTTCCCTCTCTCTCTCTCTCTCTCTCTCTCTCTCTCTTTTGCAGTCACTCCCTCTCTCTGCCTTTCCCTCCCTCTCTCTCTCTTTCTGTCTCTCTGTATTCCCTGACCCCCCCACGCCTCTTCTCTGTCCAGGCGCTGGGAGTTTGAGTTCCTTTTTCCTGTTTCCTTTTCATGTGAGGATGGGAAAGGCCTCGTCTGAAACAATTGCTTGACATTAATTGCGGCTCCTGCACAGCGCTGCAGGGCGTCTCCCCCCTGGAGCCCCACACAAGGGCCCTCATCACTCTGGGAGGGGCCGCACAGATAAACATGAAAAAATAAAAAAGAGGTTGGGGGGCAGAGGACACTTGCCTTGTACCCACGACAGATAGCAATTTAGCCTTTAGAGGGGGGAAACGGGCTTACATAACAGGGAATTACAAGATTATTATACGTTATATATAGGGGAGACCGGGGTTGGTTGTCACACTCATCATATCTTGGCCACTAAAGGGCGCTGATCAACGTCGCTGACATAGAAATGTTCAGAATTAGTGTTAGGGGTCATCTACATCGACAGTTCAAGTGTTTGACACAAAGTTTTGAGGTGAGATCAATAAATGTCAAAATGTAAATTTTCAGAATTTTAAGTTTTCTTCTCTAGTTTTGTAACTAATGGTTTGACTTTAGAAAAACTATTACCATTAAAAAGTATAAAGACAGAGCTATATTTTCAATATGTTTTTTCTTAGTTATGCTACAACTTGTGGCTGCTAGCGTCACTGCTAGAATACAAGGTCAGTTGGGGATGGTTGTCACACTCTGTTTGGGGTTGGTTGTCACATGTGCCACCAATGTATTCACATATGTATTCACTCTCTGACACACACACACAAAAAAAATTGTAAATAGTAACAATAGGACTATCTAATTTTTCTAATCTATCTTTTGGTGCATAACATGTATATTTAAATAATATGTTATAAAATAGTATGTACTCAGCAAGTCTATGTTTTATTTCAATGTTCCCAATGTCAATATTCCCAATGCCTGTGTGTTATACTTATATTTCCAATGCCTGTGTTTTATACTTACATTCTGAATAAATTTCACTTCACTTTTTTGCATCATTTTCAAAAATATTTCTATGTTATCATTTCCCCTTCCCCCATTGAAATAACATTGTGACAAACAACTCCATAGTGTGTGACAACAAACCCCGCGATGGGATTGGTTGTCACAAGCTGTCAGTGTCTATTTGGCAGCCCATATCTTTTGAACACAATGAATTTAAGGCGATTTACGACCCTTCAGTCCTACCTGACACTTTAAGCTTACATTATACATTGAGAGGGAATCTATTCGTAACACCGTTTTTGAGGGATTCAAATGAAAGCAAAAAATGTGACAACCAAACCCGGTCTCCCCTACACTATACACTATATAGATAGACAGACAGGCACACAATTAGACAGATAGATAGATAGATTTTCAATTTTATATATTTTCATGCCCATTGTTTATTTCAGTGTGATTTCAGTATGTTGGTAATATTTTTGCCACAAATTCTTTGTTAAAACAAACAGCTAGCCTCCAACTGAGTTTTTTTTTTCCGAAGATAGTTTTTCCAGACTACTCAACGCACTGTCAATGGTCACAAGCTGTTTAGAATTTACTACTTCTTCACTCACAATAAATTAGCCAAGGGACTTGCCTATTTCCTAACCATCATTTTATGCAGTGACATTCTAGGTAGAGAGGAACTTCTCTTTAGAAGCATACATCTGAGGACAACCTGAGGAGGCAGATCCTGATATAACCGAATTTTGTCTATGTAGGCCATACTCAGAAAGGATCACATCTAAATATTGAACCACATCAACAGCGTAATGATAGGATATTTCTTGAATGCAGGCTAAGAAAACTGTCCGCACAATGTCCCCCTGCTGTTAAAACCCTTGACATCGTGTTATTTACATTTTCTCCCCGTGTTCACACCAGCTCACCTGTCACCACTGGTCTGCAATAACCATACTTTTAATAGCGTTATTACGTTTCCTTTGGAATGCTCTCCTCGGGTTTTAATGTTTTTCCACCGCCAGTGTGAATGTGCCTCGCGAATAGTTTAATTTACGGTTTTCCCTCTGGACCTTTTCCCCACTTATGTCCTGCAAAATGGTCGCGTTTGTGTACGTTTGAATTATTCACTCCGTTGCCACAGGCATGGATATTCTCCTGACGGTTAAAATGTGTAACCTAGGATACGCGTTATTTGACTTGCATTTGAGACGCAGGGTTAGATAGATTTTTGTAGCGTCGTAGCGAGTTGCCAATGCGGAGTTCTGCTGTAGGAGCTCCCCTAATGGAAAAGAGGCATGGAAGCAGCCTGAGAGATTTAGCCTCAGCAGCTCATGGCTCACTCGTCCACCCTTCCATCTCACAGTAGACCCACCACACGCCAGAAACTACGTCGAGGGGGATTCTGGATAGTGTGGCCAGTAAACAGCTAAAGAATAAATCATGAAAAAACAGTACTCTTCCCCAAAAAACTTGATCCAGAATCTTCTCCTGCGACTTTTGACCATATGGAAAAGATATGGGTTTTCTAACAACCCCAGCACAAATAAATCACAGGCACATTTTCCCTGTTAAGCAGGTGTGGGAGAGATGGGGGAGTGTGTGTGTGTGTGTGTGTGTGTGTCCAGTGGAGGTTGTCAGCCTTTCTAAGGAGTTTCTGCTGTGTGTGAATTACACTCCCCTACTTGACCTCCATCTTTCACAAGCTCCATGCTCAAGGGAGCCACAGCAGCCTGAAGGTTGGACTCAGGGGTCTGAACGGTGATGTAATGTGAGTCACGCAGAAACCAGGTCAGGAAATGCTTGTGCCCCTCAGCAAGTGGAAGAGAGGGGAGGGGGGAAATCTTATCAGCTACTAGCACAGTGACCCCCCCCCCTCTCACACAGGTGCTGCCACCTTATCTCTTTGCATAGGGATGAAGCCTGGGTCTGTATCTTAGCCAGCGAGATCCTCTCCCCATTGCTGAGAGTGCTGTTCCTGTTCTCTGCCTGTTTTTGGTCTTTTCCCCACCATTCTGTTTCTCCTGGAATGTCCAAGATAATCCACACACACACACACACACACACATACACACATAATGCAAATTAACATACATGGGACAAACATTCTTTCCCAGCCGGGAGTCTCATTCCACGCCACCCGCAGCTTGGTGAGAACCGCCATTTATATCGATGAGTGGCCCCAGGCGCGATTTCGGGTGCTTTGGTAGGGCAGGAAAAATATTCTCATGGCCCTTTTGACTCGGCGAGAGGAACAGGTTTGAGGACTTTTGTTTTGACAGAGGTCTGTGTTTCTTCCTCTACTCGCGTGGAACGAAGGAAGGCAGCAGCTGTGGAAACAGTGAGGCAGCGCTACCATTCATTCACCCCGATACCCAACACCCTGACAGGACGGCCATCTTTCCCGCCATGCTCGTATCTCTAACTGACTGGAGGAAGTTCACCACGTACTGTAGAGCCACTCCACTCGTGCAGGCATGACTTTGTGAAACCTTAGGCAGATATGGGTTTTCATTCTTAACTTCTGTGGAGACTCCTGTGAAACAGAGAAAACGAGAGAGACAGAGTGAGAGAGAGAGAGGATGTGAAAGGGAAGATGTCACAGTGAAGAGAAAAAGATGGAGATCATCTTCGCTGGGCTTAGTGAAGGGTCATGGCCCTCACTTTCTCTCTCCCCTCCACCCACCTCTCTTTCTCTCCCTCAGTGCACGGGGAGCTGTAAGTCTGTCACTGGCCTTGCGGAGAATAAGGGTAGAGTTCCTCTTTCCTGGACTCCCACCCTGAAAGGGTTCACAGTCAGTAAGGGCGGCGACTGCCAAGCGAGAGTGCTGGAGCGCGAGGCAGCGCGAGGGGAGCAGTTGAGGGATGATGGCTCTAAACTCTGGGTGGGTGTGAGACTATTGTTCTTAGAGGGGTGTGTACTCGCTAACCAGTAGCTAAGTAGGCCTGAGTAGGAAGAGAGTGAGAGGGGAGGTTGCCAAGAGGAACATAGAGGAGAAAAGAGCACATTTTTGTGAGATGTCTGTGTGAGGACAAAACAACTATGCACACAAACATACATACAGTGTACACACACACCTCTCATCGACTCAGCTCATTCCAGCACGGTGGGGTGCGGCAGTGGGCCAGTGTGGCTGCCAGAGGGTGTTATGGCAGTGTAAGGGTCACCGTGGGAGCCCTAAACCTCCCAGCATTGGCACCGGAGCACTCACTCTTTCTGCACTAATTGATGCAGGCTGTCAGGCACCAGGCACGGCCTCGGCTCAGGCCCCAGTGCGGTCCTACGGCTTGGCCAGGGAAAGGGGTGGGTTTGTGGGATGAAGATTGGGACCTAGGGGCTGGAGCCGGGGGGGATAAGCTACACCTTGGTTCCCAGAACACTTACTTGCAGCTGGTCAATGTTCGGTAGAAAACACAATGGGGCCAATTAGCGAGGCCTCTACGCAGAACAAACTTTGCTGTGACATTTGCGACATATTCAGGTGCACCCTGACAGGGTTTAGCTCTCTCTGAGTTGTTTCGATCATCGGGAAAGAAGAATGCACTCCCTCTGTGACAAACCTGATAATCTTATTACAGTGGTCCCTCGTTATTCGCGGGAGTTACGTTCTAAAAATAACCCGCGATAGGCGAAATCCACGAAGTAGCCAGCTTTATTTTTTACAATTATTATAGATGTTTTAAGGCTGTAAAACCCCTCACTACACTTATACACTTTTCTCAGACAGGCAAAGTTCACACTTGCAAACATACAGCACTTCAGAGTCACACAGCTAGCGGTGGAAGCTTTATGTAAATTTTACAAGCTGAGCGCATTCTGTACTGTACAGGAGATTGCATGCACTAAAAAAATCCGTGAAACAGCGAGGCCGCGAAAGGTAAACCGCGATATAGCGAGGGACCACTGTACTTTAATAAATCTGAGTGGTTTGTTTTTCTTGCTCTAGTTCCGGGTCATTGAGTCACGCTTGGAGCATTGTTATCGCAAGACAAAACATGCGCTTGCGCTCCAGATTGTGTAGAAAGGGAAAATTATAGAACAATCGGTTTATTTTCTCTCCATCAGAGTACATGAAGGATGGTTTTGAGAGGAAGGCAGTGTGTCGGCTACTGGGGGTTTTGCTGGTTGCCTGTTGAACGGCCCCTGATTGCACAGAGTCTATTATCCTGTGGTGGAAATCCCCCCACCTCATCCCAACTGAGGACAAACACCAACCACCACCCACTCCCCATCTCCTTCTGGACAATTGTTCTTTAACTTTTCCTTTCCTTATGCATCCAAAAACAAAGTTTTCCACACTGACTCAGTCATGCTCCTCTCAGTCTCTTCCTCAGCTCATTGAGATTTTACACGCCTGCTCTCTGAATTTTCCTTTCTCTTTTTCCTGTCATACTTCTAGCATCACACTCTAAAAGAGACTTATGTACTACTGGGCGCACCATGGTGGGTCACGCTCCTGCCGTTAACAGTCTTCAGAGTCACTGAGGGTAGCAACTTGTCTCAGCAAGATTTAGGATTTTGTCCAGTGGTCAACTGGCCGCTTATTGCATACGGAATCCAATGTTTTCAGCGGCATTCCATCTCTTTTACATAAAAAACATGGCCCAGACCATTAGAACGAACACACACAGACACACATACACACGTACACACATGCATCCCACACTAGTTGTGAACAGGGCATGAGGCCGCACTGGTTGGGAAACACCGGCCCTCCTACTGTGATAGTACTTGGCGGAAACCAATTGCATTAAAACAATAGTGTTATCAGCAGGCCCAGTTCCTGGCCACCATTAACCCTTGCTACCATTCCGGTGCCCAAGACCTGGCACACATATGGCCAAATACACCTACACACACTCACGCGTGCAGACACGCAGACGCAGACACACACACACGCACACACACGCGCGCGCACACGCACACACACACACATGCACACACACGCACGCACGCACACACACACACACACACACGCGTGCGCGCGCACACACACACATGTGCAAACACACTGCACACACACACACACATACACACAAAGTAAGCAAGAGAAAAAAAGAGACAAAGGAGAACGAATCAAGGGTATGATTCCCATTCATCTCCAACTCTTGGAGCCAGCATTTCCATCAGCACACTAAATCCTCTGATGGTGCTGAAGCCAGACCGAGGAGGTGAAGCAAGAGCTGGCTCCTGTTCGGCCCCGTGTCTATGCAGCATCACCAGAAGACTTAAGTCTTTATTACCACTACAGCCGTCCCATGACCAGCTCTGTCAAGTCACAGATAGGAAAGTTCAAAGTAATAAAATTACAGCCATTCTCTCACAAAATGTTTATTGAATCGATATTCTGATATAAATATAAACAACGCATAAGTGAGACCCATCTATTTACAGTTTTCTTAAAGATATAAAATAACATGTATAGTAAATTGTATTTTAGGTACAATAAGTTGACCAGTTATGAGGCCTGTAATTGTACAGACAATAGTGTCAGCGTAAAGACACCTTTGATGTACATGTCCATCCATGAGGCGGCTCATTCTAAATATGGAGCAGAGAGGTAATTAAGTGCCGGCCTCGTCCTCCACAGGAAGCGTGCGGGGGACATGCTGGCGGAGCCACTCTGGCTGCTGTCAGGGACAGGAAGTGAGTAGGGGCTTTCTCAGCCACGGCTGCCCTGCAGGGCCTCCATGAGGATCTTGTTGTAGTCGCTCAGTTGCTTGGTGACCGTCTTCACCACGGGCCGGTAGTCGCTCTCCATGCTCTTCGACGCAATGACTGCAGGCGGGAGGCGAGTTAAGGAAAGATCGAGGGATGAATCGTGCTACAGGTTACAAATGTTAAAATAAAAGACTGCTTTCAAACTTTGTGGAGCACCTTTTACAAAAAAAATAAGAAAATTGAACAACCGTTTTGTGCTGGCGATGTTTTCTCTTACACTGTTGGACTTCAAACCTCCCAAGAAGCACCGGAGGTGTTTTTCAAAAGCACATTGAAATCGTGTCTTTTTACTTGCAACTACAGGTTATCACTGTTTCTCTTGTGTGTGTGTGTGTGTGTGCACTGGGGAGCACTAGTCCACTATGTCATCTCTAACACTGGTAATTTATAGTCCAGGCTACAAGCTACAAAAGTTGTTGATAGATGTCACAGATAGATGTACTGGAGGCTTTCATAGCCCTGTGCCAGCAGCAAAAACTATTATAAAAAATAAATATAAAAGAATGTGGTTTGTAAGCCAACTTGTACCTAATCTTTTCTATCCAATGAGACTATGTGATCACATCTGCGCTGTTTAAATTTCTTTTGAGGTGCACCATAACTGACAAAAAAATTGTGTCCAATTTATATCTTATTTTATCAAGCAACACTTGTCGGCTTGACTGTAAATTGGCCTTCACATGAGCACACACAAAGCCTCATTACATTGCATTTAGCTGCAGTCTTATCCAGAGCGACTTACAATTGAATTAGCTACAGGCAGTCCCCCTGGAGCAGCGTGGGGTTAGATGCTCAAGGGCACTTCAGCAGTGTTTAAGAGAGCAGGGGAGCATTGGTTATAGGCTGCCCTTTCCTCACATTTTTCTTCCTGGTAATGGATTCGAACCTGCAACACTTCGATCCCGAGACCAGCTCCCTCTACTATTAAGCCACAGCTGCCTCACATGGGGACACAGAGCTTACAGTACTACTGCTGTTAGCTTTTGAAAGCTCCCTTTTGTACGTACATAATGCGTATGGGATGCTATTGTGAATGTGCGCTTTTGTGTAAGTGAAAAAGGATACACTCCTTCATGACAAAGTTGTTCTGCTCATGGTGCTGCCATTTCCTCTCCAGGTTTGTGAGCTGCAGTGATGAAAAGAGAAGGATAGAGAGAGAGAGAGAGAGAGAGAGAGAGAGAGAGAGAAAGACAAATTCTTCATTATTTTTCTTTTATTCCAAATGTAATTAAGTTCTGACAATGCCCATCATCACCAACACTAATCATCACTGAGCACAGAGGTCATGTGGGGTTGGCCCCGGAGCCTCTGGGCGTCGCGGTCACGTCGAACAACTTTGTGACCCCCTACGGGGGATTATCTGGGGTGAGCTCCATCCACTCTCTCTATATCAGCACGACCCCACGGCTGAGGGAATCTGCTAGCCTGCACAGAAAACTGCTTCCTCTGGCTGATAGAGGCCCCTGCTCTTGCCAAGATGGTCAGCACAGGCCCCGTCTGGCCCATCCAGCCCCCCACACCCTTGTCTGCAGCCTCTGAAGCCACAGTGCAGCCAATGCTATCAGGAGAGGATGGGAGGCCTCCAGCTTTTGTTCTGCTTACAGAAGCAATTGATATGTCCAACTCTAGACAATCTGTCGTGCTAAGTTCACCTCTCGATGTATTCAGAGGATGTTGGTGAGGACAGAAGTTCAGCGAGGTTTGATGAAGGCACTAACTAGAGCCAGGACTGGAGCAAAGTTACCGTGTAGCTGTGGATGTGCATGTGTGTAAGAGTACAGTATGCTGAATAAGGTGCTGACAGTGGCCACTGTGTGTGTGTTTGTGTGTGTGTGTGTGTGTGTGTATATGTATGTATGTGCATATATGTATGTGTGTGTGTGTGTGTGTGTGTGTATATGTATGTATGTGCGTATGTGTGTGTGTGTGTGTGTGTGTCACCTGAGCGTGAGTCTCGTTCTCCTGGAGCTGGGTCTTTAGAGCCTCGTACTCCTTGTTCAGCTCTGCCATCTCCTTTTTAAAGCTCTCCTTACGCATGTTGAGGGAGACTCTCTCCTCCTGCAACCTCTGAGAGATGAAGAGAGAGACAGAGAAGATAAGATACAAAGAGACAGAGAGAGAGATAGACAGAGAGGATGAGAGAGGCCAAAGAAGCTATTCATCAAATTCTTCACAAAGAAATAAAAACTCATGGTCAATTTTATCACGTTACATTTTTTATGCTCTGATGAATTTATTCCCTTTCTAAATCATAAGACCTTTATTGTTTATTATCCTGCCCAGACAACACATAAACGATACATGGTGCTCATAAATCTAAACCCAGAGAGGAGACAAGTGTTTCCTGAGAATGTGTCTGCACAAACACGTGTGCAAGTGAGGAGTCAGAGGAGATCGTAAGGCCCGACAAGTAGTCCAGCCCTCTGAAGGGGGGTGGGGGTAAGAAGCTCCTCAGTGGAAGAAACATGCCTTCCTGGTGTCAAACACCACAGAGAAACCTGCATCCTGTTGAAGAAAACGCACCCCCACTCAAGCCCACCCCCCAATGTCATTTGCAAAACTCCCCCTCAATCCTTGAGTCTTTTTCTTTGGTTAAGCCAAGACATGCTTTTAAGTCCCCCTTCTCCTTGCCACACACAGGCACATACACACACAAAGATTCTCACACACAGACACACACAGGCAAAATACGCCCATGAATGTGCACACACATACGCACACACACATATAGACACAGGCAAAGGGCATACTCACACACACAGACACAAACACACACACAGTTACGCACATACACAGGCAAAATACAGCCATGCATGTGCGCGCATACACTCACGCACATAGACACAGGCAAAGGGCATACTCTCACACCCACACACACACAGTTACGCACATACACAGGCAACATACACCCATGCGTATGCACACACACACTCACTCACATATAGACACAGGCAAAGGGCATACACACACACACACACAAACGGCAGTTCCAGTGGAAACATTCCCGTGCGTTGCGTCCCTGGCGGGAGCAGGTGTTTACACTGGGCCGGCTATCTGCTTCTGGAGAGGCAGCCTGGGAAGCGGCAGGCCGTCGGATACGTCTGTCAGGGCGCCTCTCCCGCAAGACAGAGGAAAGGAACGCAGCAAAATGGATATTCTTCCGGTGGGCGTGCGTGAAAAGAGCCAGGGAACAGAGAGTAAGGGACCTTTATCTGGTGGCCGTCTTCGGGCGCCCCCAAATCTCCCGGAGCAGATGGTGGCACAGAGCACAAGGTTTCCGGATGCCACAAGCTTTTTTTCTTTTTTTTGTTTTGCTTTTTTTTGAGAGGTGTGAAAATGTGAAAGGCCCGATGTTATCTCCTTGTCTGATAGATTTGTGTGTGAGTAAGTGATTTTGTGTGTACGTGTGTGTGTGTGTGTGTGTGTGTGTGTGTGTGTGTGTGTGTGTGTGTGTGTGTATGTAAACGTTGCTGAAAGCACGGCTACAAACACTAATGAGCCTGTGTTGTTCAGCGCCACTGCGATAAAACTCGCCTGTCCGCTGATTAAAGCGATAGGCAGGCACCCAAGTCATGTCTGTCCACAGCATCCTGCACAAAAAAACATATACAAATACCTACAGTGCTCTTCAACGGATACATTAGGAGGGTATCCCACAAAAGCAATTAAGTGACAAACCTGGTTTATTTAACCCAGATGTGGTCAAACCTGATAGAAGAAGAGCCCATTGGAATTTGTATAGTTAAAAGAATGAAGCCCTGGACTCTTGTACTAACAGGTTTACCTCTCAGTTAACTAAACCAGACTTATCGCTTAACCACCTTTGGAGTATAACTCCCTGGTGTGTCAAGCACCCAGATTTTGGAACCACTGGCAATCACCATCCCATCCCATCCCATCCCACCACCCCACCACACTCCCAAGCCCACCACCACTGAAGTCCTGAGAGCCAGGGAAGAGGGGGTGTCTCGAGGGGGCGGAGAGAAACCAATGAAGCCAGGAGCATATAGTGCATTCCATTTGTAGTTAGAGCTCAGTTTTCGAGTAGTTGTGCACATTCAAAAGCAGGAAGGAACACCATGTCCCCCCCCCCCCCCCCCAGTCTTGGATGTTCACCCTAAAAAGTCGCAACACCACAGAGGACCCCGAGTTCACAATTCAGATGGTTGCGCAGTTCAAGCACGTTGAGTGAATGCTATGATATTTTTCGTTTATACGTTTGTGATGATGTTTTGTGTTAATGGTGGTGGTGTTTGGTGTAGTCAATTTTGTACTGTTCATAAAATTAATCTAGATTAATCTAGATTAAAATGGCTCATTTGAATTCTGCCGAAGGCATTCAGAATATGTGTGCTACCTAAATAATGACTAGAAGTAAGTCTTTGAGAACGGGTTTCTTAAGCCAGGTGGCACAGTAACCCAGGCCTCATCTCCTGTTTCCAAAATGCATCACTAACTGCTTGAAAAAGCTGTTCTACTTTGATACTTGGTGATGGAAATAAATCATGTTCAATAAAATGTACTTGTGTTTACTAGCTGTTTATTTAGTTAAACATGAACTAAATGAAACATGAAACATGGATTTTGAACTGTAAGCCTACATAAGAAGTTGTGATGAACTGTTTACAGTCAGTAGCTTTGTGTCAATCAGTCCAAGCTCTATTTCTCCTTCTTCCACCAGTCACTTAGGCAGACCAGCTTGTTCACATTTTCTGGTGGCAAAGTAGATCTCCTTTTCTGCACAATATGGCCTGCTAAAGAAAAAAGTCTCTCGCATGGGACAGTTGTGGCAGGAGTCCCCTTCAGTTCAATTCGGCTAAGTATACATCCGCATTAAAATATAGAGGTAGGGTATACATCCGCGCTAAAATATCAAGGTGAAAGCAGAAAGTGTTGAGGAAGGGAGCCGTTTGCTTCCGTGTTCTATTTTCGCAAGGGGGAGGGGGGAATCCCCCTTTATGCAGTGCAGAACAGATTCTAGGTTCGTTTTACTGAAATGAATGGGACACATGTGGAGTTTAACTAATAAATTGGTCATTACGTTTTTCTGGAGTTGTTAAGGGTTTTTTGGAATCATGTGTCACAATCTGCAACTATTTGTAATAATTTCAAGCCTAATAGTGTAAGTTGTTACTGTTTGGATTTTGAGAAAATTAGCTTTATTTCAGGTCAGGCAGCAACCACTTACTATGTGGTTGTTAGCGCGCTAACGCTAGCGAACTACGCTAACGTAATGTTTTGAATTGAAAGCTGTCACTAACACCCACCTAGATACTGTTACTGGTTATAGTGTAAGCAGACAAAGTAATATAAAGTTATAGGGCTACAGCAATGTATTAAATTCAAGGTGAGCCCAATCGCTGTTAGCGTTTAGCACATGATGTTGTTATAGTTACTACTATTCACTTGAATGAGCTAGAGCTAGTTCGTTAGCTTGCTAGCTCGCTTTACAGACACACTAAATTATTTTCTAAGAGTTCGAAATAGGAATTTGTTGGCATTTTGGTCCCATAGTAACGTATTATGTTGGCTTATCTTTGTAGAATCTAAGATCTTTGGTGAAAGTCATCATAGTTTGTGTAGTATAGACCCAGCTCCCAACCCAACTTTGAGAATAGATTAACGGCGATATTTTTTTTATCGCGCGATAAGAGTCTCGCGTTAACGCAGCACGTTAACGCCGATAACGGCCCGCCTCTAGTTTTTAGTGGACGTGACCTCAGAATCTCGGTTGCCAAAACACTGGACAATGGAATGTGCCAATACTACTACGACAAACGTGCTCTCTCTAAGCCAAGTGTGCCAATGCGTGACACAAATGTAGTCTTCACCGTGACTCCTGAGTGGTGACTCGTGCCGCTAAAAATGTGTAGGGCAACACATGGGCTGTGCATGAGCAGAGCTAAACCCAGCTGATCCGTTTCCCTGATACCCTTCATATAAGTAATTTATTGCCAGTGTCACCATGTGCTCACCGTTCCAATAAAGTTCTTGTCAGACTGATGCGTTCGGTGCACTGTAAAAATCTGTCATAATATGCCGGCATGACATTACCAGCAAACTGATACTGATGTATTGAAGTACTGCTTTAGGTTGAAACATATGGTGAAATATCCTTGGGACAGATGAAAATAAAATGACTCGGAAGAGCTGCATTCCTTTTATCATATAAGCAGCGCGGGCTTGGAAGGTTATGTCCAGGACAGATATGAATGCTCCTGCTATTGACAGTTTTAATATTTGGGTATGTAACGCTGTTTAGTGACGGGTCAAAATAGGAGCATCTGGAAAGAGAAGCATTCTGGCTGAAAGTGCTATCCAGAACAGGTGAGAATGTTCTGGAATAACTGCCACTTGACACTTATGCATGTTATGACATAGGCTAGAAATCACGTGGACAAGATTTGTCAGATATATCAACTTGATTTAGTTTCGAAATATGTGAAACAACAAAAGAAATAAGTATGCCTAGGACATACAATGCACGCAGTGCATATTCACATAGCATAAAGCTGTTTTGTAGGAGTACACCTTTGGCTCTGGTCAGCTGTGGGGTATTCCCCAAAGCAGGTTTAGTCACTTATCTGAGTATGTTAACTCAGAGCAAATGGAAAACCTAAAGAAGAGGGGTATTATGGCTGTATTGACCTAGTAAATCAAAGTTCTCTTAATACACTTTATCATTATTGGAATACCCCCTTGTCTCATGCTTTGGTTAGCTGTGGGTAAATGGTAAATGGACTGCATTTATATAGCGCTTTCCTACTCCTCCAAGCACTCAAAGCGCTTTACAGTGTAGGCCTCACATCCACCCATTCACACACACATTCACACACCATCGGACACTTTGATGGGGTCAGGCAGAGGGGCGGTTGACCCTGCATCGCTGCTGGGGTATTGCCGAAAGCAAGTTTAGTCACTTACATGAGTATTTAACTCAGAGCAAGTGGTAAACCTAGAAAGATACAACCCTATGACTGCATTGCCCTAGTAAAGCAAAGCTCTCTTATTACTCTGTATTATTATTTGGAACACCCCCCCCTGCTGTCAGGCTTTGCCCTCCTCACCTTCTTCTTCTCCTCTCCGGCGGCCTTGAGGGCGTCCAGGTTGCTGTAGGTCTGCAGGCCCTCCGTCATGGTCTGTATGCGCTCCGTCAGGCTGCTCAGCTCCGTCGTGATCTTACCCTCCAGCTGCTCCACCTTCTGCAGGTCCTGCTGGAGACGGTGGTTCTCTGTAGACACATGATGTAGTGTTGTTATACAGCTATTTTCAGAGGTCGATACTGCTCTACAAAGCCAAAAGGCAGTAACTACATATTTGGTCAAAACTGAGTTTAGGCTGGAAATTGAACTTTGTAACACCTCCTTTGTCTTGTGACTAAATCTCTTGCTTCTTTTAAGTACATAAAAGCAACACCACTATTATGCCTAAAACATGTTTGACTGAGCAGTATGACAAGTTTGAAGCCATTTTTCAATATTCGCATAGTTACTGCACTTTGCCTTTGTAGGGCAGAATAAATCTGTACTGCTACACATGTTGTACACCGATAACTCTAAAACATAATCCATTTCAATAGTTCAAAAGTACTTGAAAAGAGACAATATTTTTCATTGAAAAGTGAGGGGTGTACTCACTTTTGTGAGATACTGTATACAAACATGAGCACATAAAGCAGGTACATGTACATTAATATGCAATGTTGGGTTGAGGCATTAGGGAAATCATCTCTTGATTAGCATAACCACACATATACATACATAACAAACATATCTACAGGGGCACAATAAAACTCATTAGACATTCGTAAAAATATGGTCCGTTTCAGCACCTCTTCACTTTTGACTGTTGAGCCCACAACGCCCCTAAAGGTGTCAAGTTAGCTCCTGTTCAGAACTCCCCCGCCCTTCCGACCACCATGCCTCAAGCACCTGGGGGCGCATGTTAGTCCAGGGAACACCACCAGCCACGCCAGACGGCGCTGAAAGGTCCGGCGTGAGCTGCAGGGCCACAGCTCTCCTCACCTACGCCACTTCGGTCTTCACTTCGACAACGCCGGAGGCATGTTTTTCCTCCTCCCTTCCAAATAAAACCCGATCCGTTTGGTTTTGCTACATCGAATAAAACTTTTGCAATTTCTGCTGACAAGAGCCGACCAGCGGGCCTCTTGTTTGTTTTTCCACATTTGATTCAATAAGAGAGTGTTCGTTTTGCCAAGCCATGGGCTTAAAGAGGACTTGGAGGACCTCAGGTCTGTTGAACAAGACGAGGATATGAACCCAGTCGAGGCAAGAACCTCTGGACAGCGGCCACCTTATTAAGGAAGACACAAGAGCCACATCCGCAACCAGAACCTCCAACCAGGACCAGAACACAAAGGCTGCTGCATGAGCGGTTCTGGACTTATCATCCCAGAACCTCGCAACGCACTAGGGACGAGTTTAGAACAAGGGCCCAGACATCTGGATAAGCCCAGGACATGGGATTCAGATTTCCCTTTTTTACATTTCATTTTTGATTTAGTTACACTTCACAGTCCTGTTCTTTTACTGTTCGCATTGTTGCAAAAAACATATCAAAATTATCCTGTGGCAAGCACCACTGGGCCAAGCCTATGGGGGCCTCATTCAATCCTTCCTGGCAAACGTCAGCACTGTCGATGGTTAAGCACTGAGCCGTCAAACTCTCATAAAGAGACTGCAAGAACTGGCGTCTTGAGACGAGATAGGATAGCACAGGCCCACCGTGAGGGCTGGCTTTGAAATTCTCTGTGTCTATTCTCACGACCGTGAAGCCTGCTGCAATCCCCCCCTGCTGGTAACGGACCTTATGTAAACTGACGGAGAAAAAAGGCTTTTGACCCCCATGCCCAACCCAAGCCATGCTGACTGCAAAAATCAAAGGTTCTTCTCCCAATGCTCTGAGGCTATGACACTGCAACAGCCATTTTTAACTACCACATCCTTGCAATCTGTCCCTCAGTCTGTGCCTGTTAGTCTACTGACCTCCCCCACCCAACCACATACACCCTGACACTCACACTTACACAACCACAGATACAGCCTCACACAGGTACACACAGATACACACACACGCATACAGATACACACAGCACCCCCTGACGCACCGCACCCCACCCCACCCCACCTAAGGCAGAGCAGTGTTGCCCCTGCTACTCTCGGGGCAGGAAGAGGAAGTGGGCCGGTTCCTCCTGATAGGAGCCCGGCTGGCCGCACTGTTTGGAGAGGCCACTGTGCATCGAGCGGCGAAAGACTCACAAAGTGCCCCATCAGCACTTCTGTGCATTCTCTACTGCTTCCTCCTGGGGTTCGCCTCTTGCGCCGTCCGCCCGCAGAACACCCCCTCCGCCCTCTTACACACACACACACACACACACACACACACATCTGATCTATAATCCCTTAACCACACACATATCCACAGCCCTTGTCTATAATACTTTGACCACATAGACACACCCATAGACAGACAGACAAACCCCTCCTCTGCACTACTAAAACCACACACACACACACACACACACACACACACAGACACACACACACAGACAAAATGCTGTAATGCCTTAACCACCTATACACACACCTCCATGTGCCATACACACATACATATACTCTGAAATTCGTTTATTCCACTCTCTCAAAACACACAAACTACTTCAACTCCTATCCACACACACACCCACCCACCCACACACACCCCACTCCCACCTCCACCCCAAGGGTTTCTGCAGCCTTATGGGATGAATGTCTTGGCTTCAGTTACCAAAAATATTTATACAGGGACATCGCGGAGGCCCAATTGTGTTGAGCAGATAATCGTCTGTTTATTAGTACTGTGTGCTTCACCTCGGCGTACCTCTCTGCCGCTCCCCCGGTTCTTAAAATCCTCCCCCCGCATACAGTACCTCACACCCACGCAGAGGTCCGAAAGACCTCGCCATGCAACACACACACACACACGGGGGGGGGGGGCTTCAAAAGCAAACCCCACCGCTGGGCATCGATTAGCTCCGCCTGTTTTACAACAGTGCCGTGAAAAAAGGTCCGCTACCGCAAAGACAAATAAATAAGTGAAAACGAACAATGCCGGGCCCTGCTTAGAATAGTACGATGGCGGAAGTTTCGCGGCTGGCTTTCTGCCGCAGTTCTGATGAGATAAGAGATGTTTTTTGGGGGGCTGGGGAGAGGAGTGGGGGGCTTCATGGTGTGCAGAGGGGGCGGTAGGGGGTTGGAGTGCGGGGTGTGTGTGGGGTTTGGAGTGTGGGGTGTGTGTGGGGTTTGGAGTGCGGGGTGTGTGTGGGGTTTGGAGTGTGGGGTGTGTGTGGGGTTTGGAGTGTGGGGTGTGTGTGGGGTTTGGAGTGTGGGGTGTGTGTGGGGGTTGGAGTATGGGATGTGTGTGGGGTGTGTATAACACAAAGGAAGGAAAGTCTCTTGGCTCGGCTTCAGCAGCTCATTTGATAAATAAGACTGTGAGGGAACAGGGGGCTTGGGCAGGAAATGGGCCCGAGAGGGAGAGAGGGAGGGTGGGAGTCTACAGGGTGGCAGGCAGGGCTCAAAGGGTGCAGGGGGGTGGCGGTGAGGGGTGGGGCGGTTCAGGTATGCTCCAGCCTCAACAGCTCATCCTGCTCTGGTGATGTGGTGCCACTGGTTTGTGGTTTGTCCATGTCAATTAGCATGCATGCACACTAGCCCCACTGGGGGACCTGCCTGTGTGCGCTTCAGGACATACCTTGACACCTGGGTCTGTTTAATTTTGTTCCCTTGGAGCTGATTACTTAATGCCTGCCACGTCTCTCTGCTGCGTTACACACAACTTTAGTTTAGAGAATTGTTAAATAAGTAATTACCGTCATTACTACGCATTTCATCCTTCGGAATCAAATGAGTAAAACAAGTCTTACATTATAGACTGCAAGCAGGTGTGGTGAGAGTGGGGGATTAGGGAAGTTAAAATGAATTTCCTCATTTTCCTGTTTCAAACTGCTCTGCTGATTATATATATATATATAAGGTGATGAAAAACGTTCCGCTAACGATAAGTAGACTAAACACTCTCACTAGTTTGGATACATCTTGGATATATCAGGCTACGTCCTGCCGGCCTTCCAAGGCCTTAAACACTAACTCTGTCCATGTTGCAATGCTAGAGGGGCTACTTTGGCTGCTGCAGCACTGGCTCTATTCTAAGTAGCAATGCTGTGGTGAAGACTGTAATGAACTTCTTTGTCGCTGATTTAGGCGAGTTTAGCTGGTAGCCTGGCATAACCACAAACAAGAGTCTCTTTGTGAATCCCAGTGGAAACTGATCTGGGTAGAATGGGCCAGACCACATGCTGTATTTGAGCTAATGCTGTGATTGACAGTGCTATGGTAACACATGCCTGGGAGACCACTGCTCTGGCAAAGTACACACACTGCAGAGGTGCTCAGCACACATACTGTAAGGAAGGATACCTTCCTCTGCAGATCAACCTAATGTGTTAAACGTATAGTTCAGTAGTCATAACAGACTTGCTTACTTAGTTACTAGTTGAGTACAAACTGAGTATATGAACCAATACAATTACATCTTGTTGCAGTTGTGTGCACTACAGTGATGGAGGCCAGGCAGAGGGACAGAGCTTTCTCTGTTGCTGCCTGGAACAATCTCCCTTTGCACGTCAGATCCTCCCCTCCCACTGATTGTTTTAAATCCAATTTGAAGTATCTTTTATCTTGAAGTATCTTTTCTCCGTATTTTAAGCTCAGTCTGAGGCTTTTATTTGATGCTGTCAAGTCCACCCTGTTATTTAGTTGTATTTATTTGTTAATCTCATTTTCATTTCCTTGCCTTGTCAGTATTTTAACATAGTTATAGTCTGTATTTTATGGTGGTGCTCTTTGATTTCATGCTTGTATTGTAAAGTACTTTGGGGCAACGCTGTTGTTTTTAAAATGTGCTATTAAAATAAAATGACTTGACTTGACTGGCCTTAAATGAAAAATGATGCCACTTAAAGATTACACAATAACACTGATACTCTGTTGTATTACAGCACACTGTAGCTTTCTACTACGGGGGGTGGGGGGTGGGGGGTGGTGGGGGGTGTAGATGGACATGTCCCTGCCCCAATTTCTGAAAAACATGAATTGTCCCCTCCAATAAAAATATCTTTGCTGGGCGGAGGTATAACAAAAAATTAGCTCTGTGTCCACCCCCCAATCCTGACATCGGATCTGCACCCATGACTACCATGACAGTTTTGTTAAGAACAGAGCTGTGAGGGGAGCATGTGAGGTTATGCCAGGAGGCCTACCGGAGGAGAGGCCCTTGGCGGTGCTCTGGGACTTGTGCATCTCCGTCTCTTTGAAGCTCAGGTCCTCCTGCATGGAGCGCAGCTCGTGGGCCGTGACCGAGGAGATCTGCCGCAGCCGAGTCATGTTCTGCCAAAAACACACACACACACACACACACACACACACACACAAACACACACACAGATATCATTATACAAGATATGCTTAACCAGCATTTTTTACCCATAACACGACTGTATTCTATCATGGCATGGATACGTAGATCTTGGCATGTTGTAGTGGGTATTCCCTGCGGCTGGCGTGGATATCCTTGTGAAGAGTGTGTACATAAAAGATCAGTGCAGTGACAGGAGGATCAACTGAGGGATCTTTTTGACCAGTGTTATCAATCAATGAGATCCTATAATCCTTATTCCTGTAGGTTTAGTTCACGTGCCAAGGTCTTTTAACATCCAATCTGGGTTAGGGTTAGATGCCAAATACAAGAACCGGTTCCAGTGGTCGTTTTGGGTGCTCGATCGAAACTGAAGCTCATTAGAAATAGCCAATTCTATAAATATGTCAACTTGCAATGTGCTTGGTTGCAAAATGTGAACCGTTCCTTATATCTGCGGTCCTGTGGGAGTTTCTGAGGTTTCCACTCACCCTGCTAGAATGTTCTAGAAGAGCCACAATGCTGGCCTGGGTCTGCTGATGACGCTCCAGTTCCTGGGCTCTGACTTCGTCGTACGTCTCCAGAAAACCTGAGACACGGCCAGAACCCTGTTAGCAACGTTAGCTCCCCTGGCAGAGTTTGCCACACTGAAAAAGGCACACACACACAACTAGACTATGCATGCAGAAGATGAAGGGTAGTCCACTAACTGTTGATGGTCTCCTCTTTCTTCTTCAGCTCCTTGTACTTCTGGCTTCGCTCCCCTGTCAGTACAAAGCTGGTTAGTGGAGACAAAAAGGTTGTGTGGCGCCTTCTCTGCCTGCTATGAATACTACAAAACTTTAGTGCCAACACAAACAACACGGACTACCGACAGACCATCACAACGTTGAGCGCTACGCAACCTTGGGTATCACTGCATCTAGGCCAATGAACTTAATCTCTTGTCTCTAAGTATCTATACACGAGGGGAAAGTAAGGGAGTGTACTGGGGTGAAGAGGTGGCCGAAGCCCTACTAGCTGTCTCTTACCATCAGATCCTGTATGAAGGGAAGACAAATCAACAGAGAAGGTGGTGATCAGAGAATACATCAAACTTCAAAAGAACCATCATTCACACGCCTCTTCGTGTCTGGCTAATTTCCACTTTTCTACCAACTACAAAGAGCGTACAGAAGAGCCTACACTGTGTCTGTCTGTCTGCGTCACCTTACTAAAACTTTCCCCTCTGCCCCTCAACCACACTGCCCATGTCCCCCCCACCCCCCACATCTGCTCTATTGTTTCCCAGCGGTGCTGCACTTCCAGTGTCCCGGTCAGGCAGGAGTGGTGGGGGCCAGTAAGAGACACTTCCAGGCAGGAGCTCGCTGACATCAGGGGGCTGTGGGGGTGGGCTAGGGAGGCTATGAGTGGTGGGATAGGTTAGGGTGAATGGGGTGGGGAGGGGGCTGGGGTGAGGGGTCCTTCTTCTGGACGGCGTCCAAACTCATTAGGATTTATGACCTGTAAGTTGCCATTAAATAAAGGCAGGACGTCGGTGTTCCCGCAGTGTCTCCACCCTAGAGTGTCATTAAGGGAAGACTGCCTGACAGCAAGAACCCCACCGCCGCCACTACCACCTTCACGACCACTACTCCTCCTAATCCTCTGACGTCTTCTCTGACACCTCCACCCAGTAAAGCCCCCCCCCCCAAGAATCCCAACGCTGCCACCACCACAACCACCTCCACCTCCACGACCACTACTCCTCCTAATCCTCTGACACCTCCACCCAGTAAAGCCCCCCACCCCAAGAACCCCACCACCGCCACCACCACCTCCACTCCCACGACCACTACTCCTCCTAATCCTCTGACGTCTCCTCTGACTTCCACCCAGTAACCCCCACTCCCCCTTCCCCTCTGTAAGGGAGACACACCCCTGTGTCTGTGGTGGGAGCTCAGGGAAAAGGGTGAGTGGTGCTCTGCCTCTGCCTCACCTTGGCTCTCCTCCATGTCATTGTCCAGCTGACGCATCTCGTCATTGACCTGGCTGATCTTCTCTCGCATTTCAGCCAACCTGAAACAAGGGCAGTAAATCTTACTCATGCAGGTCTAACTGTAAAAGGTATTTATAGTGTTTTTTTTTTTTTTGTAGTTATAATATTTTAACATGCATGTGCAGCAGTTGATTTGAATATGTGTGTGCAATAGTATATGGTAATATGCATATTTAATAGTCTATTTTATATGCATTTTAATGTTTCCATGACTGCTTAAAACACAGGACCAAAACAAAATGGCGTGTGTATCATTTCACACTTACTTCCGCTCCATGCTCGCTATTTCCTGGTTGTCTTCTTTCACCTGTGGATGAGCAAGCTGCATGTCAAAAGGGGAACACTGCTTTCTAGCTTCCTACCCCAAGCACAAGCACAAACACAAGCCTTAAGAGCTTAATCCTGGAGTATGCCTACGCCTTCTCTGAGGCTGTTCATGAATAGAGCCCTTTGTGTCCAGTCCTGTGACAGATAACTGCTGGCATAGAGCAGCAGGGTCATGACTGCGGAAAATAATAATAGCAATGCGGCTCTCGTTTAGCATCCGTGCGGGTATGCCGTTACCACTGCAAACAGCAGGCATGGAAACGGCCACTACAGAGAAAACACGGCTGGCAATGCTGTCCTCAGCAGTGGTCGAGAGTGACGGATTTGGCTGGATGAAGAAAAAGGCCTGGATGAGGCAAGGCCAGAGAAACTTAACATGTTGTTGATGACAGCTTGTCATTTCAAAAGATGTTGCTTCTCAGGCGTTACATATTTTTTTCTGATGTTATTTTTCATTCCAGGATTATTCAGTAAGCGGAGGGGGATGATCACAGCTCATTTTTCTGGGCTTGTGCAAAGAACCAATGCAAATGCAAAACTTGCACTGACAGAAGAAACAGAAGAAGAGGAAAGAAGGGAAAGAGAGGGGGAGAGAGAGAAGGGGGGATAGATATAAAGAGAGAGAGGGAGAGAGACAGAGAGAGAGAGAGAGACGAGAGAGAGAGCGACAGAGAGAGATAGTGAGAGAGACAGAGAGAGGAGACAGAGAGGAGAATGAGAGAGAAACAGAGAAAAAGAGAGAGAAGTAGAGAGAGAGAGAGAGAGAGAGAGAGAGCTTATGACCTGCTTGAGCAGCCTCTCCCTCTCCTCCTGTGGGGAGCCCATGTTCTTGTCCTCGGCCAGCATGGTATCCCTCCGCATCTCCAGCTCCTGCAGACGCTCGTACAGCAGCACGGCCTCCTGCTTCACCTGGGAGTGGGCCATCTCCTGGGACAGCACAGAACACACAACATCACACACACAGACAGAGAGAGAGAGAGAGAGAGAGGAAGAGAGAGAGAGAGACAGAGAGAGAGACAGAGAGACAGAGAGAGAGAGAGACAGAGAACGAGAGAGACAGGGAGAGAGGGAGAGGGAGAGATAGATCGATAGATAGAGACAGAGACAGACAGAGAGAGGACAGACACATATCGGATGGGAAACAGTCAAAATTGCAATCATGACCTACAGACAGAGTTATAGTAGTGATGGGTAAGAGATGTGAGTCATACAGTAAATCATTCAGGGAGGGAAATAGGTTTTCCAGGGGACATTAAGGAAAAATAATGGATGCACTGAATGTTAGGTGAGAATGGCTTGATATTTCCAACTAAGTGCACAGCCTGTGGTGGTATAAGTAGGAGTCATCACGAGGTACTGGAACCAACACATTAGAGAAAGGAGTTTGGGGTCAGCACTCACAGCTTCAAACACCTCCTTCCGCGTGATGAGGGCATCCAGCTCCTCCTGACGTGCGTCAAGCTCCTAAGCGTACAGATCAAAAAAGCAGAGACATTTCAGGCCGTCATGCTATCTGGCAGCACTTCCTCTTGGCTTCCCACTGACAATCAGTAGCTACGTGTGAAGTAACAGTGGTGATCTTTTTCGCATATTGCTGACGGTAACTCAGTGCTACTGAGGACACACAGGGTTCAATGAACCATGGAGCATGTACATGCCAGCATTTCTACACAGGACAAGGCCAATAGCAATACGATACTCAGTCACCTCTTCTTATCAGACAGCCATATAAAGTCTCTCACCTGCAGCAGTTCTTCATTGTTGGCCTTCATCTCTGCATACCTGGCCTGTTTTTCGGCGGACATCTTTTTAATGATGTCCTCGGCAGCCTGCCGCTCCCTCTCTATCTCCTCCTCCACAGCCTGGATCATTTCCTCCTTTCTGGAACCCAAGAAAAGAAGGACATTTGTTTAAGTCATTACGTTTTTAGTATTCATCGCCCTTCTTCCTTTTATTTAAGTATTGAAATCCTTCTTTTCAAGGAATACATTAAAGAGGACCTTGGATTGTTTCTTGGCTTCTTTGGTATGGTATGTAGTAGTTCCTGTGCAACATGTTTCAAACTGAGGCTGAATAGTCTCCAACATAGTGAGCAAGCATAAATGTTCTGGATCACTGAAGCATGTTAATCTATTTCAGTACATCCACAAAATAAATATAACGGATTGTATAAAAATTGCATCCAAGGTCACTTGTCAAAGATATGGCCTGTCTGTGACACCCAACAGTAAAAACACAACTTAACCTTACTAACGGTTTCTGAATTATTTCTAAGCCATTGACAAAAAAAATCTGCTAAAAATGAACAAGTAACATATTTTATGTGGGTTGTTTTACATAAGTAGGTTATCATTTGTTCCGGGCAATCTTTTTTTTTTTTTTTTTTTTACAATTCACCTAGTTCAGTAAGCAGTCATCATGTGGTCAATGTTTAGCTAGACAATGATGGCTTCTTTTTATTGCTGGGACCAAAGGTCCTTTACATACCGCAGTCCTGTAAGGCATCTCTAGGAAGTATTCTTTCTCAAGGTAAGGCACGCATACATTTACACATTAAGGAGTTTAAAACCACAGAAATCAGTTCTGTGTGAAGTGTGCGTTCACATGCATTGGACAACAGTCAGCTTATATCCATTAATCCAGAAATTGTAGCCTATGGAGAGATGAAATTTAGGATTGTAAATGTTAACGTGTAACTGCGCCAGAGCACTGTAAGAGGTGGACCCAGTTGTCCAGTTGTCTGAGTACTCTCTTTTACAGGACAGAGCTCTCATTTAGATGTGGCCTTCTATGTTGCATATAAGTGTCAACTTCTTCAACAAAACAGGCATGCTGCTTGGGCTTATAGATAGCCATACTTCTGCCATTTGCCATTTTTTTTTAAAGAAAAATGGACTGTGGGAAGTTTGATGGGCCTCATTTTATTCCATGACTTTTTCTCTGTGAAAGCAGCCATGTTGTTATTGATGGAGTTGTACCTTCCTAAATTAAATCACAATGCAGACACCCTTTGACCTTTTACACTCAAAGGTTCTATTAATATTTTTCTCCTCTAGAGGTGGATAATGTGCAATGTCTTTTTTCACAAGTTAGTTGACAACACATTTGGTCAACAAGTCAACATGATCACAGTGCTCCCAAGGCCATGTGATTGTTTCTTGCAGACGATAATTACTGCAGTAGATGCTCGTGGCACAGTACAGCACAGCACAGATTCCACAGCTGTTTGAAGCTCACAGGGCTGACTGGAGCAGCACACCTCTCTCATCTCATTCCAAAAATCTGAGAAATATTGATTCA
The DNA here is from genome assembly GCA_027475355.1 of Coilia nasus. Taxonomy (NCBI): domain Eukaryota; kingdom Metazoa; phylum Chordata; class Actinopteri; order Clupeiformes; family Engraulidae; genus Coilia; species Coilia nasus. The sequence continues at coordinate 22,225,066 of CM050209.1, forward strand.
CTTCTGGCAGCCAGCACACGTACAATGGGACTTTGGCAAACATGTGGTAGTATTTTAAATGCTAAACCCACACTACACACACACATACATACAGATGGTACACTGCCTCGAGATCATTTCATGTTTACTACACTACTACATATAGATCAGACGCACATCTGCCCTTCACTGTACAGCTCTATTTTTCTGCCCGGCTGAAAAACATTTCTCCTGAGAGGATGATAAGGAAAGACGCAAAACAGTGGCACTTTGTGCTCCTGGCCATTTTTCAGAGATCATGGGTGTCTTTGTGGCTGAGCAAGAGATAACAACAACAGCCACACACACAAATATAGCAGCGAGGCAAAAGGCATGCAAGCACAGGAGCGGTAGAGGACAGGGCGCCTCATAGAGCAGTGGTCTACCAGACAAAGACACCCTTTGTGCTGCCCTTCAGAGGCTATGCTCTTACTGCAAGGGGTTATGCCTTATTCTCCGAGGGTAGGAGAGGTGGGGGGGAGGGGTAGGAGAGGTGGGGGGTCTCTCTCTTAATTCCAGCTGGTAAAAACCAACTCCATGAGTGGATCTGCTGACAACGCCTCCCAGAGAGGATAGAAACCTAAGTACACTTGGTGACAGCGTCACAGCATTTTGAAAGGCGGTCGACTTCGACATCCGTTTGGCTTGGCGCCCGTCTACTCTGTGGTGCGACTAAGAAGATGCGACTGTGTGCTGGAGAGAGTGTGATGCAGTTGTGATGTGGCCGAGTCCTGAAGTTTGTTTCCTTTCTGTGACATGACTGCAGGTAAAGAGGAGATCATGGCTTTGTGCATATTGCTACTGCTATGTACAGGAGCACTAGCAACTTCGACTGCCGAGACAAAGGTAGGAGTTTTTTTTTCCAGAAAACAAGAATGGATGTTGCTAACATTAAGGTGGACCTACTGTTGGTAATTGATGTCATAAGGCTGAGTTTAAAAGGCAATATTTGCATTTCCACATTGCAACAATGAGCTTGTGTTTAAACTCTGAGATGTGACCACTTGGAAGCATAAGTGTGAAACTTGGGCTACAATATTGCACATAAACTACATAATGCACTTTTAATACTGTTTTCTAATATGCCTGTTCTAGTACATTGATTACCTTAAATGTCTACTAAAACTGTTCTCTTTCATTCAAAGGATGCTGTAGATGCCTCCAACCGAAAACTAAAAACTATCCCCAAAGACCTGCCCAAAAACATCACAAAACTGATACTGAGCAACAACTTTATAGAACTCTCAAGCTCAGATATGGATACTCTGAGCAAGTACCAGGGGCTGACAGAACTCACTCTCGACAGCAACCTCATTACTACACTGCCTGACAAACTGCTCTCCATCCTCCCCGCACTGACGATCCTCAACCTCTCTCACAACAACATCAGCGTGATGGAGCACAAGGCCCTGTCTGGGCAAGCCTCACTGATTGAGTTGGATCTCTCCCACAATCACATAGCATCTCTGCCACCACAGCTGCTCACAGGATTGACCAGCCTAAAGAGGATCCACCTGCAGGGCAACAGCCTCCAGACTCTGGAGAAGGACGCAGGCTTAGTACCCGAGAGCTTACAGCAGCTGAGTCTGGAGGACAACCCCTGGGAGTGTTCCTGCGAGTTTGTGAGCTTCATGAAGTGGATGAACAGCTCTGGTTTACTAATACGTACGTAACAATCCCGCCACATACACGCCATCAATCCCTGCCACATATTTGATAGTCCAGGTGTGAAAGTGGGATTTTTAACATCTGTGAATCACCAATTTCTCCCAGACTATGATCAAGCTGTTTTCTGAACCAGCTGGTCCTAATGAGCACACAAATCAAACAGGTAGATTGGCTGATTAGTGAAATCAACTGTGTTAAGTGCACAGCCTGTGAATACATGGCAGGGTTTTGCCTTATAAAGCTGAAATTAACATCTCTGAAATTACTTAAATGATCACAACGCAGTCCTACCCACCAATCTCCACTAGACTGCCAATACATGTGCTGGACAACAACAGAACGCTGACATCTACTGGCAGAAAAGTACACTGCAAAAATGTAATATAAGCGCGATGCTGGTATTGTGTTGTTGTTGCCACGTTCTTGATTTGTCTTTCTCCCTTTTCGAATATGCATTTTGAACAGATACTCAAGCAACATGTTTGACACCACAAGAGCTGCATGGCAAGAGCATCCTCAATGACGATGCATGTTCCTTGACGCCAACCCAGGCACCTACTTCCACACTGAGCACTACCACCCTCACAAGCACACAGAGCAGTATACCCCCAAAGAGCAGCAATGACAGCCACTTAAGCAAAGGTAAGAAAGAAAACCACCCAAATGCTTAGCAGACAATGGAACGGAATGAAACTGAAAGTATGTGATTAATTCTAACGCCTAGGCTGGTAGGATGGATTGCTCTTTTACTGTGTTGTGTGTCGTTTGTCTTTTTGTATCTCCTTTTGTTATTCTGTGTACCTCACTGTGAGACACATTTTCTTTGAGGCAAATAGTGATCTGACTTGAACTTAAATTGGACTGACACAGCTGAAGCCAATAACCTGTAAAACTCCAGCATCAGCCCTTGGGACTGTAGGAGCAATATATAACCCCTGTCTGTCTCTTCTCTAGACTCAGCGGGTGACGAAGCGGGAACGACTAGCGGGGGCGTCCCGTCGGTGGGGAACACCTGGAAGCTTCTGGTCGGGGTGGTGGTGATCGCCCTCAGCACGTCCGTGGTCATCGTGTGTGCCGTGAAGTCCCCCTCCTGGTACAAGCTGCTCTTCAACTACCGGCACCAGCGTCTGCGGGAGGAGGGGGGCCCCAACGTGTGGGCAACGGGCCGCTACTCCAACTTCAGCCTGGAGACGGAGCAGACGGAGACCAGCGCGCGCGAGCTGGAGGAGGGGCTGGATTACGACATGCAGGAAGAGGAGGAGATGGAGGACATGGACGAGGACGGATTCATAGAGGACCGCTACATCGAGCCGGGGGACTACAAGGACCAGAATGAGTCCTGAGGACGAGTGATGGAGAGATATCCACACGGACTACCAGACTGATCTGTCAGAGGGCAACATCTCACGTGGGATGTTGAGAGGAGAGAGCCATCACAAGACAGTGTTTAAGATGGGCTCTTACAATGTTCAAGGATGTGTTCACTTTAATGGGAAAAAATTAGTTAATCTAGGAATATGCAAAACTGCGGCTGCAATATTGCTGTTCATAATAGATTTCCTACAGCACTTCCTAAAGGGTTTAACTTTCTTTAATTCCCACATTGTTTCTGGGAGAAAAAATGCAAAAAAAATCCAAAACATATCAAGTCTTGCATTATTTGCTTCCAGCAGTTTCAATGCTTCAATGCAACATCAATGCCTCAGCAAGCATGAACCCAATATAAAATGTTCAAAAATGTCCACTCAGCAGCTGTCTCTCCCCACGACATGCACTATAGCTCCTGGGGTGTCATATTTATGGATGCAGATGCAGACAATGCTGGGGCAAAATAAAGCACTTGGGTTGTACACAGTAGTGGGGGCTTTGTTGAGTTGTATTACTGTTTTCACTGCAGTTAGAGTAATCACGACTTGATGTGCGTTTTACTGCAATATTAAAGTATCTACAACGTGCAGTACATATGTAATACCATACCATACCAAGTCAGGGCCATTTAACAGGTTACAGTCTAAGATTTGAACTGTTTAAAAGCAAAAACCTGTCATGACTTTTTTCAGACTTTGGATGAGAAATTGTGATTAAAACTACAACAATGACATTTCTGACAGCAACAAAAAAAAAAAAAAAAAAAAAACTTTTGCAAGATCCTGGTGGGATTATTGAATTGTCTTTACACATCCAAGCACCCTTTGATCAGACAGAGCAATATGGACTGAACTATCTGTGCTGTGTTTTCATACTCACCATGCAGTGCAACTAAACCACTAATACAACTGCAGTCATTGATGTACCTTAAGGATGTAAATTACATTGTTTTTCTTGGTGCACTGCTGAGGGATGTTTGTGGCGTACTGCTTTGTGCCAGTTGAGATCAATGCTTTAAAAAGGGTTTCTAGAAACAGACAGCATTTTTTTAAATGATGAACAACTACATGTCAAAGGCACTTTTCTGGTGTATATATATGCAAGCTTTAATGTCTGAGGGCATCACCAAATTTAATCATAAATCAGTAATGGAAAACCTAATGTTCAATTATCAGGGTCTGTGCTTACTGCTTGTTTCTAAAGCAATCCTGTCTGCTTTTCACTGCAGTGTGTGGATAGACTACAGATATAAATCTGCTTTCTGATTGAGCACTTTTAGAGAAAATACACTTTGATCTGTGTATATCTTTCATTCAAAATAAGAAAGTAACTTTTCAATTTCAGACACTTTGATCACACTTACCCTCTCCTCTCAGTAAATATGCCATCTATGCTTAAGGCCTCTCTGTCATTCTGGGCTTTCAGCTGGGAAAATAAAACAGGTGTAAAAACAGTTCATACTACTCACAGCATCTATGTACATGACTGACATGTTTATGTTCATGCCAGCAAAATGGAAGCACCACGTACCATGTTACAGTCATTCACAACCTCTTCCATCTCTGTGTTGGTGTTTAGTTTGTCAACAAGCTGAAATTTAAAAAGAACATAGTAATGGTTCCAGTTATCGGATTTTATTAATTAAATAAGACACTTTGAATTGAAAATTGTCATAATTTCTTTCCTGTCATGCAAAGAATTACCATATTGTAATCTGCCAGCTGCCCCTGCAGATCTTTAATTTCATCCACGAGTCCTTCAGCTCTAGAAGAGATGGCAAAATAAGAAACCACGATCAAAGAAAAATTATTTCATCACTGAGGAAGAGGTAATGCATGGTCATAATTACAAATTGTTCCAGCTGTTATTTGTCACGTATTTAGGTTCAGCTTTGAAATCCTCTTCAAAACACTTGTAATCAATCAAGATGGTATTTACCTTTTCTCATATGAAAGGTAAACAGAGTTCTCCTGGTTGAAGGTGTCAATCTCCTTTTGCAGTTTACTGCATTCTGTTGTTAGTTCATTTATTTTACTCCTGGTAAAAATAAAGGGGAAATAAAGGGGATGGATTAAATAAAATTGATGCTGCTGAAATATCAGGGCAAGATTGAATTTGTTATTCAGGAAAAGTAATATAGGAGTCATCGCTTCACTAACCTTAGTAAGCCAAGGTAGTAGGATTTGTCTAGAATTTGTCTTTGTGGACCTGTTGATCATTTCATCACATTTCAGAAATTGCCACATTGCAAGTGACATTCGACATGTTATGTTTTTCTAACAATCATACAGTAGAATTTCTACATTATCCAATATTTTGTTTTCAAAATCATTGTAAAATACCTAGATTATCTGAAATGCAATTTTTTAAAGTCATACAGTTGAGTATCAAGACCAAGCAGTCGACAGTGGACTGTCAGGTGTTCACCTTTCATTCCAGTTTTCATCCCGCTGAGACCCTGCTGTGTGACAGGTCGGTCGGCCACCTTTATCTGGGCTGACAGGACACCCGGGGTGGCTATGGGACCCCCTCTCGTCCCCGGGCGACCTGTCCCTGGCACCATCTGTCAGACCCACAACATCAGCATCGATTTTATTTGCCTTGTTAACATGTGACCATTCTGAACACAGATGATGATCCTGTCTAAAACATGTGTTTCGGTAATTGCTGTGAAATTGGGTTACTTACCCCTGTTGCAACTCGAACGGCTGTCTGGGGTGCTCGGCTAGCTGTTGGTGGTCTTCCTGTCCCTGGTACCAGGGACCCACGACTCATCGGTCTGCTGGATGGAGGTCGCTGGCTTGCCATAGTTATATCAGGTTGGCTAGCTGGGTATGGTAACGTGAAAAGCACTGATCAACACGTAGCAACATTCTCACGTTTATAAAAACACAATATCAAGTACACACATACACATACGTTCCGTGTTTGCGATGCCCGAGATAACTTAATCTATCTTAACATCCAAACTAGCTATTAACACATATCATGTAACTGTTAGCGTCAGGAGCTAGTGCTCAACTGTATAACACAAATTACGGTCTCTAAACGATTATTGAGTCAGCATGTAAATGACCACCAGCTAAAATGTATCCTAACAGACAACTCACCCTAACCCTAAAGAATTAACCATAGCTAAAATTACTTGATAAGCCACGTTTAGCATGAGTGCTGTGCTATAAGAAAGGCACTAGATTCGTTGTCCATTTCATTTGAAATGCACATTTACAGACAGGCATAGGTTTCCCTTGTTAGAAAATCCGGGCTATGATGCCATTAAGATGCAAGTGTGTAAAAGCAAATCCGTACATTACCTTTATTCAGCTAACGTTAGCTTCCTCTTGATAACTGTCTTCTTGCGTCTTGGGTCCTTGTTTCGTTGCTCAGCAACCTGTGGAGGTATTACTACCATCGCGTGAAACTCTGCCCTCTCGTGGAACCTGATGAAGTAGTACGAGAACCTGCGTATCTGCAAATATTTAAGTTTTTCCTTATGATGTTTTTTAACGTCACGATGGAATATCTGCGTTGTTTTTCCTCCAGTGTGCAAATAATCCAAAGTAAACAAGACCTAAGTTTAAACAATACGTTGTTAAACATTGGGTATGTCAAGATTAAGATTCAATTTATTGGGAATTATGTAACAGAGGGGGGCGCTGCGGGTTTGGTTATTATGTTGCTTTCTTCATATGGTTTCAAAAAGCTGAAGGGAATTTCAGTTTTGCTGAACTATTTGAAAATCTGACAATAATTTTTTGTGATGAGGTTTGGCCTACTTTATGCAAAATACGTTATGTATGCCAGCTGAAATGTGAACTAGGTCCTATGCAGCTTTTTTTTCCAACAGATTAAGATGTTGCAAATCGATATGACTCCCCCTCACATTTCTACCACCCAGTCCTCAAAAATCTTAAGTCTGGCTGCTCATGTCATACAAACCTGTATTTACCATTTGCCTCACTTGAGTGGGGGATTTGAAATCTAATGCGCATGTTCATAGTGCTCCGCCTTGTTCCACCGGGATAATCGTCTTCCTCTGTGAGAAACTTGGCCCGTCCATGAATTACATTTGATCTTATTGTTTTTCTGGTCCTCGGTATGGACTCTCAAAAAGTAAGTGGGTCCAATGTATTTATTGCATTCTAACATTAGTCTACTTTGTGCCACATAGTTTTGCTCTTCTGAAAGATCAGTGTTACATTGTATTGTAAAGCTGGAAGGCTGCTCCGCTAGTTTGTGTAACGTTAGCTACCCAACAGTTGAACTCTTGTCGTGCAGCCAGTTAAATAGTAGCCTATCTTGTCAGATTGTCATGCTGTATGCTCTCTGCAGGGATATTAATGAAGAGTAGACCTACGTGTTGTCATTTCATTTGACCTTAAGCTATTACTAGCGGCCATCATCTTGGTCTGTGTGCTCAGAAATCGTCGCCAGGAGGTTATTCCCATAAGATAAAGATGACAGCAAAGTGTCGGGCGATCTGCAATGCATATCGAGGCTACACCACCATACACCAAGGGCGTTTGCAGTAAACGTGAACATTATATTGTTTTCTACTGTTGATTTTTAGCATGACTGAAATAGCATAGCCTGTACTGCATGGGAACGTGTAGGTGTACGTTTGACACTCGCTCATAGTTCAGGACTGTCCTGGCTTATCCAGAAATGGGATTTAGCTTGGTCTGCGTTGAGAGATTTCATAAAGTTATATAATAGGTTCTGAACTATGACAATAATGAAGGCCGCTACTATTGTTTCTTGCAGGGAAAAAACAGGAGTTGCATTTCAAATAGCTGCTACTTACAGCTTATTCTTTAGCAAGGGCAGTGCAGTCCCTGTCATTCCGTTACATAGCAGGTGCATCAAGGAAATGAGGATTGAAGTCTTGAAATAGACTAAGTGTTCTCTTTGGCTCATAGAGAATCTGAGGTTTGTGTAGTAATATGTCTTTTTAATGTCCGTGCGAGAGGCGATTACCTCCTTATGTTCTTGTATTGTGAGTGCTATTCATGTATTTGATTACCTTTCATCTTACAAGTTGAGGAAAACACGTGTAAAAGGCCAGCGTATCTTATCTGACGCGTAGCCAGTAATAATGCACCGTAGTTTTGTTAATATTATGGTTTTACATTAAATTCTTTCATTTTCTAAATTCAATTAGAATAAGAGGATATCGCCTAACAATGGCACAACACTGTGGTCACTGTTTGGAAGAGTGACATTACCCAGCCTTGGGCAAGGGAGATGGCTGGCATCCCTAACAAACAACACAATTCCGTATGAGCTTAAAGCAGCAGCATATGCATTGCACTATCGTGTTTGAAGTGAAACTGTCCTACATGAGATGTGTCCTGTTGTGGGTGAAGTTGTAGGCTACTGCAGACAGACTCTTCACTCTTGAGTGATTAATTGCTTGATCTCAGCACGTTTGTTAAAGTTGTTGATATTGCCTGATTGTGATACCCATTACATCTTTCAGACATTGGTGGCCTCAGTGTTTGTATCTTGTCTCATACTTCTCTTCACACTTTACCTGAGTCTGTTCACTCTTTGGTCTTTACAACTTGACATTGGTAAAATGCATAATGATAAAATGTAGAGTTTGGTTTAAACAACAGCCTCAGTCTTCCCATTTGTGTTGCTGTTGGTGTTATGAAGGAGCCTGTAGGTATGAAACCAGCGGTTCTGGTCTGCCAATCGTCTTCATTCCATGAGCATTGCTTATAAGCCTATATTACATTGCACAGCTTGTATGCCGGTGTTTTCCCATGATGCTATTTGCAACACTGATGTAATGTATTTTATGTTGTACCTAATACTGCATTAGACTTTATGTGTACACATTAACTATTTATAAGTTGAGAAAAGCCTCTGCTCAATACTGTAACTATTTTATTACTCATGAAAAAAGGTGTTTTGAATGCCATGTTTAACTTGTCAGTCAAAACATGAGACAGTATGACACATTTGAAAATCCTGTAACCTTATCCTAGTCTGTCGTTCATGTCATTGCATTTTTTGTGTATTGCTGACAATGTCACTAGCTTGTCACTTGTCACTGTGTGTGTGTGTGTGTGTTTGTGTGTGTGTGTGTGTGTGTGTGTGTGTGTGTGTGTGTGTGTGTGTGTGTGTGTGTGTGTGTGTGTGTGTGTGTGTGGAGGTCCAGGTTAGTCAGCAGCATCATAAATAGGGGCGAATGCAGGCCCAGAGCCAGGGGATGGTTGGTGTCTGGTTTAGCCGTGCGGTGTGTATTTGGGCCTGTGTTTGTTTCCTGGCTGCTGTGTTGTGGTTACAGTTGGTACTCATGCAAATTAATTTTTCTGCCAACTGTATTTTGTTACTCTGTGTTAGACACCAAGAACTTTCCCACTGAATAAGACTGAGGGCGCTGCAACTACTTTATGAACTTAATGATACTGTAAAGTTGGCACAGACTCATAATAGGCCTAAATTGTGTAGTGGGGCTTTTATGTAATGAGTTTTCCTCTCTGGCAGCTTTTACTACGATTACTGTTGAGGCCTGTAAAATAGCAGCCAGTGATGGTTGCTGTCATCTTTCTTCAATATGTGACAGCAGGTAATCACTTCTCACTAAGCTAATATTACAACATATTAGTGTGTAATTATTCCCGGAAGTGCAGTGGAATGTCAAAGAGTTGCCTGGCCAATCCAGAAACATTCCAGAGTGATTAACCCAAAAACCATGTGCTATACTACAGTTCCTTAGAAGCCAAAGCAACTTCCCGACGTCTTGTAAAGGTGTTGTGCTATCTGAATCCATAGAGAGTGAGTTGGCTTCTTCAGAGAAACCAGCTCCAGGGCATTTTCAATTTCCAGAAAAAAATAGTGGTGTGGTGCGTTGCGATGGTTCCAGACAATCCGCTGTAAGTCTTGAAGACGGTTATCTTGCATGTCTGGTGAAAGTTCTGTTGGGTCTGGTCTTGAGGACTTAGCACTGAATCACCAATGTGGCGTTCTCAGAATAGAACTCTTAAGCACCCTCCTTTACCTTAACATGTGTTTGGGCCTCAGCACGACAGCACGGTGTGTTACGTAACCTCATTAGTGAGATTGCTAGTTAATGTCTCAGAGCTAGTATGATTGTCTTAGACAGCCAACATGACAGCACTGGCCCTTATGGTAAGCTCTATATTGTAGCATCACTTATAACCCTGTAACACTATAATTAAGTGGCTGATGTGCATTTTTATTGCTGTACTCTATAGATAGCATGTACATACATATACACATTTTTTTTTATCCCCCTATGTAAGTGCTTTTTACAGTGGCAAACTAAAGTAGACATATCCTCTGTCACCTGGATCATGCAACATTTATATACTGTATGCATTTCTACTGGTAATGCCCAAAACCTGGTGTCGCCTTGCAGCTATAGATAGCAGGGAGGCCTAATCCCTAAATCTATCTAATCATGCCGTGCTGCAATGATGCACTCTCACTTACTTAAGGCTACTAGTGGAAGGCCTCACTCCAGGCGCGTCACATCTCAGAGGTGTATCAGGTTCCACCCTTTACTACACACAGGGGTGAACTGGAGGAAGACTTCTGATCCCCCCTCTTCCCCCCTCTCCAATACACACACACATACACACACACACACACACTCATGCAGTCATTCACTCTAACATTACACACCTCTGATCACCCCCCTCACCAACACAAACACACACTCTCTCACACACACACACACACACACACACACACATTCACATTCACACACACACACACACACGCACACATATTCTCACAGTCATTCACTTAAACATGACACACCTCTGATCACCCCCGCCACCAACACACACACACACACACATACACACAGTCATTCACTCTAACATGACACCTGTGAATTATTCATGTCTTCTGTAGCTCAGATAGACATGCTAGAGTGGACATAAGAAGTGCAAATGGGACCACACCTTGCTTTGTGTAGGGAGCCTATTCAGTTCCACTGTTACCTGATATGGTTGCGAATACGTAGCTGGGCATGAGCGCAGACCTTCACTTTTGATATGGTCACATGCACCGCCCTCCTTCAGTTCATTTCCTGCAGGCTTTGACGTATTGGCTTTCTAGTACAGTTGGTGGGTATTGGATTCTCATTAAGGTCTACTAGCAACTCATGCTGTTCATCAATAACTTGCTGTAACTGTGGGAACTTGATCCATGGTTCAGATACACTACCTAGAAAATATACAAAATACTGTCCTGTCATTTTTTAGTAGTAAAAAGGTTGTTTTTTTGCATTGTGTTTCATATTTATTTCATATTTCATATATATATTTTTGGGGGGGGTGGGGGGGGGGGGGGGTGGAAACCTTTTTAATCTGCTATACAGGCACTTGTTTCTCTGAAATGAAAACACCACACACATACATGTAAACAAGCACTGGGAAAGATTTACGCTTCGACGTATCCCTGTATGGCTCCCTGAAGAGCCATAGGGTCTTCCGATGCATTGGGCCGACAAGTGAACATAATCCCGGTGTTTAGGGTTTCACGTCCGTGAAAGACAAAACGGCCCGTACCGCTGCGTTCACACTGTAGAGCCAGAGGCTCAGGGTTGCCTGGAGACGCCAGGAGCTTCTTAGCTTAGCTAGCTTCCTCTCAGCAAGGGCTCTCTGTGAGGTGTATTTGTTGAAAAGAATGTTAGTGGACTCAACACCATATTTTTAGGTCTCCAGATCACTGATGTAAACTTGGGCTGTTTTTTTTCCACTGGTGAAATACCTTTGCAACTTGTTATAGGAGGGCGAGTTTGTTATGATACGTGGTGAGGAGATTGTTTTTGTAAGCCATTAGCTGCATTCGGAAATGTGAAATTCTCTCTCTAGCCATTTTCTGTCTCGCTCATTCTCTCTCTTTCTCTTTCTCTGTCTCTCTTACTGTCTTTCTCTCCCTCACTGTCTGTCTCCCTGTCTCCCACTTCCCACTCACTCTCCCTCTCTCTGTCTCTCTCTCCCTTACACACACACACACACACACACACACACACACACACACACACACACACACACATATAAATACTGGCAGTATATTGTACCAGCATGTACTGCTATGTACACACTCTGTCTTAAAGTCACACTTGTGCTCTCCCACACACACAAACTCCCCATGTGCACATGCTGTTTTGCAAATACTCATCTCTTTGTTTTAGTTAAACAGTCATTTCCAGTCTTCTGTCCTCTCTTCTTATTACTGGGAAAGCTTGTTAGCCAGTGTAAGTCACTGGAAGCTTGTCACGCTGAGGCATCAAAGAAGACAATAAAACTCAACGAACAGTAACTTTATGATAACACTCTTCCCCATTTTATCTGTTCAAAGTACATAGAAACGACCTAGTCATCATCAGTAACCGTTGCGTGTGGTTAAAGTGTAACACGCACTCGGAGCATGGTATGTGTTCACTTTTGCATTATGTTGTGTGTCAAGGGTATCTGTATTTGTGGATTTGTGTATTTGTTGTCACAGGGATCATCATTTGTGGATTTGTATGATGTGGTTGTCAGATAATTTGTGCATATGTTATATTTGTGTATGTATATATTGTGTTGTGCCATGGTACATGTTGCTGTCATCAATGTTGGTTAGTACACATTGTGCATTTTGTGTAGAAATTTATATTGTATTTAAAAGAGCCTCTCAGGAACACGAGAAGGATATCAGTCCAAACTGACTGACAATAAAATGGTATGGTAACGTATCACGGTATGGCTCTGTTGTCAGAGCACTGACGTGTGCTTGATGAACTCTCGCAGGAGGTACCGTGCCCGCTGACAGCCCGTGCCAGGGAGCGTGATGGCATCGAGTATTCTTTCTCTATTTTTTTCTCTGCGAGTCCAGAGAGCGAGTTTGTGCAGCACGGCTGCTGGCAGTACCCATGCTGCTGTGCTGTGCTGTTAACGCCTGATTTGCTATGTGGGCCAGCACAAACGAGCCTTTACAGGCAGTTTCTCTGGTCATCTTTACAAGGAAAAAAAAAGAAAACACGAAAATTAAAATCAAGTGATGCTGCAGTCGCTACCAATTGGGTCATGATGTTACAGAAGCGCTCTCAGGGTGAGATCAGATGTGTGACTGAGAATGCATGCATTAATTTGTGAATTACACTGGCATGCCGCTTCACACTTCACAGAAATTATAGGATGTGTTGATGGCCATTTCTCCAGACTTTGTGCCCATAGCTGCCCAGCCCTAGCCTGGTAAACCCGCCCCTCGTACTTCATTTCATTTCGTGCAGAGGGTCTGGTCCGGACGCTCTTGGGGAGCATTTGGGGACTAGAAAATCAAACGCTCCAATCAGTGAACAGAGGGTGTGTTTGTTAGCTGTGACGTTGACCTTGTGTGCTACATTTGAATTGTAGTGCATAGGTAGGCTAATTGCATACGTGACGACCAGGCGTTAGCGATTGGGTAAAGGCAGATGCACTTTTTTTAAACTTCAGCAGAGTCCACACCTCCAGCAAATCGTTTCTGACGGTCTCTGTTCCAGACCCTCTGCACGAAATGAAATGAAGTACGAGGGGCGGGTTTACCAGGCTAGCCCAGGCCAGCCCAGCCCCTCGTACTTCATTTCATTTCGTACAGAGGGTCTGGAGCGGAGGCTGTGAGAAACCATTTCTTCCTGGAGGTGTGGATTCTGCTGAAGTTTAAAACAAGTGCCTCTGCCTTTACCCAATCGCTAAAGCCTGGTCATCACGTATGCAATTAGCCTACCTACGCACTACAATTCAAATGTAGCACACAAAGTAAACATAATGGCTCACGAACGCACCCTCTGTCCGCTGATTGGATAGGAGTCGCTCGGTCCTCTTACATGCTCCTCAACAGATTCCGGTCCAGACCCTCTGTGCAAAATGAAAGTACAAGGGACGGGTTTATCAGGCTAGCCCAGCCCAGCCCAGCCCAGTCAGCTAGTAAGGCAGGTGTGAGTAGGTCGCTAGTCCCAGCCCCCATAGGGGCTGCTGCCAAGGTCACTCGGTTCTGCCCACTCTGCAAACATGTAATAAACAAGCTCTTTAGATAGGTCTGGCACTCTTCAATTAGATTGAAGTCAAAGGTTAGAGCCATAACCCAAAGTAAATACCTTACTTTCAGCACCAACACCCACTTCAAGCTCTCAAGGCCTTCTGAGGACTCTGAGCTTAAGTTGTCAGTGGTGACTAACTGAGACACTGCAGCACATGTGCTGTTTCCCCATCTACGCTTACATATTGCAGGTTTAGCAAAGTGCAGCTGCATCTTTTTCACCATCACACTGGAAAGACTCCTTGTGTATGCCCTGCAGAAAGCCTAGGGTCATTCACCGAGCTGGAGTCAGGTTCATGATGATGGCGAGATGTACTGCCCTAAGCCAAAAGGCTGTAACTGCATATTTTTTGTCAAATTGAGTTTAGACTGGAAATTGACCTTATAACACCGACTTTCTCTTGTGTCTAAATCTCTTGCTTCTTCCTATTAAGGAAGTACATAAAAGCATCACTACTACCTACAACATGTTTGACCGGGCAGTGGGACGTCTTTAAAGGCATTTTTCTCTGTTTCTATGTTCACATAGTTATTGCACTCTGCCTTTGTAGGGCAGTGTGGCTAGACTGAATCTGGGGACTGCAGGAAGTGCTGGAGGCTGCACCACTCACTGGGGCCAGTGCCAGCATTCCATATCACTTGTAGCACTTGAACTCCCTGCCCATCTTAAGAACTTAATGGTACTCATGCTCAGATATTGCGCTGCAGTCTTGCATAAATGTGTCTAAATTCTGGGTTTAGAATGCCCATGAATTATAACAATGTAAATAGTTTTTGACTGTAAAAGTGTAGAATGGATTATTGTGTCTGCATGTGCATCATACAAATCAATCATTTGTACTTTTGATCGCTTGTGACTTCCTCAGCAGTTATAGTATTTCCTGCTTTGACCTCATGCCTCACTGGCACTGATCTGCCTCTGTCGACTCAGTATTTCTGGAAGTGTGTGTGTGTGTGTGTGCCAGACCTATTTTCTGCGTGAGAAGGTCACCTAAGGTGCTAAAGTTAGTGGAAGCATAGTAGTCCTGTTTTAGCATTGAACTTTCTGCCATGTATCAGAGCAACATGCCATTTCACATCCCCCTGATCCCCACAGACATGCACATAGCCATCATCTCGCACTGGCCTGACACTTAAGGTCTAAAGGTGATGATACACAGGACAACTTTTTCAGCAGTGTTGCTGGGCAACAAAATGATTGGCTCCTACTTTTCAGATGGGATGATCACCAAAAGTTGGCTGCTGCTGATTTAAGTTCACCTGATTTTCACCTGATGAATCATGTTGCTTAATATGATTAATTAAGTGCCCAAATCACATCTGTTTGTATCGTTGCCCGGTAACATTGCTCAAAAAGTTGCCCAGTGTCCCAGTGCCCAGTTAGCCTGGTAAACCAGCCCCTCGTACTTAATTTCATTTTGTACAGAGGGTCTGGAACAGAGACCGTCAGAAACGATTTGTTGGAGGTGTGGACTCTGCTGTAGTTTTAAAAAAGTGCCTCTGCCTTTACCCAATCGCTAACGCCTGGTCGTCAGGTAGGCAATTAGCCTACTTACGCAATACAATTTAAATGTAGCACACAAGGTCAACGTCACGGCTAACGAACACGCCCTCTGTTCGCCGATTGGATCGGTCTTGCTGGGACTTGCTAAATGACCCTCAAGAGATTCCGGTCCAGACCCTCTGTACAAAATGAAATGAAGTACAAGGGGCGGGTTTACCAGGCTAGTGTCCAGTGCCCATCCTAAAATTAAAAGTGCCGATTCATGCTGAGCTGCTTGTGTTTTTCTCTCTCTGTCTTTTTTTCAGGAGGCCCTACAAAGGATAATTACCACGTTAGCGAACAAAAATGAGGAGCTGCACAATTTCATCGAAACGCTTAGTCACTCCTTGGCAGGGGTGCAGGTGAGGAACTCTTTGCGTGGCAGAACGGCGTAAATTGGATAGTATTTTTCGCCCCTGGCCGGGGCTTTCACCTCCCTTTCGAAGAGCTGGATTCCCTGGACCAGCCAACAGTTTCCAAATGCCAGGGGCCATAAATTTCACCCTTAGAGAGAGCCATTGTAACTCATTTGTTCACTCAGTCCCTACAAGGGATCCGAATGCTTTTAAGTATTTGAGTTGCGCTCATACTTGACCTGTGGTGAATCCCAAAGGGACTCAACCCTATTTTCAGTTATTCTTTCCAATAAAAACAGAAGTAACTTCTTCAAGGAGTATGATATCATACATTTCTTAAATTAAAACTTGGAAAGATGAGATTTGTATCCTGTGTGGTATCTTCTTTCATTCTCTCTGGTCATCTCTAACTGATGCCTGTTGCTTGTGTGTCTGTGTGTGTCTGGGTGTGTCTGTGTGTGTGTCTGTGTGTGTGTGTCTGTGTGTGTGTGTGTGTCTGTGTGTGTGTGTCTGTGTGTGTGTCTGTGTGTGTGTCTGTGTGTGTGTGTGTGTGTCTGTGTCTGTTTGTGTTTGTGTGTGTATGTGTGTGTGTGTGTGTTTTGTATGTGTATGTGTGTGTGTTTAAATGGTGTGCTGCAGGTGAACTCCACACAAGTCATCTCCGACCTGGAGGAGGAGTTTGACACGTTATTCTCCATCCTGGATGAGATGAAGGAGAGCATGACCAACACCATTAAGCAGGAACAAGCCAGGAAGTCACATGAGCTCCAGGTAAACCTCAGGTGGCCTATTACAAGCCCTACATAGGCGTTTGGGAAGTGCTTCAAAAAGCAGTTTTCCCCAGGAGATGTACATTAATTCATAGAAAAGCTGCTTGTGAGCCATGGCTGTGAATGGCTTCTGTGCAGGGAGCTGGAAGACCTGACGTGTATTGTTAGGGTGTGCGTAAGAATGTGTGAATTGTTAGTGCTTGGACGAGGGCTCATGTGAATGTGTGTGTTTCTCTGTGGCTGAAGTTAGGGTACTCTATGCTTGTATGCGAATTGGTGTGTGTGTGTCCGTGCATATGTGCTTGCGTATCTGTATACGTGACATATGTTTGTGATGGTAACTAAGCAAGTGTGACAGACCCACCGAGTGTGAGAGTGTGTGAGTGTGTGAGAGTGTGTGTGAGTGTGTGAGAGTGTGTGTGAGTGTGTGTGAGTGTGTGAGTGTGTGTGAGTGTGTGAGTGTGTGTGTGAGTGTGAGTGTGAGAGTGTGTGTGTGTGAGAGAGTGTTGTTTGGGTTTTGGCCCAGCCTGTTGAGCCCTGCGCGGCTGGGCCTGGTGATGTCATCGTGCTGCTATGGCAGTTCTCTGCCCAACCCTCTGAGGCCGTTGAGCACGAACAATACAAGAGTGTGAAATTAGCCCAGATAACAGCTTAGCCATCAGGAGCCTGCCCTTTTAATCTCACATCACTTCAAGTTGAACACACACAGACATGTATACACACACACACAAAAAGACTAATAATAATAATTAATGTAATAAGTAATAATTATATGTGTCTTATACTACAGAGTGGAGATACCTAAAAAAGAGAATAAGGAATTATTGCATGCAAGTCATGTCTCTTGCATGCATAAACAAACGGTGCTACTGTCCATGGTAGTCGGTGTGTTTATGACCTCTGGTGTGTTTATGACCCCTATGGTGAAGTTTCCGCTTCGCTTGTGTCCTCGGCCCTCCGTTTTGTTTGTGTAATCATGATTCATGAGTCACTCGCCGTTATTATGAGTCAGGAGTCAGGACTCTGTGTGGAATGGATGCAAACCCAGAGCACAAAGGCATCTACACAAGGGCGCTGGAGGTTTGAGGGGTCTCTGATGTCTGCTTGTTCTCTGCTCTCCTATGGAACCTGAGACGAGACGGACAGCTAACTGATCGTACGCTGTGCTGAAATTCAGAAAGCGGGGCAAAAAAAAAGATAAAAAAAGAGTGACTGAAAATGCATGGTCACCTAAGGTGCTAAAGTTAGTGGGAGCATAAATAGTAGTCCAGGGGCCGCATTACAGAAAATGCCTAACTTAAGAATCTTATCTTATCTGTCTAGTTCCCGTGGCAACGGCACTTTAGGATCATATTTAGGAAAAGGCTATTACAGAACAGCCGATCCTAACTCTGTTGTCCTATCCTATCTCAAGTTAAGAAAAGTGTATTACAGAAGCATCCTAACTTCAAGAAATTCTTAAATACCCATCCTAACTTTAGGATATCGCCACCGCTGTCCAAACTGTCATTTTTACTGTAGTCAGCTAGTAGTCTAGTAGACAGAATGGCTGGTATTTTGCTTTTGAGGCGACAACAACAACGTAACCGGAATTTGTTTATTGAAAGGCAGTTGGTAGACCAAAACGACGTTCTAACGCTGCTAAAGTTTCGATTTCGTCTGGTTTAAAATGTAAAGCCCGTCGTTGTTTGTCCATAGTGCTATTGACGTCTCTTGCTGTCCCGTGTCAAGTCGTCACTTGTAGCAGGGTATTGTAGCAGCTAGCCAGAGATCACTGGACGTTACTTCACGAGACACAGTGTAGCTTCCGTTGCTAGGTAACAGACATTAAAGGCGATCATAGATGTTTCGATCGGTTATTTAGGAATCCTAACTCGAGATAAGATAAGAAACTTAAATGAAGTTAGGATTTGCTTCTGTAATACCAAACTGAAAAGAACATCACAGAATCTCACAGTCGTCCTATCTTAACTTTTGACTTAAGATGGGAAGTTTCTGTAATGCGGCCCCAGTTTTAGAAAGCGGTGCAAAAAAAACTATTAAAAATAGAGTGACTAAAAATGCATGGAGAGGAGGAAAGCGAGGGGTAAAGAAGGCTAGAGAATGGATGTATTAATAAAGGAAACCAAGCCCAAGACAAAAGACACCAAGTACAAGATAAAAGAATACAAATGGGTAAAAGGGAACGGCTTGAGTGAGAGATGGAGGCTTGGGCACAGAAAGGCGGTTAGAAAGATTAGAGAGAAGCATAGAGCAGGTTTGTGGGGTATCCTCCCAAAGGGACAGCACCGCGAATGCTCATGTAAGCCCAGTGTGCTTTAGAGTGATTCAGCACTTGCAGTCTATCCACACACGGTGGGCCATTCTCATTTATGAGCTAAGTAACGACACTCACATATCCATCACCTGTATTTGTGTTGACAAAGCAAGAGAACTTTAGCCTGGGAAGACCCGCCCCTCGTACTTCATTTCATTTCGTGCAGAGGGTCTGGACCGGAGTCTCTTGAGGAGCATTTGGCAAGTCGCAGAACGTACGGTCCAGTCAGCGAACAGAGGGTGTGTTCGTTAGCTGTGACGTTGACCTTGTGTGCTACATTTGAATTGTAGTGCGTAGGTAGGATAATTGCATACGTGACGACCAGGCGTTAGCGATTGGGTAAAGGCAGATGCACTTTTTTCAAACTTCAGCAGAGTCCACACCACCAGCAAATCGTTTCTGACGGTCTCTGTTCCAGACCCTCTGCACGAAATGAAATGAAGTACGAGGAGCTGGTTTACCAGGCTAACTGGGCACTGGGACACTGGGCAACTTTTTGAGCAATGTTACCGGGCAACGATACAAACAGATGTGATTTGGGCACTTAATTAATCATATTAAGCAACATGATTCATCAGGTGAAAATCAGGTGAACTTAAATCAGCAGCACTTAGAGAACTTAGCCTGGTAAACCAGCCCCTCGTACTTCATTTGATTTTGTACAAAGGGTCTGGCTTTGTTGCATTGAGAAATGATTTCCCTGGAGGTGTGGACTCTGCTGAAGTTTAAACCAAGTGGCTTTGCCTTTAGCCAATCGCTAACATATGATCATCACGTATGCAATTAGCCTACCTATGCACTACAGTTCAAATGTAGCACACAAAGCCAACGTCTTCGCTCACGAACACTCCAAAGTGAATTCAGAAGTGCCTTTCACCCAGTTACAAGTTGGTGAACCACTGAAACTGTTTTGGAAACATTATTTTAAGGTTGAAAAAAAATTGTTTTGCTTTAACTAAACCAGGTTTATCACATGACCACCTTTGTAGTACACCGCCCTGAATCAGGATTTCCATAGAGGAGCATCTGAAGCCAGCAGACATCTGTTCCTAAACAGAAATAATGGGAGCAGTCTTCCGCTCCAGCCATCTTTATGTAATGCCTTTACATAATCCCTGTTTTAACCAGAGGTCTGGGTCTCTGTGAGATACGAGCATTCAGGCTTAATCCTCTCAAAACAAATATTTATTTGGGCTTCTGTTATTATGGAGGCTGGCAGTGTTGATGTTGTTGTATTTCATGGCATTGCAATGGCATTGAATAAATAACCATTTACATGTTGAAAAAATTTCTTTCCCTTGTTTTTTCCTCTGGCAGAACCAGTTAACGCAAAGCACCAATGCCTTGGAGAGCGCAGAGGAGCTTCTTGAGTTCGCAAACAACGCTCTCCACATCAAAGATGAAGAGGAGTTTGCAAAGGTAGGAAAAATGCCCCTGGAAAAATGTGTGTGTGTGTGTGTGTGTGTGTGTGTGTGTGTGTGTTTGCTTTGCATGAAGGTCAGGAGATTGCCAGAGGCCCATTCACAGACCGCTGTTCATCTGTCAGTTGGCTTTAGTTGTGTTATGATACGTGAAGCAGATTTAAGTAAGCCCCTGCTTTAATGCTCACGTGTATTTTTCATTACCTTAATTAAGACATGCTATTTCTTCACATGGCTATTCAAGGTAACATCAGCATTGCTATTTCAAAACACTCTTTTGCAATGCATACCAAGTCCTACATTTAGCAGCATTAAACATAGCCACTGATGTAAAATATGCCCAGACCATGACCAGGAAAAATGGGAAAACACCTGATAAGGTGATAATTCAATTAATCTGAAGGTTGATGACTCCATGACAAGTGATATTTCACCATGGTTAATTGATTACTTACATTCAACTGACTTGCTTTCATTCAAAACAAACAAATTGATTACTTGCATTAAGCTTACTTACCTTCATTTAAAACAAACAGCCTGCTCAGTAATGAAAAAAGAATAAACCTAATTCCTTGAAATGATGTAACCAGATTTTGCCCTTACATTTAATGTGTTGTGATCTCTGCTTTGTGTAATGCCTGCCTAACAATGTGTTGGTGTGCGTGGTGGTGGTGTTCAACACTAAGAAAAACAGACTGTGTTGTTCCCGGTGTGTGTGTGTGTGTGTGTGTGTGTGTGTGTGTGTGTGTGTGTGTGTGTGTGTGTGTGTGTGTGTGTGTGTGTGTATGTGTGTTTCGAGGTGTGTGCGTGTGGATAAGGCATGTGATACGTGTGTGTGTGAGGTAATTGTGAGAGTGTGTGTATCAGGATGGACATGCTCTCCTCAAGATGGTCTCTGGTCTGACTGATGCGCATGTTCTCTCCTCCATCTGCATGGCTCTACTAACGACACCCCCGTTCTCTTCCTTCTCTCCGACCCTCAACCTCTTCCTCTCTGTCCCCAAATCCCCCCTCTCCCACCCCTACTCTCCTCAAAAGGCTGCCAAACAGATCAAAGATAGGTACGGTATCCCTTTCACTTCTTTCTGCTTGAGCCTGTTGTCTTGTGAGTTGTCCTAACGCAAGGATCAAATGCGCTAAAATGTCAATGCATGTGTTTGCGCTTGGATTTACACTTCAATGGTTTTCCTTTAATCCATGGAAATGGTTGTGTTTTTAAACCTAATGTTCTATTTTTAACATGGCCGGTGGGGTTTTTTTGTCACACGGACAATGTTTGTGTCAGTGTGTTGTCTGTGTGTGTGGTGTTTATGAGTGTGACCTAAAGGTGACTTTTGTATTTTGTAGTGTTCTAGTTCAGTCGAACCCTCGGGGTTGCTGTCAGTAGCATTTAACATGAGTCATGTGTTGTGAGACCTTTACGTTGTGCTTTCATAATAGTTAGATGACCATGAGGTTAATCTTCACAAAAAATATTGTAGATCAATGGTGATTTTATAGTTGCTTAGACAGGTGACATAAAATCACGTAACACATTAGTCATGTTTCAGTCTGAAACATGGACACGATTTTGTATGCATGATAATGGAATTATTAACTATTGCATGTGTATTGGAACATAATATATTATGTCTCTGGTTTATTTGTAAGTGAAAAGAAATCGGTTCTGACATGTTGTATTGCTGATGGTTGCCAGGGTAACAATGGCGCCGGCATTCCGCCTGACCATGAAGCCCAAAGCTACAGATAGCATGACCCATCTTATGGTGGACTTCTCCCAGGAGCGACAGCTTCTACAGAACCTCATCTTCCTCCCTGGTAGGTCCGATCTGTCAACCCCCACCCCACAGTGTAGCAGCATTAAAGTCCATATTTTTCTATTTTCAGGATAGGTTATTAGGTCAGTGAATTCATAAGAAACAGTTACTGAGCTATGCTTTACTTGCAGAGCGAAATGGTTTGTAGAGGTTTTTAAACAAAGTTTGGCCATTTTAAAGGCAAGCTGAAAACGCTCAATGAATGCATCACCACTCGGTAAAAGGTTGACAACCACACAACAGAAACATTTAAAGCTTTGGGTGAAGCATCACAAGACCTGAATCCAGTCCACCACTGCTGGCTTCCTTGAGCGCACTGACGTCATTCGTTTCTGATTCTTCCCTGAGACCATCCTTCTGTTTGGGGACCATTTTCTGCAATTTACTGTGACTTAGACTGATTGGGGCTGATTGAGGCTTGAAGTGTGTTGTCAGTGTACTAATGCAGCCAGGTTGGACAAGTAAAAAAAAACTACAGCAATGAAAGAGCAATCAAATCATTGGTTGCTTTCGTTTTTGGCTGGACACACCACTGTTCTGCTCTGATGCAGCTGACTGAAGAGCAGTGATTCCTTTTCTCATGCATGTCATTTTTTTTAACCAACCGTGAACCCATTTGTTTCCTCGCTCATGCAGAGGAAGCTTCCTCTCTTGAGGCCATTCCTGTGTGTGTGTGTGTGTGTGTGTGTGTGTGTGTGTGTGTGTGTGTGTGTGTGTGTGTGTGTGTGCGTGTGCACTATTCTGTGTGTGTGCATGTGTGTTGGTATGTTGCTTTCAATATTGTGGGGGTTTCTGAAGGAAAAAAAACCCTCTTGTGAAGCAGTTCCATGTGTGTGGGTGTAGTAGGACCTATCAGGCTCTGTTCCTCAGTAGGGTGTAGTGTTGTGGAGCTGATGCAGACGTAGCTTTGACAGACTTGCTCATACTAAGCTCATGGGCACATTATTCACAGAGATGTTTGCATGAACAGATATCTTGACAGGAGGACTACAGAAGAGCTCACTTTTTTTTGATGAAATATAAAGGCTTACGACTGCCTAATAATGATTTATGACACACAGGCACTGGCCACTCCTCCAATGCTCTCCACTAACCGCACCGGATCTCTCTAAGATGAAGAACTGTTCACCAACAAGCCCTTGGTTATATGCAGGATGTATGCTTTTTATAACACAGCCTTCATATTTCTTCGAAAAGTAAGCTCTCCTGTAGTCTCCTGTCAAGATATCTGTTCATGGAGGAGGGAGAGGAGAGTGCTGACTTGTGATGGGATATGCGGTGACTTGTGTGCAGAGTTGGAGGATGAGGGAGAGGCTGGGGGCTGAGCACCAAAAGCTGTGAGAGAGTATAGCGGAGGAGGTGCATAGAGCCAGTCTCCCTGGGGGGCTTCTCTGTGGAGCGGGAAGTAAAGATGCCCGACAGCAGTGCACCCCACAGAGGCCGAGAATAGCACAGCATTAAAATATGGGCTCCTTAAAATCTGAACAAATACGATAGGATAGGACTTTAACAAAAGAATTGGAAAGGTCCCCCAGGTAAAAGAGGCTTTTTGAGGGGACAGAGACAGATGTTCATTGGCACTCAAGTTTTGTCTTTGTGCTCTCTGAGACTGTGTGTGTCTGTGCTCATAGACTGAGGCACTGCGTGGTCTTTCTCTAATTGTTCAGAGTTCTCCTGTCCTAGTAGAGGCCGCTACGCAGGGGGCTCTTAAGGATATGGAAGCCTTAGCTTTCCCAGGCAAACTTGTATTTGAAGTGCACTGGTTTCTGTGTGTGTGTATGTGTGTGTGTGTGTGTGTGTGTGTGTGTGTGTGTGTGTGTGAGATTGTGTATTGGTGCTCCACATATCCAGCCAGACTGAATCTCATTTCTCCCGCCCCCCTCTCGACTCTCATCTCTCCCCTAGCTGTGAGCCACTGGACATGCTCACTGGACCGTTCATGCTCCGGCTGCCCTCACCGAGTTCAGAGAAGAAATCCCTCTCTTTCTCTCTCTTTATCTTTCTCTGTGTCTCTCACTCTTTTTCTCCCACTCTTTCTTACTTTCTTTCTTTTCTCTCTGTTTTTCTCTCTCTCTACCTCTCTCTCTCCGTCACTGTCTCTCACTATCTCTCTCACACACACACTGTCTCTTACTCTCACTTTCACTGTCTCTCTCTCTCTCCCTCTCTCTCCCTTTCTCAATGTCTCTCACTGTCTCTCACACACACACTCTCTCTCTCTCTTTCCCTCTCTTTCTCACTGTCTCTCACCATCTTTTACACACACACTCTCTCTTACTCTCTCTCTCTCTCTCTCTCTCTCTCTCTCTCTCTCTCACTCACTCTTACCCTCTCTCTCTCACTCTGTTGCTCTCTCTCTATCCCTCTTTCTGTTTCTCTCTCAAAAGCCACAAAGCCAGTCTCCTCAGTGAATGCCCCCTCTTCCTCTCTGCTGCCTCAGTGACTTGGGCCCAACTCTTGTGTCACGGACACTAATCAGTCTGGCAGAGGAGGTCTGTCTGGCCCAGCACGCTGAGCGGCGCTGGCCGGGGCAAATTTAGCCTCACCCCTACTCCCAGCCCTACCCCCAGCCGAGCTCAGATGGGCAGAGGATGGATTCACGTTACTGGGGGAATGCGGATACACTAGTAAAGGAAGCCTGGCGTAGGCATGTGTCAGCTTTTGATGGCTTGAGTGTGACGAGGACCCCAACACACACGAAAAAAAGTTCCTGTTTTGTTTTGTTTTAGCTTGTGTGTGGAGTGGTTGGGGGAATGTAGCTGAAGTAGTGTTTTTAGTGTCCTTTTTTCTTTAGATTTTGGTCTTAGAGGTAAGGATTTGAGATCTAATCTGGTTTATTGCACCACTCAGATGGTACTAGGCATCTGCATGTCATCATCTTAGATCCCAAATCCCAGATGACCATTTTCCAAATGACTGCTGGGTTAAAACATGCTTTTTGTAAAGAGTCACACATAGGCTATAGCACTGTGTGTGAACTGGAGACTGATTTCCCTTTTTCAAGAGCTGTGCTATGGCATGCATATTTGTATACTGTATAACAAAATGAGTATCTACTAATGTATATGAGCGGCTATGAGTCTATGAGTCCTGTAGGTCAAAAGAGATCTTCCTCTTCCACCACCTGCACCACTCGGATGGTACTGGGTATCCATGTGACATCATCTTAAATCCCACATCGCAGATTGCTCTTTGTTTGGCATTTTCTTAATGACCGCTGCCTCGAAACTTAAAAGCTAAATGTCACATATGGGCTATAGCACTTGCTGCAACAGCTCTGTGTTTAAATCGTGTGTTTTAATTTCCCTATGAAGTAAGAAATACAATCGCAAGAACAGTGTTGCTGCATTTACATTTGTATATAACGAGGGATGAAATAATCGGCTGTATTTATCCTGGAAGAATAGAGCAACATAAAGGCGATGATGAGTCTGGTTATGTGTAGGTTTTGTGGCCCAAGAGGGGTCTTCATGTAGTCCAGGAGCAGAGCTCTCCTCACCACCTCCCACATCCCATCTCCCACCTCCCACCCAGCGCTGGCTGCTCCAGGCAGGGGAAGACAATAGGGGCCACTGGGGACCTGAAAAAGGCGGGGTCATGCCACCGCCCGCTCTCTTGCTCAGGCTCTCCACTCAAACAAACCAGCAGAGAATCACCCTGGCGCTCCATCTCCATGGAAACCGACCCCTACCCCAACCCACTCTAGGCAGGCCCTTGAGAGACGGCCAAAGCTTCGGGCTGTTTGATGGACTAATGAACGAAACAGCTCCCCTTTCAGGAGGGGAGGGGAATTTGACATGGTTGTTTCAATAGATTTTTTTGCATATACAAACTGCTTATTCCACGAGGCACTCATTTTCTTGCTCCTCTGAGCCACATTAAAAGATTATGTGAATGACAGACAGCATAAATAACAGACATTGTGAGGGTCTGAGGAACTGCTGTTTGTCTCAGCTGTGTGCATCTCATCTTTTTTATGGAGACTCAGAGGCAGACTCAATTACGAGCAGCTAAACCACCTGCCCTGGCCAGGGATGGATACTGTCATGGTAATTGGACATCTGTCACCAACTCAATTCCGCCCTCATCCCCTTTTGTGTGCATTCAGATCAGAGGATTAAATCAGAGCGCAGGAGCCCTTTCATCTTCTAGACCACAGGGCGCAGGGTTTGATTATTTACAGTATGGAGTGCAGTATTTTGATTGTGTAACAATTATGTTTTTTTTTTTTTTTTTTTTTTTTTTTTTTCTTCGATTTTGCACAAAAATTCTGCATCTTCAGATACGTCATTGTGTGCTGAAGACCAGGTGTATGAACAGTATGTATAGATGGATACACGGAGAATCAGATTGCTGATTGTTTTTTTTGGTTTTGATGTTTCTTAAGTTCCCCGAGCGCCCGAGATTGAGGCCCAGGACTGTCTAGTGATAGACAACACGGTGAACTTGGTCTGGAGGATGCCGGTTGAAGACAGCAAGATCGACCACTACATCCTGGAGTACAGGAAGACCGAACACGAGGGCCTACCCCGTGTCAAGGACGAGCGATGCTGGGAAGTGGTGGACAACATCAAGACCACAGAGTACACACTAACAGGTACACATCAAGACCACAGAGTACACACTAACAGGTACACATCAAGACCACAGAGTACACACTAACAGGTACACATCAAGACTACAGAGTACACACTAACAGGTACACATCAAGACTACAGAGTACACATTAACAGGGACACATCAAGACCACAGAGTACACACTAACAGGTACACATCAAGACTACAGAGTACACACTAACAGGTCAACATGCTCTCTCTGACAGTGTCTAGCAAGAAGGCACATGATGAGCACAGATGTACACCTAGGCCAGTAGGTCCACTCTTGTTAAAAAAAAAAAAAAAACATCTCAATTTTAATTCAGTTCTTGGATTCAACCTCTTGAATGAGATTTGTACCAGAATTTAAACAGTTCCCATCGGGCCATGCTAAAATTATCCACAGAGGTTCATGAAAATTGGCTCAGAAGTTTTTGCATGATCCTGCTGACAAACCAACAAACAAACAAGTAAAGTAAACAATGCCTCCTTGGCAGAGGCATCCGATGTTATGTTGCAAACAAACGTTATGGGTTTCGAGTGGTGTTTTGTTTCAGTTGATGTTCATCCCCCTCAGGGTTGAAGTTTGACTCTAAATTCATGAACTTCCGGGTACGAGCGTGTAACAAGGCTGCTGCGGGGGACTACTCGGATCCAGTTACCCTGGAAACAAGAGGTAAGGTGTAGTTCTAAAACATGTCACATGTTTTGTTTTCCCACACACTTCCATACCATACCTACCAACATTTGAGTAACTAAATCCAATATATTTAAGTGTCGCAGCAGTCAAACAGATTAATGTGATTATTACAAAAAAAAGAGTTGGCAGCTATGTTCAAAGATCTTCTATGAGGGAGAGAGGGAAAGATCACCATCTTCTTTAATGTTCCCACTTCTTTGTGCTCTTCAGCTCATTCACTGTTACTTTGTATTCCTCTCCTAGCGTTTAACTTCAGCTTGGAGTCGTCGTCTTCGCACCTTAACCTGAAGGTGGAGGAGGGCAGTGTGGAGTGGGACCCCCAGGGGGGCAAGGGCCTGGAGAGCAAGATCAAGGGCAAGGAGAACAAGGGCAGGTGAGGCCTGGACCAGCATCGCACCCTTTTCTCAATCCTGATGTCCTAGTAAAATCCATTAGATCTACTCAAGTCTGTTTGTAGAAGATAATGTGATTTGCTACCTAAACGATCAGGTTCATGGACATTTTGTAAATCGAGCGTTAATCAAAGATACTGATCAAAGGCTCTGTATCAGTGTGTTTCTCATCTTTTTCTTCTTTCAGGAGTGTAATTAAGTCCAAGAATATATCTAACTGCCACTTTCTTTCAGTCCATTATGCTTAGCTGTTAGAACTTTAGACTTCCTTGTTTTTAAATCATAAAGCAAAGTTATCTCTCAGTAATTTAAAGTAAACTGTATTAGAATATGCTGAGTTATGAGCATAAGGAAAAAAATACTTATTACCCTTTTTGTTTCCTTGAAATGTTTTTTTTACCCCCCTCACAGCTTTGTATGGTCTGCTACCATGGAATCAGATACTAGATGACCCAAAAGACCCCTTAAACATAGACGATGTTCATTCATTCAGCTTCAAGCAGCAACAGTGCTTAGGGCCCATTTCCACCGCACTCTGTGCGTGTTCAGCGCGTGGCCGTATTCTGTCCGTATTCATTTAGAATGCATGTTAGCAGATGAGACCATTCCCACCACAAGCGTGTTCTGAGCGTATTCTGTCCCCATACAAACCTATTGTATACGCCCACGCGCTGAACACGGCTACGCGCTGAACGAGGCGGTGGAAATGAGCCCTTACAGAACCACTCAGCTTTACCCACAATCATCCACTCTGTACCCGCCATCTTTACTTTAACCCTTTTGCTTTTATTTTTCCCTTTATGTTCATTTCACCAACAGTGCTCACCTTGCCAATCTGAAGAACATGTCAAGGTGACCTCATGCCTCTTAGCTTTAGGATTTAGCTTAGCAGGCGGCATTAGCTTCAGAGTGTTGCTGGGGCTCCTTTAGGCCACAAATAAACAAATGGCTTGAACAAAAAAACAGTGGCTTAGGGGTAGTGCTTTTATCCAGTCCCTCCACAAGGCATTGTGTTTAATTCTGCATGGGTGTCTTAGACAGTAAAGCCCACCTTTTGCTGACCTGTAGTCTGTGATAAATATCCCACCCACCCACCCACCAGAGGCACTGGATAAAAACAATCACATAGGCGTGTGGTGTGTGTTCGTGTGTGTGTGTGTGTGTGTGGGTTTATGAGTGATTTTATTCTGACTTATTAGACAGATGTGGTCACTTACAGACGTAAAGGGTCACTCACAAACATACACTCTGTAGACCTGATGACTGTACTTAAAACAGCCAGGAAATCAGTAATGGTAAACTAGTTATGGTTGTGCTGGCCCCCTTCTGTAAGTGACTACATGCCTAATGTCTCTCTCAGTAAATCTTGCTTGGGTTTGGATTTGGTTGGCTTTCCTCTTCTTGAAAGAAATGGTGACAAAGCCCAGCTTACTAGGCACTGTCCTCAGATACATCTTTTAAAAATTTGTCAGTGACTATAACATAGTTGTAATTTTGCACATGCTAATTCTTTTCATGCTCGCACATTACAATCTGGTGAGTAAGATTCAGTGTAACATAGTATGTGTAACCCATCTCTGTCCATCAACACTGACATCAACAGTAGCAACGTTGTCCGTCCTCATAGTGGAAAATTCACTTAAACTATGTGCACAAATGTCTCCAACTAAGTTTCATCTGCATTTGGTACACAAATTCTATTAAGTCAGTGACGTGCATGAAGCACATAATTGAATCCAAAACAAACATTGACTTATACCTTAGACTTCAACTATACAGCTTTTATAGCTCCTGCAAGTTAACAGGGCCCTATGATACTACCATGATGCTGCCGGTCATTCTGACAGAGCTGTCATTAACAGTACATCCACATTAGTGTGTTTTCACCGATTGTTTTGGTTTAAAAGCTATGGTTTGAAATGATAAAGCACTGTGGATATGTAACAACTTTTTTGAGATGGCAGGGGAATTCCCCCAGAGAGGGGAGGGACTCTTGTGCCTCAGTGCAGATACAAGTGACCACTTACCGCCTGCTGATTGGGCGGCTCCCATTGTATAGGCTGTCACTCAAGTGGCCAGTTGGCCCCGGAGTTCCTGTCTGCTGTCGGGCATGCGGCATATGGACAGTGAGGGCAGGGCGGTCTCCATGGAGACGCGCGGCGCCTTTCAGCAGCTGCCAGTTCGCCGTGACTGATTACCACTCCCCAGACATGTGTGCACATTGTTTAACAGTAGGGCATGTCTCAGATGCTAGCGTCACCCTCCACACTAGCAACACTAACTTTCACTCCTCCATTGCTTATGGATGACGCTATGGGTTAATTTGATTAAACGCCAAACACAACCTCGCTTGGTCTTAATTTCACGTTGCCATGGCGCTAATTTTATTGTGGGCCCCCTGAATTACCCATGAGGAGGTTACCCATGTAGTGACAAAGGCACTGGCCCAAATGCAGCAGAAAATGACATGCCATTACATCTACCCCTCTTCCTATGTAGTCTCACAAACATGTCATTAGCCCTTCCGTCTAAAATGGCGTCCTTTTTAAACGCCCTGTAGGTTAAAGCCTGTGAGGTGGCTGCTAAATACATAAATTACATAAATCTCTCCCACTGTGTAGATTTGTTGTACTTTTGTTGCCATTTCTTCATCGCCTCTGGTTGTGGTGTCCCTTTTAACCCTTTTGTTTAGCTCATTCTCAACCGTCTTGTTCACAGGTTTTCCTTTCTGTGTGTGTGTGTTCGTGCTCTCTTCACTTTGTGTGATGTTTTGCCCCTGAACTAACCCCAGATGACTAACCCCACTTTGGTAGCTATAGTGTCTGCCTGTCATGACTCTGCTGTGTAGTGAGTGCTGTGTGTGTTTGTGGCGGGGCCTTTGCAGAAGTGGGACGCCGTCTCCCAAGAGAGCGGCCAGTGCACGCTCGCCAGCAGTGAGAGGAGGAAGGGATCGCTTCACTGGGGAGTCCTACACGGTGCTGGGTATGGTCCAGACTTACCCTCTCTATCATCTTTACACACACACACATACACACACACACACACACACACACACACACACACACACACACACACACACACACACACACACACTCACACACTCACTCACACTCTCACTCACTCACTCACTCACTCACTCACTCACTCTTTCTCTCTCTCTCTTCCACACACACATTCGCACCCTCTCTCTTACACAAACACACACACACAAAACCTTACACTATGTTTAAATCATAATTCAGTATAAAATACATTTTCGTGTGTGTGTGTGTGAGAGAGAGAGAGACAGAGAGAGGAGAGAAGAGAGATGGAGAGTAGGAGAGCGAGCAAGAGAGAGCAAGACAGAGATGTATTGATGGATAAAATAGAAAAATCTGTTTTATACTGTGTACATACTGCATTATGAATTTTGTGTCTGTGTTTGTGTGTGCACACGTGCATATGTTCCTGCTCTCTCCCTCAGGTGACACGAGCATGGACTGTGGCCAGCACTACTGGGAAGTGAAGGCCTTGAAGGACTGCAAGTCCTACAGCATTGGCGTGGCCTACAGGAACCTGGGCAAGTTCGACCAGCTGGGCAAAACCAACACGTCCTGGTGCATCCACATCAACACCTGGCTGCAGACCTCCCTCGCCGCCAAGCACAACAACAAGGCCAAGAGCCTGGACGTGGCCGTGCCGGAGCAGATAGGCGTATACTGTGACCTGGATGGAGGTACGAGTTTGGCAAATCTGCTTAAGTGAAAGCAACAGTGGCCTGGTGAATTATTTAAAGGCGGGGTGGCATCCAATCTGAACAATGTTACACCATTTTAATCATTACTGCAGCCAAATGTGTTTTCCACTGTTGTCCCTCCTTATTTGTTGACCTGTTTTATTTCAAGTGTGTTGACTAGACTGTTATGATTGATATTCATTTCTTCACTTAAGTCCCCCATAAAACCAAAATGGTTGAGTTAAAATTATTAACATGCGTTTGTGTAGGTGTAACATGTACAAACTGTATAATCATGTTAAGTGCAATATGCAAAACGCCCAACTGTGCGTCCACTGTATAAATTACAGGCAGCACAAGAGACAAAAGCTGCAACCGTGTGTGTGCATTAGTAAATCAGTTGTTCATCTAAAAAACAAAGGATTTCGGTCCTCTGCTGGTAAGTCTTCCATGACGACCCACATTTGGGATCAGTGGCCTGTAGGTAGACCCAGCGTCTTAGGTGGTGTCCATTACAGGCAACAGTGTAGGTCACGGGCGACTCCGGCCTCCACATAAATGCTGCAGGGCCATCGGATACCTCTGTATTGTGTGTCAGGCATTGCTATTCTCCAACAGGGATGTGGCTGTGTGGAGCACAGATGAATGTACCACTAGGGCCTTTTCATACGCTCTGCATGGGAGATATAAGCATCCTTTCATGTCTGGTCTTGCTTGGATGGTCGAGAAGTGTTTTTATTACGTGTGGTCCTCAAGTGGACAGCTAAGAAATAATTTCATTGTGCAAGGAAACGATTTCTAACTGTACATATGACAATAAACTTTAAAGCTGAAACTGAAACCAGTGAGGGAGGTCTGTGGTCTTATGTCCTGGACTGAAAAGTTTTAATTTCCCCCATCTCATCAGGTCAGCTCTCCTTCTACAATGCAGAAAGCAAACAGTTGCTTCACACATTCAAGACGAAATTCAACCAGCCTGTAGTACCAGCTTTCATGGTAAGCCAGATCATTGTACAAGGAACACACACACTCTCTCTCTCTCTCTCTCTCTCTCTCTCCCTCTCTCTTCCGATATATACATCTCTCTCTATCTTTCTCTCTTCCTCTGTCTGTCTCTCTCCCTCTATCTCTCTATGTCACTTGCGCTCTCTCGCTCTGTAAACACCCCTGGGATGCAGTCCTGCTCATATCTAATAGCAGTGGTGCCATCAGGGGACACAAGGGACAGCAAAAGGACACTTCTGGACATGGTCGAGTTATATGTGGCCCTGAGTCAAATAGGATCTGCCCTACTTGTCTCTATGCCAGTCCATCTCACAGTACAGTCAGATAGTTATTCAGGGCACAGCTACATTTAGCTGCAGGCTGTGACGTTTTATGTGGAGTCGAGAGATTTGATTCGCCAGTAGTATCCTTTCTACTTCGATACTATACGATACTGACATGCTGTCTGTGTCTGTCACATGGACAGCAAGCCACGAATGTCTATCATATAACATTGTCATGATTAGTGTATAAGATAAAATCTGCCCTGTAAGAGGTGGCTGTTTCTTATGACCCAAGCTGCCTCCACTGCTTCCTGTAGGTGTGGTGTGGAGGTCTGAACATCTGTCAGATAACATTGATGAGTCAGGAGGAAGTGATATGAAATCTGATCTGTAAAATGGGATCTGTTTAATATATTAAAAAAAAAAAAAAAAAAGTTTTTTGACCCAAGCTGCCTCCACTACTTCTTGCAGGTGTGGTGTGGAGGCCTGACCCTCTCCACAGGGCTCCAGGTGCCCAGTGCGGTCCGAAGTTTCCAGAAGACGGAGAACGGCATCGGCGGTTCCAGCGGCAGCCTCAACAGCATGGCCCAGTAGCCCACGCCCACCCATGAACTTGCCTTCTCCCCCCCCCCATTACCACTTCCTGTGCAAGCCACCACCCCCCACACCCTCCCCAGTATCCTGTGCACTTCCTGAAGAGAGCCACACCCATGAGTGTGGACCTTGTGAAGCATTGTGGGAAAAGGGACTGTCCGTTTCTGACGGTCCAGCAGCTCGCCTCGCCTTCATTCTGACCTGACTGGAGATTCTTTACCTTGCGTTGAGGAGGCATCCCTCTCTTCCTCAATATTTGAGAGATTTCTTCTCTGGCTCTCTGTCTGTCTTTCGGGGACATTTGCATCAGGAATGCTAGCTGCTTAATCAGGGAATAGATGAGTGCACTTTTTCTCCTCCTTTACTCGGTTTCTAGGCTGAATGCTGTTTTTTTTTTGTCTTTCTTTTTTAGGTTTTCATTTCTTATGTGTGTTCAGGCATGATACCAGTGTCCTTTACCTGCTGATACCTGTTTTATTCTACTAATATGCGTCAAGATATCAGTGTAATGGTTATGTGTGTATCTCTGAGCGTGAGTGTGTGTGTGTGTGTGTGTGTGTGTGTGTGTGTGTGTGTGTGTGTGTGTGTGTGTGTGTGTGTGTGTGTGTGTGTGTGTGTGTGTGTGTGTGTGTGTGTGTGTGCGTGTGTGTGTGTGTGTGTGTGTGTGTAGAGATGACTGGGACTATGGCTGGCTATAACCATCTATGAAATTCGAGGCATTTTTCCTTGAATTTTTACAGCCAGTTCTTAACTTATCAGAGTAACCTTGTCACCTTCAAACAAACAAAATGTTTACGCTATGTACAGAATCTGATGTGGAGAGACTTAACTGCAGAAGGCTTTTTGCACAGTGTATAATATGTAGTGCTGCTTTTTACAACCCTACTGTTGTTGCTGGTCCATTTCTGCCTCAGTTCTGCCCTCAGCCTAGACCGGGACCGGACGTGCACCTGCAGACCTGGACTCTGGACTCCGACTAGTTTTCTATGAACTGTTAGAGTAGTTGTACTCTTTTGTCATGTTCACCCTGTATACAATGTAGTCCTGCTCCCTGGGAAGAAAAAATATTAATGATTTCTGGAAGTGTCTGTCCTATCATGAAATAAATTATTTAATCAATGTTTTCACAGTTCTGTATAAATGTCAAAATGTTGTTTAAATTTAGAACTCGTCATACCAAAGATTTGTTTTCGTACATCAAATCATTGGAGAATAGCTCAACATAGTCTGTTCTCATGTCGCCATCTGGTGTTTGGACTCATTACTGCAATAAGAGTGGAACGAAAATTTCACTCAGGGGTCCTCTTGCTTGATTTGATCTAAAAATGAAGTACATTTATGATATTTCTTATCGCCCACAACTTGTGTTTCATATGCCATTAGACGAGCCTACATGTTAATAACCTGCATTTGCCGTTTAAATTGCTATCCAGGACGTTTTAGTATGAATTCGCCATGGGCCATGATTTACACAAATACATAGTTTGTTGGTCACAATAATGTGTGATTCCTGTTTTTCATCGCACAAATAAATGTCTTTTTTTTCCTGCCTCAGAATTTGGTCTTCATTTATACAGTGAAGCAACATTGAAGGTCTGATGGTTTTGTATTATCATTTCAGAGCAAAGCCTGCAGTGAATATGTCTTAATTGTCATTTGGTTTAATTATGTGAAAAAGAAGAAGCTACAAGATACCAGCCACTTACCTCCAAATGCGTATTTTATTTAATTTATTTTCATAGCCTATTCGTGGGTCAGTACATGCGTGTTTTGTTCCAACAGAATTTCAGGTTGAGTCGGTATTTTCAAACGCCTTTTACATCGTTGTTTGACTGTAGTGGCTTCCCGTAGCCTAATGTGTTTTCCAAACCAGTCAAGACCATAGACAACACGGACAGCCGTACTAGCATGTTGGTAAGCGTGTGATGATGCTGTCAGATTCGATATATTTGGCAAACTTTATAGCTGTTTTAGAACAATTGTAACATTCTGGCGTTGAAAACATGTGTTGTAGGATACAGTGAAAGAACAGCTTGTAAACACGCGAATGCTCGCTAGCAAGCTGTGCCCAACTGCCTTGCCCCATTCATAGTAATAAAACAAGTTACAATGTTGCGATTGTCTAAACCCATTGGCCATTGTATTGTTACTGTTGACAGACTATGGGCAAGTGAATACTCCACTGTATATCAAAGCTGTAAGTCCTATCCAGCGAAACATGTAACCTGGGACAGACGGATGAAAGGCCGTGGTGTGATGGATTTAGTGAAAAGGCTCGCAGCGTTTAGTGCTTCAATTCAATCAGTCTTTAATATTCCCTATATTATATAATTCCCTAATTTTATCTATTTGCCTAGCGATATTTGCAAGGACGTGTTTTTGGTCTGTTACAGCTGAAGGTGTATGCTGGCATGCGCAAGCGATGAAAATGTTTGGTACGCTTCCTCAGCACCAGGTCTGCACCCTATCTTTGAGGACCAATGCCTAGAATCAACAAGACCGCGGTTCTCGTCCTACTCATTGCAGCTAGCTCGATATTTCTGTTATTTCAGCTGTATTATTATCGACAATACGCATCAAAGGTAAGTTGGCAAAGCGGTATCAATGCAGACCCATTACCGGACACTGCAGGAATAGTATTGTGGTACACATTAAGGGTCTCTGTCATTAACACCCTCATATCTCACAGTAGTTTATTTTTTCATTCCTCAGAATGGCCTATATGTTTTTGGTGGTAAAGGTTCCTTGTCAGGCAATGATGCACAAAGGGTAAATAGAAAACTGTTATATAGTTTTAATAAAGTTGTTTTCTTTTTGTCTGTCTCTGCCTCTGTCTCTGTCTCTGTCTCTCTCTCTGTCTGTCTCTCTCCATCTGTCTGTCTGTCTACCTCACATTGGCATGTGGCATGGTGTTACACAAATAAGACAATTAAGTTGAATTGGTTAATCTATCTTTTCCAATGTGAAACTCATTATGGAATGTAATTGACAGCACCTAATAAAGAAGTTCCTTGGGTTGGTGCACAAGTACAGCCTGTCTGTTTTCCTGGTGGACTCCGTCTCGCTGGACCTGCTTTCCCAAGATGCCTTGCTGCTGAAGGAGAGCAAGCTGAAGGAACCCCACTGCATCTTCCTGTGCACCCACAGAGAGTTCACCACCTTTGCCCTGCTCGGAAACCTCTGGAAGTATGATGTAAGAACTTAATTTCTGTCAGGACCACTTTAGTCAAAATAATTTGTTAATATGCGCAAGTTGCATTTGGTGGCATGGCTCTGTTCTCGGACCCCCCCGGCTCTTTCATGTGCCGTCATTGAAAGCCTAAAAGGCAGGAAGAGCAGCAAAGATCCCCCCACAATGAATGCAGAACAGAGCAAGCATCAGTGACAACAGACATTGATTAAGTCAGATACATAACGAAGTGGAAATGGGTAGCAATGTAGCTTGGCTTGGTCAAAGCATAGCTTGACTCCGTGGCCTGCCAGAACTATCGCTATGCAATTATTGTGTTTTCTAATCTATATGTTCAAACTATCTAAAAGAAATATCTGTCTGTTTATAGATGTTCACCTTTTCTGCATGATAATAACAATACAATGTGATACCTGTTGATGTGATTTCAGGCTAGCTTGCTGGAAGCGGCCGAGGAACGGGGTATGGAGGTCCTTGAGATTCGAGGGAAGGACCCCCGGCTCGTGAGCATGGACGACCTGGCAGGAAATGACATCCCCCTCCACTTCCTGTTCAAGATGGGTTCCCGCCTAGTGCACCTGGTGGTGCTGTACGAGCGCAGCGGGAACTACCTGTGGCATGGCCCCCTCCGCCTCAAGCCCAGCGTGGACAGGAAGTTCGCCCCCTTTAGGAGGCTGGATTTTGGCCGATATGCTGGAGCATACAATAGGTATCAGTTCGAATGTGCGCATTAAGGCTGCATGATGTTGTGAAAATGTGCAATATGAGATAGCATTGCTGAATGTTGCAGTGACAGTATGAATCAATAGATAATTTTTTTTACAGGAAATATATGGTCTTAAAAGCTTTCAGCATTGTCTTCACTGGTAGTATAGATCCTATACAGTCAGCAGCCTCTGCTCTGGGGGAGGGCATCTAGGGCAGTAGAGCTGATTTTTTCATTTTAAGTTTGTTTGTTTTATTGATCCCCTGAGGGAAATTAGTTCTCTGCATTTATCCCAATTCCTGGATTAGTGAATTACACTGAAGCACACTGAGTGCACACTAACCTGGAGCAGTGGCCTCCACCCGGGGAGAAGTGCCTTGCTCAATGGCACTTCAGCCGTGGTCCAGTAGGGATCGAATTCAAGGCTGTAAGCCTAACCAGTACGCCACAGCTGCCCCAAATATATCGATATGTTGGATGTGAAATCATAAAACTGAAAGCTATAATTTGTTTCTTAAATGAGTCAAGGTTGTCAGTGTGATGATGTGTATTGTCTTGCCAGGCCTGAGCTGGCCCTAACAATGCTGGACGGGCTGGACGTTCGAATCCCACGAAACTTTTCGCAGTTTCTGAGAGAACATTCCCAGGCCCGCTTCTTAGAGTGTCCCTATAAAGAGGCTCGCGCCTTCTATCAGGTACATGCACCACACACGTGCACCCGTGCTCGTGTCTAACCTGCCACCACACACACACAGACACATGCACATGCTCACACATACACTCAAACACAAGCACAGACGCACAAACCTCACTCATCGTTCTGTAGTATCTGTACTTTAACTTGATTGATCGGTCTCTGTGATATTAGCGTTTTATTATCCCTGTACTAATCCTAGCATGTAAAGCATCTTAATTCAGATTTGTTTGTTTCATTTTACTGTCCCTGTTACATCAGTTAGGTACAGTGTAACAAAGTGTGTAACAATAACATTACATTGTACCTAGTACATTGTACATTGTACATTGTGTTAGGCTTAGTGTCAGGTATGTAAAGTGTAAGTATATAATATTATATTTTGTTACATGTAGATACTAAGGAAGCTCATTGCAGTCACATGAAGAAAAAAAATCATGTTATCCCATAATAACAAGATATTATCTCATAATTATGTGAGTTATCTCGTAATTATGACATCTCATAATTATGATATAACTATCTTGCTGTTATAGTATCATAATTTTAAAATAGTATATCATAATTATGTAATTACAAGATAATTAACTCATAATTATCACTATTAAATAATGTCTCAAAATTACGAGATAATATAATTATGTGATTACTTGATTTTCTTTTTACTCATGTGAATGCAATGAGCTTTCATAAGATACACTAAAAAAGAAACTGTAGAATAAAGGGTTACCGTTTTTAACTCAGATACAGTCTTTATCTAAGTACCCAGCCCAGCATAAATTCCCTGTCCTCTGTCATTATGACTAGTTGCCCTGAAGGATGGACTTGCCTGCAATACTAGAAGTTTCAGTTTTTATCTTTTACCTACCTAGGTGCCTTGTGCTTGTATGAGAGTGTAGGGAGTGTATGTGTCTGAAGAGTCCCTGCCCCGTGAAACGTAGCTAAGGCACATGTATCTCCTAATGTGTATGTGTGTAGTCTGTTTACTCTGTGTTTCTCTACACATCTGTTAGCGTATTATGTCCTGCTTTTGTAAGTCACTTTGGATAAAAGCATCTGCTAAGTGTAATGTAATGTAATCTTCAACCAATTTTGCCCACGGTCACTGTTGTCTAATCTTGTGTCCTGGAAGCTGTACCCGGACGATCTGTCTCCAGAGGCCATGGACTTCAGAATGAAGGCCAAGAGTCTGCTGCACCTGGCTGCGCGAACGCTTAACGAGCTCGCTGTGCCCTTCTGGCTCAGCAGTGGAACCTGCTTAGGTGAGGAAAATGCATACACACATGTGCATGCATACACGTGCATGGAGAGAGACACACACACACACACACACACACACACACATTTTACTTTTTTGTTTATGTCCACAATTTAGAATAAGCATAAGCACAAGGACACAAATTTACCAGTTGCAATAGATGCTCAAACATGATTTAGTTGTAAAATGTGCGCGCACACACAGTTTAGCTAAAAAAAAACACTTCTCTGTCAGGATGCTAACTTGCTCAGTATTTACACTAACAGTATGTGTATATTGTTGTACATTTTAGAACCTATATTCTATTTAACTCTTATCTACTGCTTCTGCTTATCTTCTGTGCATCTGTTGGTCTGCTCCGAACCACATCTCGCTGTACTTGTATAGTGACAATAAAGACTTTTATTTCTACTTCCAGCCTTCACACAGTTTGCTCATGTCTCCCTGTAGGCTGGTTCAGGCAGTGTAGTATTATTCCCTACAGTAAAGACGTGGACTTGGGAATCTGGATCAAGGACTACAGACACGACATCACACAGGCATTTCAGAAAGCAGGACTCCCCATCAAACACAAGTTTGGAAAGGTCTGGAAACATCTTCAACACAGTGCAGAATTTAGTTTTCATTGACAACAGGATATTTACTCTTCCAATGTTTTTCTTAACCCAAACAATGTGTACATTTCAGGTTGAGGACAGTCTGGAGCTTTCTTTCCAGGGCTTGGATGTCAAGTTAGACATCTTCTTTTTCTATGACGAAGGGGATATTGTGTGGAATGGAGGCACGCAGGCAAAAAGCGGCAAGAAATTCAAGTACGTTATTGTCCGTTTGTACATAATTCTTTACACCGATTCTAATACACCGATTCTAATTAACTAACTCTGCAGCAAGGTAGAGGAGCTGCACTGTACAGGTAGAATCAGACAGTACATGTTATTGGATTGTAGTTTTTGAAGCCAGTTTGGCCACCTGTGTTTTGATTTTAAAGAAGTTTATGCTAAAGAAAAGTCATGTTGGGCAGTGGTGGCCTAGCGGCTAAGGCATCGGACCTGTGACCGCAAGGATCGCAGGTTCGAATCCCAAGTCGCCAGTAGTGCCACTGAGGTACCCTGAGCATGGTACCGTCCCCACTCACTGCTCCCCGGGCGCCGTTGTCATGGCTGCCCCCTGCTCACATGTGTGATGGGTTAAATGCAGAGGTTAAATTTCGTTGTGTGCACTGTGTGCTGTGCTGTGCCGTGTGATCACAATGACAGAAATGGGTGACTTTCACTTGACTTTCATGTTGTGGCCCATGTAAATGCGACATGTTCTGTGCAAAATACAAACATTATGATGCTCACATTATGATCGCTACGTATACACCAGTTCTTTGTCTTGAGATTAAGCTCCTGATCATACTGAATGAAATGGACAAAAAAAGTTTTTAAAAAGTATTTGTAGAATTGACACTGCCTTTTGGCTTTTGCGATCCATTCAAGGTCTGGTCGTCTGTGCTATAAATTGCCATTTAATGATGACACCTCTCCTGGTCCACACATTCTGATGACTCTGACTGTTGTCCCCTGGGACAGGTATGTGTTCCCCAGGTTTCAGCTGTGCTGGACAGAGCTGCTGGAGCTGAAGGTCCGGGTGCCGTGTCAGACTCTGGACTACGTGCAGGCCAACTACGGCCCCGACTGGAACGTTCCGGTAAAGGCCTGGGACTGGAAGAGCTCTCCGCCCAATGTGCAGGAGAATGGAGCGTGGCCCGTGCGCGAGTGGGACGAGGTCATCCAGGTGTACTGAGAACTGCGAACTCTCTATTGCTGGCAATAGATGTAATGTACAAAACACTACGAGCATCTGGTTTGTTTGGCCCGTTTGGCTGCTATGGTAACGATGGACAATACATTATCTGTGAAGGAGCCTCTCTATTTAACAAACTGTTGCTGTAATCTTTTTTCAAACCATGACAAGGTTGTCATCATGTCAAACAGCAGTCTTGAAATGCCTCAAAACTAGACAGTCAAACAACAGCTGTTCTCACTATATTGCGCTTCATGCTGTATTACCTCAGACAGGAGTGGAAAATCACAGACTGCACTAAAGGTCTTTACCTGTGGAGGAACTCTTTGTGTCAGTTCAGCATTACTAAAATTATTTTGGCTGCCCTCAGTAGAAGGCACGGTCATAACAACAATTAAAAAAGCTGATGGCAAGACGCTTGTAACTGCAAATGTACAGTAAGTATTACCTTTTATTTCAACTGAAAATGTCTCCCTTTTTTGTATGTCTAAGTCTAAACACTGTAGTTGTGTCATATTTAATTATGACTGGCGTGATTTTTAAAAAGTGTATGATAAAAGAACTGTGTAAAGTAATAAATAATTGCAGTTTCAGTGAATTCTGCGAGCCAGGAGACTGATGTGGGAATGCCTGCACATACTGTGCCATCAGTACTATGGGACTGAATGCTGATCTGTGAGGCCCTGAAGAGTTATGTGTAATGTTCAAAGTCAAGAAGGAAATATAGATTACGTCCCAATTTAACTTTCGTATGACTTGATTTCTTTATTGCACTGTCTTTTCATTTTTTTTGCGTTGTTTAGAGGACAGAACTATAGTGCGAAAGAGGTGTTGGATTTAATACTTTTTCTGTTTGTGCTGTCTCAATCATTTCTGTGATAAGGCTGTGCAAGGCAGCCATCTAGTGTTATATAAACTTAAGAATTTGACTGATGAGAATATGATTTGAATTTCTAAACACGTTTTTGTTGTGTGCTACCGTTGCACGTTAGCCCCTTTCATCGTAGGTATTATGTTTTTTGCTTACAGACACATGCTAGCATGTCTTTTATACTGTATTAGAAATAAATAGCAGAGAACTTGGGCACAGACAGAAAACAAAGAGAGGAAAGAGTCTTTGCTTGCGTTCTATGTTCTGTTTACTTTCGACCACACCCTGCTTCACAAATATAAAGACAGTCTACGCTGCTTTCTCATACACTCTTACCTCCTACCCTTATTTTGCAATTAAAGGTCACTGTTGTTTGTGCCAATAAAGGGAATGTTCTCTTTTTTTTTTTCATCAGAGGAGCAGTCGATAGTTGTTTGAAATGTCAAAAGCGGACAAATTTCTTCTTACAATTTAAATTGCACAGAGTCATATTTAACCTATTTTGTGTTTTTTCACTGAGTGGCAGTAGTTTTAATGATAGCAGTAGGGATGTGTGGGATTTTTGTATCTGCCATTAACTAGTAACAGAAAGTATTACATAATGCAATAAAGAAAATGTAAATGTGTAAAAAATTCTTTGTAAAAAATATTAAAGATTGTGCTTTAAGTTTAATCCTTTTTTTTACTTTTTGTAACTTTATTTTCCAAGAAATCAATTATGCGTTTTAATCACATACTTTTTAGCATGCCACTTTTGCAATCACAGAATATTAGATAGGTTGTTTGGGTTTAGTGATTACTGCCTGTTCAGAGTCCAGAGGTAGGGGTCAGTGTGTTTAAAGGGCATTAACAGATTACCTATCACTCTGAATACAGAGACAACTCGTGTAGGGAAAGTGCTTATTGCACCTAATGAGAGTGTGTGGGACATGAATTTGTTCTTTTAACTCAAAAGCCGAAGCACCTCTCGAAACATCCAGGTGTACTGGCATTAACAGATTAACTATCACTCTGAATCCAAACAACTCGTGTAGGGAAAGTGCTTATTGCACCTAATGAGTGTGTGAGGTACATGAGTTTGTTCTTTTAACTCAAAAGCCGAAGCACCTCTCAAAACATGCCTTGACAAGTAGGAAAATGTGCAGCTTGAACAGTCAACCCCTCATCCCTCCATGTCTCAGCCAAAGCTTATAGTACCAAAAGTCTATTTTTACAAGTTCCCAAGTGTGGTTTTTAGTTCCGTTTTGCAGTTTACAATTTACCATCATTAGTGTTTCACAGAGCTAGTGTGTAAGTCCATCTGAGAGTGCTTTGTTAAATGAGAGGAAATGAGAGCTTGCTGGCACACATCTGATAGTTTAACCCTCCCTCTAGTTGCACAATAGGGGCAGTAACATCTAAAAGAAAAAGAAGAAACATAATCCAGCATTGTGCAATATTCCGGCAAGTTCCACCTTCCTGATTGGCTGCTCCCAGTTAATCCCACCCCAGATCACATGCGTGCTGACTGACTGACTAACCGACTGGAGCCTGGCTTCTGTTCAAGGTCCTCTGCCCTTCCTTTCCCACTTCCTTTCCCACTTCTCCTGGCTGTCAGTAAACCGGTATGCGTCTGCTGTTGTTGCTCGTGCTGCTGTGTCTAACCACGTGTGGCGATGGAGGAAAGGTGCTGGTGTGGCCCGGGGAGTTTAGCCACTGGCTTAACATGAAAATCATCCTGGACGGCCTCGTTGACCGGGGCCACACCGTCACTGTCATTACACACACTGCCACGCCAAGTGTCGTGACCAAGTCCTCCAGGTTCAACGTTGAGGTTTTAGAGGTTCCGTACACCAGGGAGGACCTGAACAAACACTTTGATGACATGCTGAGCTACTGGATGTATGACATGCCTAATGACAGCTTCCTGGGAGCATCCCTGAAGATCAAAGAGATGATTGACAAGGGTGCGGCACAGAATCATATACTCTGCAGGTCCTTGTTCT
Source organism: Coilia nasus (assembly GCA_027475355.1). Taxonomy (NCBI): domain Eukaryota; kingdom Metazoa; phylum Chordata; class Actinopteri; order Clupeiformes; family Engraulidae; genus Coilia; species Coilia nasus. Next base: position 22,269,150 of record CM050209.1, read on the forward strand.
CAAATCAGGCTGTCATGGAGAGGCTGCAAAGGGAGGGGTATGAGGTTGTGCTCCTGGATCCTATGGCCATGTGTGGCGACCTGCTGGCCCAGACACTGGATGTGCCCTTCGTGTTGACACTCCGCTTCAGCTTTGGCAGTGCCATTGAGAGACAGTGTGGGCAGCTGCCCACTCCCCCTTCCTACGTGCCAGGGGTTGGCTTTGTGTACACAGACAAGATGAGTTTCGCACAGCGCCTGAAAAATTTCCTGTTCTATTTATCTCAAGACATCATGCTCCACATTGTGATGAAGCTTAGATGGGACCCAATTTATACTGAACTGGCAGGTGAGTCTCAGAAAATTTAAAGGCACAAAAATATCTAAATGAAAGGTCAGAAATAGACTTTCACAGGGTATTGGATTATTTGTCCACTGACCATGTGCTCTCCTCACTGGAAAAGCTCCCCAGACTCCTTTATTACCCTTGCACAGAACATTCAGAATGCCCTTTTCCCACATGAACTCACTATGATGCTAAGAGGGACAAAGCACTTGTCATCAACCTATTATTAGATTAGTGAATAGACTTGTTTGTTATAAACTCAGGGCACTAAGTCAGTTGACCTGTGCTTGTGTTATAGCATATTGTACATTTTATAGATCTTTCATATTTGTACCCTTCAAATCAGCATGAATTCTTTCATTTCTTAACAACCTGGGCCAGTATTCACGGAGTGAAACATCAGTTACTGATGCTGTTACCTTTGGCCACACATGCTAGTCTTTGGCCACGCCTCTGAGCATTACACAGTTTGAGAAGGTGAATGAAGTTCATGTCGCTCAGGAACAACTTCGCCGTCGTAATTTCGCACCATGTTGAACTCAACAAAAGCGCATGGCAGCCCAATATTTTTTTACATCATATATTTTCTATTCGTGGGTCTGCTTTGCGTTGACGGTGGCAAAGTTTTAATTTTGCCCGGAGAGTATAGCCACTGGCACAATATGGGGATGATTGTGGATAAACTTGCAGGAAGGAATCACAGTATTACAGTGTTGGTCAACTCAGCGTCGCCCTCCGTGAAGTCATTTCAGAACGATCGTGTAAACTTTACAATTTTTCAGGTGCCTTTAGAAAAACATGAAGTGAACGAAATGTGGCATGAATTCGTTGATCTATGGATGTACCATGCCCATACTGCGTCTAAAATACAGATGTTTTTTAAAACCATAGCCGTAATGGAACGCGTCGCTTCTCATAACTTCATAATATGTGATGGATTTATGCGTAACGAGGAGCTTATAGATACATTGAAAAAGTCAGATTTCGACGTGATTCTGAGTGACCCTATGATGCCCTGTAGTGATGTCTTGGCAGAAACACTGGATGTACCGTTCATACTGTCTTTAAGGCTTACCTTTGGCTATGTGTTTGAGAGAGAATGCGGTCAACTGCCAACACCTCCGTCATATGTACCTGCTGTACCCGCGCAGTTCACAGACCGCATGGACTTTGTGGAGAGGTTGCAGAATTTTCTGATTTACGGACTTCATACTGCCTTCTTTTATCTGCACTCTAAGCTGTCCGTAAATAAATACCTTAGTGAAATCAGAGGTAGGGTTTTAATAGTTTCTTTTTCATTTATTGTGTGCTTAAAGGTGCCGCCAGGCTGCTTTTGTTTATTTTTGTAATTATCTGCACGTTTTAACTAATAATAATAATAATAATAATAATAATAATATGTGATTATATTTAATCTATTCTGATTTATGGTTTTTGTAACTTGAAGAACTGGTGGAAAACACAATGGTTACACTGCATACTACATGCATTTTCTTAGGTAAACCAACAGAACTTTGTGATGTCCTCAGCAAAGCTGACATTTGGTTGATCCGGACCTATTGGGATTTCGAGTACCCCCGACCTCTTCTCCCTAATTTCAAATTCGTTGGAGGTCTGCACTGCAAACCTGCAAAACCTCTTCCAGATGTGAGATCAAGTTCTTCTTTCTATGTGTGCACTTTTGTTGGTTTGACAGAAAGACCATGTGAGATAGTTACATAGATTTGTAAATTTGACTCCTGTGTTTCATGAAATGTACTCTGACTCTTCAGCAGATCATGCAGCTCTCTTCCTCAGCTGTTTTCATACTGTCTGTGTATTCTTCCTCAGGACATGGAGGAGTTTGTCCAAAGCTCTGGGGATGATGGTGTTGTGGTGTTCTCACTGGGATCCATGATCAAAAACCTCACCATGGAAAGGGCAAATACTATCGCCTCTGCACTTGGACAAATACCACAAAAGGTCAATGGATATTTAATGTTTATTTCATACATCTTTCACATTGATTTTCCACCATATTTGAATGCTGTGATTTGAAGGCATCAAAGTTACTAGCCTACTTAAAAACAATCACAGAGATGATATTAGACCACATGAGATCACTCATATGTCGATGTGTGTGATGTCTACGGGGTTTCTGTAGGTGTTATGGAGGTACAGTGGCGTGAGACCAGAGACATTGGCCCCCAATACAAGACTTTATGACTGGCTTCCCCAGAATGATCTTCTTGGTAAAATCTCAGTGTACACTTCCTATGAAGAACTAACGGCAATTGTTTGAATTGATGGGACAGTTTTGTTAATCTGTCCACCATGTTGTTCTTTTACAAAGGTCATCCAAAGACCAAAGCCTTCATTACCCACGGTGGCACCAATGGGATCTATGAGGCTATCTATCACGGAGTGCCCATGGTGGGTATCCCTCTGTTCGCCGACCAGCCTGACAATCTGAACCACATGTCGACAAAAGGAGCAGCTGTCAGCCTGCATTTCAACAACATGGAAAGCAAAGATCTGGTGGATGCCCTCAACACAGTGATAAACGACCCATCGTAAGTAACTGCTTGAAGTTGTTTCATTTTTCTTATTGCACTGACTTTAGGTAAATCGACCTATTACGCGGTCACTACTAGAAAGTTGCTTTATAAAAAAAATAAAGTAAACAAAACATTGTGTTGTGTAATTGTGGGTTTAAAGGTTGAAGGCGTAGCATGTTAGCAGAAGTGTTTGGTAATGAAATATACATTTCCAGTTCGACCCTTCACCTCTGAATTGTCTAGGAAGTGTTGCAGTGTGTGGCAACTATCCTCTCTCTTTTGGTGCCCACCACTGCAAATAAAGCCACACTATATACCTTACGCCCACAGGCTTCCCACCTCTCTATTTTTGTTCTTTTGGTTTAGAAATGCTTTGATAAATGCTGTCGGTTGCTGAGCAAGTGGTCTAATGCAAATGTGTCAATATGGATAAGCCTACTGAGTCTTGTTCTATTATACTCCAGGTATATGGTCTAATGCAATTGTGTCAATAATGTCTAAGCCCACTGAGTCAATTCAATTCAATTCAAAGTTGCTTTATTAGCATGACTGTGGAAATGCAGTGTTGCCAAAGCATAAAGAACAATAGAACATCTCGTCCATTTGCAAAATAACATTATAACAATAAGCGTAACAATAAAAGTTAACAATAACTGATACAACAATGTTGTCAATCTTGTCGTACTCCAGGTATAAGGAGAGCATCATGAGGCTCTCCAGGATTCACCACGACCAGCCCATGAAGCCGCTGGACGAGGCCGTGTTCTGGATCGAGTTTGTTATGCGCAACAAGGGGGCCAAGCACCTGCGGGTGCAGGCCCACAACCTCAGCTGGTACCAGTACCACTGTCTCGATGTCTTCGCATTTCTGCTCACCATAGTGGGACTGTTCGTTTTTGTCGTGGTGAAGTCGTGTTGCTTCTGCTTCCGGAGGTGCTGTGGGAAAAGTCTCCTCAAAAAGAAAACGGAGTGAAATTATGTTTGTTGTTTGCTTGTTGAATTTCATTATGGTAAAAAAAACTATGCACTGTGGGTGAGTACCTCTGTGTTGGATTGTCTCCAACAGTCAATTATGCCAATAAGGGGGTGTGGAAGGGACTATACTTTTGCATAATTTTATGATCAGTTTTCAGATTATTATATCTGAAGGTGTATTTGTATGATATCAAACTGATGTCTGTGGAAGCAGATAGTGGTCTTAATCGGCATTAACATTTACATTGGCAAGCCAGTGACAGTCAAATTTATGTATGTACAAAAATATATCATGGAACTAATTTTGTTCTGGCAATGGTAAAATATACTTGAAACATTTAAATGTGTGTGTGTGTGTGTGTGTGTGTGTGTGTGTATGCGTGTGTGTGTGTGTGTGTGTGTGTGTGTGTGTGTGTGTGTGTGTGTGTGAGGATACCTGTGTACCTTGACCCATGCTGTTTTAACAACATGGTTACTTGTTATACATGGTTTAAGTGCTTCTTGCAAACATGTGATTTTGACTTGTTTTGATGTAATCTTTCTGAAGATGCAATTGTTTTTAAGATGTTTTATAGTTTTTAAACAACATTAATGATTTGTCCCATTCTCATATCAACACTTGACTCTGCATTAAATTGAAATATTCATCTCATCAACACCAGACTTGTGTGACTTGTGCGATAACTCAAAACAAACCCTCTGGACATCAGACACTTCACTGATATTCTTGATATTGAGCTTGAACTGACTATCAGCATGTGGCAAACCACTCCACAGATAACGATACAGAGTAACTGTCCTGAAAAACTGATACATGCATGTCTATGCTGACATCCCACAATGTACCGAGGGCACACTCTCAGAAATATGGGGACAGTAGGGGTACAAATCTGTATCTTAAGGTACAATACGTATTAATGTACCAAGAAAGGCTAATATTTGGACCTTAAGGTACCGATGTGTACCTATTCAGCTCTGGAGAAGGTACAAACTAGTTGAAAAACAGTGGTTAAAAGGTACAATTATGTGCCTTAGGGTACTGCCGGTGTGACAAGCCTTTGTACCCCTAAAAGTACAATTCTGTACCTTCTTTTCTGAGAGTGCACTTACAAACGTTTTATTGCACGCTTTGCTTTAACTCCATTCTTCAAACTGTGTAATCTAGGCCTGTTACATGCTTACTACTAAAATGTGGGCTATGTTAGCCCAAATTTCAAATCTGCACAGAACATGCAGCCACTGTGCATGGATAATTCTACCTTAAGAAGGTCTTGCATATTCATACCTGGACATTTGTCTTTGGAAATACATGTAGCCAAATAAGTTATTGGGGGAAAAGTTCTGCATATTCATTCAAGTAGGTAGGACGGAGCATCCCATGAATGGCATGGATAAAGAAAGGAAGGTAGTTTACATTGCATGTTTATGGTACTACAATGTATCCCATATTCCGTTTGCAAGCGTTTGCAGTTGTTGTGACATGTGTGAATGACATCGGCAATATGAGAATCCAGAATTCCAGCTTGAATGGCTGAGATTATTTGATTTCATTGTCATAATTCCTTCTTGCCAAGTTTGTATTGTTTCTTTCAGAGCCATTTCTATGGCTCTGGTTTCTTTGCGCCACATCTGTCCCTGCGTCACAATAGAATTGAGCCCTAAGCGTCATCACTATCGCGGTATCTTTATCTTTGTTCTTTATTCAGTGCCCACGTCGAGGAGGGACCTGTTCGGGAATTCGAGGCAGATGGAGGACAGCATGTAGGGAAGGGTCTGTCCCCCCGCCCTAAAGCTACCATGGACACCTCTGGTGGGTTGAAATGTCTACAGCTGTTACAATTGTATTGGCTAAACGGTTAGTTAAGTAGCGTCATGCATATAGTTCTGGGGCTGCGCGTACAGTAGCAACTTTAACTTGCTGTATTTTTTCACCAGGGAATGACTAATAATTTTGATCAAGATTTGTAAATGTTTACGCCTAAAACAACCACTATAATTTTAAAGATGACTCAAAGCAGTGGGATCCGTACCAGACATCCCACAGACGTGACTTCGTTTACAGACCCAACACGTCAAAGCCAGTGTACGGGTAGGTAGCCTACGTGTTTTTTTGTTTTTTTTTAAAGTAGCTTCAACAAGATTCAGGAATAATTGATAGCCCTACACTTCACCGTATGTTTTTTTTCTTCCTAATCCTAAGCACGCAAACTGCAAGCTCCTACCGAAAACCATATGTACCCGTCGTGTCACCCGAACCTGTGGGTGCAAGTGAATATGGTGCAGAGTTCGACTGGAAACCAGTGTGTAAACCTGAGTGCATACGAACTGGCTCATCCTCTGGCACCAGAAGAAACAACCCCCACCCGACAGAGGTCTGAAGGCATTCCGAGCATGACAGCATGTTTTCACACCTGCCTAAGACTTTTGCACAGTACTGCAGGTGACAACCCTACTCTAACATAACCTGTGCATGCTGCTTCCGACAGGAATTCCTGGTATGGCGACTGCCTAGAGGGTTAAGGCAGCTGTCTGATGGAGCGCCTGCAACAGACTTCCCCACAGAGCAGCAGATTGCCAAGGCTCTCTCTGCCCAGTACCGCTCCACATACAGCACAAACTACCTGGGCCTCCCTCAAGGTACATCATAGAGGTGGTGGTGTGTGTGCAAACCATAAGGGAAGAAATATTATGGTGTCTCTTTTTATTTATGTGACAGAAGATGTGAAAGTTTAAGACCCAGTACATTGAAAACTGTAACTGGCTTGGTAATGTGAAATGTGTTAGTAAACTGTTTCTGAAAAGATGCAGAAAACTCCTAAGCTCATTTACTGACTTGCTTCTTTGTGAGTGAGAGTTAGTCATGAGCTCATGTTCAATACAGCAGTACAACATCTGTCACATTGCATGAAAAAAAAAAATGTAGCATTGAATGGGTACTGCCTCAGTACTGCTTTTACCAGACACCCTTACAGCATCCAAGCACAGAAAGTACTGCCTATGTCTTCACCACTTTCAGACCTAGCTTTACAAGTGAGATAGATTTAATGGACTTATAAGACTTATAACGCAACTTGGAGAGAAATGTAGACTGGTTAACACCATAAGGAGAAGGAGAAGATAGATAACACATTAGTTATATTAGTTATAGATAACACGTTAGTTATTACATTAATAAACATTAAAACAGGGAGCAACATTCATATTTGCTACAAGTTTACCAGGTGCTTCGAGGTGATATTATTTTGACTTTACTGAGTTATTAGAAAGGCAAATCCTTTCCTCTTAATTTGATCATTGTGATCACTTAAAACAGTTATGTAGCCATTTTGTGATCACTTAAAACAGTTATGTAGCCATTTTGTGATCACTTAAAACAGTTATGTAGGCATTTTGTGATCACTTAAAACAGTTATGTAGGCATTTTGTACCAGCTTTACTGACAACACAGAACAAAAAGTTGCTCATGAAATAAAGGTCTGTAACAGTGTTTCCATTTTCAGGTGTACAGCCTCCCACCAAGCTAAAACCCCTGGCCTTGGAGAAGGCTCCTCCTTACACCCTTAACACGGAGATGCGCATCAATTACCGCAAGCCCCCCACGAAGCTGGAGCTCCAGGGCAACACAACCCGTTATGGATGCAACACGCAACATGGAGTTGCCCCGAAAGGAATAGGTAAGCCAGGGGTACAGACTCATCCGCATGGCTTGTGGAAGTTCTGCCCACTTTAGCTGCCCTGTTTGTTTGTTTTTTTTGCGAGCTGGACATAGGCCTAACAGCATCGACATAACAGCACAGGTACATAGGTGTGGGCCAGTGGTGGACTGGCCCTTAAGGTAATGGACCCGGAGGGTCGCAGGTTTCAATCCACCAACTGCCAGAAGTGTCACTGAGGTACCCTGAGTACCCAGTATTGTCCCCACGCATTGCTGCCCGGGTGCTGTTGTCATTGCTGCTCCCTGCTCGCGTGTGTGATGAGTTACATGCAGAGGTTACATTTTGTTGTGTGCACTGTGTGCTGTGGTGTGTTGTGTAGTCACAATGACAAATGGGAAACCACTTTCCCTTTCTGTACCTTCGCTCTCAGTCCCTGCAGTGGTTCACGGCCACATCAGGAATCAAGAGAAGGTGAAACAGCTGACCACTTATGACATACACTTTGGGGGAAAGACCACTGACATCTCAGCAATACTGAGATCTCTTCAGCCACACGAGTTGAGCCAGCTCTATAAACATCTTTCTCCGCAAGGTGAGCTTTGAGTAATTTCACTAAACTTTTTTCATGCAAAGGGATCAAAAGGGATTTAATTTACTGCAATTCTTTGGATAATAAATATGCAGAAAATACATGAATAACTCAGTTGAGAGTTTCTTGCGCTGTTTCTGTTTCACAGATAAGAAAGCTGTGGAGGAATTTCTGGCCATGACCTCCAGCCCGGTCCCCCAGGTGAATAAGAGGAGATCACACACGCCATTACGGGCTACCGAAGGGCCAGAGTGGATATCCTCCTGGACAGGCCCCATGTGAACGTCGCATGGTTCTTCATTCTAAAGAGGAATTATGGCCGAGGCAACATGGGCAATCTAGTGCATTTGTAGGTGTTTGTTAATAAACAGACATGCATATACACATGCTACATGCAACTGCTGTCTTCACACAAAAAAGAAAGGCAGAAAGGCAGAAAGAAAGGGGGAGGAAGTTGGCAAAGAAATGGAGAAATAAATAAATTAATACCAACCAATGCCCTGTAAAATGAAAAAAATTATTGGTTTAATAACGTGAAATATATCAGAAAACTGACTGAAAAGCAATATTTGCTCAATAGATACTTTTAACTTAAATCTTTAAACCAAGAATCTCACACAAGAATAAGACACTGTTTTTTCATATATTTTATTTCAGAAAAAGGAATCATATCAGAAAGGTAGAAGGAAATACACCTCATATATGTGGAGACATAAAAGTGTTTTTGCTGGGATACTGCTGTGCAACAGGTCTTAAAACAGAAGGTGGCTGAAATAAGTACAAAGCCCTTCTGCTGAGAACTAATGTCAGTTCAGCATAAATGTTGTTTAACATTCAAGTAGAAAACTATGGTTAATATATTTTTTATTTGTGTTTTCTGTTTTTTAATTGATGCATGTAAAAAAATTAACCCTTAAACATTCATATGAAATAATTGAAAATGTGTGTATGCTCTTCTCTTTCATAATGGTCTACTCGTCATCTTCACGTCCTTTCATTATACGCCACGAGTTCAGAACTTCCACATACTGGACCTTAGACACTCTAAAGGCATTACAAACATCTGTAGTATCTAAACATTTCACTTCTAAGCCAGACTCCACACTCTGCTCCATGTATCCACAATCTCAGCTGTTTTCTGAAATGAATTAAAGGGTTTGAAAAATGTAGTGGTAAATTGCTAAAAAATTCACATTATACTACCACCAAAACCACAACAGATACAACTGCAGCATCAAACATGCTTGTAGGTCCTCGTGGCAGAAAGAAAGAAGAGAGAGGCTGGTGTTTAAGTACACTGCGTTCCCTAAATGAAGGCTGAAATACCCTTGGTCTGCATCACCCTCACAATGCCAGCAGTCTCAGCAGCCACTGTAGGGAGAGGAAGAGGTAGAGGCCATTGTGGGTCACACTTTATTTTACTGTCCCTGTTACATTAATTAGGTACAGTGTAACAAAGTGTGCAACAATATGTAACATTATGTACTTACACTATACCCAGGGTTAGTGTTCAGTATGTACAATGTAAGTATAATTGCATATATTTGCAAATTGTTGTTACATGTAGACACGCTAAAAAGGAACTGTAACATAAAGTGTTACTCCACTGAGTTACATCTGCAGAATTCTAGTGACAGTTTACAGTCATGGCATAGTGACTAAGATTCCAACTGTATTAATGTAATGTTCACAATCATCAGATAATAGTTGGAAAGTACAATATGATGTCAGCGTATCATGGGAAACAGAGAAGCCATTGTTTCAGTCCCTTGATTGTAAATAAAGACAGGATAGCACAGTATTGTACAACAAATACTGTACAAATATATAGCTGCAGATATTATTGTTGTTGTTGTTGTTGCTGTTGTTATTATTATTATCATTATTATCATTATTATTATTATTATTAATAATAATAATTATTATTATTATTATCATTATTATTAAAACTTGACTACTGTTATTTTCACCACACCTAATCATTGTGAGAGTTAAGGTCAGAGCTAGAACACATGCTAGTATGAAGGTACACTTACAGTGTTAATCCCATGTTGTTTTAGCTCAGGAGTCGCAGATTCGAACAGTTCTGAGGAGACACAATAGCATCATCATAAGCTTTGGTCACAAGTCTTTGAAAGTACTTAACATTCAAACTCGGCTTTAAGCCATACCACTAAACTGCACAATGATAAACAATGATGCTTAGTGACAGGCAACCTAGATTCAGCAGTGTCACATATTCCAAATCACTTGGTTCTACCTGTGCACTTAACACAGGTGTACAGGTGAATACAGGTAATTCACTCTTCTACCTGACTGAAGTGTGGTAATTAGAGTCAGCTGATTTAGTCAATGACTGGAGCAAATATTTGGTACTGGATTGTAGCTTTAAAAGACAATTTGCACTAGCCTGGGCCTGCCCCTACTGCCTGTGATGCTGCCTGAAATTTCACGCCAATTAAAAACGAATGCTACGCATTTGTCATCAGAATCAGTGGTCTGACTGGTTGTAGCTCTGTCTGATACTAAACAGCGGCATTTGACAGAAGACCGCTGATCCTGCCTCTGAGAACTTTCTGTCTATGGGATCTTTGGCAGACCAAGCTCTGTCTACGAGATTGGTGCGACAGCCCGGTTAAGACTGCCCATCACTGATAAAAAGAGCAATCCAGTCCAGGCAGTCTAGTGAGGAGAACGGCTAGGCTGGCTCACCGGACAGTCCTCTCAGCCTGGTGACACAGGAGACGAAGCCATGGAAAGGAAGATGGAGCTTCCCAGAGCCAAAGCGTTCCCAAAGCACCTTCACCACCTCACTTTCACACTTCAGTCCTGGGGAACAGAGACAGAGACATGTGGCTACTAACACTTTATTTTACATTCCTTTTTTTAGTGCATCTATGACTACATGTAACAACATGTAATGTGTACTATGTATACAATATGTACTTACACTGTACATACCTAATACTAACCCTAATCCTAACCTTTACCCTAAACCTATGGACCAGTGAAAGTACATAATGTTATATGTTGTTCCAAACTTTTTACAGTGTACTATATGATTTAGACACACTTGTGACCAGGACAGTACAATAAAGTGTAACCGGCATGTGTACTGGTAGCATAAAGAAGAGTTGATGGTGCAGTTACATGGTCTGGCAACTATAGTGATACTGATACTAATACTAATACTAACTCTAATCCTAACCCTTAGGCCTATGGACCAGGTCTGGCAACTATAGTGAAAACTGCTGTGCCTTTAAGATCTTGTTCCACCTTTTGAATTTTACCTTAAGAATACAGTAGTGTTGCCACCTGTCCCGGTTTTACCGGATTGTCTGGGTTTTTAATGGTCTGTCCCGTGGAAAAAATATATTCTCCTGGGACACTGACACTCGGGTCGCTGCTTATAAGCAAAAAGGTTGAATGGGTTGCCGAAATGTCCAGGTTTTTTGTCAGACATAGGTGGCAGGCTCATCATAAATGGGACATGAATGAACATTCACATTGTCTGTCGTATATATATTGTGACCCATGGGTACACACCTGATTCCTTCAGGGCTGCAGTCAGCTCAAAGGGACTCATAGTTCCGGATGAGTCCTCGTCATGATGGAAAAAGGTTGACTGAGCGAGGAGGAAAACGTTATTGACATGTGAATGTTACCCACTGCCCTATAACATGTTACACAATCTCTAATATGTCTTCTCAATAACAGCTTCTTGATTAAAAAAAACAATGAACATCTTACTTGTAGGTTTCGCAGTGATGTCACAAGCTTCAGAGCCTGGGTGCGATCCAGCCTGGCCCTTCCTCCTGTCTGCAGATTGTTGTTAATTGTTTATTGCTTATTGTTTGTCGATGTTTATGCATACATAAGAAACAGAAGAGACAGAACCAGAGCCAGTGGTAGACATGTGGGAAGGATACTTCTTCTCCCAGAACCAGCTGTCGGCAAGTCTCAAGAGGAAGATGGTAGTCCTTCTCCAACACTAGGAGAGAGAAATATTTCTTTGAGTTAAGTTAAAGTTCCTCTACAATATAGAGGATGTAAGGTTTTTACTGGTTATGGGTTATTTATTATAATCAAGAATGTAAAAATGTAAGTAAAAATGTAAAGCTACGAGATGAGGCTGGCTGAAGACCAATGTATTCATGCAGGTGGCTGACACACCAACAGGGCATGCTTTCTCCCCCTTGTGGTCAAATATGTTAAGACACTGATCACAGACCCTCATCATGGATTATGTTCACACCTGAATTCACAAGCCCCATAAACGCAGCAGCATCCAGTCTGTCATCCTGAAAAAAAGGACAGTTATACTATTGTCTTACATTTGTCTTATGTGTCTTCCAAAGTCTTGTCTTATGTATTCATCCAAATGTAAAGAAACAATGTAAGGAAGATCAGATTTTGTATGGCACTTTTAATCATGCGAATTGCTGTTTCAGTGTTGTGCTTTTTAATCAGATTGAAGCCTTACAGAGACATCCTCCTTATCGAACCAGTTATTCACTCTCATTTGGTCCTCAGGCAGAGGGGGGTTTGACATTACATACTTTAAAACACACACACACACACACACACACACACACACACACACACACACACAGAAAGAAAGTTTAGTAATAAGTAAGAAATAATGAGATGAGCATAATAAGTATGTGTTTTTGAGATCATATTGAAAGTGATACAGACAACAGTGCTTCATAATGACAGATGCACTCACTCTCAAGAAGTCAGTGGAGCAGGTGAACTCTTCGTGTCTGTAACAAGGGTAAGAATATAACATTTATATTGCACTTGACACCACTTGACAGCTTTTACTGTGGTTTAATCCCTATTTCTACAGCTTAGCCTGCTCACACACACACACACAGCAAACCCACAACACAACAAACCCACAAACACACACCCAAACACAAACACTCACACACAAACACACACACACACACACAAACACATGCTCTGACACCTCCAGACATCACTGACCCCTGTTCCTCTTCTCCACTCACTCCAGTGTGTTGCCAGTCTTGGCGTAGATGCGGAGGAAGAAATCTCCAGGGATGTTGGGCTTGTAGGTGGATGGCACGAGGACGTAGTTCCCCGGCTCCAGGTTTAACCTCTTGTACACGCCCCGCACGGCCTCGTACTTCCCAGAGCGACTCACTGGCTTCCGGGACGTGAAGAACGTCTCATTCAGACAACCAACTCTGTTCTGGAACTATCCGAATGCCACACACGCAAAGCAGCGGAAACCAAGAAACAGTCTTAGCTCAAAAGGAAAAATACATTACAAAATGTAACAGTAACATTCTGAGGGGTGCGTGTTACATCACATGTATTTCAGAGTTCTTAGAGTAACTCACCTTAGGTGGAATCTGTAGAGAATAACAGGGAAAGACAAAGGAAATTAAGGTCATAAGAGAAAAAGACAACATTTCTTCAGGCAATTACGCTGTAGCTGTATGCTCCACAAATGGATAGGGATGGGAATTAATAAGATTTTTGCGATTCGGATTCCATTTAGGATTCTGCTTAATGATTCGGTTCTTTAACGATTCTCTTATCGATTCTCATTTGAAAAAAAAGAGAACAAACAGGTTGATTAGCGTCACCTTTGTTTAGTTTACAGTTTTTGCCCATTGCTTAAACACATTTTGCAAAATTTGGCTCGCTGTGCCAAAACTCTACACCCAAGCACATAGGACACAACACTTGGAAATACAGTTTTTCTCAATTGTTTACACACAATTCCTTGTACTTCAGACACAATGACCACAACATGTAACTCATGCACCAACCCCATTAACCGATTCTGCTAAACTATGAACACAATTCCTGCTTTGCACTGAAATTGCAGTTCTAAAACACACTTTTTTCAAAACACTATAGACAATTCTCTGCGTTTGGCACAATTTTCATGACAGAAATCTCTTGTTTTCACAAGGAACACACAGTGATTCAAAATTCTAAAGTCAATTGCCCTATTATGTACACTGACTCATCACATCGGCAAACACCTGTCACACAGCTTTACAATTAGCTATCAGAGCTTTGGAACAGGCAGAGCCACAGCTAGAGGAGTGAGAGTAAGAGGAGGAGGACACAGACGAGGTTTGCATATCTCTCTCCATATTTACGTATCTCTCTCCATATTCTACAATCCTCAACACAATTGAGGATTTTTTTTGACTGGAGATGAAAGTGTATGACCAAAATCCACAAATGCGTGTACCCTTTCTCTAAGCTATGGAAGACGCATGTGGAAATATAGCAATTGATGCTTTTCATGGATGGATTCGCTGCTAGGCCAGGAAAACATTGCATGTGATGTGGATGAGGTGCTGTGGCCACACAAAAACAGAAGAAAGGATGCAGCATAATTTTTTTTTGCAACTGTATAGGCTACAGTAAATTCTTCTGTTCTATTGTATGTAGACCACTGTAGGTGCAGTTTTGTGTTGATTGGGATCCACAGTGTGTACACTGTTTTTGTGGGAAAATATATATTTGTAACAATGTATATGTGCGTTCTGAGTATAAAAACTCTAAAATATAAAAATTCTAAAATATAGCACACCTATGTATGTACTGTCTGTAGCAAGTGTAACACTGAACAAAAAAAGGCCTAAATCATTATGATGAATGGAGAAGAAGTGTTTTCCATTTATAATATAATGTTTTACATTAAGCACATCAGGGTTCAACTGGTTGTTATAAATGTCTATTCATATGATGGTTTGTGTTTGTCATTTGACAACAAAATAGCATTTTGAGAAAAAAAAAACATTGTTTTGAATGCAAAGTTTCATTTTGCAGGAGAAGTGAGTGGTTTTGCCCATTGTGTGTGTGTTTTTTGATTTGTGTGTAGAGTTCTGAGAGTATGAGGCATGCTTTCAGGAAATGTGTTTAAACAATTGAGAAAAACTGTAAACCATTCACATCTATGTCAAATTGAAACTCTGCAATCAAAACCTAACAATCCTTTGTCAAAATGTCACTCTGGTGACAAAATTGCACACACTTGCATCTTATGAAAACACTGTCACATCAGCAGCAACACACTAGTCTACTTTATATGAAACACTTCAGTCTTTTGTTTTTATTCAGTTCTGCAGAAGGCATGTCTTCGCAACTACAAAAAAAATGAAATACTCAATAATGTACATTACAGTAGTCTACTTTACAGTGCAGTAAATTCATTTAAAGCAAAAACAACAACAAAAAACAACCACAATCAGAAATGGCAACCTGGTCCGCCAAGTGGACAGACAACTCTTTCAACGTGTCTTAACCTAGGGTTTTCCAGGTGGTCAACCAATGTTATTTGCATGTTATCACACATTTGTCTTCTCTGTCCATGCTTTCCTCCACTGAGCCATTGTTTTGTTAGCCATTGTTTGAGTGGTTCAAAAAATGTGGGAAAGATTTATTTTAGTGTGTAAAAAAAAACTTTAACTGAGGCCTTTTTGTAGCTGGCTGATTGGTGGCCAATTTTGTAAGTAAGTATTTTCTGGTGTGTGTCTGAGTGTTGTGTGTTTTGTATGTTTTTTGTATTTTGAATAGATGTGTTTTGCCACTGATACATCTGTATTTCATTTTTGAATGAAGTGTCTTATGTGTGAAATAGTGTGTAGTGTGCTGGAGCAAGTATGTTGCAAAAAGGAGCAAGTGTGTTGCAGAATTGCAACTAAAGTGTAAAGTGTTTAAGGTATGGTTACACTGTGTTTAAGGCATGGTAACACAACTTCAAGTTATGTTACTTTG
>CM050209.1:22290000-22367500 GCA_027475355.1 Coilia nasus
CAATGCCTCCAGTGAAGTCCTCCATCCCCTCTGAGATGTTACCCCCCTTCAGACTGCTGTAGAATCCCATCAACCTCCACAGACACAACCATACAGTCATTTGTAGAGCAAGCACAAACACTTGGAAACAGATATGTTAATGATGAAATGAAAATATTTCACAACCATCAAATCACAGAATTTAATCACAATAAATGCACACACAGATGTGCGCGCACACACACACACACACACACACTGTTTATAGACAAGGCACACACATACACACACACACACACACTGATTATAGACAAGGCACACATACACACACATTCACTCACACACACACACACCCACACACACACTGTTTATAGACAAGGCACACACATACACACACGCACACACACACACTGATTATAGACAAGGCACACATACACACACATTCACTCACACACACACACACACCCCCACCCCCACACACACACTGTTTATAGACAAAGCACACACACACACGCTTGTCCCAGGCCTTACTTTGCATAAGCTTTCTCCACAAGGGCGCTCCAGAATTCGTTTTTGCTGCGGGAGTAACTGAAGAGCAGCCGGCCACTGCGAACTGGCAGCCTATCATCCACCACCACCTCCACCCACTCCCCATACTGCCAGAACTATAGGTGCGCGATACAGGAGAAAGAAAGATAAAGAACAGAGCACAGATAAATAGAGTGATACAGACCAAAACATGGGAAGATAAAAAGAAGATGGACAAATTTACTGTGTATTTATATGTTATGTTTCTGTTTGTATTTGTTTGACTGATTGATTGTTTTTTGACTGAATGTTGTCACAGTATTATTGATTATTGTGTTTTATCTGTTTTTCACCTCTATGTAGCTCTGTGGTACGTCTTTACAAATGTTATTGTATAAGCTATACCTGTTGCTCTGCTCTTATTTACGTTCATGTCTGAATAGTTTGTATGTACTGTACTAGCTTATTCCCAGTGTCCACACTTATAGGCTATTTAAAGTTTTACGTTTTGCCCATTAGTTGCTACAAATTGGGAAAATAAACAAAAAACTTCTATGAGGTCGTATTTAGGGACTTAGAGAGCATGTCTTCACCAGCCCACAGCAAAGTGGGCTGTGTGTGTGTGTGTGTGTGTGTGTGTGTGTGTGTGTGTGTATGTGTGTGCACGTGTGCGTGCATGTGTGTTCATGTGTGCATGCATGTGTGTGTGTGTGTGTGTGTGTGTTGGGAGATGACACTTTTCTCATTAGCTGTTATCATGTTTGTTATTCAATCCCCCACTAATGTCCTTATATCTATCTTAGACTTTCCCACCTCCTCACCCAAGTCTGGTCATGTTGCATACTGATTACTGTGACAATGTTTACCAAAGACAGTTTTAAACATTTCAAGATGTCAGCTCACAGAAACTTTCCATGTTCCATATCTCATTCTTAATTACTCTTTAATTACTTTTAAAGAAAACAACCATCTTACCCTTCTGGCTCCTCGTATAAGAAACCGCATTTTAATTGGGCTTATCAATAATCACGTCAAATGCCAGGTGATTCGTCTGATAAAGAGATCTGAGTTGGTGCATGTTACAGCAGATTAGGTTTATTAGAAGGTTCTTACACGGAAATGGAAGATTCCAGCGTATGCCTCAGTCAGACTCTGCTCAGATGGGACGACCTTCACAAAGAGTTGAGGGTGCATTGTAAGGCAGGAGAGCGCTGCTAGGAGCCAGCAGTTACCTGTGGAAAGAGCAATATTAAAATCATAGTCACACATACACACACACACACGTGAACACACATACACACATGGACACATATACATACACACATACACACACGTGGATGCATACATACACATACATAGACACATGCACAAAGGCACACACACACACACACACACACACACACACACACACACACACACACACATACATACACGCACAAACACACACTGTTTATAGACAAGGCATCACACAGGTCAAAGCCAGATCATCTGTGGTCATGTGTTGCAAGGACAAAACGGCCTGTGGGGACTTCTACATTTTACATTACATTTCTCAAACTTTCTGTAAATGAGTCTCGCCCAGGCTACTATCTTCACACTCTGCAAGTGTCTTATGTCAATACTGTTTGTTATTTACTCATCAGTATTCCAAGAATAAAAAGTGCTTTGGGTTTTTTTTTAATCAAATTTGTCAACGCTTCCAAAACACACACCCTCCAGACACCCTCTTTACACTACAAATGAATTGGCCTTGGCTGCTTTGCCTTCCAAATTTGTAATAGTTATGAGCACAAACTAAAAAATAGAAAAGACAGCTAACTGAACTGGAATGGATGGGTGCTAATTACATAACATGCCTGTCCCTTTTCCCCCTGCAAGTCCAGTCAAGTTAGTCCACACAACCTCTAAGAAACAGATACTGAGGGAAGCTTTTCACGACAGGGAGAGGGAGGGGAAGAAGGGGAGAGAAGAGGGGGGAGAGAAGAGAGGGAACCTATCCAGATGTTCCCCAAATTACCTCCCTGTGGGAGCTTCTGGAGATTTCTCAAACACTACTACAGTACGCATAGCAAGAGTAGGAACATTTAAACGGGGTAGCATAATTAAACACAGACTTACCCAGCTGACCCTGACAGATATCCGTGGTGCCAATGGTGTCCTCCACAAACACAGCATTGTCACAAATCTCCTGCAGGAGCACAAGAGCAAATAGGTAGTCGCTAAATGTGATAACTAACCACTAACTATTTGTATTGTCCAAATAATAGCATTTAAAAACTAACAAAAAACAGACTTAAAAACAGAAACTTCCCAGCAACTTCCCTCTCGACCTTCAAAAAGCTTGTGAAGACCCTTCTTTTCCGAGACTGCTTAACAAAACCAAATTCTACTAACCATCTCTTTACATAGGTACCTTCGATGTTCTCTACACATCTGTTTGCTATTATGTCCTCCTTTTGTAAGTCGCTTTGGATAAAAGCGTCTGCTAAGTGTAATGTAATGTAATGTAAAAGAAATGAAGAGATCTATCTGCGGTATACAGAGCCACTTTTATTGACTGTTATTTTCAACAGGAAAAAAATATAATATCCAAATACATGAATGCAGATTTGGGTTATGGCCCAGACACACGTGTTTTCCCCGTAACGTTATTTTAATGCAACACTGCATTACTTTTGTTTAGTTTAATGTTAAAAGAGAATAATTTACAGTATGACCAAATATGGCTTTTTAGGGACCGATAAATAAAATATAGAGCATATAACAATTCTAGAAACGACTTCTTCTCTCATAAACCATACCTTTGGTCGTAGCCATGCAACTGCATTTTCAGGTTTAGGATCCTCAGGCATGCCAATAGATTTCTGTTCAGCAGGAAAGGTGGGGTCACAGAACAGACAGCCGGACTTCATGGAGGCATCTTTAAGAGAACTGTAATCCTGATCTTTAAACTTCACAGGGTTCTCAAAGGACCCAAGCTGAAATTTGCTGTTAGCCATTTAGAAAAAAAATAGAACCAAAAAAATACAGGCTGTAAAGCAAGCACCGACTTTAAGATGTTCCTCTGGGCTGACAGTGAACCATATGAACAAGACCGTGTTTATATAGTCGTCCTCATCTCCTCCCCTTTTGAGTGAAACACTAGGACACCAGTTGACTGGCCAATCCCGCAAGTTGAGCTGACTGCCTGTCTCACCAATTCTTTGAAGTGAAATTTACGGTTCATTCTCAGAAAAAATTGTTGCCAACAAAAGAATGTGTAAAAACCTCACTCGTGCCCTGACATGAATGTGCTTCTGTGAAAAATCACACAAGAAAATAAGATTGAATATTGAATATCTGTTTGAAAGTTAGAGCTTATTACTTAAACCTCAGGTTACACAACTCTTTTCTTTGTGTTCTTTGATGGGAATGCTGACTTGGTGGTGAAAATTGAGGTTTTGAGGATGTTTTCTACAAATGAACTGTCATAACTCAACAGCAACTGGGACAGTCATCTGGCATTAACTGTTCAGATGCACTAAAGGAGTGTATCAAAGTAGCCATCTTCCAGTAATGCTTGAAGACTTCACTTCAAGACTTCAAGACCTTTATTGTCATTGTACAGTTGCCTGTCCAACAAAAGTAAACGTTGCACTTTGAATTTAAAGGATGACAACTTATAATTTTTTCATTGGTACATTAATCATAATAATTTAATCCATTACAGCACATTACATTGCAGGTATTTGCAGTTATTTGAGTGAATGTGGTGCTATACAAAAAAAAACCTCCTGGAGCAGGCCTACGCTAGCCTAGTAAACCTGCCCCTCGTAATTTAATTTTATGACATGGAGTACAAGGGGGCTGGTTTACCAGGCTAGGCCTACGCAGGAAACTGACATCATAAACTGGACATATGGGACATGGTGAAAAGCAGCTTGAACAATTTGAAACTAAAGGAAGATTCTTGTTTTTTTAAAAACAGGCTTGTGTGTGTGTTTGTGTGTGTGCGGGCATGTGCATGCGTGTTCAGAGGAGAAGTTGTAGTCAACAGAATTGAAAACAAAGTTCAAGTACAACTCCAGCAAAAAATAGTCAGTATGTGTGATGATGGTTTGCCATGTGTGAACTAAGTGTGTTTCGGCTGCATGTTAATCTCTGCACTTGCAGACAGTACATCTGTAAACAGAAGCTCTGTTATGTCTACCATCAAAGATTATGCAGCACTGACAACGTCATTCTTGTCTGAGCCAATCGTATTTGAGAATTCCTGCACGTTGTGGCCTGGTCGTGTGCTTGTTTTACACTCAGGTTGTGACTACGCATCTTCGACCACCAAATAGACGTTTCCACTGTATCAGATGTAGTAATACATACAAAGATATTTTTTCTTTTCCCTTTTGTTATTTTGAATAAGACCAAGAAAGGGCCGCTCTGAAAAAGTATCAGAACGCGTCCTCCGAAAGTCTGCGCCAAGAAGACAACCCGGGGAAAAATGGCGGTCGACAGACGAGACGAAAAAGGTATGTAGCTATCTTGCAATGCTAGGAACGTCGGTTGTTTGTGTACAGTGTTGTTATGCGGTAATTTGCGTCGCATTGAGATATCGTGATTTTATAGTTGGCAGACAATTTAGTTGGTAGTTCATACTGAATAAATTAGTCAATCAATTGGGGTCAGTTCGCGAATCACAACAATAACGCCGCTCTGGATATCTGGCTATCGCTAGTTGCCCACAAATTAGCCAGGTCCTGGGCCAAGTGAATGGCATGCTGCCTTGCTAATTTAGTAATGCTAGCTAGCCGATAGATTAGGGTGGCTAGGTCAGATAACGCACTGGACTAGCTTATCTCAGAGTCGCATGTCGTCATGATTATTAAGACGATATTGAGGGAGTCGGTAACGGGTTTTAATGGAAAGTTCAACTGCGTGGATAGAGTCGTGAATGGAGCCAGCCTGGAGTTATTGTGCTTTCTTTGTTGGTGAGCAGCGTCCTTCGTTAGCTTGCTATTCTTAGCGAAATGATTGCTCGATTGTTTTTTTCCAGTATGAGCAGATCAGACGTTTGCTGTTCAATAATAATTGACGCTTTCCAGAGTGGCCTCTACATTTAGGTTACTGTGTAGTAGATACCGTTAGGTAACACCAATCAAAAGAAAAGTATCAGTTTCAATTGCTAGCTGGTCAACTAGCATAAGTAAACAAAGACTCACCGACCAGCTCTGACCTGCAAGTCTGTGTTTGTTAATAACATTTTTTTTTGAATATTTTCAGATGGAGAACTCAATGTTCTTGAAGATATCCTTACTGAAGCACCCGACCAAGACGACGAACTGTACAATCCAGAGAGTGAGCATGATATCAGCGTGAAAAAAGGTAGAACATTTATTCCTTGTTTTGAATGACCACTAAACTAGAATCAGAAAATCTTCTGAATTTGTTGTCAACAGTGAGGAAGTGTACATAGATTTTGGATACATGTCTTTGTTGATGGGAACATGATTAATATATATTTATTTATTCTTGTTTAAGTAATATTTCACTTAAGTTTTCTTGAAATTTCTACTGTTTACACCCCAATTTCTTCGTCTGCACAACTTTGAATACTTTAATGTGACTGTTAAAAATGTTGTGTATTATGTTACATAACGTTACATATTAGAAAAAATGGTTCTTTATCCGTTCTAGGATCTAAAAGGAAGAGCACCAGAGGGGGTGGACAGGAGCCCAAGCGGATGAGGTCCTCTGGACATTCCACCAGGCAGCTCATGAAAAGGGGAGCCCCGTCCAGTGGGGCCAATGGGAAGAAACTGTCAAACCCCAGGGGCAGACACATGCCTGAGGACTTCTACGACGACCGAAAGAACCACGGGGTGAGAGGAGGCCCCTCCAGAGCACAACCGTCAAAAGGCCACAGCGACAAGCCCCTCACTCGAAGCAGAGATGCACAGAGAAGGATCAAGCCTCTCATGCCCGAGTTGTCAGAGGTAGGGAGCCTCGGTGGTGAATGAAAGGCGTCCTGTCTTAAAATGGGTAATGTTGGTCTTGGTGTTGTGGTGCAGGAGAACGCCTAAGATAATAGATGAAAGCATGGTGACAGATAAATAACGCTTGTACAGTAATACCTTGAGATACCAGTTTAATCCATTCTGTAAAAGAGCTTGCATGTCAATCAGCTCGTATGTCAAAAAAATATAGTGTAATTAGAAACTGTAAAAATGACGCATAAACACGGACAACAAACGAGGTGCGTCTTTACTGTACAGGTAACATGCGAGAAAAAACGAGAAGGTCGTTGTACTGATGCTTTACTCGTGCGCCAACTAGCGGCAGCTTCCCTAAGCACGATTCGTATCTCAGAAATTAACCCGCATATCAGTCAAAAAAATGGCCCGAGCTACCACTCGCATCTCAAAAAACATGTATGTTAAGCTACTCGTATCTCGCGGTATCACTGTAGTGTGAAATCTAAACGTCTTGTTTTTTGTTTAGAAGCTACGGCGCACCAGTGAGGAGAGCGTGGGTCAGGTTAGCCGTTCTTCGAAGGACGGCGCTCACTCGGAGGAGTATGCCTCCGACCAGGAGTCAGGAACCTCGGCAGCCTCGTCCGAGGGCCAGCGCTCCGATCTGGAGGAGGAGGTAGAGGAGGAAGAGGAGGTTATGGAAGAAGAGGAGGAGGAGGAAGAAGAGGGAGAGAAGGGTGTTGAGGAGGAAGAGGAGGAGGAGGAAGAAGAAGAGGTGGAAGAGGAGGGTGAGGAGGAAGAGTACGAGCTGGAAGACGGCGATCAGCGGGAGGAGGCGGAGCAGAACGACTACGACACGCGTAGCGAGGCCAGCGACTCCCGCTCCGACTCGGTCTCCTTCTCAGACGGCGAGTCTGTCCGGTCCGGATCAGGCTCCGAGGCCTCAGGTAAAATGGCCCACAAAGATTTTTTTTAAAGAAGATAAGCTAGTGGTGCAGAAGGGAAGGAAAAGCGTACACGTTCCTATATACAAGTTGGAACTGGATTTGAATTGGTTTTAAAATTGCAACCACTGTAATTTGTAAAGATAGCGTGACTGAGAGATTTTCAATACAATATGCTCATCCTATCTGTGGATTGAAGTATCATGGCCATGATTATTGTGAAGCAGGCCGTTGGAAGTTTTATATTTTCATGAAGTCTGAGTTGGTTGAGGGTCAAGGCTAAAGGAGGTGCAGGCAGACGCAGATCTCTAAGGTGTAGTGGTAGCGTGTACTCAAGCAGTCTTTTGTACACAGTTTAAGCTCTAAAATCTAACGTAAGGGACGTGTCTTCCCATTCACTGTTCAGATGAGGAAAGAAAGCAGAAGAAACACGCTAGAGGGATATCTCCAATCGTTTTTGATAGAAGTGGAAGCTCAGCTTCAGAATCATATGCAGGTATTAAAAAAATACTCCCCCTCGACCCCCCTCTACAGATTCAACCTGTACCGCATTTTTTTTTTAATCTGAGATTAGGTGATGGTCATTGATTTAATCAATTTGATGTTATCAGCTGCTGTACGACGCCGTAAACTAACCTGCTTTTGCCGTCTCTGATGCGTCTGTAGGGGGAAAGCCTGTAATCTCAGCCACTGAGCTATTCTGAATTTATAATGGCTTTCAACGTGTCTGGTGTTCTGTAAACAGATATATGGCTGTAGAGAACCAGTGACCTCGTGAATGCAATACTCAGCAGTCTGTTACGAACACGGGCTGCTGAGCAAACGAGCAAAGTCGTGGTTTTGGCAAGGTCACCCCTCGCAAACGCGCATCAGTGGCAAAGCAGGTCAGGTCACTCTGCTGCTTTCTCTGCGCAGGCAGCATGTGAATCGTGCGGCTGGCAGCCACACACAGAGGCCATCTCCAGACAGCACCTGACCGCTGAACTGGACCCCAGCCTTGTCCGGTCCAGATCTGGGGCCGGTGTTGGCTGCTGTCTGGTGCCTCTGTGCTGATCAGCATTTCAGACTCCCACTGACCAACCACTGTGGACCAGAGGGGGGAAGGGGGGTGGGGATCGGGTAACCCCTCAGTGGCTCACCCACACACCCCTCCCTCTGGGGCCCAAAGGCGGTGTAGTAGACAGTAGTGGACAGGCTGCGTCCCCATACATTTGGGTCACCCACTGTAGAATGCAGGTCTAGCCATGTTCTCACAGTCAGTGATGTTCTGGAATTCTGATCTACCTTCATGCTCATTTTGAGTTGCCACATTGATTAAATGGTTGAGTAAGTGTGTGTCCTGTCAAACGTTTTTATTATTTTTTTTTTTTTAAGTTCTAGCTAGCGCACATGTCATTTTGCCATTGAAATTTTATACGTGCATCTGTTTGATTTGTAGGTTCAGAGAAGAAGCGTGAAAAGCTTCCATCCTCTGTCCGTGCTGTTCGAAAAGGTAACGTGAGGTGGCTGTAAACCACCTGTTAATTGAGTAAAGATATGCACTAAATGAAGCTTTGTATTCACTTTCCTTGTCAAAGATGTCAGTGTATTTTTTGTGCCTTTCATCATACTGTCTTCCATTGATTTGTTTAGATCAGACAAGCAAGCTGAAATACGTCATTCGAGATGCCAGGTTCTTCCTGATCAAAAGCAACAACCATGAGAATGTTTCTCTGGCAAAAGCAAAGGTTAGTTGTGGTGCCACTTGTCAATTTACAAATGATGGGTTGTGCAGCCATACATTCCGAGGATTTTATTGGGTTTGTCATTTTGTGATTGATTACATTACATTACATTACACTTAGCTGACACTCTTATCCAGAGCGACTTACAGATATTTACAGGGTTTTAGTTACAGTCCCTGGAGCAGTGTGGGATTAGATGAATTGCTCAAGGGCATCTCAACCATGGGTAGGGTGGGATTCGAAACGGCCACTTTCCAATTGCAAGACCAACTCTCTAACCACTAGGCCACAGCTGCCCTTTGATTTTGATGTGTTTTGTGTTCCAGGGCGTGTGGTCCACACTACCCGTCAACGAGAAAAAGCTGAACGCCGCCTTCCGATCTGCCAGGAGTGTCATCCTCATCTTCTCCGTTAGGGAGAGTGGAAAGTTTCAAGGTACACAGCTGTCACCTCGTCCCACCCTTTAAACTCAGGAGCACAGATATGTTTAGAGCTGGAGTTCAGTTGTTTGGTGAGTGGTGCTGTTCTAACGGCTGCGCATGACTCGAATGTGCTCTGTGCAGGTTTCGCCCGTCTCTGCTCTGAGTCACATCACGGAGGTTCTCCCATCCACTGGGTTCTGCCAGCAGGCATGAATGCCAAGATGCTGGGCGGAGTCTTCAAGATCGACTGGATCTGCAGGTGTTCTGTCAAATACAAAGCTATGTGTTCTATCAGTGGTTGTAGTGGTGGTGTACTCTGATCTGATCGGATCTGAATCTGTTCTTTTGCAGGCGCGAGTTGCCCTTCACCAAAACGGCCCACCTGTCCAACCCCTGGAACGAGCACAAGCCAGTAAAGATCGGACGTGACGGACAGGTGTGTACATTTTGAACAGTCTCATCCATTAAACATTGCTCTTGCTGCATTGCAAGGAAAAACTTGAGGATGCTATATAAAACATTAGGGAGAGAACTCCATTCCCAGTGCTAAAATTCAGATGCTGCTAGTCCTCTCTGCCTTGTATATGTACATCAGCATTCACCTTTTCTATTGCTTCCCTGCACAGGAGATCGAGGCAGAGTGTGGGACCCAGCTGTGCATGCTGTTCCCGCCCGACGAGAGCATTGACTTGTATCAAGTTATTCACAAATTGCGCCACAAGAGGAGGATGCACTCGGAGTCGCGCTCCCGGGGCCGACTGCCCCACCGCGAGCCCGCCCCGCGCGACCTGGGAAGGTTAGAAATGTTCTTTGGACCACTAGCGCTCTTGCCTGTCGCCGTGACGTGATGCGGTGTGACGCGATGGCGGGCAGGAGCCAGTCGAGCTTCTCGCACTTCCTCATCGTCAAAAAGGTCCCCTCATCCTCACGCCGTCGGCGAAGAGGCAAAATAATTTAAAAAAAGGCCCTCTATCTCTCTCTCTCTCTCTACCTCTACCCCCCTTCTCCTACCTGCCCCCATGCACCAGCTATCCTCAGAGGGGAGGGGGCAAGCCGCACGGACCAGCGGGTCCCCCCTCTCCATGAGACGGGCATGGTGGAGGCACGCGGCTCTGAACTTCAGGGCTCTCCGCTGTCGTTGGTGGTGGTGGTGATATTGAAAAGTGTGTTAGCAGATGTCTGTATTGTGTATTTGTAGATGCATAACATTGATAGCAAGACAGTAACTTTCACACCTGTAATCATAGCAAAGCAAAGTCAGGACAAACTTAATCATTTAAGCCAAGCAACTGTGTAAGTAATTCAGCCTGCTAGATGAGTACTCTTCTATTTTGCCTTAAATTTGTTGCCAAAGCCCTTTTTCTTTCAGGAATGTCCAAGGGGGATAATCCTAAGCATAGAGGGGGACTCTTTGTAAAGGAGCCATACTATTGTAAACAGAAGATGGCCCATCCCGTTGAGGGGCAGAAAGCTTGATGTGTTATAAAATGGAGGAAAAAAAAGAGTAATGCTTTCAAGAGGAGCATTTTGGCCGGACTTTTCTTTACCACAAAAAAAAAAAGATTTCAGTCACGTGTCATTAGATGCAATTGCAACATAACCCCGTGGTGCAGTATAGCAGCAGATAAAAGAGATAGAAGAAAGCAGAGGGAGGAGGAGAAGGAGAGGGGGAGGGATCCTCTGCGTTGCTGGAGAGCGCTAGGAGAGTGTGGAGGAGGAGGGAAGCCAGTAGAGGGAGCCGTGCGACGCTAGCTGTGTCTCTTGTGCCACTTCCTCTTGCCTTTTGGTTCCAACTTCCTGTCTGTGCAGTGCCTGTGGACTCAGCTGATGTCAGGGACCGGTCCCTGTAGCCCACCTGCAATGTATGAACTCTTACAACCACTGTGGTCAGAGGAGGCCATTTTAAAAGAGATGGGTTTTTTTTGTTTTTTTCTTTTTTTTTGTCTTTTCTAAGAGTTTCCTGGAGCAGCTGTTGGTGTAATAGCATGAAAAAAGATGAAAAGAGAGAGAGGAAAAAAGAGTTCATCTGACGGAGATCTCTTGAACTGAAAAAAAAAAGTTGGTCTTTTCAAGCACCTTTTCTGTCCCACAGTCAAGGAAAAAAAAAGGTGTAAGGATTTTGGTTTGGTTGGCAGTTGATGTACCGCCTGTGGTCACCACTCCCCACACACAAAAAGCCCCCCCACCCTCTTTTCAGAAAAAAAAAAATGGACTGAGGATATGTCAAGAGATCCCCTTTCCCCCTTTTCCTGCACCCTTTCATTTTAAGTCTACTCCCCTCCTCCCCTTTCCTGATCCAGCCTCTTCCATCCCCCTGGTAGGTAGCCAGAGGAATGCATTCCTGTTCTCCTGGGTTTAAAGGACTGAGTTTTGAAGTGAGGTAGACCTGTGGTCACACACACACACAAGCCCCTTTCTTCTGTGTCTCGGTTTGATGCCCTGCAAGGACTGCAGAAAGCCACGATCACAATGGGGGGAGGCTTTG
Source organism: Coilia nasus (assembly GCA_027475355.1). Lineage (NCBI taxonomy): Eukaryota > Metazoa > Chordata > Actinopteri > Clupeiformes > Engraulidae > Coilia > Coilia nasus. The sequence continues at coordinate 22,302,028 of CM050209.1, forward strand.
GTGGGCAGATAACCGGTTTGTTTGTTCCAATGGAGCTCGTCATGTCTGGTTGATATCTCCCTTTCCCAAAAAAAAGGACTGCACCATTTCCAATGGGTTTCCCCATGTGTATGTGGCGGTAGACCGCTTAAGAATAACATGGACTATTTTATGAACATTTTCTATCATAAATATTTGCCAACGTTTAACGGTCACAAAAAAAATCTACAAGAAAGCGGTATGTTAAAATTTTAACCAGCTTTTCTCATTCTCTGTAGACATTGTTCTTTTATACTCTAAGCTTTTTGGTTGGCTTTGTTGTGTTTGTCCTATGGGCTAAGAACCACTGCATAGTTCTGAGATTTCTAAGGTATTGTTCAAGCGTAATATAGTGAAGGTATATGTTGGTGTTCATAGCTTAAGTATTGTTGAAGAACAAATCAGTGTGTTATAGAAAATCCATTTGTCCATTACTTACCTGCAGAGTTCACAAAAAATTGCACACTGAATCTGAGCCCTTTGTGGTTTGAACATGTTTGACATTCTGTAAATTCCCCACAAATTGGAAGACAGAGTTAGTGTATTGGGCTTGAAGTATATATATGTGTTTTTCCACCAAGAGCATACTCAGTAGTTACTTAAAACACCATTAAAAGTAGAAGTAATAGAGAGGTTTGATTACATCCATTAACTACAACCCTGTCTAAAAGTACTTCTGCAAAGTGGTTGCCCCAGAGGAGCTAGGCCACAACATACAGAGCTAGATTTAAAAGATAAGCTGACCATGAATCATCTCTAAGAAGTTGTATGTGTGCGTGAAACAGATCAGTTTGTAATAACCTGTATGTGATGTGTAATTCATTGTGAGTGGAGTGTGTGTCTTAATTGTTCACCTGATTCGTGTAGGCGTCGCCCAGAAGAGTATGACATTCACAACAGGAAACGGCCCAGGATTGACTATCCACCAGAGTTTCCTCAAAGACCAGGTTATTATCCCAAGTTTATGATTGACCGCACAGCCCTCGGTGTCAAACGAAGGTGTTTTGGCGAAGGTGGCAGCCGCCATTGTGTCACTATCATGTTCATGTGATGTTGCAATTGTATGATAAAACATGTATGTGTTGAGGTTAATATGGCATCTGTAATTGTTACAGGAGATATCACTGAAAAATTGTGAAATTGTTGTCTGTTATGCTTTATTTGTCATACCTGTATTTTGTTAAGCATTGTTGAGTTAAGACGGCAGTTGTGCATAGCAGATGTGTAGAGATAACTCCTTGCCTTATCTGTCTATCGGTTGGTGACAGTTATCTGTTTCCTACTGATGTGGTTCTCAATTTTGGTTTGGTGGTTGCGTTTATGTTCTTTTTTTTTTGTTTTTACCCTCCTTTTCTCACATTGTCCATTGGTAAATTGTGCAAACTGCTTCTCTCTAATATTTATGCAGGCTTCATGCAAGATCCACGCAATCCACCAGTGGATAGGTATAAACCCGTTTGTTACATCACATTAACTACAACTTGCTATATATTTTTTTTATTTGTGCTAACATTGCCTTTTTTCTCTTCTTTTTTTTTTCCCTTTTTCTTACATTTTTCCACCTTTCTCTGCAGACGTTTTTCTGGAGTCAGACGGGATGTGTTTCTTAATGGGGTCAGTTACTTCCTTAAACCTTCACCGTTTTGCTGATGTTTTCAGCTGCACTCTGTCTGGCCAGACTTCCTCAAAATGGACATTTAGTTGACTTGTAGAGCTGTTGGTTTTAACACTTTGGTTTAAACACTGTATGAAGTGCATTAGCTATGTCCATGCAGCACCAACTGTTTCTCACGGCTGTGCTCTACATAATCTCACAAGCATCATGCTTATGTGTTTGTACTTGGTCTTCTTCGCAGTCTTACAATGACTACATGAGGGAATTTCACCACAACATTGGGCCTCCCCCTCCTTGGCAGGGAATGGTATGTACCACTGAAGCATGTTTACTAATCATTAATCAATTAAATAATTACGTGGACATTGGCCTAGCCATGATGGTGGTTCTCTTTATATGAAGGGGGACCCCTGTATCTCTTACATTGTGGTGCCATTCATTGTTTTCTCACAGGCACCATACCCTGGCATGGAGCAACCTCCACACCACCCCTACTATCAGCACCATGCACCCCCACCCCAGGCCCACCCACCCTACTCGGGGCACCACCCCCTGCCCCATGACGCTCGCTTCCGGGAGAAACGGGTGGTGCGCTCCTCCTTCTCCAGCCTGGTAAATGACTCCAATTCTTCCAGTGGCAGATGGTCAGTTAAAGCAACACCAAGTAGTTGATTTTTTTTCCCAACCTTAAAGAAATTTTGTTTCAGTGGTTTTGAAATTGTTTCAGTGGTTCATGAACTGGTAACAGGGTGAACGCCTCTTCTGAATTCACTCTGCAGCCCTCAATGGGCTATAACTGCACTATGCAAGCTTGCAAATGTGGGCTGCCGATCTGTAGTGCGAATGAGGCACGAGAAAGACAATTCCGCTTCTAACCTGCAGGGTGACCGAAGACGAAAAGTGCTTTAGTGTTGCTTTAGGTCAGGTCAATATTTCCACTGTTGTGGCCCGGTGCCAACGCCAGTTGCATTTCTATTGTTACTTTTGGGGCTTTCGCATGCCTTATTTTGCCCACCTGTTTCTCTGTCGTCAACCAGGGCCAGCTGGTGCTTTAGGCAGAGTGGTTCTGAGTCAGTTGTGAAAATGATCAGCACTAAAGTTGGTCACTCGCTAGCAAATTACCTTAATGCTTCAGAAAATATGGAGAATTATTGAAGATCAGAAAGTTCTTAAAAGATTTACATAATGAATGAATAAATCCCTTTTGCTTAGTAAGGCTTTTCTAAAGTGGAAGACTTTTTAAGAAATGACTTGACGATTATATGCGTGTCCCATCTTAATGTAATGCTGGTTTCTCTGCAGCACGACTATGACATGCGCGTGGACGACTTCTTGCGGCGTACCCAGGCCGTTGTGAGCAGCAGACGGAGTCGCCCTCGTGAGCGTGACCGTCAGCGGGAGCGCGAAAGGCCACGGGATGCGCGGCGAGACCGCGAGAGGGAGCGCGGACGCGAGCGCGACCGGGAGAGAGACCGCATGAGGGAGCGGGACCGAGAGAAGGAGCGAGGGCGATACCGCAGATGAAGAGGCCAAAGCAGTGGCAAACCTAAACCCCCCCCCCCCCTTTTTTTTCCAGTGCTCAGTATTCTTTCTTCTCTTGTTTTTCTTTTGAAAGTCAACAAAATCCATAACTGTACTTAAATTAATTAAAAAATCATTTACAAAGTCATTTTATTTTCAGTTTAGCGTGTCGTGCATGCACTGTATAAGCCCTGAATTTTTTTTTTTCAGTTTACCCCCCTTTTTTTATTGCTGAAAGGCCTCATCATGTAAATTTTTTTTTTTGTACTTGTGTATATGTACATAATTAACCCCCTTGAATACATCAACTTGTTCCTTGCCTTTGCTTTACTGTATGGTTCTCGTATGAAGAAAAGTTTGGTATCCTGCACTTGCCACGGTGTCTCTGTGTTATGTGTAATATTGTGTACATGATGCAAGCTAAAAGGAGCGTTGTACTGTACTAATGGAAATGACAGTGTTGTAGCAGTCACAGCTTTTTTTTTAGCTTCTGTTTAAAGCTTTTATGTGGGTGGATTGTAAAACGAATATCATCCCACCTTTGTCCCTGAGTCTCCATTCACTGCTGAATGACTCAATGTCCTGAAGAGTGTAGGCTACAGTTGCGCTGTGAAGACCTCTGTGGTGAAAACAGGGTTGTATCTTTTATTGATGCTTTTTGTACACAAAAAATAAAACGAAAGGCATTTACATGTTGTGTTATTTTTCAAATGATTCCTGTACCCATTAAATTTAGTTTTAAGTTACGTGGCACAGATATAGGATGGGCTACAAACATACATTTCTGATGGCGTGAAGGCTCCTTGGAACAGTGTCCTCCACAATTCTGGAATAAAAGGAGCTTGAAACAACCAGGAGTTCAGTGCTACCTGCTTGGCCAGACTAAAAGGCCATGGGAGAGGGGGCTTGAGAAAGGAGGTGACCAAGGACCTTGTCGTCAGTCTGCCTGAGCTGAAGAGATCCTGTGTAATTGGCAGAAATCTGTAGTATTCAAGTGATCTTGGGCTCCATTGTAAAAAATGACAGATGTATGTTTCTGGAAAAAAAAGTAGAAAAAGTATGCTTTGAGTTTGGAAAAACAAATATAGGAATCATTGAGAAAACATTATCTGCTAGGGCTGGGTATTGCCAACAACCTCACGATACAATACGTATCACGATACAGGGGTCACGATACGATACGTATTGCGATACATGTGTATCCTAATACATGACCTTCAAGGCAATACATATCCCAATATTTCACATTACTTTACATACATTTTTTAAGAAACCAGTCATATGTATACCCAAATGATATTTTTATTATGCTGGATAGCAAAAATGCCAGACTGCAGTGCAGTTACAATGTAATGCTGCCTTTGAACTCATAAACAGTGGCATTTAAAAATACATTTTCTAAATTCAAAGACTTAAGCATGGCCTTAAGCAGGCCTATCAGCCTGTAGCGCAATTACTTAACATCTGAACTTACCACCACCACATTGAACTTGCCAATAGTAAGTAAATTATACAGGTAAAATATAAGAAAAATATCAAAAAATAAATATGATAAAACTAAATAACTTAAATATAAAAACTCAAATATAAAAAACATAGTAATATAAAACTAAATAACTTAAAAATGGCCTTCTTCACAAGCCTTTAGTGCAAAAATAGTTGCCTTTTAACAGTTGATCTACATGATCTGGTTTTAAAACACTTCTCTCAGCTGTAAATGTAAATGTAGGATAAAGAAATGTAAAAAGGAGTGACAATAAATAAATATGAATGCTGAATGATAAATGAATGATGAATAAATGTGAAATATCGATACTGACCCCTCCGTAACGATACGTGTATCGTGAAGAGGCCCACAACGATGTATTGCCATATCGATATTTTGAACACACCACTATTATCTGCTTGGTTAAGGTCAGCAGCTGGTTCCTGAAGTGTTATGCCTAGACCAGGCACCACTTAAGACCTGCCTAGTACCATTCCAACAGTGTAGTGAAGCAAGGTGGAGGCAGTATGGGTGTGTTTTCAGGCACGACTGGTCAAGGAAAGCTGAACAAACCGAATTGGGGATGACTTCAACATAAATCTGAGTGCAGGTTACATAGAGATCTGGGTTGGAAGGAAAGAGTAGCCCATAATTAGTGTGATAATATGCCACAACTGGTTTGTGAATTCCCCAAACTGCCCAGCCTTTTAAGAAGACAATAAATGAAACGGGTCAGGTCACTCTGCTGCCTGCGTCCCTGCCCAGGAGGCATGTGAAATATGCGGCTAGCAGCCCCTTCAGTCTGACCAGATCTTCCCTAGTGTTCGCTGCAGTCTACTGACACTGGGGAGAGGGTAAACACTTGGTGGCTGCCACATTTCTCTCTATGCAACCCTAAATGGCTGAATTTGTCATGGAATGATTCTTATTCTGATATTTTTCTCTTTAATTTAAATAAATTAGCATGACTCTTCAACAGTTCTGTATACTTTTGCGCATCACATTATGTAAGTGTTAGTGTTAAACTACTTTTGGTACCATCACTAGGCTTCACACCCCACGGTTCTGTGTATTCCAGTTTTCCCTACATTTCCCAAGACCACACAGACTGCATGACGTAACATTTCAGCGACAGTGTCGGAATGCTGACATGGCGGCTTCCATAGCGGATACGTTTCGACAAGGCAGTTGGCTCAAATTTCTCGTAGTTCTATGGTTCCTCATTGCTTCTGTCAATGCCTTGGTTCCAGGATTATATTGTCAGACAGAAAACTGCTATGATGTACTCGGAGTGTCAAGAGAAGCAACAAAAGCCGAGATAGCTCGTGCTTACAGACAGCTGGCAAGAAAATATCACCCGGATAGGTTCCGAGATGGGGACCCAGGACTCGCTGGAGAGACAGCAGAAAGTGCACAACAGAAATTTCTTCTGGTCGCCACAGCCTACGAAACTCTTAAAGTAAGCATAAAATGTTTGAGAAACACTTTTACTGTATGTGCCAGAATATTCATATCTCGATTTGTCATGTAATATTAGCAGTGATTCACACTCTTCAGCGTCAGACATCAACGTGGCACAAGAATCTTTGTTCTCTGTTGTGTTACCTCTGTCTTTCATTCTTTTAGGATGAAGAAACTAGGAAGGATTATAACTACATGTTGGATCACCCAGAGGAGTACTATAGTCACCTCTATACATACTACAGCAGAAGGCTGGCACCTAAAGTGGACGTGAAGATAGTCATCCTAGTAACAGTGTGCGCTATTTCCGTGTTCCAAGTAAGCGGCTTCGTTTTTTTTTTTTCATTTCTTTTTTTCATATCACATATTTTATATCACATTTTAGAAACACCTAATCAAACCAGTAACCTTTGTTGTGCTCTTGTACATTAAAACACACCAAAGTAAACTGTAGGTAAGGTCTGAGCACATAACCACATTTTTAAACGTTATCTCTGTTTGTATGTGCAAAGTATTATAGTTGGTGGAGCAGCTACACTGAAGCCATAAACTACCTGGCCACCATGCCAAAGTACCGTATTCAGGCCACAGAGCTGGCCAAGAAGCAGGGCCTGCTCAACCGGCCCAAGGAGAAGGGCAAGAACCGCCGCTCCAAGGAGGAGATCCGGGAGGAGGAAGAGGAGATCATCCGCGACATCATCAAAAACAAGATTGACATCAAGGGGGGCTACCAGAAGCCCAACATCTCGGACATCCTGCTGTGTAAACTGGTGCTGTTTCCCTACCACCTGGTCATGTACGTGGTGTGGTACTGCTCCTGGGTGTACCGCTTCACCATGAAGAAGGAGGATTACGGGGAGGAGGAGAAGCTCTACCTCATTCGCAAACACATGAAGATGTCCCAGGCGCAGTTCGACAGCCTGGACGACCACCTGCGGGAGACATTTCTTGAGAGGCAGCTTTGGATTAAGGACAACTACGAGGTGAGATGAGATGAGATGGAGGCATGTTATGGGATATGAGAATAATGCCGATTGGCAAATCATGGTTCTGAGCATCTACTGAAATGTATTTCATTTGTTGCCCATCTTATAAGGGTTCTGTGTGTTGTGGTGTGTTTTTACTCAGGGTATTATGGTATTATAAGTTCAGGAAGTGCTTTTTCTGGCATTCCTAAATTAAACTGTCATGTCATAGTGTGACACATTTTATCTGTCTATAAATGCAAAAAATGTCTCTGTCACTCTATCGGTTCCACGCCCAGCTCTCAAACTATTCGTTCCACTGGGCTCAAATTTTGCAGGTGTCTTGCTAATGGCACGCGTAAGTTAGGGCAAACATGAAACTTATTTGCTTTCGTGTACAGTGTTGCTTCAGTGATGTTCAGTGGCCAGTCTTGAAAATGGTGGTTTCCAACAGACCCGCTGAGTGTGTTTTGTTGTTGGCAGGTTTATAAACTGGAGCAAGAGGAGGAGATGAAGGTGAAAATGGCACAGGACTCCAGGTGGAAACGCTACCGCCGATGGATGAAGAATGAAGGACCGGGTCGTCTGACTTTCATTGACGACTGATACACACTCACAAAAGAAGAAGAAAAAGATGGACCACACACACCGACACATGTGCTCACAGATGCACATGTCAAACTTTCAAAAACAATATGTGATAAGCCACGTATAATGCATCCCAAGCTTTGCGTATGTGCGTGCCCACTTAAGTGTGTGGACCTCATACTGACTGCGGGGGCTGGTACTGCGTGTTTTCATTAGCGCATCTCTAAACAACGGACACTAGTGTCACATGAAGCATTAGGGGATACTTCTGAACGGGGGCTGTCTTGGTTTCTAGTAGTGGAGGTGGATTACACCATACAGCCAGAACTGCTCATTTCTCACAAGCCATGGATTTAGTTTTTTTAAGGACTCGCGGTTTTCATTGTCACTTTTCTGTTTTTGTTAAATTCATATTTTAAAGTATTATCATGGTGGGGATAGTCAAGCATGGATTTTTTTAATGTCCAATCTTGGTGTTCAATTAATACAAAATTTTGTGCCTCAATCACCGTTACCATTTCTTTTTCCTTTTGCAGAAACGTGCAGAGGTGCATGATAATGATATGAATGCCATTTTAAGCTGCATGCCACACGATTGGTGTGATATCTGTTTACAAATTTCTGTTTAGTGGGCAATTTTGGAATAATTTAGGAAAGGTGTTGGCATGCTGTCAATAACTACAAATAACAAAACAAATAACTCACGACCAAATAAGTACTAAATAAGGTCAATAAGACAAATCAAGCGGCCCTTGACATTCTTGGCCAAAGATTTTGAAACCATTGCTGATTTGGTTGTTTTTTTTGTTTTTTTTTGTTATGTCAGAATAGCTTTGTGAATTATCCTAAAAGATGCCTAATGTGATCTTTAGTTCTAGCATTACAGCAATATGCATTATCAATAATTCTGTGACAGGGCTACTTACATTTTTTTTACAAGAACTGGCTGCTATGTTTTTGAGGCGAAGGTTTGAAGAACTGGAAAATAAAATTACAATAAATGATCCACATAATTATAGACAACAACAATAAAATTGGAGATAGTCATGTTAAATATCACATTAAATATATCTATCTGTATATTTATATTTACATAGTGCAGACATTTAGATGATAATTAAAAAAGACAACCCACCCGCTTCTAGAGTAAGGTTCACTTAGAAACAGAACAAGCCTGGTGTCCTTCATCACTGGATTCACATCAGCCTGTTTAAAATTAGGCCTCAGTATTGTTACCATGAATGCCTTAATCTTATTTATATATTCATCTCTGTATACATGTTATGCTAGACTATGTCAACAGTATTGATTTACAAATAAGCAAACTAGTCAGCTCTTCAATACAGTCCCATAGACTCATTTTCTGAAATGGCTATGTGATGGTGAACCGCCCCTGAGATTCTGTACGTACATAGGTTCTGGTTTTGTGAGACTGCCTTCAAATCTTTATCATGTTTGTCACTTGGTCTGTCGGTTGGCTGTGTTGGTTAATAATCAGATGGTATTGTTTGTTACAACTGCTGTAAACAATATTGTAACTGAAAAATAAAAATACATTTTATAGTTGGGTACATTATTTAATTTGTGTTTCCCCTGAGTGTTGCAGATGGAAGTTCATATCAAAATGTTGTTTTAGGAGTTTACCACCAGGCGGGGTGATCTGACAAAATCATTTCTTTTACTATCTATGACAAAATCTCATATGACCTCGTAATGAGATCATAAGTACAATTGTATTTATTTATTTCACAAACTTTTTATTCGTTCAAACATTCAGTGTCTCCATTTGGTTCATAGTAGCTTGTTTCTGTTTTGCGTGCGTTGGCTTGAACCAGGGCAAAGCGAGCATCACAACGTCAATTCAAACGGGTGCCACCCCCGAGAAAGAGGTGGGGGAATACATTCATTCGCGTGTGTGGTAACTTTTCTGTCCTCAGTGGGCAGGGGCAAGTCATTCTCTGACCACGTCAGGCGCTGCATGTACACTGCTTCCCCAAACTTAGTCCTTCTTCGTCACCAAAACTGAGAAGTCCAAAGTGACAGCCTTGTTTCATTCGTGTCTTCAGAAAGCATCAAGCAGATAGTTAATCGAAGGAGTAGGCTAACTGCCAGAAGGATGTCCTCTAATTCCAACTTGACCAACATGCGTCGACTTGTTGAACAACTGAGACTCGAAGCTAGCGTAGAAAGAATTAAAGTAAGTTTTAACTCCTTGTATATACTTAGTGTAATAGTGTGTTTATCTGAATGCCTGCGATGCATCCAAACTGATAAAAACTTCAAACAGGAAAAGAGTCCGAAGTTGTTTGAATTTACCAAACTGTCCAACTCTTCCACTGTAGCCTACGTAAAAAACAACTCACATAATGTTCATAACGTATTAGGGGGGGCAACTATGTGAACTTTAGCCGGAGGGTACCGGAGACAGCAGACATTTAAATTGTGTCTCTCGTTTGTTTATTATACATAAAAAGATGCAGCACAGTCACAAATCAATTTTACTTGTTGAGTCCGTGGCATTGGAGCCATACGCTGCCATAGGCTCAAAATAGTCGCGGTTAGAACATGATTACAGGGAAGAGGGCTATGCAATTTCAGTATTATGTTGTTCAAAGACAAGGCTTTGGTCTTGGAGTGGTGCTTCCACTCAAACTTAGCTTACTTCAGGTGAAACGGCCATCACAGATGACACAAGTAGGCTCTTAAAAAGAGATTTTAGGATGAAGAAACCTTCTCCTTCTTAAGACTTTCTTTCAGAAATGAAAGCAGCTTTATTACTGGTGAATAACCTGCTTCACATATGTTTCCTGAACGTCAGTAGATCCACCTTAGCACAAGTCTGTTTCTACAGGTATCCCAAGCCGCGGCAGAACTGCAGCAATACTGCCTTCAGAACGCTACAAAAGATGCCCTCCTGGTCGGGGTGCCCACGGGCAGCAATCCTTTCAGGGAGCCACGTTCTTGCTCCCTCCTCTAGACACAAGGTGGGTGTTATCCATTGCCCTGATATTCCATCACACCTGCAGCAACGCATCCACAACACATCGCAGATAGCATGTTAACACTGCCTACCTTTCCTAGCGGGGTATTCCAGAAAGCAGGCTTAGTCAAGTATTTTATGCGAAGTGGTAATACTAAGCCTTAGGGTTCTCCTAATAGAAAATGTACCACTTACTTAAAGTCAATTTACCTGGGTTAGTTACTCAACCATCTACTTGGAATACCCCACAGTTATGTCACTCTGTAGCCCTTTCAGATCTGAGTGACACCAGGGTCACCATCAAGACAACGGTGGTCTGTTTTGAGTGAGTTCAGAGCAGAGTTGTATGACTGTGGGGGGACTTCACAGGATTCAGAGTGAATGATCAAACATGGCATCATAATAAGCCTGCTTAAAAGATATGCAGCTATTCTGAACAAGTGTGAAAAAGTGGTCCTATTTAATGTATACTACATTTTCAGCTGTATTTCCAGCTTTCATCTGTCAGCAATCCGTCAGTTTTCTGGCTTAATGAATTGATTACAGATTCGACTGTTTTGGAGGCATGAGTTGTAGCATCACTACCTGGAATAACTCAACCGTTACAGTCACAGCTGTGTGCTAAAGATTATTTTTATCCCCTGAAAGTTATGTCCATATCCGGTTCAGCCTTTGGGAAGCGTGACTGGACTGCTGAAGTTTCCGTGTGCTGGCCAGGCTCACTGCATCAACAGGAAGTTGAGAGGGAGGGAAGGAGGGGTGGGGAGGAAATCCAGAGGTGCCATGTGGACCTTTTTTTTCCTTCAACTTGGAGAAGAAATACATGCAGACTTCAGTAGTTCCTTCAGCTCTTTGGAGTTACAGAAAAAATACCAGTTTCGGGCAGTCATTACTACCCTCTGTTTTTAAACAGTTATAACCCTAATCAGGTTTAGTCTGTATCTGTAAAACATATTTAAAAACTGTTGTTTTATGTCTCATTACAGGAAATCTCCCGAGGAAGAATGTCAACATAAATTCACCAGTGACAACCATTTGGACCAAAGATTGATTGTTTTTTGTTTCAAAGGATGAAAAATTAATATTTATTTAAAACTTATTTTGATACATTTTTATTCCATGTCTGTGAAAAAGTCTTGTTTAGATTAATTTGTCAGCTCCCATGTGTGTTCAATGTTTTTGGTTCCAGACTAAATGCAGTCTCACTGGAATAAATATCATTAAAATGCTAACAAATATTAGTGTGATATTTTTCATGAATGTAATCTTTGCATCCAGAATCACTACTAGCACTACTTTGTACTCCTAGACAGGAAAGAGGCCAATGAGTCCCTTAATAAGAGGATTCGTTTAACCAGTTGTAGTTTTAAACAACTTTGAACAAAAAACTATGGGGCATTTAATGGCCAGTGACACATTAAACACTGAACTGAAGTCTTGGTGTAGGACTGTAATTTTCCCAGGGACAAGCATTTTCTAAAATGGATCCCAGCACTTTTGTAGTTAGGCTCTCCTATCCACACAGCGTATAAAGTGGTTTGACACTGGCACTGTCATTCATCATTCATGCCATTCATGTCTTGCTTGCAGTTAAATATAGTTTGTGGAAAGTAGAAATTATAGGGGGATGGTTAATTAAAATGCTCTACGACACTAATTTACAAAAAAAATGTTGATGACTTTTGTTTACCCTTTCTCTCAGGTTGCAGACTTCATACGAATGCCAAAAACAGTGTGCCAAGCATTGGGCTTCCTTTTACAGCAATGGAAATTTATGCAAACATGATGCAACAATGCAGCCAATAAAATACTCATAGTCATAGTTCACACAGTTCATAGTCAACAGACTAAGGTGCATGAACATGTAATGCAACTGTGTAACTTTATCCTAATTTAATCTTTGAGCATTAAAGGAGCAGTCCACGGTTTTCATTGATTTGCAAAATCAGTAAGTGTGTTGTCATGGCCTTCTGGTTGTCAATGTGTGTGCACTGAAGTCCCGTGGGAAAACAACATGAGCTGGAATCAGATAGTCTAGTTCTAATGCAACAAACAACATGGCATGCGATCACAGGAAATCTGACATTGTTTAGGAAAAAAATGGGTAAATGGCACCTGGCCTTCTGTAAAATGCCTGATCGGTTCATTTAGCTTTTTGTGCCCCAATGATATTGACATGGACATATGTTGAAATAGTTCAGAACGCATCAAGCTTAATAGTTATCAGTTTTTGACAAAAAAGTGCAGAAACGGGTTGCCACACTGTGGGAGCTACAGTGTTGTTAACACTGAGCGACACAATTGAGTAAAATGACAGGAACTTCCAGAAGCCAAACTTCATTCTTGAGTGATGGGGTGAATAATTAGCCTGTCTGCTTTTTGCAGCTCGTCAGAGGAAATTTAACCGACAACACAGGTTTGGTTGCTTTGGTGATAATCTTCAACATCAGATTGGAGGGGAAATCTGATATTGGCCAAGGCATTAACTAATGCGCACAACATTATTATATGGCTTGGGTTCTGTCATCAAGACAAGTCTCTCCCCATCTCCCCAAACTCAAGTTTAGTTTAGTTATTAAATGGGGTGTTTTGCAGAAAATGGTAACCCTCTAAAAACTGTTTAACATGTTAAGGGTACTTCTCAAAGAATACAAAGAAAACTTTAGTGCTTAACACTGGACACAGACCTATATGGAGACTTCCTGTTATCCATAATGTTCTGTGTTTGAAAATGGATGCCCAGTCAATGAGAGGAAACACTGGCTTCCCACTTAAGCTGAAACCTACTGTGGAAATATAAACTGTATGCGGAGGAACACACCAATTTGTCCTGCAGGGCTTGGTTGGATGAATTTGCCCACTTACAGGATTCTGCTGGCGTATATCATTGTCAGAGAACCACAAGGGAAGAATGGCCCTACTCTTTATGAGAAGCCTAATTTGTTGTGGTTATGATGTGTAACATTTTCTGGTTGTGTGTGTTTTTTTTTTTTTTTTGACATGATAATGTTCTCTCAATGTTCAAGTTAATACAAAATTCTTGTTACGATTTTAATAGATCTGGGCTGTAATTTACTGGCACATGAAGTGGTGAAAAAAGAAACTGATATACGTAGTCACAGGTTATTCATACAGTAGGCATAGTAAGTCATAAGTTATAAACTAAATCGCCTCTCAGAGCTATTCCCGCATTTTTTGCCTCTCCTTTTGTTTTTGCTTCTATCTTAGTGTATGACTTGTTTTTTTTTTGTCCTGGGGTCGTTGTGTTATTGTTAGCCTATAACAATTTCCTTCTTCCCTCAAAGGAAAAAAAGAATATGTTGTTGAAAAGAATATGAATATAAGAATATGAAAGAATATGCTGTTGAAAAGAATATGACATTTTAGCGTCACCCAGTGGTTGATCTATGTTCTTGTCGTCCAATACTGCGTTTGCTTGTTTTGAGCCTCTCCGCTAGCCATACTTTTTAACCCTTCACCCTCAACTTCAGAGCCCTAGTGAAACACGTGGATATTCATGCAGAAACAACAACATGACAAGCCACGGGCTGACTTACGAGGGTTGTAATTTTTTCAGACAAAGATTGATTTTATCAACTTTAAGTGGGAAGCGGGTGAAAATACGAAATATAAGATCCAAAGATGACAATCCAGGATTACGAGGTAAGTGAAAAGAAACAGCTAGCTCGCTAGCACGATGCGAGAAGTGGTTTGTGACGTCGCTGTAATAGCAGAGACAAGTCTGCGTACTTGCAGATGTAATTTCCACCAAGTCAGTACTAAAGCTATCTTATAGCTAAAGATTAATATAATATGTTCACAGAAGAACTCACTTTTGCTGTCGATTTTGTGTTCAGGTCTGTTTTGTTGGAGAAGCTATCTGTTGATCAAAGCAGGTCCCTTGCGACGTTGGTTTTGAATAGGCTACTGAACGTGCGACGTGAACGCCTCCCGAGTGTGATGCATGTTGTAATGTTAAACTTCATAAAAGAATGAATGTCGTCGACATGTAATTTATAAATCAAATTTTAAACCATAATCGTCTCTAACGTTCGTAATATTTGCATGAACTGTTGCATTGTGATGGAGTGTATTTTGTTGCACATATGAGCAAGGACTTTAAAAACTCAGTTTCCGACATCTCTACATTTATAATCAGCACATATCATCTGTATGTATATGCAGCCAATATTAAGCATTGGTCATTAATAAACATTTTCCTCACAGATTTTGAGGCGAGTTTTATCAGATTGTTGGACAAGATAACCAACGGAACCCGGATAGAAATAAATCAAACAGGTATGTTTTGCACCAAAACTCTTTGGCATTGTGTTTTACATTTAGTTACGTATGTTTAGCAAAATAACTCAAACCTGTGGCTTGTTTTCTTTTATTTGTCTATGCACTGTTTGTGTGCAGAGTTTCTGCAACCATTAACCCTTGCTTTGACATTTTACTTACTAAAATGACATTTTATTAATAATGGTATTTTATTTTACTAGGAGTAGATCTTTTTTCTTTCATACATGAGCCTCAGCTCTAAAATTCCGCCTGTGTGCCAGTTATAATTTAACATGACCATCCCCGATGTCCACCCTGCAGGTACTGTGCTGTTCTATCAGCCGGGTCTGCTGTACGGAGGCTCGGTGGAGCACGAGTGCAACACGCAGCGATCAGTGGGATACTACCTGGAGGCGCTAATCATGCTCGCGCCCTTCATGAAGAACTCACTCCGGGCTGTGCTGAAGGGCGTCACCAATGACCAAAAAGACCCATCTGTGAGTCTCTCTTTTGCAGCTTTATTAACACAGCTGTTTTATAATCTCTGGATTTGCAACAAACCTCACGACTAAAGTGTAGGAGTTAGGGCCTTAGTATGTTCTCTAGGCTATGCTGGATGATGGGCGAATAGGCAATAAACTGTACCACAGGATGTAGTTGTTCAACTCTCCTTTTTGCAATAGCCTCCTGGATTTCAGCTGCTTTTAGTTTTGCATAGTAATTCAGGTAGTTAGAAGTTGCCGATTTTTGTATAGTGAACACAAAACTGAACCCCTCCCCTCGGAGCCCCTTGTCTACTAATGGGCACGCTACCAATAGTCCAATAGAAATCACTAGCACTTGCCTACAGAGTCACTTCTGGGTCTGCAGTGTGTCTTCAACCCAGTGATAAAGGGTTATTATGCCGTCTCCCAGCTGTTGGCACATCTCACAAGAGCATTGCCCTCCATTCACGGGGCCTTGCAGTATCATAACCGCCACTTACCACATAACCGCCACTTACTGTCCTGTACCCCGGCTGCGATGACTGTGTTGCCTTTTGCTTACTCTGTTGTTCCCTGTATATCTGTAGCTTGTTTATGTTGTTTAAAGGTGTACTTCCATCGTCTTTTCATTAATTTTGCGGTGGTCTCTAGTATTAATGAGTGCCCTGTGAGCCGGTTTTGGTGAAAAAAAAATGCTTTAGTGCTTCTGTTTCAGGCTGTTCTAGTTTGGTGGAGGAGATGGAGCAGGGAGAATGACAGGTTCTCGGCTATGCTAGTCACAGGCTACAATCATTCGAAGCCCATTCGGTCATAGCGAACCAAATACTAGATCTAAATGTTCTACACCAACACACATACTTACCTATACTTCGCTAAGTGATGTGTGCTGCAACAAAACTTCTCCAGTAATCACAACTGTGGCATAGCTTTTTCTAATTTACAAACCTACGTCACTTTGTTGGCCTTTTTCGTACTAATTTGTTTTTTCGCCTACTTTCTTTCACTGACTAATGGAGAAGAACATTTTCACGTGCAGCATGCATATGCAACTCGAGGTGACCTGTCGTATTTCAAAAGAGCAAGTACTAAACGGTTCCTCGTGGAAGTACTCCTTTAAGTCGCTTTGGATAAAAGTGTCTGCTAAGTGTAATGTAATGTAATCAGTCCAGGCTTCTCACTTGTAACAAAACTACCAGTGGCAGGGTCATCCTTTTAAGAAGCTCTTAAAAACCTGCCTGTTTTGAGAGCAGCAACTGACATCAAACACTCCTAGATCCTTTGACTTTAACTTGCTTTGACAGGGACAGTGTACAAAGACATTAACCTGATGGAGAGATGTTTTGTACCACGTTTAGCAAACTTTGCTATTTTCCACCTGTAGTCCCTGGGCAGGTAGTGAAGCAATATAAAGCAATATAAAAATACAGACAAGTGTGCAATATAAAATAGTTAAGATGAATATGTACAAGTTACCATTCTAACCCTCCCCACCATTCTTACCCTATTAGATCCTAACCTGCACCTGCTTTGTACAGTAGGTCTCTACCTGTCCTGCTTGAACTGAATTGACCCTATAAATAAATAGGGCTTGCACTCAGCTCTTACCCTCAGATCTCTTTTGGCACTGTAACCTGATAGTTGTTCCTTACTGCTAAGTCACTTTGGAAAAGCATCTGCTAAATGTAATGTAATGTTTCAACCAAACTAAATTGTTTACCATTACTGCTGCTTCAGGCAAGTCCTGGCGCCCCCTTGTGGATGAAATGTGTTTGTTACAGTGTACTGTCTAAAACACAGTGAAGGACCGTTTTAGCAAACACACCTCAATGACAGCGAGTCAGTTTGTATAATAGTGCTCCGAAGAGTTAGTTTAAGGCTTGCGTGCCCCTGTCAGTATGATGTATGGTTGCCATTGGCTGATTTGCTTTGCTTTGTTGTGAGGCATACAATTGCGCTGTCATAAAACAAGATTGGGTGCGGTGATTCATTAAGAAAACATCTGAAAATGTGTGGAGGCAAGTGTTCGTTCCTGGTGGAATCACAAACAGCTCATCAAAGCGGTGAGGTATTAACACAGTTGCTCTCGGGTAATGGGCATCTGCAGAGGTGACACATCTGGAGTGAGACTCAAAGTGTGACTGTTCACTCAGACAGATGGTCTCCTAACTTCATACGTCTTCTTTTAAAGTGCCAGGAGAGTTGTGTATGTGTGGCATTTAAGTGTGTGTGTTTTTCTGTCTGTGTGTGCGTGTGTTTTTCTGTCTGTGTTTGTGTGTGTGTTAAGGCTGCTCGATTATGGAAAAAATTAGAATCACGATTATTTGGGCCAAAACTGAAATCACGATTATTCAAACGATTATTTTGTTTTCCTCAGTAACATGCTTCCTTTGGATTTCCCTAATACCTTTCTTCGTAAACATCTCCTTTGATGTCTAATGTACAAACAGTAGAAATGTCTAATGTATACATGTAATGTACAGTACAAACAGTAGAAAATAATTAGGTCAAAAACATTGTTTCCCTCGATTTTATGGGTTGTGAGATCGTTTGGCCCTGAAATCGTTATCACGATTAGAATTCGATTAATTGAGCAGCCCTAGTGTGTGTGTGTGTGTTTGTCTGTCTGTGTTTGTGTGTGTGTGTCTGTGTGTGTGTGTGTGTCTGTCTGTCTGTGTGTGTGTGTGTGTGTTTGTCTGTCTGTGTATGTGTTATATGGTTTACATGAGTCATGAGGAAAACATTCCACCCTACTGCCCTTAGGTGGACCTCCTCAAAGCAACTGCTGTTCCCCTCATGAAGAAGTTCGGGATTGATGGAGATGGTCTGGAAATAAAGGTAACAGCTGCAGCTTAAATCGAGTTTGAGTTAAAGTTATGCAAGTTGACTTTTTGTTTTCTTCTCTCTTTTTTTTTTTTTTTTTGCTTTCTACACTGTAATTAGGGCTTGGAACAGCTCCTCACTTGGTTCTGTTACAGAGAACGGGCTGATACTTCTGAAATTAATTAATCTGGAATTATATCTGGTTGAGATGTTTATTTACCTATCTAATGATGTTATTTTGCTCTGTTGTTGTTGTCTGTGTGTAGGTGGTGAAGAGGGGCATGGCCCCAGGTGGGGGAGGGGAGGTGCATTTCACCTGCCCGGTCCGGCGCACCATCCGACCTGTTCAGATAACCGACCCAGGCAAGATCAAGAGGATCCGGGGAACAGCGTATCTTTTCAAACGGACACCATCTTTACCTTTAACTCTCTGACCTTTAACCCTATGAATCTCTCATTTACAGTAATTTGGTGTGCAATAGTGTATGTGTGTACGCACAGTTGCAGTCAATATGCCAACTCAAGTCAAGTAGAGTTATTCACATTCATTTACTATTTACATACCTTGTCTTTTCTTTTTCTTCATACAGTATTTCTATGAAAGCATTACAGCTCCTCCGTCAGTTTGACGCTGCGTGATCACATAGACTTCATATAGACTTGGCGCAGTTCAACTGCATCTGTGATCAGAGTGTGAATTGTCTCTCCATAATTGGGGGTGCTGCCTTTTACATTAATTACAATAATATGTTGGTACCCTCCAACCCTGCTATTTTTGTCTCTTTGGGGGTATGGTACCACCTGATGAAGACCCAGTAGCCCCTGTAATTTCAACTATGTCTGTGATGCTTCTCACTACTCTAACCTCAGCATCTTTATCCTTAACTCTGACTGCCTCACAGGTACTCTGTCCGAGTCTCTCCACAGATGGCCAACAGGATTGTGGACTCGGCCAGAAGCATCCTGAACAAATTTATTCCGGATATTTACATTTACACAGACCACATGAAAGGGGGCAACTCGGGAAAGTACGTCCCTGCTCAGCCCTGCATGTCATTCATAACTCTGACCAGCAGAGGGAGTCAGACGTAGAGAAAATGCTGTCAGCACTCTGATTTCAAATTTCAAACGATATCTTTATTAATGTGCTTCTAAAAACACTTTGCCATTGGGCAGGAATTTGTCTGCTGATATATCGCTACATATTTTTTCATTCTAATGGGCACCTCTGCGCAGACGGGCATTGTCTGTGCAGATATATTTTGTCAGTTTTTATCATTGTAATGGACATGCATGTAAAGCATATTCAAATGGTTTTTAACAGATATTTCAACTCTAAGAAATTCACAACACTTTGTCCTTTGTCTGTGCCTCTGTTTGGGTCTTGTGCCTCAGATCTCCAGGCTTTGGCCTCACTCTGGTCGCCGAGACTCTGAACGGGACGTTCCTGGCAGCGGAGATGGTGTCACCGCCACAGGGTGACGACCCCATGCTGCCAGAGGACCTGGGGAAGGCCTGTGCCAAGCTGCTCCTGGAAGAGGTCTATCGAGTGGGTACCGCAGAAGCCATGGCTTCACTTACCATCATACGTACAAGCTTTAGAAAGAGACATCTTTTTTTTTTCAAAGACATTAATTAGCTGTTAAGTAGTGCATTATCTCCCTTAATAATGGAATTCTTTTTTCTGATTGGCTGATGAGGTGGGAATTAACTTTCTAGGAACCGGTTGCCTTCTGAAAGAGATCTCAAAAGAAAAGTTGAATTGTCGTTCCTTATCAATGCGCTAATGAATGTTAACCATAACAACTATGGTAGCCAAATTAACCGTTAAATGACTGTCTCTTCCACACTCTACTTTTTCCTAACGGATGCTATTAAGTATCAAACAAACTGGTTATTTCAGTAGTTTATGCATATGTTATCTTATGAATGAATGAATATGAATATGTGGATTAAAATATTTCCTAGATGCAAATAGAAGATAAGCGGGATAACGGCCATCAAGGTGGCTGGTTCTGTGGAAATAATGACTCAGCAGACGGAGCCCCAATATTTCCATTATTTCCATGGAACTGGTCATCTCAACGGTAGTCATCCCTTACGTGAAAGCTCTGATGGATTATTCATCCTTGGAGCTTTTGAAGTGAACTGAAGTGAGCTTTGTGCACACTTCAGCACAGCCTTATCACTAATAGTAATAGGACCTAGTAGTTGTAGTAGAATTGGTGTATGATGAGCCCTACACCTAATACAGAAGGTAAGATCCATATTATTAACATCCAGTGTTATTACAAAGTAATATCAGAGACAACTATTGTGTCCATAGAATATGTTAATTAGTTCTGCAGAGCCGAAAGTTGTCTGTAGCTGTAGCTGTTGTCTGTGAGAAGGCCAGAATTGTGTGGCAGTGTGTGCACAACGGGTCAGGTGTGAGGAGCTATGAGGTGCTCTGGTTTGACGTTTTAATTAGTCTGGAGTACTTTTTTTGCATAGCGCAGTGGATTCTTTTGCATCATCAGCAAGTAGCAGTCGGTGGCTATTTTGCATTAGGCCCACTGATTTGCATGAAGCCTCCCAGGAACCCACTCAACAGATGCACGCTCACCAGCACTGCTTCCTGCCTCCGCGTCCGTCGCACTTCAACTCGGGAGACTTTTTTTGTGCGCACTAGGGGTCATAAGGAGACTTGTCATAATCGAAAATGTAATTTTTTACGAAAAGTTACCAGAGTTCATCAGATCCTGCCGTGTGCCGCCTCAGGAGTGTGAAGAGTTGTTGCATTAATGCTGACACGCAGCGGTGTGACAGAATGTTGTTTATGAAGTACGCACCCTTTTCTCGTGGCGTGTCGCGTTCCAAAAATAGGCATGAGGGGGAGGGCAAGGAAGAAAAGAGCAGACAAGACAGTCAGACAGATTGACTGACAGACACATAGAGAGACAGACAGACAGGCGGAGTGTGTGTGTGTATGTGTGTGTATGTGTGTGTATGTGTGTGTGAGTGAGTGTGAGTGAGTGTGTGTGAGTGTGTGTGAGTGTGTGAGTGTGTGTGTGTGTGTGTGAGTGTGTGTGTGTGTGGAGGCCTGTACCCATCATTATGTGGGGAATGTGATGGAACAGGGCTGCCACTGTGACTAGCTGAGATTGAGTCACAGTCCTGTGAGGCACACAGACACCATGGCCATGTGCTGACGACCCCGGCCACAGGTCAAGAGCTTTGAGGGTTTCACACACACACACACACACACACACACACACACACACACACACACACACACACACACACACACACACACAGACACCATGGCCATGTGCTGACGACCCCGGCCACAGGTCAGGAGCTTTGAGGGTTTCTGTGTATGTCACACACACACACACACACACACACACACACACACACACACACACACACACACACACACACACACACACACACACAGACACCATGGCCATGTGCTGACCACCCCGGCCACAGGTCAAGAGCTTTGAGGGTTTCTGTGTATGTCACACACACACACACACATACAGATACACAAACACATACACACATACAGACACACCAATGCATACATACATACACACATACAGACACACCAACGCATACATACATACACACATACAGACACACCAACGCATACACACATACAGACACACCAACGCATACATACATACATACACACATGCAGACACACCAACGCATACATACATACATACACACATGCAGACACACCAACGCATACAGACACACAGACACACCAACGCATACAGACACACAGACTGGACTACAGTCTACAAAGGACTTACGACTTGACATGGACTAACAAGGACTCATGACATGTTGTACATGTTGTGTGTGTGTGTGAAAGAGTGTGTGCCTGTGTTTTGTGTAGTTGTATGTAAGGTGAAGAGCATAATGGAAGAGCATAACTGATGTCAGTGGTAATCTGTGTTCATTTATTCTTGTGAGCACAATGTTTTAACAAGGTTGGAGTATATATATGGTATATGGGCATTTCCATGTTATGGATGTGACAGAACATGAGCAAATTCAATATTATTTGTTGTATAGTTACTATAGTTTTTCTTTTTCATGTAAGTTTTACAGGCAAAATGTTCAAATTTTATGCAATCACTCATGTCATGAAAATATCATTGTATTGAGGTTATGTATGTCACAAAAAGTCCACTTTTCTTGGAACTGCCCATATATAACATTTGTTCATCACCTGCAGGCAACACATGTAAACACAGACATACATGTAACCTTCTCCCCGCACATATGTATGCTGTTTATGAAACTTTATGAACGCGCCACCGCAGCAAAGCTGCGCTGTTGATTGCTTTGGCCTGCCATGTCCGTCAGCAGCATGTGAGTTGCATTAGTCAGGAGAATCTGATGATTCCTCTCTGAATGCACAATATTGTGGAGGCAGCGAGGCCTGGACTCGCAATCATAGGACTCACCTCATTGGCCAGGGAGGAGCAGGCTAAGGGCAGGAGGAGGGGGTGAGGAGTGTGCTTTTGGGAGAAAAGTTAATGTTTGAAGGGGACACCAGAAGAGACAGGCTTGCGACCACCATCGTTGCAGGAGTGTGTGTGTGTGTTTGTGAGTATGCCTGTGTGTGTGTGTGTGTGTGTGTGTGTGTGTGTGTTTGTTCACTGGTTAATCAGTAGGCGTATGTGTAGCCAAGATGTGTAGTAAACGGGAGCTGCAAAACGCCACTTCGGGAGAGGTGGTGGGATAGCCAGCTGCATCAGATGTGAGTTCTGCTCAAAACGAATGTTTGTGTGCCAGATTATGCAATATACAACACGAGGATGACTTAACTGTGTAGCATGGTTTAAGATCTTGAATTTGCAAAATATCGCATTTGTCTTTGATCCGATGTGAAATTGCCTAATTTTTGATGTAAACTCCTTGGATTACCTGTGTCTTTAATTCGTGAAGTAAGTGAAGTTTTGTCGATGTTGAACAAGTCTCATTTTGCTCTCCACCTCTCCTCCTACTGTCTGCCAGTGTCTTTGAGTTCCATAGTAGTCTGTGTATGCAATGTCAGTACAACACCGATATATCAAGAACCTCGGATCTATGAAGTAACACTGGTCTGTGTTGTACCATTGCATGAGGAAAATGTTTTTCATGATAGCTTTTATCTCAGAGATCAGAGAGCAGTGTAGTGGTGTTGTTGTACAACTCCATAGCATGGCATAGTTTAATGAAGAAGTAGTGCCTTGTGGTGCCTTGGGCAGATGTCTGTCTCACAACAGAATACTTCAGCGGTTTATCACACCTCCTGTCGGGTTAAACTCTCGGTGGCAGCTCTCTCTACGGCTTGTTGCCGCTCGGCTAATTGCCTTGATTTTCTGTTGAACTAATTTCACGATCCCATGGCTGTGTCGTGAGACGCAGGCTTGTGTGAGCGCCACAATGGCTTTCAATGTGAAGCCGCCTAATTGAGTTTCGCCATTTCAGTTACACCGCGAGATGCCAGATATGATGAGACTCACGTGAAAAACTTTTTTTTTTTCCCTCGACGACGACAACCGTCTCTCCTCCCTCCTACCCCAACCCCCCCCCCCCCCCCCGAGCAGACGTCACTCCGACGTGTAAATGCAGAGTCACAGGATCCAATGTTAGGCTTATATAACCACACAGAAGAGGCGGCTGAAATGCGAGTGCAAGCAAGGCTGCTCATGTTACGCCACCTCAAGCTGTGGATTTTGGGGACTTTTGGGGCCATGGCGTGCTGTGGCAGTTGAGAGGTACACCTGTGCGATTCAAGTTTTTTTTTTTTTTTTTTTCTTCTAAACGGAATGGGGGGGAGGGTGGAGGGGGCGGGGTTGACTCTGTGGTGAGTCTCCTGATGCTCACTGGTGCTTCAGTAGAGATGGGCCCAGTGAGCTGGTAAGTGTCGCAGTTTATGATTCACAGGCCTAGTGTGTGTTTATGCCGTGTTCCATGGAAGTTAATCTTGCAAGAATGCTTGTTTAATACCTAAAGTATGCTGTCAGAAGTGTTCTGACAAGTTCTGCTCTCTCTCCATTTAAGTTCAGTGACGCTTGTGTTTGTTTCGCTGTCTTTGCTAGCTTTGTTGACATAGTAGGATTCTCCGTCATCAAATTATGTTGTTCAAGTGAGATTCTTTTCACCACTATGTCAAAAAGCAGGTATTCTGAGTTTAGTAGCTATCTTGCTTAGCTTAGCAATCCCACCAGCTTGATATCTTGGTAAATAAAGCGTCTTCAGTTCTTTGATATGATTACGTCATTACGTGATTGAATCATATTCATGGATGGCCAGATGTCAGTCCTAACCACATATAGGGTCACTTGACCAAGTTCGTATCAAGGCTACCCTCTCTGTCCTGGCACCGTACCTCAACGTGCTACCAAAACAGGCGTGCAGAAATGTCAGCCGTTTCGTGAATTTTTCATGTTAGGGAAATAACGTCTTACCACTGGTCATCTGCGTAAGTATGTTGAGATGGAAATGAAAAGGTTTTGATGTGTTTGACTCTTGTGCGCTCTAGAATGACAGCAAAAAGGATGTGGCCTTTTGACCCCAAACTGAAGGAGAACGTGCCCAGTCTTGACCGCTTTGGTTGTCAGGTTGGAGTGTTAGCTGTACTTGCTGTAGTGGCTAAACCTGTTTGCTTTTCATGTCATTTCCATGGGGTTTTCTTCGTGTAAAAGAAACATTTTACCTTATTTTAATGTATTTGTGTGGGAAAAGTTCACCCAACTACATTTAATTTTACTGTGTGCTTTGGTCTTGCATGTTTTGTGTGAGTTTTGTCCTAGTAACATTTTCTTTTCTTCCTTTGTGATATTCCAGGGTGGCTGTGTTGATTCGAACAACCAGAGCTTGGCACTTCTCTACATGACGTTGGGGCAGCAGGATGTGTCCAAAATATTGCTGGGCCCTCTCTCTCCATACACGTGAGTCCTCACCCACCCACTCAACTCCCCACCCCCAACCCTCCCCTTCCATGCCCACTCAACATCCAAAGGTCCCACAGCATCGAAGAAGCAGTGGTGGGCAGGGCTGGCAAACAGACCCTTACATGGGACTCTTGCCCTCCCATCTGAACTTTGGTCCAGAGTGCCTGTGTCAAACTTTAGCTGTTTTTGGTGGATTTGTTAGTTTTATCTGCCTGTGGAGGTGTAAAGAAATGTGTACAAGGTAAATAACGATAGTGGTAAGATTAGTAGTAGAGAAATTAGATTTTAGTGATTTTTGTTCGGAAACGTAGCATAATTCCTAATAACTGACATCTGCGGTTGGCATTGATTTGTGTTTAGTCAAACTATAGTTACAGGTGTAATTACTTACAATATAAATCTCCTTAAAGGTAGACCGTGCATATGCTAACTTTTCTTGGAAAGCACAAACCTAAATTTGCCAAAACTGCATTTGCCATTACTGCAAAATAGATTTGTTGTTATTACAGTGTACTAATAGTGTTCTGCACTAATGTTCACTGAGTGGTTGGGTGTTCTGTGCAAGAATGCCTGCCTGTCTGGGACTATGAACTGTCCATTTTCAGTTATCATGGTACCGGTGCTGTGTTCCTACCAAGTACAGTACTATGATAACTGAAGATTGGCAGTGCCATCGCAATGCTTTTCCATCTCTCCTCCTCCGAGAACAACTTTTCCTTGTTCCATCCAGCTCCGGGAAAGAATCTGTGTCAACAGCCCTGTTACCATGGATACCGTCAATGTTTCTGCGTTTTTCTGTCACTGCCGATGTGTTGACGCATGCTTGCGTGGTTGTGTGTCAATAACGCCTGCACAGAGTGACCTGTGATCGCAAAAGCTAGGGTTACTCTTGAGCAGGACGCCTGCCAGGTTTGTACTGGCTGCGGTCATCCCTGACGTAAGCGGCCGGCCCAAAGGTTTGCTCTCTTTCCCTGTATTACAATTTCACCGTAGTAGATGTTTGTCATGTTCCCATTCACATAAAGCTTACTCACGGTCTGATGCAATATGTCTGCTTGGCAGCACACTAAAGAGAGAAAAAAAATGTCTGTAAATCATTCCAGTGAAAATGTTCCATTCAAACACCGCGGAATGTTTGTGTTTGTATGTGTGTTTCGAAGAATTGGTTTTCCATGAACTATTTGTATTGCGTTCTTAAAGGTAAATGCATTTTTAATTGGAGAAATGTTGTGCTGTTCTACTGAAACTCCAGCTGAATTCTCTCAACAGTCAGACACCACAGAATGTAAAAGAAAATACTAATTAATCCCCTATAGCAAATCCTATAATCAAGCGCTCATAAAAAAGTGTTTGTAGTCAGAGCTATTTTGCTTTTGCCTTTCAACTGCTGAATGTTGAATGACCAATAAAGCATCATGTCTCATAGACTCATCGCAATAAAAAACCTAAAAGTATAGCACGCATAAATCTGTTGATGCTTCTATTGTGGTTCCAGGTGCAGATAACAGTTCAGGTCCTGACATGTTTCATCGGTCTTTGGTAATATCTACTGTCCTCTCTCTCTCTCTCTCTCTCTCTCTCTCTCTCTCTCTCACCCGCTCACCCCTTCCCCCACCCATATCTTTCACAGGATCGAGTTCCTGAGGCACATCAGAGATTTCCACCAGATCATGTTCAAGATTGAGACCCAGACTCCAGATGAGGAGGACAGCAAGGGAGGGGAAAAGGTGCTGATGACTTGCGTTGGAGCTGGCTACACTAATATTAGCAAGACCATCAAATAAACCGCAAAGTTTTTGATTCTGCTGAACAACGACAGGACACAACTTACTATGGGACATGTCAGGTTTTTTTTAAGCTGAATATTTATATTGACTATTTTCTTTGTATAGGAACTGTTAATGGTTTCTGACCAAATGTAATTCTACATGCCCTGCAATACACAGCTTTTTATACATACCTCTGTGAGTTTCTTTTTTCCACCTTGTTTTAGTACACCAGGAAGTGGCAGAAATATTCCTCACATGCCCTTAGTTTTTTTTCTGCAAATTATAGTGAACTCACGTGTGTTTGTGAAATTAGGTTATATTCATGGATGTCTGCGAGGTCACTGAGAATTGAAGCTTTTTTAAGCATTCCCAAGTATTTATGTTTGACTGCACATAATTACATCTCAGCAGAAGTAGTAACTAATGAACCTGATTAAAGTTGGTTTTACACACAAGTGAAGAGGTAAAAATAGATGTGATTGAATGGCCCTGAGCACTGGTTTTGTGTGTTTTGCTGTGGCATTCCAGAATGTGGAGGGAAGCCACCATTGGTAGTTACAGATAATTACCATAAATCAAACTGATTGCTCTAATGCACTGGCAAAACTATGTAGACTGAACTTTCCCTCCATGTCATGAGCAACATTTCAGCAAGACTTGTCATACGACACCGAAGACTTTTAGAGGGTTCAGTTGGTTTTCACATACATTTTCTGAGTAATAATGTAAAAAAAAAAAAACATTTGTAACTCAAAAAGTGGTAAAGCACATCACAACATGGGTCTAAGGAATTCATGCTGTTCCATAGCACTTCAGAAGTGATTGTTCCAAGAGCTTGCAGTCAGAGTCCACTGATGACTTCTACACCCCTTTGGCGCCCTCCAACAGCCAGGGTTGCGCGTTACATCTACTGACGTTTGTTCGCATCAGGATGGATAGCATCCATGGCAACTGTGGAAGAGGTAAAGATGTTTTTGAACATGCGAAATGTATGCTAGATGGAATATGCAATGGTGTAGTTGACAGGTGTACAATAATAAGTATTTCTCTTTATTTTAGATCATGTCAGCAAAGATGAATTTGAAACAATCGATGTATTACCTGGTCTTAATAAAATAGGGCACTGTAATAGGTGTTTCTGTATTTATTCAGCATTAAAAACAAGTACATCTAGAGGTCATGACTTACAAATCCATCGCCTAGGCTACAGTGGTATAAATGGAACAAATGATGCAACACCCCCTGGGAGCTCATTATAAGCCCAGAAACATGACTTACACAAGAATAAGGTGTATTTAGACTAGCAGTGGGCCTTTGCAGTCAGAATAACCTTGCAAAGGGTGGTAAGACTCCCAGCTGGTATTGGACACAATAGCCGTATGAGATAATAGGATAAGGTTGTGAGGATTCCAGCTGTGTAACCTTATGACCTCAGCAGACTGCATGCATGCAAGAAACTGATTTGATGTTTGCGTTGATGCTGCTGCACTGTGTACTCTCCTCTCTCATGGGCATTGTGTTTAAAACGGATAATACTGGTCCAGTTTTCTGAAGTGAATTTAAATACATGTTAAACAAATTAAACTGAATCATAACTGTAGACTGCAATATTGCTGAACAAATTGTTCACATTTCTGGATGTATAACGACCCCAAGACCGAACATCCGCGGCTCGAATAGTTTTTTTAAGGTGAGAAATCCAAAATCTCGTCAGGGCAATCGTGAACTCGCTGTACACCACCGCGCTTTTACCGTTCAGCCTCGAGACCAGCCCACTTCGACATCATTCCATCAACAGTTTTCAAAGTTGCATGTACCGCTCGTCCTCCTTGTCGTTTATGTTAGAAGTTGGACTGCTCTTGGCAGTCAGAAGGGTGAAAAACAAGTTCTTTATGTATGGGAAGTTACCATGATTATATGTTAGAGCGAAACATATTTTAAAAGGTCGAATGTTCACTTCGTGAAAAGCGGAGTTCTCAGACACTGAGCGAGAGGGGTTAGCATTTTTCGGGGTTGATCATGGCGGCGGCTGCGGTGGAGGTGAGTGTAAGCAGCGGCAGCAGTGACACATCGAGCACCGGTGAGGAAGAGCGGATGAAACGGTTGTTTCAGACTTGTGACGGTGATGGAGACGGGTACATAAGCAGGTAAAACTGACCAACGTAATGGTGAAGTTCATAAATACAAATATATGAAATGCTGACCCATGTCTTTGCATTCAGGTTATTTTTCTTCAAGAGAAAACGTACTTTGCTGTGTCAACGTAACACCTAATCTTTCTTGAACTTACAGGCCGTTGTTATATAAAGTTAGAAACAATCAATCAAAAATGTTAGTTGAATTAGCCTCCATGCCACCTCAGGGAGCATTGAGCAACAGATGCTATGCGCACATTTGATGGAACAGGGGGACAATTGATTGCGAAGTGGAGGGGAGGTCATCGGTATATTAAAACTAAAAAGTGTTGATCAAGTAGACAGCCCACATGTCCTTCGGCCCAGAGAGTGATTACCTATTTGATTGGTAGCCTACTTTCTTGCTACGTTTAGGTAGTGCAAGAAATGTTGAACGCAGCTGAGCTAACAGTCGGAGCCTAACGGCAACATGGCACTCTGAAGTTGTGGCATACCATGTCCCGATGTGTTCCATTAGTAGAGTAATTGCTTGTTGAGCTATTTTAAGACCACTAACCAGTTGACACATGCTACGACCACCTAGACTTGCACACAAGCTGTTGTCTGTCTTCTCTTCTGTTATTATTTGAAATGGATAATATTATGTGTTTAAAACAACTAAACTCCCTTTTAATGAGCAGTTTGACGACAGTCGTAATGAAACGGTTCGATATTCATGGAGGGGTTCGTACCGTGATGTCTTCATTCACCCTCGTTGCTTTAAAAAGCGAGGTAGCCTTTTGATCTGCCAGTCTGTCAGTGTCTCGGGAGGTTGCTAGGGCCAGGGAAACATCAAAGATATGTTTGTGGCAAGGCCTATCGCAGCGGGAAAGCATCACAGCCCTAGAAACCTCCTAACTTGTTTGCTATAAAAAGCAATTGCCTTTGGTGAAGAAAGTTATGATGTTCTCATACTGATGCTAGCTCCTCAGCAACCCTTATCGTGGTCTTAAAATGTCACGTTTATGAACTTATAGTGAGGCAAATATTTTCTCTCTGAAATGTTTTTCTTTAGTAAGGACTTTTTTTGCGATTTTGTGTCATATTTCTCATTTACCGATAACTTTGGAACTTTGATCTACGATAGTCTGACAGGGGTTAGTCTTTTGTTATTACTGGCGTTAATAACACATTTATAGCATAGCAATGGATAGTAGCCTAGTTGATTGGATTTGTTTGTCAACAGAACTCCGATCTTCAATCTATTCCACTGTTTATTGTTGTTGTCCTTTTTATTTTATCATTTTCCTTTACCACTTTGACCTTTTACCCTCTCTCTCTGAATTCTTTCTCATCTTCTCTTTATCTTCACCCTTCATCTCCTTCTGCTTTTTTTCTCCCCTCCTTTACCTCCTTCTCCCTTCTCTCCTCTTTCCCCCCTTTTCTTTGTCTTCCTCTGTCACTCTCCCCTCACTCCATCCCCCTTTTTTCTGTCCCACAAGGAACGACCTTCTGATGGTGTGCCGGCAGTTGAACATGGAGGACTCGGTGGCGGAGATCATGTGCCAGCTGGGTGCCGACGAGCGGGGCAAGATCTCCTTCGAGGACTTCACCCGCTGCCGCATGCAGCTGCTCAGCGAGATCCGCAAGGAGGAGGGCCAGCTCTCGCTCCGCTCCGGGGACTCCGGCACCCGCAAGCTGGGCCACGACCACATCACCTCCTGGCCCACCAGCAGCGACAACAGCCTGGGTATGTCAGCCGTCAGGGGCTACAGAGAAAGGATGAAGTGTTATATATATATATATATATATGTCTGTGTGTGTGTGTGTGTGTGTGTGTGTGTATGTATGCAAAATGCATAAGGTAATCTCGCAACATCTCCAGATTTAGTTTAACTCTCTCTCTCTCTCTCACACACACACACATGCACATTAAACACATGCCATCCACCCCTGACTACACAAACAACATCTGTCATGATCGGAGCTATTCATACATGAGAAGTGTTAAGTTTCAGTTAAACCTCAGGGACCCCAAATAGCTAATTGTACAGATGTATTCTCTACTTCCTCTTTCTTGTGTCTAAATTTTGAGAACTCTTTAACAGAAAGTTGTCAGAGAGACTGAAAGCTGTTTGTGCAGTCTGTATAACAGCCCCAACAGTAACTCTGTGGTGAGCATGCTTTGTGGTGGCCGTGTTATGATTGGGGTCAGGATGTGTTACTTCACCGTGAAATGCAAAGAAGAAACTACTGGTTATGGTTGTTTCACAGAGAAAACAAAGTTTAAGGCACTGGGGTAGATGTGGACCATAGTGTTTTGATTGTTTTATTCAATCAAGTGGCCTCAAAACAGTGGACTCAGTGGTTTATATGTAAGTATGCAGTACATTGTGCAACAGCAACCACTACATTTTCTTGGATGCTTACCAGTGGAAAGTGTTTGGTGTTTGTTACCATAGATTGATATGTTAATGACCTATTTTGTGACAAAACATATCCACAATGCACTGAAAGTCTGGAGCCGAGGCCTAGACTTTTGTATGTGTGGGCAGTCAAGGGGTGAGCTGAGTATCATGATTGATGCTGACGCATCAGATGACTGCTGACTCCAGGATGACTCTGGCCTCTATCTTACGCAAGCCCAGCCTCATCCAGCCCAGAGCCGTTGGCTGTCTGGAGTGTGTGTAAGAACTGCGATCGACACAGATCATTTCTTGTGTTCAAGTGTAAAGGTCTGTTCAGACCAAGAACTATAACGATAACGACAAGTATAACTACAACGATATGGGCATCCACACTGAAGAACCACATTTTCATGGCAACATTCTAGTAGTGATTTAAACATCTAATAGAACATGACGTCCTGGGAATTCTTATGAATTGTAATTGGCTGACAGTGCTTTTATAGTACATAAAATCGCTCTGAAAGTGATCCCAACAATATTGCTCAGCCCGTCGTTGATATGTGAACGGCACCATTCACTAAAGTTAAAACGATTTTTACAAAGTTATAGTTATATTTATATGTATAGTTATGGCTCTAGGTGTGAAGGGCCCTTAACTGCCCCAAGTCACCAGTGTCCTCTGGTTTATGTTCCCCTCAGGGGCTCTGTCGGGGGCCAGAGAGAGCTGGGAGTATGACTCTGGGGCCCGTGACCTCCAAAGCCCAGACCTTCAGCAACAGCAGCAACAGCAACAGCAGCTGCAACAGCAGCAGTCCCAGAGCCTGACCCAGGAGCAAGCAGCTGTCCTGCAGAAACTTCTGGAACAGCCGGGGGACGTCCTGGACCAGCACCCAGCCCTGGAGAAGCTCCTGGCCCAGACAACCAGCGGGAGCCCCAGCGGGGGGAACTACCTGGATGTGGCCAACACGGTGAGTCCCTCCTGCCATGTGTTTTCCCGCTGCCTTGGGGAACAGCACGTGCTCCCTGGGGCTGTGCTGTTTGATCTCCCCAGCGTGGCGGCGGCGGCCATGTTAAATCTCCTCCAGGGGTCTCTCCCACACGATGGGGGATGTATGTAAAGACGGTATGGTGCTGTGTTGTCAGGGCAACGTTGTGGCATTGGTTCTGCGGGCGATGGCTAATTATATTCCTTTGAAGCCTGAAAACTGGAAGTGATCAGTAGCCATGGTGAGCTCAGGCTCTGTGCTGGAGATGCTGGAGATTAATTGAGGTGGCGCTCTTATCATGCAGCAAGAGCACAAATAATGGTGGATGGACATTGTGACAAAAACAGAGCCATTTAGAGAGCGGCTACACAGATTTGTTTTAATTCAAATCTACCTATTTATAATTGTCCATTGGTGGTGTGGTGTTGTGTGAAAACCTGTGACAATGTCACTATTAGGCTAGTTGTGAAAGATTTTAAAGAGTCATCCTTTATATGAAGTATAGTATGTTTGATTGTATGGTGGCTGAAAGGTGATTGTATATGGGTATGTTTGATGACATGGTGAAGCACACTACTCGTAGTGCATCGTATAATCCTGTAGAGGGCACCATCTTGACATGTGGTGAAGGGGAGATGTTTGCCAAGCTGTCTGGCTGAACTTAATGACAAGAATAAATGTGTGTGTTTTACAGTGTAATGAGCAACTCATATCAGCCTTCCTCAGATACAACCAGAGAACTGGAGAGAGAGAGAGAGACAGAGCGAGTGCACAGAAAATATTGTCGAACATTCGCTCGTCAGGTCTCACTTTCATATTATGTGATGAAATACCTCACCGTAATCCCATTCCCACTGCCAACCTTCCCTCAGGCGACAGGAGGGTAAGAGGGCAGGCAGGCGGGCAGGCAGGCTGGGTAGTGGTGGTGGGGCATTGATCAGGGTCAGGCACAAACACTCGTATCCATTATTTATCCCATCTATCGACGCTTGAATGTGCAGTCTCGTCTCCCTATCGCTTTCCAAGAGCGCCGGCCCCCGTTATGGATCCCATAAATCATTCAGGGCCGCCGCGTCATTATCACACGGCTCATGCAGATTACATTTGACGGCCGAGCGAGCCCACGGCCCACCGGCTGCCCTGCGGAGCAAGATGGACAGATGACCACAGAGTGAGAGAGAAAGGGAGTTGAAGAGAGAGTCGGAGTGAAAGGCAGATGGAGATAGAGAAAGAACATAAAGAGAGAGAGAGAGTGTGAAAGAAAGAGAAAGGTAGAGAGAGAGGGAGAATGAAAGAGGGAGAAAGGGAGTGGGGAGTGAAAGAGAGAAGCAGGGGAGCAAACGAAAGAGAGGGAGTGAGAGAGAGAGAGAGAGAGAGAGAGAGAGAGGCCAGGCGTGGAGCACTGCACTAGAGGAGTGATGGATGAGTATGACAGGATGATGGGTGTGTGGCGGAGCTGAGACGAGAACATGGGCAGTGTGTGTGTGTGTGTCTGTGCGTGTGTATGTGTGCGACAGAGCCGAGCAAAGGCAACAGCAGCAGTAGCCGGAGTGTGACGGCAGTGTTGTCGACTAGAACTGAGGAAGGGTAGCGGGGAATGCGATTGTAATGGCAAGACTGAGAGTCGGACTGGATTGTCAGAGTTTCCCTGAGTGCAGTGGCATGACAGAGTGGAGAGCTGCGGGAATCTGACTTGGGCTGCAACGGAGTGTGGAGCGGCAGAAATATGAGTGTGCTTTTGACAGGAGTTCAGAGCTGCAGCTGGCTTCTGGCTTATGATCCACGTGACAGAGGAGAGATTTATAGGAGGCTGAGACCGTGGTAGCAGAGAGAGGGCAGTAGTAGGTGTGAGACCTACTGTATCTTAGAGTGTGTGTGTACGTGTGTGTGTGTGTGTACGTGTGTGTGTGTGTGTGTATCCAAATAGTGTGTGCGTGCGCACTGTGTGTGAGTGTGGATCTAAATAGTGTGTGTGTGCACACTACACTGAACCTGTCTTGTCTCTACAGTGTGTGTCTCTACAGCTGTGTGTATCACCAATTGTTCCCAGTGAAACGTTGTTTCGTCTCACTATGTGCTATGTATGTGGCTGAAACAACGATAAAAACCTACTTGACCTGACTGAAGGGGAAGCACGCTCAGGACCGTGAATGACCTGCATTTGCCTTCCAGAATCTTCCTCTGTGACAGGCAGCTCTAATACCCTGCCCAACCCACTCACCCACCCGCCCGCCCCTGCGCTCCCACATACTGTATGCATGCATCATCCTGTGGTATTTTGGGAGCGGCATGTGCTTAATCACCCATCTGCAGCTCTCCCACTCCCCACGCTGCTCTCATTAGGGGCTGACATGGAATTCAGACAGCGTGCGTTCGTTAGCCCAGCGCTGAGCGCTGCTGTTTTACTGGGCGGTTTGTAAACTTCCCCGGAATGCAGGAAGCCCCTTAACTACGCTCTTGCCTTGTTACATCTGGCCTCGAGGCTCTGGTGGTAATATCAGTTCACTTTAAAGGACTGTCATTTATTAGACCTCTGACATGGACCTGACAAGGACCTAACACACGCAGACACACATGCTCACACACACACACACACACACACACACACACACACACACACACACACACACACACACACACACACAGATCAAGCAGGGTCCCAGTCCCTTGCAGTGCTTGGGGAGTACATGTGATCGAACATGACAGTCATGACAGAAGAAGTTGTGGGCTCCACATATGGAGCTCATCTTGGTATCTCTGTCTGCGGGTTGTTGTGTTCTCTGCCATGTTGAGAGAGCACAGCATGACTATATAAATCTCATCAGTCCATCATGATGCCTCTCTCTCTTTCTCTCTCTCTCTCTCCCTCTCTTTCTCTCTCTCTCTCTCTCTGTTTGTCTTTCTCTCCGTCTCTGTCTGTCTCTCTGCCTCCTACTCCCTCTCTTACTCTGTGTCTCTCTGTCCATCTCTCTCTTTTTTTCTCTTTCTCTGTCTACTAATATGATCCATCAGCCTATCAGTGATGCTTGGTTTTTGTAGTGCTTCATCAAGGCTTGTTGTTAGTGTTTGCGTGTATGTGTGTTTGTGTGTGTGTGTTTGCGTGTGTGTGTGTGCGTTTGCGTGTGTGTGTGCGTTGTGTGTGTGTGCGCTGGAGTGGGTGGGGTGACCTTAAGTGTGTTGTAAAAAAGCCAAGGACCGATTTGCTGAGCACGGCATGATGCAGCCAATCGTATCTGAGAGCCTCACTGATTCCCCTTTCCCCTGGTACACCCCACCCCACCCCACCCCACCCCACCCCACTCCAACCCAACCCACTCCACTCCAACCCACCCCACTCCACTCCAACCCACCCCACCCCATCCACCACCCCACCCCAACTTCCCCTCTCACCCCCACACTGCCGATCCCCCCCACACTTTGCGATGATTCCCTCACTGATGCGCTTTCCCCTGGTACACCCCACCCCACCCCATCCACCAACCCATCCCACCCCGAGTCCCCCTCTCACACCCAGCCTCCCAATCAACCCCACCCCCCCTCCTTGCGATGATTCATGCCTGTCGGTCACACGTTCTTTACCCTGATCTCATTAGTGGCCTCATTATGCTAAAAGGTTCCAGCCAGCGAAGCTGCACATCACTGCCACTCTTTAGTTAGCGTCTCCCTTCGACATCTTCTGCAAATGCACACACACACACACACACTCACATACGCATACACACACACACAAAAATACACAAAAACACACACTGTCACTCTTTTGTATCATTCTCCGACACGTTCCTCTCCTCGCGCCTGTGTACGTGTGTGTCTGTGTGTCTGTTTGTGTGTATGTGTGTGCATCTTCCATTAAACACCTAACCACCAGTGCTGTTTCATGCATACACACACACACACACACACACACACACACGATCATACGCATACACCAGGGGTGGAACTTAACTTTGCAAAATGTGGACCTTCATCAGCCACTCAATAGTAAATTGTCTTCCAGTCACTTTCATGTTTTACCAGCATTTGGCTGGTGGCTGGTGTTACTTTTCATCCCTGGCACACACACACACACAAATACACAACAACACACACACACACAACTAATTCACACACACACACACACCACAGACAAATGTGCACATGCAGACACACACACACACCCTTCTCCTGTCATTGCGTGTAGCGTTTGAGTGTGTATTCACTCATAGAGTATGGCAGGAAGAGAAGGCAGAAAGAGTAGATGTGCTGTTTGTCCACATCCATGTGGTGTGTCCCTTATCCAGAGGTGACTTCCACAGTGTTCATTACTCTCCCTCTCTCCCTAGTGAGAGTGCAGACTAGAGCCTGTGACCTCAGCAGCACTGCAGCCAGACCGCCAAACTAACAGTTCAGGCCCACACACTGTAAACGCTGTGCTGGTTGGGTATGTGTCGCCCATTGCAGTGTTTCTCCAAGGTTTCAGACCGAGGACCACTCTCTCTCTTCCCGTTCTCTCTGTGTGCTACGATGCCATGTTTTAGCCACCCTCAGCTGCAGCTTGTGTGTGTGTGTGTGTATTAGTGTGTGTGTGTAAGAGGGAGAGAAAGAGACAGAGAGAGTGTGCTTCTGTGTGTGTGTGTGTGTGTGTGTGTGTGTGTGTGTGTGTGTGTGTGCACATGTTAGTGAGTGAGAGAGGTAGTGTTTGTGTGTGTATGTATGTAAGGGAGAAAAAGACAGAGTGTGCTTGTGTGTGTGTGTGTGTATGTGTGCACGTTAGTGAGCGAGAGAGGTAGTGTTTGTGTGTGTATGCATGTGAGGGAGAGAAAGAAAGAGTGTGCTTGTCTGTGTGTGTGTGTGTGTGTGTGTGTCAGTGTTTAAGAGTACTCAGTGTCTTCCCACAAACGCACCTGCTGTGATGTGCCAGTAAATGAAGTTCTGTAAGTCTGCCCCAGAAGTGTTAATTAATAACACACCAGCTCACTCAGTGCCTCCGCACTCCCATGCTGCCTTAACACACAAACCCATCCCAGTGCCTCTGCACTCTCTCACTGCCTTAACACACCAGCTCATCCCAGTGCCTCTGCACTCTCTCACTGCCTTAACACACCAGCTCATCACAGTGCCTCCTCACTCCCATGCTGCCTTAACACACCAGCTCATCCCAGTGCCTCTGCACTCACGGTGCCTTAACACAGCAGCTCATCACAGTGCCTCTGCACTCACGGTGCCTCAACACAGCAGCTCATCACAGTGCCTCTGCACTCACGGTGCCTTAACACACCAGCTCATCACAGTGCCTCTGCACTCTCTCACTGCCTTAACACACCAGCTCATCACAGTGCCTCTGCACTCTCTCACTGCCTTAACACACCAGCTCATCACAGTGCCTCTGCACTCTCTCACTGCCTTAACACAGCAGCTCATCACAGTGCCTCTGCACTCTCTTGCTGCCTTAACACACCAGCTCATCCCAGTGCCTCTGCACTCACGGTGCCTCAACACAGCAGCTCATCACAGTGCCTGCTTAGCCTTCACTGGCTCTTTTGAGGCTCTGAGTGAGTCCCCTAAGCCTTAAAGGCGCGTTTCCACTACAGTGAGTTCCGGGTAATTTTTCGGCCTTCTCACGGTTGGCTCGTGTCTCCACTATCAGGAAGTTCCAAAATGGGCGATCTCCCGGAACTTTTACAGGGACCAACGGAGTACCTAAAGGGATTAGGTACTCCGTTAGGCCCTGAAAAAGTTCAGCTTGTAGCCTGTGGTAAACTCGATGCTGATAGGCTGTTGTTAAACACTACCAGCCATAGGTAATCTAAAAATCACTATGCCATACGAAAATATTTTTTCGAAACAGACTAAATGAATTTCTCACAACAGAGTTCATTACAAACACAGTTGCCCATGTAACTATATTTTATCTAATCTTAGAGGTTAGTTTAAAGACAGACTCGTATTATTTTTAAATTAGCAAACTAATTCAGCATGCTAGCAGACTAATACGCTTCCTATGGAGTATTTTCATATGCCTGTTAGAGGAAAACGTACAGTCTATCAAACTCAGAGTTGTAGGAGAGCTTGTTTTGGCCGTTTCCAGGATAAAGCATTTAACTACTTGCTATGTGGTGCACAACGATTTCATCAGGCAATTAATTACCTTCTTAAAACATGTTTACTTGGCTAACTTTAGCCTGCTAATCTTGTCATAACGTCACTCGGAACATCTAATGTTATGAAACATAGTAGACATAAATGGACTGGAAACTCACAATAAATAGGAACACTAACCACAAACGTTTAGGATTTATCTGGTTTAATTCATAAATCAACATAGAATGCAAGCCTGCAGTCAGTCATGTTCGCTGCTCTGAGACACCGAAGTTTCCCTTTGTTTACTAGAGGTCCGATAAAACGTTGTTGTAGTGGAGACACGCGAGGTGAGAGGACCAACCAAACAACAGTCCCTGAAATTTTCCCTCTCCCTGAATTACCATCGGAACCTCCCCTAATGGAAACGCGGCTTAAGATGTAACTATTTTACACGAACTTCAGAGTTTGTATGTGTGTGTGTACGATTTGATAAGATATGATACGATATCTTCGTCGGGTCTGGCGTTGCCCGATTTAACATATTTTTGCGGAAAAAACTGTGTGCAGACCAGTTTGATGCCTATGTCTGGCACCTGTAAGATAATTTTTTTAGATGTGCACACACATAATGCCCTGTGTGTGTCTGTGTGTGTGCGCCTGCGTGTGTGCATGCTCGCGTGCATGGGTGTGTTTACCGTACATTTTTGTGTGGTATATTTCATACTCAGTTGAATTCACAGTTACACGGCCTGTTTCTCTGACCCTGACAGCTTTGTCTGACGCCAAACGCCAAAGCCCAGCGCACTTAAACTGGCTTCAGACTTGACGGTTGAATCAGAGGTAGCTGAGCGGAGCGGAGCCTGGATTTTCCCCTTAAATTCCACCTTCCCTTTCACAAGCGAGGGGGTGTCTGCCTTTCAGAAATAACGGGAAAAAAAACAGAAAAGAAAAAAGAAACAAACGTGTGGGGAGTCCTCAGCTTTCATGGACTTAAGTTTATGTTCCACGGTCAAATAATAAATATGAGTAATGTTCTGGGGTTGGGGCTGTTTTTACTGAGGTCAGGGGTGAATCAGAACACTATAGACCCCAGCGGAGAACGAGAGAGAGAAGGGAGTTGAATAAAACACAAGCGGGCCTGTTCTTTTACGCCGGTCGCTGCTATGATTTAACTACCCGCCAGTCGAATTTACTGCGGAATTGTAAAAAGACAAGAGGCACATTGACAAACGTGAGGCGAAGGCCTCTCGCATATGTGAAAAACATAGCGTACATGTCACACAACCAGCAGCGGCTTCCTCTTGTAATCTCAGAGGGAAGTCGCAAAAACCACAGAAGCTGATTGTTCCACCTTTTTTCCCCGTTTCTTTTCTTTTACTGTCCAATTAGCCAGGGTTTTTCCGACGCACCGGCAGAAACGGTCAGATGTAAATTAACGGCGGCCTTTTAATGTGATTAACAGAGGTGGTGAGTGACAGTGCTGGGGGAGAGAGAGAGAGAAAAAGAGAGAGAGGGAGAGAGAGGGAGATAGAGAGAAAGAGAGAGAGAGAGAAAAAGAGTGAGAGAGAGAGAGAAAGAGTCAGAGAGAGAGAGAAGAAAAGGAAAGAAGAGGGATGGCTGATGATGGAGAGGTGGAAATGAAAGAGACACAGCTGAATGAGCTTACCACATGCACTCTTTTAGACACACACACACACATACACACACACGCACACACACACACACACACACACACACACACCCAAAGTTCTTGCAGGGGTAGGAGGAGGAGGAGGAGATAGAGGAGACAGAGTCACCAGGGGAATGATCCGGAACAGGAATGTGCATTCAGCGCCTCTTGTTCCCTCCCTAGCCCTAGGGTTTGTTAGAGTTATACACGCACATATACATATACATACACACACACACACACACACACACACACACACACACACACACACACACACACACACACACACAAAGTTCTTGTACTTTTTCCCCACACATACTATTCAGGGGTCTGTATTATGCACACACACACACACACACACACACACACACACACACACACACACACACACACACACACCTGTGACTCTCTAGATGAGGCTGATGCACACCTCCTCAGGCACCGGTATGTCAGTCTTTTGTGACTTGGAGCTGCATTTAGGCTAATGCTTTCTCTACATCCTTCCTTTCCCCTCTCTCTCTCTCTCTCTCTCTCTCTCTCTACCCCCCTCTCCCCCTCCTCCCCCTGCTGTCTCTCGCTCTCTCTCTCTCTGTTTCTCTCTCAATCACCCTCTTTCTCTCTCCCAGAGTCT
The DNA here is from genome assembly GCA_027475355.1 of Coilia nasus. Taxonomy (NCBI): domain Eukaryota; kingdom Metazoa; phylum Chordata; class Actinopteri; order Clupeiformes; family Engraulidae; genus Coilia; species Coilia nasus. The sequence continues at coordinate 22,342,826 of CM050209.1, forward strand.
CCTGTATCCCTCTCTCTCTCTGTCTGTATCCCTCTCTCTCTCTTCCCTCATTTACATGGATCTTGTGAGACAACACTGCCATAATCCTCTTGTATCCGTCATCTCTCTCGAGTTTGTATCTCTCTCTCTCTCTCTCTCTCTCTCTCTCCCTCTTTCTCTCTCTGTCTCTCTCTCTCCCCCTGTCCTTCCCTCTCCCAAAGCCTCCTCTCTCCCCGTTAGCATGTGGCTGCCCTGCAATGCGGTGTGTGCTAAATAAGTCGGCCCAGCCACCTAGTCTACCCAGCAGCCGGAAGGGGTACAGCTCACCTCATTTGACTCCAAAAGAGTGTGTGTGTGTGTATTTGTGTGTGTGTGTGTGTGTGTGTGTGTGTGTGTGTCAGTGTGTCAGTGTCAGTGTGGGTATGTGCGGGCGTGTTTGGAGGGTGGAGGAATTGTGTGTGTGTGTGTGTTTGTGTGTGTGTCATTGTCAGTGTGTGTCAGCGTGCGGGCATGTTTGGAGGAAGGAGGAAGTGTGTGTGTGTGTGTTTAGAGGAAGAGAAAACTTTTTTTGTCTAGAGTGTAGAGTAGGCCTGACGGCAGAGAGAATACTGCGTGCTCAGGTCAGAGCCTAACAAGAGGAAGAAAAGGCAGCTTGTTGTTCATTTCCCTCATGATATTCGCTGAATTGGTTCCACTGCTTGGAACTGAATCACCAAAGTATTAAATAATGCGTTTTTTCTTATTTCTTTTGCGGAAAACTCATTTTATATTCATTACATAGTGCTAATGCAGTAGAGCTCTGCAACCTATGAGTGTGTGCGTGTGTGTGTGTGTGTGCAACCTATGAGTGTGTTTGTGTGTGTGTGTGTGTGTGCGCATGTGTGTGTGTGTGTGTGTGTGTGTGTGTGTGTGTGTATTTTTAAGTAACCAGCACCAATGCGATCTCCTTGGGAGCCTGAAAGACTTCTCTAATTCTAATAATATGCACATATCAATGCCACAGTGTCTCTGGGTGAGCTGGGGCATTTTGGGAGGGGGTGAAGGGGGGGGGGGGGGGGTTGCAGCAGCAGCAGCCTTCTCCCCACAGAGCCAGATTGGGTTTCTGTCCCGAGGGCTCCACCTTGCCCCTGCTTACCCTAGAGAGAGAGAGATGGGGAGAAAGGGAGAGTGAATGGAGGAGGAGAGAGAGAGAGAGATGGGGAGAGAGAGAGAGATGAGGAGAAAGAGAGAGAGAGAGGAAGACATGGGGAGAGGGGGAGAGAGAGAGAGATGGAGGGGGAGAGGTGGGGGGGATAGACAGAGAGATGGAGTGGGAAAGAGAAAGCGATGGGGAGAGAGGGAGAGAGCTTGGAGGAGGAGAGAGATGGAGGGAGAGAGAGAAAGAGAGAGAGAGAGAGAGAGAGAGAGAGTGAAACAGAAAGAGAGAGGACTCACACTGCCCAACATCCACAACCTCCCTACAGCCCAGCTTCCCAACATCCCGATCCATCTTTCTTACCATGTTACACAAAGACTTTATCTGTGTATGAGTGTGTGTGTGTGTGTCTGTGTGTGTCTATGTGTGTGTCTGTGTGTGTGTCCTAAAGCAGAGTCTATCTATGTCACACCCTCATTAGTTGGCTAAGGACTTTGAACACGCCAGTGTCACTGACAGCTGGGCACAGAGAGCTGACTGACACCTAGCCTGTAGAGGAGAGGTTGTATCTGCTAAGGCTGCTCGATTATGGAAAAAAATCTGAATCACGATTATTTGGGCCAAAACTGAAATCACGATTATTCAAACAATTGTTTTGTTTTCCTCAGTAACATGCTTCATTTATTGAAAATGTATTCAAAAACATTTCGAAAAAACATTCTTGCACCTTCGGATTTTCCCTAATACCTTTCTTCGCAAACATTAGTAAGTCTCCTTTGATGTCTAATGTACACACAGTAGAAATGTCTAATGTATACATTTAATGTACAGTACAAACGGTAGAAAATAATTAGGACAAAAACATTGTTGCCCTCGATTTTATTTGTTTTGAGATCGTTTGGCCCTGAAATCGTTATCACGATTAGAATTCGATTAATTGAGCAGCCCTAGTATCTGCCATTGCCAGGGATCTTAGGGGTGAATGTGTTTCACTGCAGCATTCAGCGAGTTTAAAGTCCACACATAATGCCATGGACAAGGAAACTCTAACATCACATGGGGGTCAATGCACAAGTTTCACTCATTTATTATAGAGCGCGCTATGCAGTAGTGTATGAGTAAATGTTTCAGATTTGGTGATGGTGTATGCTTTGTGGTAGGAGGCCATTGTCTTTTTTAAATATTTTTTTAGCCTTTTTATGGATTTATTTACACAGGAGACAAAAGAACGTGACAGGAAGTAAGTGGGAGAGAGAGAGAGAGAGAGATGGGGTAGGATTGGGAAATGACTACTGCCACTAATGACACTTGCCTATGCATGGACAGGTGTCTTAACCACTGCGCTACTGCACCGCCGTAGTTGGGTGTTTTCAATGGACGGTCGTCAGTTGAAGACGTGAAACAATAAAAGATCCCCAACAGAGTGATGCAGGACCTTGACACGAAGCAGTGTCCAGCTGCTAAATAACTGCAGCTTATATTGCTGAAATTCCGTTATGATAAAGTGAACGGACTACTTGCGGAATGATGATGAAATAAATACAAAATTGACAGTGGATTGACAGCGGCCATAATACTTTTATGCTACATTTCAATTGTAGTGCGTAGACGGGCTTAAAGCCAGGCTGATTGCATACGTCATGATCCAACATTAGCCAATGGGTAACGGCAGATCCTGTCGTTTTAAACTTCAGCAGAGTCTACACATCCAGGAAGCACACGTTTCTCAATACAGAATAGCCAGACCCTTTGTACGAGACGCAGTGTAGTTACGAGGGGCTGGTTTTATGACCAGGCTATCCCCGTCCGGCCTGGGGGAGCAGAAACAAGACGCTGATGTTGCTTTCGGCCACTCTCTCGACCACTCTCCCACCACCGGAGGGGAGGAGTAGCTGTTGAGGTAAGCAAAGCGCGGCGCGCCCGGGAGAGCGATTTGGAAAGCGGCCGTAAAAAGGATGGGGGGTTTTTACGGCCGCGTGTCGGTCACCCAGCGCTGCCGCGTTACGCCCAACAACATTATTACCCTGCCGAGAGACAGCTGCTCCCGAGCTTTACTGCAGCCACCTCCGCACTCTGTCTGCCCGCACCAATTAACCGCAGGAGCTGTACCAGGGAGGTGTTTAACTAACGAGAGCACGGTACTAATTGTTGTTTGGCCATCTACAATGTTTGCGAGGCTTTGTTGATTATTCCATCAGGGCTGTGCAAAAATTCAAACTGTGATTTTGTATGTTGTTTCCTACCTCAGCTTCAAATTCAAGTTTTGAAAATTTGAATTGAAATGCAAGAGCCAATCTCAGTTGAGTTCTGGATTTCCATGTTCTGGAGTTCTGGATTTCCATTTAAATGTGAGATTACAGTTTTTTAAGTATTTTATCACAATGGTTCAGTCTCAGTCCTTTTGACATTATGCCTTTAAAATGTGAATTGGTCTTGGTGATATTGTCTAACAAACCTGGCTTGTCAGTGGCACGGTGTTGGTGTCTGATATACAGTACTGGCCACATCCATCCACAGACGTAGGGCTTGCCTGATATACAGGCTACATTCATCCACAGACGTAGGGCTTGTCTGATATACAGGCCACATCCATCCACAGACGCAGGGCTGTCTGCTACACTACACACATCCATCCAGGGAATCTAGGCCTGCTGTATGACACACATCTATCCAGAGAAGCTAGGCCTGCTGATGGCTGCATGGCCCTGGATGGCTCGTTTGTCCTGGTTAGGGAGCCGCGAGCTGTTCTCAGCCAGCGCTTGGTTGAGCGCGTATACCCTCCTGGCACTGTGTAGAGGAGGCTTTATGTCATTATCTCCAGCGCTTCCCTAGCCAGACTACCTCGGGGGTATTAGCAGCAGCCATATGAAGCTATGCTTTCAGTGTGTGTGTGTGTGTGTGTGTGTCTATGAGTGAGGGTCTGTGTGTGTGATCTGTGTACATGTTCTATTAAGGCTTGGAAACAGGGAGAGAGAATAAAACGAGAGAGAGAGTGAGAGAGAGAGAATGATGGAGTCCTCCATACCATACTATGTAAATCAGTGTCACTGAAGCAATCTGCAAAAACCAGTGCAGTGCAAGTGGAGTGCATGTATCACAAGTGAGTAGGGCTGGACGATATGGACCAAAACTGATCTCCTGATATGTCTGGTCTGACTGGCGATATACGAAATATATCAGTATTTCAAAAACAGAATGAGCAACATTGTGAGTGTGCGAGTAACACATGCAGGGGCACAGCTGAGCGATCCGAGAAAGCTCCGGCTGTCTGAACACTGTGAACACATTAGAATAAGTGGTTTTGATAAAGTGGTATTGCAGCATCAAAAATATATCGATATGGTAATAATATTGATATATCGCCCAGCCCTACGAATGGGTGGTGGTGGTGGTGCGGATGGTGGTGACAGTGGCTGTGGTTAGGTCAGCAGCACCTCAAGGCCAATCAGACTCAGTGTGCCCTGACGTGGCAAGCAGTGCTGATGGCTCCTTTGCCCTGGAGGTGTGTTCAGCTCTGGCCTGGCGGGAGCAGTGACAGCAGCGACAGCAGCAGTGGTGCGAGGCAGTGTGCTGTCCTGTTCGACTGGAGCCGAGTCAACTCACACACACACACACACACACACACACACACACACTCACTCCCCCCGGGGCCATCAGAAGGGAAGGCTTCATTAGCGCCGCCGTGCCGAAAGAGCTGCGCACACATATTTTTTACTGCCGCACGACGAGTGTGAAAAACAGCCGCTTCACGCTTGAGTGAAAGACATCCCGTGTCACTACCCCTGCGTCTCCACTTCTCTGTTTTGAAATAATATAGCGCCATACTGAAACCCCATAAATGCTACTTCGTAAGTGCTGTATAATTAAATATTTACCACAGAGACAATGATCAATAGTGTTCATTGTTGTGTGGGTATAAGAAAACAAACAGTCACTCAACAAAGTGAGAGTAACCCCCTTTGTCAGTGAAATTTCTACAGACGTCAACAGAGGGAGCTGTGTGCTTTTGGGTGGCATTTGGAAAAGCACTCAGCCTAAGGGAAGGCCCATGCTTATCCCCACGCTTGCTCATAAACCCTCTTCAGTGTCTCCCTCTCTTATCCTCCTCCACAATCCCTAAATCCCAGTGCTTTTGTCCATAGCTTGTCTCGCTTTGACGATTTGTCTCAGCCCTCGTGTTTGCGTACAAGGTGACGTGGGAACTCAACAGGGCCGCATTTAGAGGGCTGAATTGCGGTCCGTACGCAGTCGAAATATGCACATTTGATCAACAAGCGATGAGTGATTCCACCGCCCAACACACACACACATACACACACATAATGTAATGTCTCTGTCATAGCATTATCCACACTGATAATTAAGTCTGTTTAAAGAGCTGCATTTTGCTCATTTGTATATAGGCCACAGAGATCACAATTCCTGCAGTGCATTTACACTGGTCACTTTGGTAACATCCCCCAGGGGACGTTTATTACATTTATTTACATTTATTCATTTGACTTTCTAGTGATTTTCTTTTAAATGTTGGTATGTGATGTCTAATGGGGGACTGTGTTGTGTATCAGTGTCAATTAGAAGTTAACACCTCCAATCAGGTGTGGTCATGTGACCACCTGAGAATTGTATATATGGGTGTCTTTTCCAATTGTTGTCACGTCTGAGGAAGGGTGAGTAACCTCAAAACGTCACACGGTTTAACATAAAAAGAACTTGGGACCATAAACCTGGTTGAGCGGACTTTTTCTTTTCTACATAAGGCGCATGTTTATGCTGCGCCTGCTTATAAACCCTCTTCAGTGTCTCCGTGTCTTATCCTCCTCCACAATCCCTAAATCCCAGTGCTTTTGTCGATAGCTTGTCTCGCTTTGACGCTTGGTGTCAGCCCTCGTGTTTTGCGTACGAGGTGACGTGGGAACTCAACAGGACCGCATTTAGAGGGCTGAGTTGCGGTCCATACGCGGTCGAAATATGGACCGTGACAGAACATTTGATCAACAAGCGATGAGTGATTCCACCGCCCAACACACACACACACACACACAATGTAATGTCTCTATCATAGCATTATCCACACTGATAATTAAGTCTGTTTAAAGACACATCATGCCTGGTGGGGGTGGTTGTGGTGGTGGTGGGGGGCGTATAATCGCCTTAGCAACCCCCATCAGCCCATTTTCAGTAGAGGACAGACAAGTTTCTGGAACAGTGCCATGTTTTTGTCTTTAAAAAGAGAGAGAGATGGAGTGGGGGAGAGAGAGGACAAAACGACAGGAAGTATTTGGTGAAGCAGTGTGAGCATGACAGCTGCAGCTTCTCTCTTAAGTTGTGTCCGCATAGGAAAAGAAGATCGACAGAACCAAAGCTAAAAGACGAAAAGACGAAGCTGCATTCTTAACATGTGATAGAAATACAAAAACTTAAAAGAGAGAGAGAAAGGGAAAGAAGAGAGAGAAAGAGAGAGAGAGAGAGAGGGAGTGATTTATTGCGTAAGTGAAATAAGGCATAGATAGCCCCTCTCAGGCTGGCAGGAATCTGTCAGGCAGTGAAGTGGCATAGGACCCCAGTGAATGAATTCCACTCCTCTCCCTTCACACACACACACACACACACACACACACACACACACACACACACACATTGACTCTCCCCTCCTCTCTCTTTCACTCCCTCTCTCTCTCTCTCTCTCTCTCTCACATTGGCTGCTCCCTCTCTCTCTCCCTCTCCCTCTCTCACTCCCTCTCTCTCTCCCTCTCTCTCACCCTCTCTCTCACAAACATACGCTCACATCTGCGCTGTGCGCATGGCACGGCTCAAGTAGCCCACTCTGAGCAGCAGCAGCAGCAGCAGCGGAGGAGGAGGCAGCAGAGAGGAGAGGAGGACGAGGAGGGAGGTCCCTGCAAGCGCACACACACACCGACACACTGACTCACACACTCACTCACTTCACCGGCTGTTCCTGCACCAGTGCGTTAGTGCATGCCTGTCTGTCTGCCTGCGTGTGTGTGTGTGTCTGCGCACGGGCTCGGACGTGTTGTGTCGTGCTTGTGTGTGTGTGAGGGGAGGACAGGAGACGGTGATGAGAGCGGAGGCTTGCGCTGAGAGTCTGGAGCCCGTAGCCCGGAGCTCCGACACCACCACCAGCAGCAGAAGCAGCAGCAGCAGCAGCAGCAGGCAGCGCGGGAGGAGGTGGGGGGGAGGGAGGGAGGCGCGGGGAGAGACTCACCGACCGGCAGCACTCTTCCTGGGCTAGGAGCGGCAGCGGAGGCAGCCTCACACCTCTGGAGCACCGGCTCTCTGGATTATACACACACACACACGCGCGGCTGAACAGCGGTTGCTTGGGAGCAGCACACACAGACACACACAAACACACACACACACCTACACACACTTAGACACTAACACACACACTGACACATGCTCAAACACTACTGACAGTTAGATTGTTTGTGAGCACACACACAGTCATACAGCCATTTGTGAGGAAGAGGCTGTCAGGAGGTTGTACGTATACCTCTGAAACACCTCTGTAACTCTCACACACACACATACACACACCCCCACACACGCCAAGTCACTGTCCTGGAAGCGAAGGGGTGTCGGAGGGGAGAGCGAGCGATGACCAGGCTCCTGCTGGACGTCTGGGTGGCAGAGGCTCGAGGCAGCTGAGGCCAGAGGACCTTAAGGAAAAAAAAGGAGGACATTAATCTGCCTAATTTATTTTTACGAGGAGAAGTCCAGCCAAGACATTCCTCTTCTTCTTTTTCTTCGTCTTGTTGTTCTTCTTCTTCTGCCTCTGTCGCTTCCCCCCTCCTCTCCTCTCCTCTCCGCTCCTCTCTTTCCTGGGCTGTGGAAGAGCAGAGCGCTCCCTGGGAGTCTGGATTATTCCGGTCGGCTCGGGATTTGAGAGTTTTGGGCTTGTTTGTTCTGGCAGCGGCAGCATGAACTCGGCAGCGACCATGAAGTCGGGCGGCGAGCCCTCCGCCGCGGAGATGAGCGAGGTAAGACAGGAGCAGGGGTTTTAACAACTAGGGTCTGACACACACACACACACACAAATACATGCACACACACACAAATACATACACTCACATGCACGTGCCTCTGAGAGAGAAAGGGAGAGAGAGGGAAAGAGAGAGGGAGAGGAGTGTGTGGGGGAGACATTAAAGTGAGAGAGAGAGTGAGAGAGAGAGAGGGAAAGAGAGAGGGAGGGGAGTGTGTGAGGGAGACAGTAAAGTGAGAGAGAGAGTGAGAGAGAGAGAGGGAAAGAGAGAGGGAGGGGAGTGTGTGGGGGAGACAGGAAAGTGAGAGTGAGAGAGAGAGAGGGAAAGAGAGAGGAAAGGGAGTGTGGGGGGGAGACAGTAAAGTGAGAGAGAGAGAGAGAGAGAGAGAGTGGGGGATGAGTGTGGAAAGAGAGAGAGAAAAGAGCAGGCTTACGGCTCACTGAATCCCCTGGCAGCTTGGTCCCTCAGAATATCTGAGTCATCCGAGCTCGCACGGCTTCTCACACACACACAGACACACACACACACACACACACACACACACACACCAGCCCCCCCACCCTGCTCCTCTCACACTCCACACCCGGCTGTGTCCCATTAAAACAAGGTGGGGGAAGTTGTTTGGGTAAGGAGCCTCGGGCTGTAGAGAATATAAGTATTTCTCTCTCCACCTCTCCCCTCTCTCTCACTCTCTTTCTCCCTCTTCCTCTCCCTCTCTCTCACTCTCTCTATCCCTCTCTCTCTTTCTCATTCACTCAGCTTGTCTTTCTTTTTGGACTGCACCAAAGCGTGAAATGTTCTGTGTTGGTTTGTGGCTAAACCGACAGGACAATAAATATTGTCGTGAGGTGGGCTGAGGCGGGGAGGTGGTAGGCTGGTGGATGGGGGCACTGGTTTCTGGTGTGTGTGACACACATGCACCCTCACACACACACACACACACCCGCACACACTTACAGACACCCACACACACAGAGCCCCGTCTGTGTTTCTTAAATAGTGTCTAAACGGCCCTTCCAAACACACCCTATCATGTTACCCCCTCACACGTGAAAGCAGTTAGCATGGGGGGGGGGGGGGGGGGGTTACTCCAGAGGCCTCTAGGGTGGGGGTAGGAGTGTGTGTGTGGAGGGGGGGGGGGGGGGGTTGTTGGTGGCCATCGGACAGGAAGTGGAGCTGTGAGTGTGTTTGTGAGTGTGTGTGTGTGTGAGTGTGTGGTGCGGGATGCTTGTGCGATCTGGGCTCTCTTGCGCTGGTAACACATCCACCTCCTCACGTGGTTGTAGTGGGGAGGGTGTAGCTGCGATTTTTACACACACACACGCACACACACACACACACACACGCATGGCCCAACACAACACAAGCGCCGCCTCATTCACTAGCCTTTCATCCTACGCTTGTGTCACGTGGCTCTGATTCATGGAGTGTATCGCCTTGCCGTTCACACTCACACACACACACACACACATGCACACACACAGCCCACTTAGATATGGACTAGGGGACAGACCTACTTTAGGCTACATTCAGGAGTGCAGCTCGTTTATCAGCTCTGGGCATTGCAGAGAAGACATGAGTTTTGCAGTGAACTCTAAATATGGATAGCTGCGTTCAGTGCATTTTGCCAGTGGTTGTCAAACTGGGGTAGAAGCACCCCTGGGGGAAACTTGGATCAATTGTAGGGTGGTACGCAAAATAAATCTCTGGATCTCAGCTCTCACCAGCACAAAGGCAGCGAAGACAGTGTTCTGGTATGGGCTAGATGTGGGATCAGATCTTACATTCAAACTGTCCCCAGCAGCCGCTACATTATTATGTAATGTACTAGCCTATGTAATGAGTGTTTACATCTTGTTCATACATCTTGTTTATGCAGCGATAATTATGCAGAAACACAGAGTGTCTCAAGGGGTATTGAGACACCGTGCACCACTTAAAAGTTTGGGATCCACTTTACTATGGTATAGTGGGTAGATGAGCAAGGTGTGTGGATGTATTCATCATCATCATCATCATCATCATTGTTTATTCAGGGAAACACTGACTGAGCATCAAGCTCTTTTAAAGCAATGACCTCAGTATACAATCAAACTATTAAAAAAACGAAAAGAAAAAAAATACAAAAAATAGTATTTCAAAAATGAAAAGTATTTAAAATCAATTAAAACAAGAACACTGTATAGGACTAATATAATCGATTATAGCCTTAAATTTGTCTGAAGACAAGTTTTTGAGAAGAATTTCAAAACTTCTTGTAGTTGGTTCCATGTAATTGGTGAAAAAACCAACCAAATTTGAGCTCAGTGGAACGAATGCTTCGAGAGTTGTGCGTGGAAGAGACACACAGACAGACAGACGTTCCTTGGATTGATAGGTAGATGTGGGGTGTGTGAAAAGCGTTTGGGTTGGCTGTGGCCCTGTATCCACAAGCTCTCTGCTGTTCGACCCGCGCCGACCCACCCCCATCTGAAAGCCGTTACCTCAATTAAAGTTTTTCACCTCAAGGCTTCTCCCAAAGGCCTGCTCTCCTGCTCTCCTGCTCCCTGCACCAGGTACTCCACAATCCCCCCACACAGCTGCTGCACAGCTCACACACACACACACACACACAAACCCACAGAGCACAGGACATAAACACACACACACACACACACACACACACACACACACACACAAACCCACAGAGCACAGGACATAAACACACACACACACACACACACACACACAGCACAGAGCACAGGACACACACACACACACACACACAACCACACACACACACTCACTACAGGCTGAGAAGGGACCGTGCCCTGCAGTGGAGGGATAACGAACATGAGCCCTGACTCCTCTGAGGCATGAACCCCCCCCACACACACACACACACATACACACACCCCACCCCCCCTCACTACCCCCAGCACAGAGAGGCCCATCTGGTTCCCATGCAGCGCAGGACTGTCAGATCCTACAGGGCTTATTGTGGGTGTGTGTCTGTGGGTTGGGGTTAGGGACGGAGGGTTTGAGAGGGAGTAAGAGTGTGTATGTTTGTATGTGTGTATTTGGGTTAAAGAATGCGTGTGTATACGTGTGTGTGTGTGAGTAAGAGAGGAAGAGCGAGAGTGTGTGTGTGTGTGTGTGTGTGTGAGGGGCTTACAGAGTGAGTGCATATGGATTGGAGAGGGAGAATGAGCGAGTGTGAGTCTGACAGAGCTATGGGTAGTGGGGGAGACAGAGCTTGTGTGTAAGGGGGTTACAGAAGGAGAGAGAGCATGTGTGTGTGTGCGTGTTTGTGTGTGTATGTGTGTGTGTGTGTGTTACGCTTGGTGAAGTCGGGAGTCCAACTCCAAACAAGGATAGAAACTTGTTATTAGAGCAGCAACAATGGGCAGGGGAGATGGAGGGAGAGGGAGATGGAGGGAGGGATGGGGAGATGGAGGGAGAGGGAGAGGGGTGGGGATGGAGGGGTAGGGAGAGGGAGAGGGGTGGGGATGGGATGGGGCAGAAAAGTGCTGACATGCGCTTGCCACTTGAGCCCAGAGCTTTGTCTAAACCCAGCGTACTGGGAAATCCTCTGCACCGCACAACTCTTCTTCCATCCCTCTCTTTCTCTGTCTCTCTCTCTCTTTCTCTCTGTCTGTCTGTCTGTCTCTTTCTCTGTCTCTCTTTCTTTCTCTTTCGCTATTTCTTTCCCTTTCTCTCTCCTCCTTTCTCTCCCCCTCGCTCCTACACCTACTCACCTCTTTCGAGCAGTTTTTTTTTTTTTAATTTTCCTCAGACAGTGGAACCGCAAGGGAGTGAACTCCAAAATCATCCCGTAAAGAGAAATAAAGAAAGGAATACAAAAGAAATAAGTAAAAATCCGACATGGAGACCTCTCACATCCATGTCTTTTGTCTCTGCTGCGTAGTCTGGCCCAGTGTGGCTGTCGCTCCCGCTAGGAGACACACATTCATCTTTTTCACCTGAGGGATGTTGGAGAGCGGCCGGCGCTGAGATTTATTGGTGCGGGAGCGCGGGCAGAGGTGAAGTACATCAGATGGAGTGGGACAGTCCTGAGGCATGATGGCTGTGTTCCCTCACCACATGCCATTGATGTGCTGCTGCTGCTATATAACACAAGCCATAAAGAATCTCTCGGAGCCATGTGTGTGTGTGTGGCGGTCTGTTGTCTGTGTGTGTGTGTGTCTGTGTGTGTGAGAGTCTGAGTGTCCATGGTCTGTGTGTGTGTGAGTGTTCATGGTCTGTTTGTTTGTGTGTGTGTGTGTGTGTTTGTGTGCGTATGAGTGTCCATGGTCTGTGTGTGTGTGTTAATGGATGTTTGTGTGTTCAGGCCAGAGTGCATTAAGTATAGGAATTTACGTGGTCTGTGTGTGTGTGTGTGAGTGTCCATGGTCTGTTTGTGTGTACGTGTGTGAGTGTCCATGGTCTGTGTGGGTGTGTGTGTGTGTGTGAGTATCTGTGGTCTGTGTGTGTTAATGGATGTGTGCGTGTTCAGGCCAGAGTGCATTAAGTATAGGAGTTTACAGTAGAAAAACAAAACTTCATTAGCAAGGGGAAGGAATAAATCTCCCACCAGCAGCAGTCTCACACAACCCCCCCACTGTTTCATCTGCTTGTGTTTGTGCAGTCCACGCATGACTGTGGGAGATACCTACTGTATACACTTATGTGTGTGAGTAAGTGTGTGTGTGTGTGTGTCTGGGAGAGAGCAAGAGAGAGTGTGTATTTTTGTGTAAGAGTTGTTGTGAGCCAAACCATAACGGAGTGCGTGAGTGAGTTTGTGTCAGTGACTAAATGTATGAGTGTGTGTGTGTGTGAGTGAGAGTGTGTAAGTGGGTTTGTGTCAATGAGTAAATGTCTGAGAGTGAGTGTGTGTATGTGTCTGTGTGCATGTGTGTGTGCGCGTGTGTGTGAGTGTTTGAGAGAAAGAGAGAGAGAGAGTGTGTGTGTTTATATATATGTGTGTGTGAGTGCAAGTGAGTTTGTGTCAATGGGTAAATGTGTGATAGTGGGTAAGTGTGTGTGTGTGTGTGAGTGAGTGTGTGTATGATCTGTAGGCGGTGGCGTCGGGTCTGTAGGAAGGGCGGTTGTCCGTAGCTGTGCGCTGTGGGCTGGCAGCAGAGATTTACTGCTCTCCTGAAGGGAAAGACAAACCACTGGGGTGGAAACACAGAGACAGGGAGCAGAGCAGAGCAGCGCTGGGCCTGTAGGATTTACTGTCCACCCGCTAAAGACAACTCAACAACCAGAGAAACAGACAGAGAGAGAAGAGGGGAGGAGGAGAGAGCGAGAGAGAGAGAGAGAGAGAGAGAGAGAGAGAGAAAACAGAGGAAGAGCAGGAGGAGAGAGTGAGGGAGACAGAGAGACCAAGAGAGAGAGAGAAGCAAAAATAGGGAAAGAGGAGGAGGATAGAGAGTGAGCGAGAGAGAGAGAGAGACCAAGCAAGCGAAAGAGCATGAGAAAGGAGGAGGAGAGAAAAAAAGAGCAAAAGAAATAGAAAGAAAGAGCTGTATGTTCGGATGTATTTACTGCACTTTAAACGCGCCCCTGAGTCCTTTAAATTCCCGGCGCACTGGGCTCCACTGTGGCCGCAGTAAAAATGGATTCCTCCTTTCATCTCTTGATATAAAGAGCAGAGTGGGGCCAGATTTGTGCGCTCCTCGTAAAAGACAAGTGGAAACATTGTCACTATTGTGTTACGGCGAACTAGAAACATTAGGTTTGAGCTCATGACCAAAGGCGGGTCTTTTGAGGAAAAGAGGGACAGGATGGCTTCGCGATGCCCTGTAATTCTTGCAGTCAAGTGCAATGTGAAAGCCAGATGTTTCTTTCCCTGCGACTGTAACTTAGTTGGCCAGTTCTAACGCTGTCCTCCCTCCTGGGCATCAGTTACAGCCGCATCAGTTACAGCCACATTTCCATGCAGTACGAATATATACGAAATGTGCTGTAACTTGGTACTGTCTGTGTGGTGTGTGTGTGTGGGGGGGGAGGTTGTCTGAAGTGTGCCTGCCCCGAGAAATATACCTAAGGCACATCTACCTCCTTGTATGTGTGTGTGTGTGTATGGGGGAGGGGGTCTAAATTGTCCCTGCCTCGGGAAACTTTCTTAAGGCACATCTATCTCCTTGAGTGTGTGTGTGTGTGTGGGGGGGGGGTCTAAATTGTCCCTGCCTCGGCTAACTTACTTAACCCCCAGAGACCCAAATATAGAAGAAAACTTCAAAAAATGTTTTAACCTTTTAGATGTTGTTGTAGGAGGCATATGATGCAGAAATCAGTGTTTATGTTTAAATGTTGACATCCAAAACCCAAATGCTGTCCAAATCAAATCTAATGCAATCCAATGGGCAAGGTGCAACAAGGTGCTGTACTTCAAGGCAGGTTCACAGGTCGTATGACTTTCTGGCCAAGTAACCGAGCCTATTTACACCATCTACCATCCAATAGTGTTGCAGAACTGAACAATATGACCTATTAGTAATATAAATTAGGTTTTAAAAAGAAAAAAAATGTGAAGGTTTATTTTTGTAGAATTACATGTGATGTTGTAATATTGCAACAGTGGGCCTCACAGGGTTAAGGGGGGGGGGGGGGGACGTGTGTTGAGGTCAGTGCTAGTGACGACGACAGACGTCATTAAATGCGAGTCCTCCGGTACAGACAAGTTCAGTCCCAGGGTGCACTGCTGTCACTCGGAAGCTCCCCCTGAAAGATTTTTTCATGCTAGTATTTATTTCTCTAGGCACTTAAGAGGCTTGGTGGCAACATAAAAGTGTGCTCTGTGTGTGTGTGTGTGTGTGTGTGTGACTGTATGTGTGTGTTTATACATCCCAGAGAAATATGGCTTCCTGGGAGTTGTGGTATGAAGAGTGGCCTGGAGGTTGAATGTTGGGTAAAAAGAGGCTCTGAGGAGTTTGACTTTGTAATGGACGGCTGCTTGTGTGTTTGAGCACAAAGGAACACGTGCCGACCACTCAGTGGGGTTAGGACATTAAGAGAGGCTGCACTTTATTGTCGTCACAGCACGGGAATCTCACAGCACACACACACACACATGTACAGACAGACACGCACATAGGTATGCGTGCACACACACACACACACACAATGGAAATTGCATACCAAATTCTCGCAGTTTCTTCTAAATAGAATGCGGCAGGTTATCTGTGCATTTCATTAGGGGCTCGTTGGAGGGGAGGCAAGGGTGTGTGTGTGTGTGTGTGTGCCACCCATGTGTGAATGCGTGTGTATGCCTGCTGTCGCATCTGCTCAGGCTGCCTGCGGGATGATGTGTCTCCTCTGTTTCTCCGCCGGTTTCTCTGGGCGTTTGTGTGGACTGCGCACACGTCTGGTGTGTGTTTGTGCATGTGTGTGTGTGTGTGTGTGCATGTCTGTGTGTGTGTGTGTGTGTGTGTGTGTGTGTGTGTGCATGTGTTTGTGTGTGTGTGCTTGTGTTTGTGTGTGTGTGTTTGTGTGCGTGTATGTATGTGTGTGTGTGTGCCTGTATGTGCGTGTATGTATGTGTGTGTGTGCCTGTATGTGCATGTGCATATCTCTGTGTGTGCATGCCTACGTGCACACGTGTGGTGTGTGTGTGTGTGTGCGTGTGTGCATGCTTGTGTGTGTGTGTGTGCGCACGCATGTGTTTGTATGTGTGTGTGTGTGAGTGCGTGCATGTCTGTGTGTGTGCATGCCTATGTGCTGTGCCTTCTCTATAACACAGTCAGATCCACCCAGCGCTTGTTTGCAATTACCCGCCTAAGTGGTCTCCTCACACTCCTCATCTGATGTTCTCTCCATTTTCTCCACCGGCTGAAAATAGACTGGGGACAGAATAAAGGGACAAGGGGATAGGGGGAGGGACGGAAAGAGGGACAGAGAGATGAAGAGGGAAATGGTACAGAGAATCGGAGATGTGTACAGGTGTGAGCAGAATATTCTAGAAACCTGCTTTGTTTGTGGACCGGCATAGAAAAGATAGATGAAGAGATGGGACAGACAGACAGACAGACAGACAGACAGACAGAAAGGAAAATGGGCAGACGGTAATGCCAGCGTAAGTGTGCCCATTATTGGACAGATGTTGTAATGGAGTAATTTAGAAGGCGAATCTGTTTATAGATAAACATTATGAGGTCAGTAACTCAAACCAAAGGATTATGGGAGCTGAATTTGTCAATTTTCACAGCAATAAATTCTTTTTCACCAGGTGAAGCTTTGTTTTAAGTGGAACAGCTGGGAAAATGGCTGATAATAGGCAATCTCTTCGCTAAAAATACTGTATAATGGAAATGGGACACCTACAAGAGTGTGGACCTGCATACAAACGGTACCTACTTTTGTAGGCCTGTGCATCATGGAATTGAGATGCCTAGCAGAGTGCCACATAGGAGCTGCCTGTCTTGATTCTAAGGTGAAATGTCTTTCTGGTGGGTCCAGGATAAGGGGTCAGCGTGTAGGTCATGGTTGCCTGTTGCGCCTCAAACGACATCACTGGTGGTGGTGTCCTCAAATAAACTTCATCAGTCGTGAGCCCTTTTTACAAATTCAGCATAACTGCAAAAAAAAAAAAAAAGATCAAAATCTGGCTAGTCTTTGAAGCAGCCTAATTAAGTCCCATCAGTGCCTGGATTTATTTGAGTGCTCAAAGTTGATTTTAAACACACTGCTGCTTCAACATCTAATCAGCGTCGGTAAACAAGCTGGAGGCCCCCTTCGCCGTTAGTGGTTAGCTGGATGCGTGCTGGATCGGAGGACGGAGCAGTGGCGTGCGTAGCGTACGAACGGATCGCAGAGGAGCCAAAAGGAGCACAAGGCTTAAATTTGCAGTCCGTGTGTCGGCCTCATTACTGCCATCAGTGAATGGCACTCTGCTCCACAGAGCTGAAGAGAAGTCAAACTTGGCAAATTAGCTGAAATTACTTTTTCTAGGGGGGTGGGGGGTGGTGGAGAAAGGTTGGGGGAGGAGGGGGTGTGAGTGTGGGGGGGGTGAGGGGATAAAAGTCAGACGTGGAGTGAGAACGGTTTTCCGTTAATGAGCCTCTGTGGAGGGTCCGGTGCTCAGTCAACAGCGGCTGGACCTCAGCTCCTGGCTGCTTCATTGGTATTGGCAAAGCGGCGCCGGTCCAGAGCCGGGGGCCGAGTATTTTTCCTGCCATTGCAATTAGTGTCTGCTCCAGGGGTGACGGCTCTCTTGTTTCATGTCCGTCTCCCATCACTCCTCCCTCCCTTCCCTCTCTATCCCTTTCTTTCTTTGTCCCCTCCACCTCCCCCTCCTCCCTCCTCCTCCTCCTCCACCTCCCCCTCCTCCTCCTCCTCCTCCTCCTCCTCCTCCTCCTCCTCCTCCTACCCCGTCATAATAATTTCCTATCCTCTACCTCCATTGCTTCCTGGTCTCTTTCTCCCCCTTTTCCTTCCCCTTTCTCTTTTCCTCTCTCTCCCTCTCTCTTTCTCTCTCTCCACCCCCCTCTCTGTCTCTCCCTCTCTCTCTCTTTATCTCTCTCTTTCTTTTTCTCTTTCTCTTTCTCTCTCTCTGTCTCCCCCTCTTTCTTTCTCCTCTCCACCCCTCTCTGTCTCTCCCTCTCTCACTGTCTTTCCCTCTCTCTCTTTTTCTCTCTCCCTCTGTCTCCCTCTGTCTCCCTCTCTCTCTACCTCTCTGTCTCTCTCTCCCTGTCTGTCCGTCACCCTCTCTCTTTCTCTCTCTCTCTTCCTGTCTCTCTGGCGACGGAGATGAGATACGGTGGCGTATGGCTGCACCCAGAGCGTTTAGCGCCTGAAAATGAGCCCCCAGAAAAGCGCGCTTGGGAGATAATTCAGCTTTCACACTCCATTAGGCTGGAAAACGCCAGGGCCCTCAGTCACCTCAAAAACCCCACACCGCTCCCCGCTCCCTCTCGAGCGTGAATCACACACACACACACACACACACACTCACACACTGGGCCTGCAGGTGTCCCTGTCTTTGTGTGTGTGTGTGTGTGTGTGTGCGTGTGTGTGTGTGTGTGTGTGTGTGTGTGTGTGTGTGATTCGTGTTTGAGCATGTGCATGTGTGGGTATGTGTGAATGTATTTGTGTGTGTGTGTATGTGTGTGTTATTTGTTTGTATGAGTCTGTGCATACTTGTTTTTTTTGTGTATGGGTGTATGTGTGCATGTGCATACGTGTGTGTGTGCGTGTGGATGTTTTGTGAGTGTGTGTGTGTGTGTGTTGTTCTCGCAAGTTTAGAAACTAGGGCAGCAGGTGATTGGCTTCAGGGCTATTAGGCTCCTCTCAATCTCACCACCCCACCACCATCATCTTCATCACCCTCATCTTCCTCCTCTCTGTGTCGCCCTGCAAGCCTTCCTCCAATCTCAGGAATGCTGCTGCAGTAGAGTAGGCTGCAGACTGAAGGAGTCATGCAGAAGGCAATCTCTCTCTCTCTCTCTCTCTCTCTTTCTCTCTCTCTCTGTTTGTGTCTTCACTGGGACTGCAGGAACCTCCAATCCCTCTACTTCAACAACTCAAAGCATGAAAGTAAAGTAAAGGAACTGAGAATCTCCACTGACCAAAATTAACCTAGTAATTTCCTCTAAATATCATTTGCGAACTTGCACTGTGTTGTCGCAACACTTGCTCTTCCCCTTTTATGCCCTGGGACATGTGTAAGTGTAATCAAAGCAAAACTGCAATATATTACAAATACAAACCAGAGGTGTCAGGCCCGGCTTCAAAAAGTTAAACCCCACAGGCACATATGTGATCAGGCCATTTCCAGGGAAAGTCCGAAGACAATTCGTTTTGCACCCAGGGAGCCACAACACGACATAGAACATTCAAACACACACACAGCAATAAATAGTCATAAAACAAGACAAAACATTAAAACATTAAAGCATTAAAAACATATGAAGCTGGGATTTACATCTCTGATGCAAACTAATGATTTTTTGAACATGATATAGCTTTCTGCTCTCCCTCATGTCAGTCAGTAATGTGGCACTCAGTTGGCTAAGTACGATGGGGGTGTGAATAAGCCCCTTTGAAACTCCATTTGAAACTTGAAAAATTCATTCAAATTTGGCTGAATTCACTAGCCTAGCGTTTCCCATTAAAATGAATGGGGACAGGAGTTCCTCCCTTTTCTCCAGTGATTATAATGCCTCCATGTCTTTAGCAGTTGTCTGCTGGCGCAGCTACAAGGCCCTGGACGTTCCTCAGGCTGGGAGACGTCTCTTAGGAGCACAGCCAAGAGCTCTCAGGGATCCGCAGTCCTCCACGGCAGAGGCTCTTTTATTTTTTACAAATTCCCTCCCACTTAAGGCAATTCCAACTCGAACAGATCTCTGTGTTTGCCTCTCTCGTGTTTAAACTTGAGAACGTTGTACAACCTGCCCAAAAGCAAATGGGCAGGAATCGATTGAAAGGTAGGTTTCGCGTCACTTAAGCAAATGCGTCTCTGGGAAAAGATCGGTATTTGTGATGCGCGGCGAGAAAAAAAAAAAAAAAACACAAAAGCCGCCTGAGTAGGCAAGCGGTCTCTTGGGGCTCACATCTTCGAGTGTGTCCCAGTGCGCTCTGTCGTTTTAAGCGTGAGTAAAAAATGTCAGAGCTTAAGTACTCAAAGCCATACATGGCTCCAGGTCAGCTTAAATAGGCGTCTCACCTGCAGCGTGTGTGTGTGTGTGTGTGTGTGTGTGTGTGTGTGCGTGTGAGTGTGTGTGCGTGCGTGTGTGTGTCTGTGAGAAGTGACTCACAGAGTTACGGCTGCAACTTATTTAAGTCGGCACAGCGAGGGGTTGCCCTGACGGACCGCCGGCTGGTTGAAAGCGGCGGCGCTTTTTCCTGTCAAGAGGCTTCTGAGGAAGAACCTTTATTTAGAACCGTCACATTGATGCACGTCACATGTGAGGGACCGTGAGGAGAGAGGGAAAGAGGGAGAGAAAGAGGAAGAGAGAGAGAGAGAAAGCGGGAGGGAGCCACCGACCAAGGGCTGCCAGGGAGCAGTGGCTTTCACTGGGTGCCAGGAAAGAGAAGGCCAAGGAAGAGATTCATGTGAGGAAATCCGCTTTTGCAATTCTGTGTTTATGCTAAAGCAGGAGGGGGAGAGAGAGAGAGAGCGAAGAGAGAGGGAGAGAAGGAGAGAGAGAGAGAGGGAGAAGGAGAGAGAGGGAAGGAGAGAAAGGGAAGGAGAGAGGGAGAGAGAGAGGGAGGGAGAGAGAGAGAGGGAGAGAAGGAAAGGGACAGAGAGAGGAGAAGGAGACAAAGGGAGAGGAGAGAGGGAGAGAGAGAGGGAGGGAGAGAGAGAGGGAGGGAGAGAGCGGGGAGAAGTGTCTTGGAAGCCGTAAGTCACGGTTGTCCAGCTGCCTGTGGCGTGTGTCTCTGGTGGAGGTGTTTTTTTTAAAGCAGTGCCAGAGGACATCAACAGTTCACCTCCTCGTGTGCCCTTTTTAGGGCTGTGCTTGTGTAGTGTGTGTGTGTGTGTGTGTGTGTGTGTGTGTGTGTGTGCGTGCGTGCCTGCGTGTGTGTGCGTCTGTGTGTGTGTGTGTGTCTGTGTGTGTGTGTGTGTGTGTGTCTGTGTGTCTGCATGTATATATGTGCTTCTATGTGTGAGTGTGTGTGTGTGTGTGTGAGTGGGTTGTGTGTCTGTGAAGTGTGTGTCTATGGATGTGTACGCATGTTTGCTTGTCTGTCTATGGCTGTGTATTTGCATGCATGTGTGTGTCTGTTTGTGTGTGTGTGTTTATTTGTCTGTTTCTGTGTGTGTTTATTTGTCTGTGTGTGTGTGTGTGTGTGTGTGTGTGTTTAAATCTTTCCTGAAAACATATCTCTTTCCAAGTGGGTTTGATACCCTCTGACACTGTGTGGGGATCTTGGACAGACTCTCTGCGATGTTTACACTTGTCTTTGTTTGATGGAAATGGTCTAAGTGATGTCTTTTTATTTTTTAAACCTTGTAACCTGCTTGTTTAGCCATTTTGTTTATACTGTGAAGCACTTTGGTCTTAAATGTGCTGTATAAATGAAACCTACTTACTTTAACACACACAGGGAGACAGACCCAGGCAGCAGTAATGGGCAGGCTTGTAACAATGGCTAGCGTTGGTCTTCTTCACAATATCCAGCCACCGGCACGACCCACCCCACACACACACACTCTTCATTACTTAGATTGTCTCCCTGGTCAATGGCCATCGATGACTGCCAAGGGCCTCAACATAGTCCTCCTCCTCCACAAATATGATGGCTGCTTGCCAAAAAGCGATAATAGAAAGTTGAAAACTGTCATAGTTTGTCATAGTTTAAATGTTTTGTTGTTGCTACATGGCTTTCACTCCTAATATAGTTTATTGAAAAAATAGAATGTTTAAGTGTTGTGTAGCCACGTGATCAGCTTCTAAATAACTCGTTGCAGCTTATATTGTTGATATTTCATTATGATAACTGAATGAACTACTTGTAGAGTGATATGAAAGAAGCACAAAACTCATTGCTATTGACAGTGGTCATTATACTTTTCCAGCTGTCATTGTACAAAATATTTGACCTGCGAACCTTGGAGTGGCCCAATGGTCAAAGTCAATGGGGCATTCATCAGCATTGTACAGAGCTGTATATTAATGCTACATAGTTAGTTGCCAGACAGTGGGAGCTCCTCTGGGACTTACCTCAGGAACCCTTTTTTCACCTCCATGAGATAGTCTTCCATGACATCCATGCAGGGGTGGGTGGGTAGACAGTGTTGCTATTCTTCATCATAGCCAGCCACAGGCGCGACCGACCCCACGCACACAGGCTCATCATTACTTAGTTTGTCTCCCAGATCAATGGCCATCGATGGCTGCTGTGGGCCACAACAAATGACCCCATCGCCATCCTCCATCTCCATCCGGCCCTCAAGACTGTCTTTAATGAGGTCACAGGGCACACACGCTCTGATTGGGATCACTAATTGCCTCTCTCCCGACTCTTGGTGGAGTCCACTCATTTGCGACCTTAGTTCACCACCACAATACTTACTTCTAATCACCTCTCTCTCTCTCCTCTTCTCCACCTTCTGTTCCCTCTGTTCTCAACTGTCTCTTTTTGTCTTTGCTCTTCCTTTTCTCATTCTTCCTCCTTCGATTCTTGTCATCGCCCTCTTGGCTCTCTCCTCTGTCTCCATCTCTTCTCCTGGTGAGGTGCTTGAAATAAAAGTGTTTCCAATGAGAGTCCCAGTGAGAGTAGCAGATCTCTTTTGTATTGCATTCTTTACCCCTGTGCTCTGGTCTGTAGGTAATGCCCCTCCCTGACCAGCCCCCCTTGCCCTCTCATTTACCCCTCACACTATCCCCCCCGCCCCCTGGGTCAGCACACGACTGGCAACTGCACACTATCCACTTTCCTCCATATCACCCCCTCTCTCAGTTTCCCCTCTTTCTGTCACTCTCTGGTCCTCTCTCTCTCTGGGTCTCTGTATGTCTATCTGACTTTCTCTCTGTCTCTCAATGTCAGCCAGTCTCTCTCTGTCTGTCAGTCTGTCCTTTTTCTTCTTTCTGTCTCTCTGTCTCTGTACGTCTATCCTTCTTTCTATCTGTCACTTAATGTCTATTTCTATATGTATCTATCTGTCTCTTTCTGTATCTCTTTCTGTCTCTGTCTCTCTTTCTGTCTCTGTCTCTCTATCTCTGTCTCTTTCTGTCTCTGTCTCTTTCTGTCTCTGTCTCTTTCTGTCTCGATATCTCTGTCTCTCTCCTTCTCTCTCTCTGACTCTGTCTCTGTCTCTCCTTTTCTCTCTCTTTCTCTCACTTTCTCTCTGTCTCTCTGTCTCTGTCTCTCTCTCTCTCTCTCTCTCTCTCTCTCTCTCTCTCTCTCTCTCTCTCTCTCTCTCTCTCTCTCTCTCTCTCCCTCTCTCTCTCTCTCTCCTGGCTGTATTTGCTTGAGCAGAATCCCAATTAAATGGGGCTCTGTGCTGGGGGGCAGAGGGAGCACATGGGCAGAGGGCCGCCTGTCGGGCAGCCAATTAATTCCCGCCGCTGCCCCCACACCCCCAAAGATGCTGTTTTCTCCTTGTTATTGGATTTCCATTTAATAAATGACTCGCATTACTCATAGTCCTTCTGGAGGCTCCTGACATCTGTGTGTGTGTGTGTGTGTTTGTGTGCGTGTGTGTAGGAAGGGTTTTTTTTTCTTATGTAAAACCAGCAGTGCTGAGGCGTGTGGCGTTGGTTGCGTGGTTTAGCAACATTTTGGGCTGTCATGTGCCTCTATTAGGGTGCATTCATTTAGGATGGTCACACACATAGCTGTGCTTCACCTTAACCAGTTGGTGTGTGTGTTTGTTTATGTGTGTGTGTGTGTGTGTGTGGTGTGTGTGTGTGTGTGTGTGTGTGTGTGCGCGTATCTAAACAGATTTGCTTGTGTTTGTGCGTGTGTGTGTGAGTTTGTGATAATGGAGGTCTTTTTTTCCATCATTGTTTATCCCAAACATTCTTTGGAATCCTTGGCTGGGAGTGGAGGGAGTGTGGACTGAAGAGGGGGTAGAGAGAGAGAGAGAGAGAGAGAGAGAGAGAGAGAGAGAGAGTTTGCCGGTGTGTCCCTCCTGCCATCTTAATGATGTTGTTGTTCTGGCAGTGGAGGGAGGGGGAGGAGTAGCCTGGTAAACCCGCCCCCCGTACTTCATTTCATTTTGTACAGAGGGTCTGGACAGGAATCTCTTGAGGAGCATTTGGCAAGTCGCAGAAAGTACGGTCCAATCAGCGAACAGAGGTTGTGTTCGTTAGCTGTGACGTTGACCTTGTGTGCTACATTTGAATTGTAGTGCGTAGGTAGGCTAATTGCACACGTGACGACCAGGCGTTAGCGATTGGATAAAGCAGAGGCACTTTTTTAAAACTTCAGCAGAGTCCACACCTCCAGCAAATCGTTTCTGACGGTCTCTGTTCCAGACCCTTTGCACGAAATGAAATGAAGTACGAGGGGCGGGTTTACCAGGCTAGGGGAGGAGGGCACTTGGCAGATCTCTGTGGACAGATAATCACCAGCTCAGTCCAGAGGGACCAGAGCAACTGCATGCCCAAATAAGACAACCAACATCCTGAGTCTTATCTCCAGAATCTGCTCTGGTGGCAGAGCACGGAGTTACACAAGTCTCTCTGAACTACCCATGGCCTTGAGTGCAAATGATGCACTGTGTAGTGGAGTGCTTGTAGTTGTGGGCTAAGTTGTGCTAAGTTGTAGGCAACTGGACTTCTGTTTGCAGATTAAAGCTTCAAACTCCAAATTGAAGTCCAGTTGCATTCAACCTAGCATTTATGACTACCATGTCCTGGATAAATGGGAGCTTTTTCCCAGATATAGAGATGTTATATTTCATAGATACTTATGTTATAGATTCTTGTCTAGGCGGAGGGATGGTTGTTAGCTAGCCTGTGGAACATTCATCTTTGACCTCTTGTAGGATTCTGTTTCTGATAGCCTAGTTTTCACCCACACAATGGGACCTCCTCTGGGACTCCCCTCAGGAACATATTTTTACCGTCTCTTGTGTGTGGTGTCCATGACATGCAGGGTGCATTTAAAGGATTTCGGCAC